>CM048749.1:276087884-276699551 GCA_026315105.1 Locusta migratoria | reverse complement strand
AAATCTTGTGTGATGGCATAGCGGTGTCATTATTCCACCTCGAACATTGAATTGGGTGTCCAACGTTCTGCAATTTTGGGGTAACCTAGAATGTCATGCAGAATGTGTAGTTCAGTTTTGTTATATTCTCCGAATTCTGCTGCTAACTCATGCACAGTATAGTGACTATAAACATGCAACAAGGAAGCAAGGAGTTCATGTGCGTAGGAACCTAATTGGTGTCACCTAGTACTGGGGCGATACGTCCCAACATCTCTGCCTAATCTGAACGTTATAATCCATAGTGCGGCTTTTGCCGTATGGCAACGCTGCGTCTTTACATTCATCACATATCACTGTAAACATTCTTGCATATTCAGACCTATTCTATTTCAATTTTGAGCCAAGAACTTCGTGCTATCTTTGTCAACGTGAAGACTGGCCGAGTACTGTCCCCGCTCGCTATAAAAACTCCACTCAGAAACCTTGGTTGTGTCAAAACACATGGCAGGTCGTCGACTTAACGAGTTTGACGTTGCAGCAGTGCTACCACCACCTTGTATTCAGCCCTTGTATTAGATACGAACGGTACCTTTGTAGTATCATGAATACGTTACAAACATGTCAGTCAGAACATTGCTATGTCAGAACTGAGTGTATTCGAACATGGATAAATAGCTGGTGCTCGTATGGTGGTTGCTTCCGTAACCAATGCAACTGAAGTGTCTAACTTTTCGAGAGTCACCATTTGCAAGGTTTATACAAGTTGCAGGGAATACGGACAAACGTCATCCGTTAAATGAAAACACGAGAATGTTCACTACCAGAAACAAAAAATTGTACACTATTTTATAGTTTTTCAATTCTATGATTGATTACGTAAACAGTGTATATGTAAAAACTTCTTGTTAGATTAAAAATGTAGGCCGGAACCGGGACTCGAACCTGGCACCTTTGCCTTTCGCGGGCAAGCGCTCTACCGACTGAGCTATCCCGACACGACTCACGATGCTGCCTCACAACTTTACTTCCGCCAGTACCTCGCCTCCTACTTTCCAAACTTCACAGAAGCTCTCCAGCGAACCATGCAAGAGTAACACTCCTGGAAGAAAGGATATGGTGGAGACATGGCTTAGCCACAGCCTAGGGATGTTTCCAGAATGAAACTTTTCACTCGGCAGCGGAGTGTGCGCTGCTATGAAACTTCCTGGCAGATTAACATTGTGGAGTGAAATCGGGACTCGAACCTTGGACCTTTGCCTTTCGCGGGCAAGCGCTCTACCGACTGTGCTATCCCGACACGACTCACGATGCCGCCTCACAACTTTAATTCCGCCAGTACCTCGCCTCCTACTTACCAAACTTCACAGAAGCTCTCCGCTGCAGAGTGAAAAAGTTTCATTCTGGAAACATCCCTAGGCTGTGGCTCCAAGTTGGTTCGTACGAGTGCGCCAAGATTTCGTCGAGGAAACTTGTTACCTAATCCGCTTTGGTACGTCCCCTCACCCCAACAAATCTTCCAGGAGTGCAGGTATTGCATGGTTCGCAGGAGAGCTTCTGTGAAGTTTGGAAAGTAGGAGGCGAGGTACTGGCGGAAGTAAAGTTGTGAGGCGGCATCGTGAGTCGTGTCAGGATAGCACAGTCGGTAGTGCGCTTGCCCGCGAAAGGCAAAGGTCCCAGGTTCGAATCCCGGTTCCGGCACACAATTTTAATCTGCCAGGAAGTTTCATATCAGCGCACACTCCACTGCAGAGTGAAAGTTTCATTCTGGAAACATCCCTTAGGCTGTGGCTAAGCCATGTCTCCACCATATCCTTTCTTCCAGGAGTGCTAGTCTTGCATGGTTCACAGGAGAGCTTCTGTGAAGTTTGGAAAGTAAGAGGCGAGGTACTGGCGGAAGTACAGTTGTGAGGCTGCATCGTGAGTCGTGTCGGGATAGCTCAATGGGTAGAGCGCTTGCTCACGAAATGCAAAGGTCCCAGGTTCGTGTCCCGGTTCCGGCCCACAATTTTATTCTGCCAGGAAGTTTCAAATCAGCGCACACCCCACTGTAGAGTGAAAAGTTTCATTCTTGTGTATATGTAGTACATGAAACGATTATATTTATTAATCAGTAAATCAAGTCGTACTGTGGTACCAGGTGTTGATACGTGTTGAAATAGGAATGTTAGTACGTGATGTAGCCTACACGGATGGCAATGCCGGTGCTGATTCTGACGTCCATTCTACCATGCAGATGGTGGTTACTGCCTTGGGATATGTTATTCTACGTTTGATCCACGTGTTGACCACGTTTGCTCCACGTGTTGACGTAGATCCTCCAAGTGTTATGGGTTGACGATTAAAACCTGCCAGTTGTCGTCTCATCATATTCCACACGTGCTCGATTGGAGGCAAGTTCGAAAACGTGCTGCCGGCCGCGGTGGCCGAGGTGACTGAGGCGCTCCAGTCACGGTCAGCACGGCCACTACGGTCGGAGGTTCGAATCCCCCCTCGGGCATGGATATTTGTGCCGTCCTAGTTCGTAAGTAGTTTGTAAGTTTAGGGACTGATGACCCCGTAGTTAAGTCCCATAAGCTTGACAAACATTTGAACATTTTTGAAAACGTGCTGGCCAGGAGTTCCTGCACGTTAACTTTAACTCGCAGTCTGTGTGCGAGCATTATCTTGCGGGAACAACACATCACATTCGCGTTACAAGAATGGCCTTACAACATTCAGCATGTATCGAGTGCTGGTCAGCGTTCCTTCCATAAACACCAAAGGTGAACGACAGTTGTGGATTTTCGCACCCCTGACCATAAGAAGTGTGACGTGGCTAGTGAGCCTTGGACGGATGCGCTCTACGAGATTACGCTCCCTTTGTTTTCCGTCCCACGCACAAACGACCATCACTTTCGTGCAGGAAGAATATTTTCATTACTGAAGACCGCTGCTCGCCGTTCTGTCTCGGAATGATCCTTTGTCGGCTATAGTCGAGCCGTGCTGTGGCGTGAATGGGAGACAAGCTAGAGGTATGTGTACCGTAGTCTCACAGCTGGTAATTATCTGCCAATCGCGTTGACACTTCTGGGCTCAAAATCGCTCTTATCTGTGCTTAAACCGTGCGGCTAACTGGAGTGGTTTTGAGGGCATTTGCATTTTAGAGTTGCTCAAATGTTTGTCAAGCTTAAGGGACTTAACTGCGGCGTCATCAGTCCCTAAACTTACAAACTACTTATGGACTATCCTATACTAAAGACGACAAAGGGGGATTCGAATTCCCGACGGGGAACGGAGTCGCGCATCTTAGTATAGCGCCTCAACCCGCTCGGCCACTCCGCCGCGGCTCTGAGTTGTTACAAACGCAACCCTTATATGAACATTTTGTCAATAAATTAGTGTTTACAGCTTAGAAGACAAATATAAATAAATCCTATAGTGCATTGTGCAAAAATCTTGAGTAAATTGGTCCCAAATACTTGTCTTTATATGGGAGTGTATACGGTGAAGCAACGTGCAATGGCAGCCCTCTATCGACGGGCCAGCAGTAATCCTGAACTACGTAGGTCAGAGACAAAGCCACCAACATTGTTGAGATGTGTCTGTCTGTTACGTATCCGGTCTGGCTGTTTTGCTTCCTGTAATTGTGATTCATTTCGAGTATTACTTGTGCTGTTGCGTGCCACTGCTATTATTCTACGATAGAAACAGTCTGAAGAAATAAATTTATAACTATAGTCTCGGTGCAGGAAGTCTTGTGCGACTGTTTTCCAACAAATTCAGTGTAATAGGCAAATGGATACACATTGGATATTATTGCAGGACTAGTACAGTTGCCAAAAATTGTGGAAAATTTTGAAGACGCGTAGTCACGTAGAGGGAATGCTGAGGACAGACAGACCGTGATAAATCTGCTTTCGATGGCTTGAGAAAGTGATCAATTTATTTAAATAACGCCAATGACACGGATAAAATTTTGTTAGATGCTGAATCTACTTTCAGTGTATCAAACTGCCCACCATAAAACTGCCAGCATTTAATGCTGATGTGATGCAGTTGAGGTATTTCTAAGGCATATTTGTGAGTCTTAATAATGTGTAACTAGTGGATATTGCTAAGTACTTGCAACAGCTAAAATAACTTCAAATTTCAAAACAACAGCAGCAGAATACCTATTCAAGAAATAGGTGCAACTTTTTAACAGACGAAACATTGCGCCTTTGTATAAGTATACGGGCTGTTAAAAGCAGAATTTTGTACATTACGTTCAGAAGTCATGATCATCAGCACGGGAGCTGATCATCCAATGCTTCATGAGACAGATCTTGACTATATCATGTCAGGCCAGTATGAAATGGTAGAGACGATAGTGTACACCAGTTTGTTACAGTGCCTATTCGTGTCACGGTTTGTAAAAACTGTTACATGTTCAACCACTCCTGATGAAATACTGGCAAATAATATAAAGGAAGAAGCACAGTGCAAAGTACACTTCATGAAACACATATTGAAAGATTGTTCAGACAGATTCACTTTCCTTCTTTTGTTTTACTAGCAGCCAGTCGTTACAAATCACACGCCAGCAAGAACAGAGACATAAATGAAATATCCAATACTTGAGAAAAGTATGCTCCTTATTCATTAAATAATCATGAATTATTCCTTTTTAGTTTATTTTTTTTAATTGGAAACAACTTTTTCCTTCTGCAATTTCTTCCTTTTTCTCCAGGCGCGTTTCAGGGCATCATCAGTGGGCTGGTTTATCCGCACACCACGTTAAGTTCACAGAAGTAGCAGTAACAGACTATAAACACACCAGATGTATTGAGCAGCATTGGCCGTTAATGTTTTACTTAAAAACAACAGATCAATTTCAATCACATAGTGACCATCTTCAGTGTCCTTCAAACTATAGAACAAGACCATAAAATCAGTATGGAATTTTAAAAAAAGTACAAATTGAACTTGAATACAATTTCAAATATAATATGCAGACAACATACATACCAAGCATTATGAATGCCCTGAATGTAACTGCAACTGCAAACATAAAATTGCAGTTTCAAAGTTTGAAACAAGCGCGCTGCTTACAAACGACATGCAGCGGCGCTGTAGGGATGGGTGTTATTAATGCCCTCTATTACTTAGATGTTCCACTAATTTTTATGCAAACAAAATAAAAATGAGAATGTATTTTTACACATAGGGTATATAAGATCGATAACCAATGAAAATGACAAATCAGAATACAGAAATATATAAAATATCAGGTAAAAGACAAGAGTATGATGCTAACCGTCTTATGCCAGTTATGGATACTACTAACGTAGTAAGTTATTTCAACAGGGAAATTTAAAAACATTTTAAAGATTAAATGTGAATTACCATGAAGGATAGTACCCTTTATACATTGAATATAGCTACGCTGCAAAATCTCGAAAAAGACGAAGAAGAACAAGGGGATATAATTTTAATTTTATGACAAAGTAACGAAAGTTAATTGCAGCGCCATCTCGTTTTCCGATCTTGATGCACGTTACATAGCGTTGAGAAAGTTATAGTACAGTATAAACAATACATCAGTCAGAGAAGCAAAGTATACATAAAACATAATGTAAAATTATACAGGGTAGTATGATTTAATGTTAAAAATATACAATAAAGTATCGCGTAGAAGAATGTAGATATCATTCATTACAGATGACGCCTAGGGAATGTACTCGTTTCAGTGCTGAAGCACGTTACATATAATTGACAGTCACAGTATAACAATACATCAGTCAGCAAAGCATGTAAGAAACACAAGAAAAGGACAAAGCAGTACAATGAAATGTCACGACGAAAGAGACCAGACACCACTCAGTGTGGATGGCATATGGGAAATGCACTCATTTCTCGTTACATAATGTTGACACATTTACAGTACAATAAAACCATACACTAGTCAACAAAAAGTATGTTCAAAGCGTCACAGAAGGATGAAGTAAACAGATACTCTTGAATGTAGATGCCGTCTGGGGAATGTACTCTTTTTTCGTGCTTGAAGTTCGTTACATAGATTTGACGAAGTTCGTTATCAACAACATATTAGTCAACAAAAAGTAGTATAAAACATAAGGACCAGACATCTACATCTACATCTACATACATACTCCGCAATTCACCGTAAGGTGCGTGGCGGAGGGTACACTGTACCACTACTAGGCATTTCCTTTCCTATTCCACTCCCAAATTGAACGAGGAAAAAAAGAATGCCTATATGCCTCCGTACGAGCCCTAATTTCTCTTATCTTGTCTTTGTGATCTTTACGCGAAATGTAAGTAGGCGGCAGCAAGATCGTACTACACTCAGCTTCAAATTCCGGCCCTCTAAATTTACTTAACAGAAATTCACGAAAAGAACGTCGTCTTTCTTCCAGCGATCCCCAATTGAGTTGCCGCAGCATTTCCGTGACACTCGCGCATTGGTCGAACCTACCGGTAACAAATCTAGCTGCTCGCCTCTGAACCGCCTCTATGTCTTCCTTCAAACCGATCTGCTGCGGGTCCCAAATACTTGAGCAATACTCAAGACGTCGTCGTACAAGCGTTCTATACGCGGTCTCCTTTACAGGTGAAGTACATCTTCCCAAAATTCTCCCAATAAACCGAAGTCGGCTGTCTGCCTTACTCACAACTGTCCTTACATGCTCGTTCCATTTCATATCGCTCTGCAATGTTACGCCTAGATATTTGAACGACGCGACCGCATCAAGAAGCTCACTACTGATGCTGTATTCGAACATTATAGGATTGCTTTTTCTACTCATGCGCATCACCTTACATTTTTCTACATTGAGAGCTAGCTGCCATTCTTCGCACCAACTAGAAATTTTGTCTAAGTCAACCTGTATGCTATTACAGTCAGTTACAGACGACACCCTCACGTACACCACAGCATCATCAGCAAACAGCCGCAAATTACAACTTACTCTGTCCAACAGATCATTTATGTAGATAGAAAATAATAGCGGTCCTATCACACTCCCCTGGGGCACGCCTGACGATACACTCGTCTCTGATGAACACTCGCCATCGAGAACAACGTACTGCGTTCTATTACTTAGGAAGTCTTCCAGCCAGTCACAAATCTGTGAACCTATTCCATAAGCTCGTATCTTCGTTAGCAGTCTGCAGTGTGGCACCGTGTCGAACGCCTTTTTGAAGTCGAGAAAAACACAATCCGCCTGTTCCCTTCGTCCATGGCTCGCAAGATGTCATGTGAGAAAAGGGCAAGCTGAGTTTCACATGAACGATGTTTCCTAAACCCGTGCTGATTCATGGAAAGAAGCTTTTCCGTTTCAAGGAAATTTACTATATTCGAACTGAGAATATGCTCCAAAATTCTACATGAAACCGATGTCAACGATATTGGCCTGTAATTGTATGGGTCAGTTCTCTTTCCTTTATTATACACGGGAGTCACCTGCGCTTTTTTCCAGTCACTAGGAACTTTGCGCTGAATTAGAGATTCGCTGTAAATGCAAGCTAAGTAGGGGGCCAATGCCGCAGAATAGTCTTTGTAAAACCGAACTGGTATTCCATCCGGACCAGCAGACTTTTTCGTATTTAGCTCTCTCAGCTGCTTCACTACACCGGAAATACCTATTGCTATGTCCCCCATTTCGGAATTAGTACGTTGATCAAATGATGGTATATTTGTGCGGTCCTCCTGCGTGAAAGATTTCTTAAAGGTTAAATTTAGAACTTCAGCTTTCCGTTTGCTTTCTTCTATTACTGCCCCGGAATGATCAACTAGTGACTGGACAGTGGGCTTTGACCCGCTTATCGATTTTACGTAGGACCAGAATTTTTTCGGGTTCTCGGAAAGATCTTTTGCTAAGGTATGGCTGTGATAATTATTGTATACTTCACGCATCGATCTTTTTATAGACGCACGAATCTCTACTAACTTTTGCCTGTCATCATTTGCGTGTTCTTTTTTGAATCGAGAGTGCAACAGCCTTAGCTTTCTCAGCAGCTTTCTAACATTATTATTATACCACGGTGGATCTTTTCCATCCTTAATCGTCTTTACTGGCACATGTTTCTCTAACCCTTCATTAACAATGCATTTAAATTTAGTCCACAATTCCTCTACATCCATAGTCCCAGAATTAATCGATGCCCATTCAGTTTCTAAGTGCGATCGTAACCTTTGCTTGTCGGCTTTTCCCAACAAAAACACGCTCCTAGCCTTCTTGACTGGTTTATGAACTTTGGTGACCATCGACGCTATGACGATATCATGATCACTAATTCCTGTCTCTACACAGACATCGTTAATAAGGTCAGGCCTGTTTGTGGCTATAAGGTCTAGAATATTTCCATTGCGCGTGGGTTGCCGTCTTAACTGCTCAAGACAGTTTTCGGAGAATGTGTTCAAAAGTAGCTCGCAAGACTGCTTGTCTGTACCGCCTGAAATGTAACTAGCGAGGTCCCAATCTATACTCTTAAGGTTGAAGTCACCTCCGACTAATATTGCATGGCCCGGATACCTATGCACTACCTGGTGTAGACTTTCCCTGAATGATTCTAAAACTGCTACAGCAGCACTGGGGGGGGGGGGGGGGGGCGGTAAAAACACCCAACTATTAACTTTACTTCTTTTAGACCTGTTATGCGTGCCCAGATAACTTCACAGTTACTTTCAACCTCGAGCTCAGTAGAAACAATATCTTTGTCCACAGCGATGAACACTCCTCCTCCAGTTGTATCAGATCTATCTTTCCGATATACATTCCACGCTTCGCTAAATATTTCTGAACTTGCCACATCATCATTTAGCCATCTTTCGGTGCCTAAAACTATCTGAGCGCAATAACTTCCATGCAGCGCTGTAAATTCGGGAACTTTGTTTCTAATACTTTGTATGTTCGCGGCTAATATTTTTATGTTCGAATTTTTGTTCCGAACGTGGCCTGAATTCGCTGTTTGAATGCTGACAGGCGAGTGCTCATCAGAGTTAGCGCCTAGCCTAAAAAACCCCCGTGTGCACTCCGCAAGTACTCTGCTACCCGAGTAGCCGCTTCCTTAGTGTAGTGCACCCCTGATCTATCTAGGGGCACCCTACAATTCCCCACCCGATAACGCAGATCCAGAAATCTGCAGCCATGACTGTCACAGAGTCGGCGAAGCCTCTGGTTCAGACCTTCCACTCGGCTCCAAACCAAAGGACCCCGATCAACCCTGGGAACAATGCTGCAAATCGACAGCTCTGCTTGCACCCCGCGTGCGAAGGCAGCAGCCTTCACCAATTCCGCCAGCCGCTCGTAGGACCTGAGGATGTCCTCAGAACCCAAGCGACAAGCGTCATTGGTGCCGACGTGAGCTACGACTTGCAGTCGACTGCACCCCGCACCCTCGATAGCCGCCGGCAAGGCCGCCTCCACATCTCGGATGAGGCCCCCCGGCAAACACACCGAGTGCACGTTGGAATTCCTTCCAGATCTGGACGCTATCTGCCTAAGGGCAGGTTACATGTTAAGAACCCTTACCCCCAATGTCCATCGCCCACGGAATCCTTGCCCGCCTCTACCTCCTAAACTCGTCCATGACTGCTCCCGAGCAGACTGGGATGCCTTTCGCCTCTCCATCACCCATCAGGTCGAAAGCCACCCTCTCCCCTTCCACTCTCCCGATGATATCGACCAAGCTGCCTCCTTCCTTCAGCAGACCTTGTGTGATGCTATCCACTCCCACATCCCTACCAAAGCTGTCCAGTCGCACCATTCTACACTCCATCCACAGGCTGTCCTCCTCCTGCGGGAATCTCGCCACCTCTACCGCTCCTTCCTCCGAACCCGTGACCGGGATACACTACTCCGCCACCGACAACTCCAGCGACACGTGCGCAGCCTCCTGACTGCCAAAAAACGCTGGGACTGGCATCAGACAGTGACACGGCTTAATGCCCATCTCCCCGTTAACTCGTCCCAGTATTGGAACGCATTCCACCGCCTTACTGGATCGAAACCTACACCCACATACCCTCTCCTCCACCTTGACCAGCTTCTTCCTGATAATGCCAGTAAGGCTAACCATTTTGCCTCTTTCCTCTCTGACGTCTTCTCCATCCCCGACAATCCTAACTTTGATTATTCCTTGTTCCCCGATGTCCATGAAAAAACCAATGTCTCCATCCCACCCCTGGCTCCCGGCTTCCAATACCTGGACCACATCCCCCATCAGACATTAACACCCCCACTGCACACGACATACAGTTGATACTGTGCACCAAATGCAACATGGCTCCCAGCCACGATTGCATCACATACTGCCACCTCAAGGAATGTCCCCTCCCTTTTCTCATCACTGTTGCTTCCCTCTATACCACCATTCTCTACACTGGCTGCTACCCCCGCCTGTGGAAAATCTCCCGAGTCCTCAACAAACCCCTCTCTGATGCCTCCTCCTACCATCCCATTTGCCACACCCCAGTGTTCAGCAAGGTCTTTGAATCCATCCTGTCCCATAACTTCCATCACCACCTCCGAATCCACCACCTTCTCCCATACAGCCAATGTGGCTTTCGTCCTTCCTTCTCCACTGATGACCAACTCCTTCGCCTTACACAACTCCTTTCCCCCCCAGCTAAATTCCCGTCGCGCCTCCATCTTTGTGTCCTTAGACCTCGAACGGGACTACGATCGGGTCTGGCACTCTGGCCTGCTCTTCAAACCCCAAACCTATGCTCTTCCCTTCAACCTCGTCCTGGTCATTGCCTTCTTCCTCTCCGACCACCCCACCTATGTTACCATCCACAACACTGACTCCCATCTTTTCTATCCCTCTGCTGGTGTGTGCCCCAAGGCTCTATCCTTTCTCCCCTCCTGTATCTCCTGCATACCTCTGAAATGCCTAAGCCTGCCCCTCCTGTACACCTCTTCCAATATGCTGATGACATCGCTTTCCTTGCCTTAGCTCCCACCCTCGCCCGTTCCAACTGCCTGCTCCAAGAACACCTTGACGTCTTTGCCACTTTGTGCAACCAGTGGCTCCTGTCTATAAATACTACCAAAACCCAGGCGATCATCGTAGGTCGTACTATCCCTTCCTTCTGTCCCCAAGATTTTTATCTCACCTTCCATAACCATCCCATCCGCCTCACCCCTACCCTAAAGTACCTGGGCCTCACTATTGATCGCACCCTCTCCTGAACCCCCCATCTATGCACTATCCAAGAAAAAGCCCGCTCCCGCCTTCAACTCGCCAAACTCCTTGTTGGCCGAACATGGGGCCTCAACCCTTCCACCGTCCTCTAAACCTACAAATACCTCATCCGTCCTATCCTATGTGTCGCCCATGCAGCCTGGATCTCCGCTACCCCATCCTTCTACAAATCTCTGAAGATACTGGAGTGCCATGCCCTCCGCCTCGCCTTCCGTATCCCCCTTTATCCCCCTCCCCCACGAAGATCCTCTATGATCTCATTCCTTTCCCTGGACTCGTTCTCTTTATCGAACATCTCCGCCTCCGTTACATATCCTGCAAATCAGATCCGCCCAATCCTGTAGTCCATCCCCTCCTCTCTGCATCTGGTCTGTTACCGCACCTTCACCACTGTATTCCCCCTGCTCTCCACTTGTCCACCCTCCAGATCCTTTCCCCTGGCAACTTCCGTACCCTCCCCCTCCCGGATGATGCCCTCTGACCTGACATCTACCCTTCATACCAGCTGTGATCCTTCCCCTTGCTCCCTTTTCCCCTTCTTTCCCTGAGGACCCCGACTATCCCTCCCTTCCCGTCCTTCTCTCATTCCACCCAGCTGTCCCTCCGGATCCTCCTCTTACCGCCCTCCCCTTTTTTCTTCCCCATGGCATCCTGGGACATCATCCCCCCCATCCCTTCCCCACCGGCCCTGTGGCTCCTCCCCACCCTCTCCCTCTTCCCTCATCCCCTCTTCCCCCCACACCACATCTTCATTGCCGTAAATGCTCCGCCATCTATGGCACCTTTGTGCATACTAGTGAGTGCTTCGACGAGTGTGGTGCCTTTAGTTCCATTGTTTTATTTTACAACAGTGAACGGCCAACCCGCAGCTGACACCATCAGTTTTAACTTGTGTATTTCTCCGAGTGTGTGTTGTGTTTTTTCGTTTTAACTCCACAATAGCAGACGGTCTCACCGTAGCCGCCGCCCTGCGATCATTTTAATTGTGTGTGTGCCACTGACAATCGAGCAGCTGTTTTTTATTCACCACTATCGACGTTTCAAATATTTTATGTCGCCACTGTTTCCCTCCATTTCATGTACTTTGTTTTATCTCCATTTACATCTCCGTTTTATGTATGTGTTATCTGAAAAATTTTATCTCCTTTATGTTCGTATGTTTCTCCTTTGTCAAATTTTATTCCTGTAGGCTGAAGAGCGCCAGTGAGCGCTGCCAGCCCGCCCCTTTTTTTAGGGGAATTGAAATCACAATAAAGAAAAAAAAATATATGTCAAGATGAAACATAATAAACGGAAGTCTTTTATTTGGCGTTCAGCAATGATGCAAAGAATTCCCAAAGGTGAGCACTTTTTGTCAGGGTCTGCTCATTGAGCATAAACAGTTCACTTTGCTTGTTTCAAAGTAGAGACACAACTCCACAATTTATACGATTTCTTGTCCATAGCAGGCTTTTTTCCTGCTTTGGATTTTTGATTTTTATTTTAATTATTATCATATCTTGTTGTCTCAATATAGGTTTGTCATTATGTTCTCATAGGTGTTCAGCAAATGTGAAATGGTTTGTTGCATACTTTCTCTAATGTTTTCCTCGTATCTGACATCAAACTTTCTGCTTGTTTGTCCAATGCATCTCCCATCACAAGTGTTTCATTGTACTTAGTACATTGCAGCGTTTTTGTATTTGTCTGTGCCTTTTGTCAGTTTTTGGGTGTAATTTTGAATTGAATTCTCTGCTGTGTATGTTATGTTTCTAGCCTGTCTTTTGAAAATGTTAGTTCTATTGTGTGTGAGCAATGCGGTCGTTAATTATCCTGCTGAAATGTAGGGTTTCGCAGGGACGAATGAAGGGTAGAGCCACGGGTCGTAACACATCTGAAATTTAACGGCCACTGTTCAAAGTGCCGTCGATGCGAACAAGAGGTGACCGAGACGTGTATCCAATGGCACCCCATACCATCACGCCGGATGATACGCCAATAGGGCTATGACAATGACGAATACACGCTTCCAATGTACGTTCACCGCGATGTCGCCAAACACGAATGCGACCATCATGATGCTGTAAACAGAACCGTGATTCATCCAAAAAATGTTATTTTGCCATTAGTGCACCCAGGTCCTGTCTGTGATGCAGCGTTAAGGGTAACCTCAGCCATGCTGCTGCAAACGTTGAACTGTTCGTGCAGATGGTTGTTGTCTTGCAAACGTCCCCATTTGTTGACTCAGGGATCGAGACGTGGCTGCACGATCCGTTACAGCCATGCGGATAAGATGCCTGTCATCTCGTCTGCTAGTGATACGAGGCCGTTGGGAACTAGCACGGCGTTCCCTATTCTCCTCCTGAACCCACCGATTCCGTATTCTGCTAACAGCCATTGGATTGCGACCAACGCGAGCAGCAATGTCGATGTACAGCAATAGTGATAGGCTACAATCCGACCTTTATAAAAGTCGGAAACGTGATGGTACGCATTTCTCCTCCTTGCACGAGGCATTACAACAACGTTTCTTCAGGCAACGCCGATCAACTGCTATTTGTGTATGAGAAATCTGTTGGGAACTTTCCTCATGTCAGCACGTTGTAGGTGTCGCCACCGGCGCCAACCTTGTATGAATGCTCTGAAAAGCTATCATTTGCATATCACAGCATCTTCTTCCTGTCGCGTCTGTAGCACGTCATCTTCGTGGTGTAGTAATTTTTATGTCCAGGAGTGTATTACGAAAATACATGGTAGTAAATGTGTAATAAATTATAGCCTATTGCGTGATGGGGAGGTTTTTCATTGATTTCATTGTTTATGATGTCATATCTTTCGAACTAAGTGTCTTACTATGATATAATATCGAAGAACATATAGTGGTATATCTGCATACCGTTCGCAAAAAATATTCCGAACAGAGTTAGTAGAACGATGTAACAGATCCAAAGTTCAAGCGTGATGGGGCGTTTTTCATTAACCTTCTCGATTATGATCTCATATTACGTCAACTATGTGAGGTACTGATCAGAATTGGTGAGAAAAGGAATTTTTGGCATACCCTGACTAAAAGAAGGGATCGCTTGGTAGGACACATTCTTAGACATCGAGGAATCGTAAATTTAGCATTGGAGGGAAGTGTGTGGGGTAAAAATTGTAGAGGGAGGCCAAGAGACGCGTATAGTAAGCAGATTCAAGTGGATGTGGGTTGCCGTTCTTATGAGGAGATGAAAAGGCTTGCTCAGGGTAGAGTAGGGTGGAGAGCTGCATCAAACCAGTCTCCGGACTGAAGACCATAACACAACAACAATCGTTGTTTGCTTTGGCGTCTCTATGTCTCTATCTTTCGAAAAGGTATTGCAAGACAGTTCACTGCCTCTGTTGTTATGATTTTCTTAGATCAAGATAATTCAGTGGTTGACTAAAGGTAAAGGGGGGGGGGCGGAGGGGGCGAACCGCCTATCTTGGGGGGCCTCCAAATACCTGAAAAGCAAGGATTTATTTATTTTTTGTTTTTTTACTTTTTATTTTTTTTAATCGTGCTTAATATCTTGTTATGCTGGGGCCTCTAAATCTCAAAAGCTACCTTTTTAGACAGTCCCATGTCTCTCGTCCTGGGGGGAGGGAGGGGGGGGGGGCTCAAAATCTTTTTTTACAGTAATACATACATTACCAAGTGGTGGGGGGGTATCAGTTTGTTTTGCCGCCGCCCCTGGCCTCCAAGAGCCTTAGTCCGCCACTGATAGGATGTTTGACAGTTTCTGTGTTCAACAATGTCTTGAGGTCTCTTACCCATTAAAAACATCTTGTCACACCTTGCTGAAATATCCGTATTGTCCATTCCCCAGCAGTTTGATTCCAGACTGGTCCATATATTTTCCGCCGTTCTTCCCTTTGAAATATAAGCAGCCTCTTAAGGTTTTGTTCTCGAGTTCTCCAAGTTTGAGTGGGATAGCAGCACAGAAATCCTTAATGCGTTATACCTTTTTAGTTTCTACGATATGCTTCTGGGTTTTAACAAATAACTTAGAAGTAATAAGATACATTTTCCACCTGTAATTTTGCTTTTATCTTTTATTCAGTTGTTGTTACTTCAGTATAAATGCATCCAAGATGTTGACTATCTTCTTTAGAATAATGGATCCTTCTTCCTGAAGTCTCGTGCTCAATACTAATTTGTAGCTCGAAACTCAGTGCCCCTAGCTACAACTCTAAACGCGTAATTTCATTTAATCTAGTGTGCATATTATTACAGCAATGTCGTTTACATATGTCATATAGGTACCATTCCCATTGTAAATTTAATGCCTTGAATGTTTTCTTTCTTGAATTCCAATGTTATATTAGATATATGTAATATTTCTCTTTTCGATTTTAAATACTCAAAATTCGGATTGTTAAGCTTCCATAGCATCGTTTCGAGTTCTAGGTTGAAAAGGGCAGGTGATAATCCATGACCTTGTTCCACTTTGAAACTGTGTATCACTTTATTACCGATCTTAACGTTAGGTTTTGTGTAATTTACTATATCTCTGCAAGGACACCTCCATCTTTGGTACGATAAATTGTCATGCTTTTCGATCGGTCACTGGATATCATAGTAGGCCTTCCTGAGGTTAACAGGACTGCGAATTCTCTTTCTGAATCAGCTGTGATGGCCAAATGTGGCGGGACAATCGCAATGTGAGCTACATCTGAAAAAACCTGACAAGATCCGATAATTGTCAATGGTTTGACGCTGAGTCATCACACGACATGCCATTGACTACGACCGAACCAAATCCACCTGGCTGTCGTGTATTTTTTCACAGTTACCTTTAGGATCAAAGTATTTATTTACCTTTCACAAACGACAGACGTGCCCTACACCGGATGCAATAAAAACATCTAGATGATTGTTAAACTCTTCGTGTCCAACTTATATTGATTGCAGAGATACAGCTGTTAGTTTGTAACCCAAACAAACTGAAATCAAAGGCAAACAAGGACATTTTGAACGATTATTCCGTCGGTCTTGTTAGATCATTACATTGAATTAAAAGCACAATTTTGTGTATGTTCTACATGTTCATTTTTATTTAGTTAACAGGTTTTCCACTTACAAGACATTCCTGAAGCTACCCTACAAGCCTCTTGCCGCACCGAAAATTTCAAATATGTCGACGGAAACCAGGAGCGATATTTTGCTGATGCTACCAGGAAGAAACATTGGGTGGTGGCAGAGTGATGAGAAAAAAATCTTCTCTCTCTCTCTCTCTGGCCCACGGTAAGAAAAAAAAAAAAGTGGTTGGCCAGAGAGACTTAGAAAATGAATAACGATATGGCAGAAGCGACCGTACATTACAAACCGACATGTTCAGTTTCTTGCGCTTCCTTTATCAAGTACTCACTGCGCAATGTGTGTGTGTTGTGTGTGTGTGTGTGTGTGTGAGTGAGTGTGATTATTTCTCTTAAGTTTTGCGAGTGAGACAGAGTTTCCAGACTGAATTCTGTGGCATAAATAGTATAAATGTTATGTGGCTGGAATGTTTCAGGGCTTGATTATCACAATTTATGAGACTTATCTTTGTCTTTTATCACAACAGACATCTCTCAGTGTTACTAATGTTACACATTTTCGTATGGAAAAATATTACAAGGCAGGCAGTCATGCCTGATACCGAGAGAACATTCGTGGGATACATTTTTAGGGTTCGTACGTTAATCTGCGATAGACGCAATGACTTCTGGATCCTTTTGCTGTCCTTAAATCTCTCTATTAATTCCTTTTTCTTCAGAAACAGTTACAGGGACAAAGTTGAAATTTCTGTGAAATACTAAATTCTAATAATTTATCAGAAGCAAAAAAGGAAGATTATTTTTAACGTACCATCGACATCGTGCTCATTAGAGACTGATCACACGCTCGGGTTCGATTTTTGCTAAGGATTGGGAAGGGAATACGCCATGCAGTCTCACAGGAACCATCCCGGAATTGGCTATGAGTGATTTCAGAGGCGGATTTGATCCTCCGTCTTTCTTCAAACTGTATATATGTCGTGCGTGGTTGCACAGCGGAAAAGTGCGTGCCCAGATGCCACGTTAACCTATCAGTCCCTTTTACTTGGTACTATTACTGCGGTAGGTTAGGCACACAAGACTTGCTTAAGTGGTGTCCAATAGAAAGACTTCCGTTTACAGAATGATTCAAAATAACATCGACAAACTCCGAGGGCATGTATAGGGGACAAGTAAAAGAAGTTCTTCATAGCAACCCATATCCCGAAATGTCATACAATGACGCTATAAGCACAATTGCGAGATCTTATTTCTGGAAAACTTACTATGGAGCAAATCAACAAAAATGTCTGATAAACGTGGTATCCATAACGCATACCTTAAGAGCTATGAGCACTGGACTTTTTTTTCTTTTTGATCCATAGTACCTCCTTCCAAATTTTGGAAAGTACAGAACTTAAAGTAACTCGCAGCGTTATTGGTTTAGTCGGTGTAAAATTTTATCTAAAAAGTCTGCTCCATATCACCTCGACTTTTTAGGTAAATTTTCAATCACCCGTGCATATCTACAAAGAAAATTAAGTTTTTACGGAACGAATGCTATTCGAAACAATTTTTGTATGTTTATTTTATGATTCTGGGCAAGAACCTTGTTGGTGTTATCGAGGTAAACGGAACGCCATGTTTGTCAGGTACGCTGAGAAATAGCAACAGCAGACGGGTAAACGGTTTTGTGCAGCTTGTTTGTAATGCAAAATATTATTATTATTATCATCGTATGCTCGATTACAACAATAACTCCAACACACATTTAAAGATGACAAAACATATACAGATAATAAAAAGTGGAATTATTTAGAATAGATAAATATCAAACGGCCCAGCCCACACACGGATGTCAGTAGAGTCAATGTCGGAAGCGTCTGGTAGCTTCTTGAAGCCACCAGGAAAACGTCTGATAGGACACTCACATACAATATGCCTCCTTTTCTGGACGTCACCAGTCGTGCAAACTGTCCCTGGAAAAGTCCCATTTGTGCACATATTCTTTGCGCATACCTTCATCAGTCCGGTATCTATTCAACTGTATCCATAAATACCTCCCTTAGTTAACGGAAGCCAGGAACCAGCAGTGTTGGATTGCCTGTAAGTTCGTGGTTCCGTTTTCTCGTAGTTCGCTACTCACGTTTCCACTGTGCGTCGTGGCTGAATTAAGAGTAGGGCAAATGATGTAGAGATAACGGACCCCTAATGTACGTCAATATACAGTATTTGTGAATTTTGGTATCTAGTCCACTGTTAGTGCTTACTAGCAAATACATATAAGTAAATCTAAAACTTTTGTGAATGAACTGTCGCCTTCATTTAATGTTACAATGATCTTTCTGTACATTTGCACTATTGAAAGGAAACTAGTATAGTTCTGGTTGTCGGCAGATGATGCTGTGGAGACGGCCGTCGCTCCTGAACCAGAGAAGGAAAGGCAGCCCTCGGAAGCACGCAACGATGCAGTGTCGACGATGTCACTTGGCGCTATAAAGGAACCGAAGTACAAGCCGAAACCAGTCAAGAAGGCGGTGAGGATAGACGAGATCAGTACGAAAGTACCTGCAACTGCAAGTGCCACGGCTGTGGCCACGCACTCTATGGCTCAATTGGTGGATAAAGTTATGGCTGAGGTGGAAGACACCCAGTCAGAGGAGGAAGAAGAAGTCGAGGAAGAGGCCACCCAGCCTAAGGAGCAAAAGAGAGTGCTGGATGCATTCGGGCCAGAAGAGCCAACAGAGCATGTGTCTGCAACGGCAGTAGCTGCTCGCTCTGTAATTGACGTGCTGCATTGCGCTTACAAGTCTGTAGCAGCCTTGCACCGAGATAGCAGTAGCATGTCGGGAATGGAACAGGAAGCGGAAGAGTAGTCGTGCCGAGGTCACCACTTCGCCAACAAAGCACTTGTCACCCAAATGGTGTCTTCTCGAATGTTACCATCCAAAAATTCTAGCTCCATTATTTATTATTTGTAGTTTTTCCTTAATATACGTATATAAGTATAGACATGTGTATATTTTCTTATTTCATACAATTATCTATTCTTTTTGAAACCTTTTGTCAATTTATTATACACTATCTTGTTATCTACGTTCTTGAATTAAACATATATTTTTTTCATAAAGTTTTATTCTCTTTTTTAACCTTTTGTTAAGGATACAGGGTACTTATAAACAGTGGAAAAATCGATTTTTATGATCTTATCAAATCCTGTAGTCTTTCCTGATGATATTGATATATAAATTATAGGGTTTCAAATGAAAAAATAACATATATACCAAATTTTAAAGTTACGTCATGTGCACTTCCACAAAAAAGCAAAAAATGTGGTCATATATAGCATCATAAGCATTCTCTTCCTGAGCTTGTTATGAATGAAATAAAACCAATTTTCAGTGACCTGAGTGGCCCTATTTTGGTTAGTAAATGTCTTCATGGGGGCACTCAGAATATAAATGGAAGTTTCAACCATTTCATATGGGAAAGATTACCCAAGAATGTTTTTAGTCCTGAGAAATTTAGGCTCCAATATGGAAGATCAATTGCTTGAGTGTGACAGACAACGGGTGCATGAAGCTGAAAGATTCGCTCTTCAAGTTACCTAAGAAGCAAGAAGTGCTAAAAGGAATGCCAAGAGGAAGCTTGAAGATGAGGAAATGCTGCTGGATGAAAACCATGCTTCAGGAAAGTTCTGAGTCACAGATTAATTTGACTCATATCTTCATTCGCAATTTCCCGCAAGTTGTATTAGTCAGCATTCAGGCAAAAATATTTTCTAAAGTTTATCAAGCATTGCTCTAATTTTTTCTGTAACTTGCAATAGTCCTTATTTATGTAGTATACCTAAGGTTTGTTTCAGAATCAACTAAATTATAGAAAAAATATTTTAATAGGAGAAAAAATATAGAAATTAAAATGTAAGATTTGATAATTTTTACCATTGTACTGTACGTAATAGGTGGAATTAAATAGGTATAGTGGATGAGCCATCATGTCATGCATATCTGGTAACAATTTGGTCTCCTTCAAACGTATACCATAGGATAAAATGGTACCTCAATTTGAGGAAGCATTTTGGAAAAGAAATAATTGCATCGATTTCTTTGTAATTTTTTAATAACCATAATCAGGGTCAAAAATATTTATAATACTTCTAATCTGTTTAAAACGTGTGCTGCATTACCTGATATCAACAAAAAATCTGTTAATCATATACATTATAAATGGTGCCTGAAAGAAATAGGTGTTGATTTTTACGTAATATTGAGCCGGAAAAGTACCCTGTATCCTTAATTCAGTATAGTAATTGTGTCACATTACTAAATCACGATTACAGAAAAATATTATCAGTACCAAACAACAATACTTTATGAAACTTCCTGGTAGATTAAAACTATGTGTTGGACGTGGGTTTAGCCTTTCATGGGCATGTACTCTACCGACTGAGCTGTCCTGGCACGCTTCAGGGAGCGTCCTCACAGATCCGACAGTACCTCGCCTCCTATCTTTCATCTGCCAGGAAGTTTCATATCAGCGCACATGCCGCAACAGAGTGAAAATATTTCTGGAAACATCCCCTACGCTTTTGCTAAGCCAAATTTCCACAATATGCCTTCTACCAGACGTGGCAGCCCTGCAAGTTTCGTAGAAGAACTTCTCTGCAGTTTGGAAGGTAGGAGACGAGGTGCTGCCAAATCTGCAAGGACGGGCCCTAGAGCGTGCAAAGGTAGTTTTGTCGGTAGAGCGCTTGCATGCAAAAGGCGAAGGACCTAGGTTCGAATCTCGGTCCGGCACAGAGTTGTAATTTGCCAAGACGTTTCATATCTGCGCACATTCCGCTGCAGCGTGAAAATATCACTCGAATAGGTGGCACAGAACATACGAGAGCAAAGGAAATTACGATCCTTATTTTTCGCGAAAATATGCAGCCGTGGTTCATGGTGTGGGTTCCTGTAGTCATGTCCTAGTTCATGAACCACTGGCAACGTATGAGTGGTCAAGTAAGTGGTCCTGACAGTTGGGATACTAGTTACTTTGGAATAAGGTTGGGCATCTCGGACATATTCTGAGATGTGGCCACCTTTGTGCTCAGACGGCAAAGACTACCAAATCCACCGGTTAGTCCCTCAACCGTTAGGGGTAAAACCCAGTGGGGGCCCTGGGCAAGTAAGGCTAGCAACCTGATTCTCAGGTACTTCAATATCATACTGGCAACAATCAGAGCAAAATGCCTCGGACCTTTGGAGGTGATGGAGTCCCACCTCTAAATGACAGACCAGGGACTCCTCAGATACGACTTGGCAAACGATCTGGAATGAGATGGGGAGCTATTAATATCAATGGGGATTACAATGGGAAGAAGGTAGAGCTGGCGGAGGCTTCAAGTAAGATGGGGTTAGATGTTTTAGCTGTTAGTGACGTTAGAGTAAGGGGAGAGAAAGAGGACGAAGTCGGAGAATACAAGGTCTTCCTGTCAGGAGTCAAAGTAGGAAGAGCACAGTGGGGTGTAGGGTTTTACATAAGGAAAACAATCGAACCCAGCATAATTGCAATAATGTATGTAAATGAACGACTGATGTGGATAGATTTGGCCATCTCCAGTAAGAAAATTAGGATTGTGACAGTGCATTCACCCTGTGAAGGGACAGATCAAGATGAGATGGACGGATTTTACAACGCACTTAGTGGTGTAGTTGTTAGAGTAAAGGATAAGGATAGTGCTTTACTCATGGGTGATTTCACCGCCAGTATAGGAAATCGAATAGAACGTTATGAAAAGGTTATGGGTAAGTTTGGAGACGATATGGAGGCCAACAGGAACGGAAACCAGCTCTTGGATTTCTGTTCCAGTGTGGGCTTAGTTATCACAAACTCTTTCTTTAAGCATAAAGACATTCTCCGCTATATGTGAGAAGGAAGGGAACCAGATCTATCATTGACTATATAATAACAGACCAGGAATTCAGGAAGACAGTCAAGGACACACATGTTTTCAGGGGGTTCTTTGATGATACTGACCATTATTTAATCTGCAGTGAATTTGGTTTTGTGAAGCCAAAAGAGCAGAAAGTCAGGTCCATGTGTAGAAGGATAAGAGTGGAGAAGCTCCAAGACAAGGAAATTAGGCAGAAATACATAACAATGATCTCGGAAAGGTACCAGTTAGTTGAATGTAATGATTTACAGTCACTGGAAGAGGAATGGTCAAGGTACAGGGACACACTACTGGAGACAGCTAGAGAATGTCTTGGAACAGTAGTGTGTAAAGGTAGGAAGAAGCAGACAGCCTGGTGGAATGACACAGTCAAGGCAGCCTGTAAACATAAAAAGAAGCCATATCAAAAATGGCTCCATACTAGAAATGAGGTAGACAGAGAAAGTTATGTTGAAGAAAGAAACAAAGCCAAACGAATAATTGCAGAATCCAAGCAGAAATCATGGAAGACTTTGGAAACAAGCTAGAACCTCTGGGCCAAGCCGCGGAAAACCATTTTGGAGCGTAATCAGTAATCTTCGAAAGGGAGTGAAGAAGGAATTAACAAGTGTTTTGGACAGATCAGGAAAGCCGTTAGTCAATCCTATGGATGCCTTGGGCAGATGGAGGGAATATTTTGAAGAATTGCTCAATGTAGGTGAAACCTTCAATGATGTATCAGATTTTCAGGTAGAATGGGATAGGAACGACGATGGAAACAGGATCTCATTTGAGGAAGTGGAGAAAATGGTCATTAGATTACAGTGCAATAAAGCGGCTGGGGTGGATGAAATTAAGCCGGAACTCATCAAATACAGTAGAATATCAGGTCTCAAATGTTTACACAGGATAATTGAAAAGGCGTGGGAATGGGGACAGGTTCGGTCTGACTGGACTAAAGCAGTAATCACGCCAATTTTCAAACATGGAAACAGAAAAGATTACAACAACTATCGAGGTATCTCTTTAATTAGCGTTGTGGGCAAAATATTCTCAGGTATTGTTGAAAGAAGAGTGCGAGTATTAATTGAGGACAAGTTAGATGAAAATCAGTGTGTATTTAGGCCTCTTAGAGGCTGTCAGGACCAGATCTTTAGCTTACGGCAGGTAATGGAAAAGTGCTATGAGTGGAACAGGGAATTTTATCTATGTTTCATAGATCTAGAAAAGGCTTATGACCGTGTTCCTAGGAGTAAGCTACTGTCAGTTCTACAACATTATGGTATAGGAGGCAAACTTCTACAGGCCATTAAAGGGCTTTACGTAGACTGTTAGGCAGCAGTTAGCAAATTAAGCTCATGATTCAGGGTAGTTTCAGGAGTAAGACAAGGCTGTAATCTGTTACCACTGTTGTTCATACTATTCATGGATCATATTTTGAAAACAGTAAACTGGCAGGGCGGGATTAAAGTAGGTGAAAACAAAATAAGCTGTCTCGCTTATGCGGATGACTTAGTTGTAATGGCCGATTCGATTGAAAGGTAGCAAACTAATATTTCAGAGCTCTATCAGAGGTGCAAGGATTATGATATGAAGATCAGCATCTCCAAAACGAAAGTAATGTCTGTGGGAAAGATATTCAAACAGATTGACTGCCAAATAGGAGGAACAAAGTTAGAACAGGTAGACAGTTTCAAGTACCTGGGATGTATTTTCTCACAGGATGGCAACATTGCGAAAGAACTGGAATCGAGGTGCAGCAAAGCTATTGCAGTGAGTGCTCTGCTAAGATCTACTCTCTTCTATAAGAAGGAAGTAAGTACCAAGACTAAGTTAGCAGTGCACCGCTCTATCCTTCAACGAACTTTGTTGTTTGGGAGTGAAAATGGGTGGATACAGGTTACCTTATTCATAAGATAGAGGTTACAGATATGAAAGTAGCAAGAATAATTGCAGGTACCAATAGATGGGAACAATGGCAGGAGGGTGGCCATAATGAGGAAATCAAAGAAAAGCTGGGAATGAATACCATAGATGAAGCAGTTAGAGCGAACAGACTGAGATGGTGGGGTCATGTTACACGCATGGGAGAAGCAAGGTTATCTAAGAGACCCATGAGGTCGGCAGCGGAGGGTAAGAGGAGTCGAGGTAGACCAAGAAGGAAGTACTTAGATTCTGTGCAGAATGATTTTGAAGTAAAAGGCATAATATTAAACGAGGCATCAATGTTAGCATTGAATAGGGGATTATGGAGGAATTTTATTAGAGGTACTATGCTACAGACTGAACGCTGAAAGGCATAATCAGTCTCTAATGATGATGATGATGATGATATGCAGCTCTAATATATGAATATACGATGAAGTCCTATCCAGTAAAATATTTCGAAGGTGAAATTTTCCCCCGTTCGAACCTCCGGGTGGAAACTACTCAGGATGATGTCACCAAGGAAAACAAAACTGGCATTCCACGAATGGTAGGGTGGAATGTTAGATCCCTTAATTGCGTAGGAGGTTAGAAAATTTGAATAGGAAAATGGATAGTTTAAAGTTAGATATAATGAGGATTACTGAATTTCGGTGGCGAGTAAAGGGTTATAAATAGAAAATCATTTGGAGATAATGTAAGAGTATGTCTAATAATGAATAAGAAAATAGGAGGGCTAGTAATTTACAGTGAACAGCGTAGTGATCGCTTTTGCTAGCCAAGCAACATACAAAACATAGAAAACAGTATTACAGGTTTATAAGCCAACTAGTTCTGCCGATGATAAGAAGATTGAAGAAATGTCTGAGGAAATAAAAGAAATCATTCAGACTGGAAAGGTAGAGGAATACTTGATTGTGACGGGAACTGCAACTTGGTAGTACGTAAAGGAAGAGAAGGAAAAATAATAGGTGAATATGGACTGGGGAAAAGGAATGGATGAGAAAGCCGTCATATAGAATTTTGCATAGAACATAATTTAATCATAAACACTTGGTTTAACAACCATGAAAGAAGGTTGCATATGGGGAAGAGAACAGGAGACCACGGAAGGTAACAAATAGACTTTATAATGGTAAGATATAGATTTCGGAACTATGTTTTAAACTATAAAACATATGCAGTGGCAGATGTAGACTCTGACATATATTATTGGTTATGAATTGTAGATTGAATCTTAAGAAACTGAAAAAAGGTTGGAAAGGAGCGAGACGTGAATTAATTGAAGGAACCTGAAGCTCTTGAGAATTTCAGAGGTAGCTTTAGGCAACAATTGACAGAAACTGGAGAAAATAACACAGTAGAAAATGGTTAGCTTTGAAAGGTGAAGTAATGAAGGCTGCAGAGGTCCAAATACGAGGGTTAGAACTTAAATAGTGGCAATGAAATCTACTATTGTCGCTGAAAGCACACGTTCACATACCTACATTATCTCCGAGCAAATGGACTGGACCGTCCCACGTCACCGGCGTGCGCACAATCGAGGGAAACAGTTACTTGTGAGCGAGCGGTCTAACGTAACGGTGTCACTATGTATTACAACCAGGAACAATTTCGTTTGATCAAGATTGAATGTGCCAGGGGTCGTACAGGACGACAGTGTCATCAAGGTCATCAAGTGGCAACGCTCTCTGCGCAACCCACCCGTCATTGCGCAGGCTCATACAGTGCAAGCTGTGGTTGCTCAGTTCGATGGGACTGGGAAGTACTGTACGATCCACCATACTCCCCTGACTTAAGTCCTTGTGACTTTGATTTGATTCCGAAGATGGCATTCGCTTCAGAACTGTTCCAGAGGTTCGACTCGCAGTAGATCGCTCCATTCGCACCATCAACAGAACAGGATCTGCTAACGGTATACTACTCCTTCCACATCTCTGGCAAAGGATTCTACACAACGCTGGTCATTACTTTGAAGTTCATTAACAGGTGCAAACATGTAAGGCTTTTGTATCGGCTGTGAATAAATAGTTCCCACTATTTAAATTCCAAACCTCGTATGTAGGCAGACAAGACGTAGAAGAAATCCTTGGATATCACAAGCGATACTGAATTTAATTGACAGAAGGAGAAAATATAAAAAATGCAGTAAATGAAGCAATTAAAATGGAATACAGAAAATTAAAAATGGGACTGACAGAAAGTGCAAAATGAATAAGGAGTGGTGAGGGGACAAATGCAAGTCAGGAGAAGATTGTGTAACTGTGGAAAATATGGATACTGCCTACGGGAAAATAAAAGGGACGTTTAGAGAAAAGAGAAGCGGCTGTTTGAATGACAAGATTAGAGTTCAAAAAGCAATAATGAGAAAGAAGGGAGAGCTGAAAGATGGAAGGAGCATACAGAATGAGTCATTTAAAACTGCCTCGCGGAATATTTGGAAAAATTTAAATCCGATTGAAAAGAGTTGTAATAAAATGTATTCTCTTCGAAGAGGGCGTTACTTGCTAGATCTCTCTGCACCATACCACGGGGAGGGGGTGTGGACTTTGAAATCTGACACAGAAATCCCTATTTATCATTGTAGATTTGGATTCTCCATGAAATGATATTTGTCTTTTGTATGAAACACTTTTTTCGTTTTTTATAGATAGCGTTGTAATAGGCAAAAATAAAAATGAATTGATAATTGTTGTAAATCGATAGAACCTCGCGAAAATAAGTATCGGACTCTTTCTCGACCTTTAACACTTCCCGTTGCAGCAAATACATCAAATCAAATGTTCAAATGTTTGTAAACATATTGGACCAAACTGTTATGGTCATCACTCCGTAAACTACTTATACGAATTTACGCCAAGGACAACACATACACACACACACACACACATTATATATATATATATATATATATATATATATATATATATATATATATATATATATATATATATATATATATATTATACAGAGGGAGGACTCGAACCTCCGCCGGAAACGTCTGCCCAGTCGGTAGCACGACGCATTAGATAACACGGCCATTCCGCGCGGCAGCAAACATTTGGACAATTCTGCAAAACGTCGTTGCAGATAGAAAATCCTTATTTGGGGACAGATTAACATACATTTTACGAGCTTCTTCAACATTTCTATTTGCCAAATCAAATGTTCAAATGTTTCTATAGCTTATGGGACTTAACTACGGGGTCATCAGTCCCTAAACTTACAAACTACTTATGAACTAGCTAACACTAAGGACAGCACAAATATCCATGCCCGAGGGGGGATTCGAACCCCGACTGTAGTGGCCGTGCAGATCACGTGACTGACGCGCCGCAGTCCCCTCGGCTACCACGGCCGGCTTCTATTTGCCCCAAAGTCCGAAGAAATGATATCTACTCTCCTGAAACAGCGGTAGACATCACATGATAGTATTATCAAAAATATAAATAACTGTACTTTGATTTTCTTAATCTGATACGTAATTGTTTGAGATATTACCATTTTCAACAATTTTCAGCTCATTTTTATTATTTCAGATTACGGCGCCACAATTTTTTTCACAGAGAATCCAACTGCAATAAAAATACGGGTTCCTATTTAAGACTCCCCCCCCCCCCTCCCAGCATCGGGGTTGGCGAAGGAGTTTGAGTTTTATGTTAATGGATAAGCTTCTTTGAGGTGAGCAACTTTTACTGCAGATTTTTAAATTATATTTGTATCTTTCCAAATATTGTGAAAAAACCAAGTGTCTCGCCCTTTGTACAGGGGCTCTTCAAGGGAACTGTATTAAGGAGGTATCATAGAAAGGGAAGAGGTAGGAGATGAGGTAGGAGATTTGACACTGCGAATAGAACTTGACAGAACTCTGAATGACCTAAGCTACACAAATTTCCTGAAGAAATGACACTCCGTCAGATCTACTAAAGACTCAGGGAGAGACAGCCATGACAAAACTATTCCACCAGGTGTGAAAGATGTATGAGTCAGGTGAAACAAACTCTGACTTCAAGAAGGATTATTACATAATTCCAAAGAAAAGAGAAAAAAGGCAGGTACAGACAGTTATCAGCATTACAGAACCATGATCATAATTGCAAAACACTAACACGAGTTATTTTACAGAAGTATGGAAAATTGGTAGATCCCAACCTCGGAGAAGATCAATTTGGATTTAGGAGACAAATAGAAACACTTGGAGCCATTCTCACTTCACGACGTGTCTTAGACGATGGATTAAGGAAAATGAAACCAATTTTCTAGATTTTGTTGTTTTATAGAAGGCTTTTGATAATGTCGAATGGAATAGACACTTTCAAATTAGCAATTCAGCAGGGGTAAAACATACGGAGTAAAACTTATACAAAAAACAGAAAACAGTTATAATAGTTGAAGGGCATGAATTGGAAGGAATGACTGAGAGGGGGATGAGATAGCACTGCAGCTTTTCTCCACTGCTATTCAATATGCACATTGAACAAAGCAAGGAGATGTATGTAATGGGAATTAAAGTTCAGGGAGAAGATATAAAAACTTTGCTGTTTGCCGATGCCATTTTTATTCTGCAAACAGACCTAGAAGAACAACTGAACGGAATGGACAGTCCTTGAGTGGAGCATATATTAACAAGAACAAAACAAGGGGAAAGGAATGTAGTGGAATTAAGCCAAGTGATGCTGAAAGAATTAGATTAGGAGCCGGAACGAAAAAGGTGGTAGATAACATTTGTTACAAAGTACTTAAATAATTTACGATGCCCAGAGTATAGAAGATATACAGTGAAAAAATTGCTATGGGAAGATAAAGAGTTGGTGAAGATGAGAAATTTATTAACATCGAATATTAATTCAAGTGTTACGAAATATTTTTGAAGGCAGTTGTCTGGTGTATAGCCTTGTACGGGACTGAAATGTGGACGATATGCTGAAGGTAATTTGGGTAGATCGCGTAACTAAGGAGGACGTACTGAATAAAATTTGACAGAAAGAAAATAACTGTCACATCTTGACTAAAAGAAGGAATTGTCAATTTAGTACAGGAGGGAAGTGGGGACAGAGGAGAAATCGCACAGATAGACGTAGAAATGAAGACATTAAGAAGGTTCTGAGATCCCATTTTCATTCAAAGAGCCTTGCACAGGATAGAGTGGCATGGACAGCTGTATGAAACCAATGTTCAGAATGAAAACGACAACTACAACAATTAGATTACACATTAAGAACGGTATCTTTGTTTGAAGAAAAATACCGTGCCAATTGGTTTTCAATAATCAAATGAATTATGAAAACAAACTCTGGTTGGCACATAACAGCAAGTACAGAAAATGCCACAATCCGTATGTCATATTGAGCAGGGGCAGTTAGTGTCTTATTGTCAAAATGAAGAAAATAAATTATTATTTAACCCTCAACCATATATTATTTTCAACTGTGTCAAATGACAGTTTGAAAAATTACAAAGAGACAAAGGCATCTGACGCAAGTGGGCAGGTGTTTGACGATTGTCTGGCTGAACACAAAATCTTGAATTTTTTGTGAACACATCCCGTCGCTATTCGTTACGACTCCAAACCTGATGTTCATCCGCCCAGTTTCTGCGGGCTAAATGGTGTCGCGGTTTTAATCGGACACACGCCATAGGCCTCCGTGCATAACGTCACATTTATGAAGGCGATTTCGGACTGCTTGTATTGATGTTGCGCGTCATGTCGCTGCCTGGAGGGTGCGTTGCAGCTGATTTGTATTCTGCCTGCTGTCACAACGCGCTGTTAATCGGGCATGTCAGTCATCTCTTGCTGATATTACCCATGGACAACGTTGGCCTTGCCCTCATTTAACGGTTCCTTTTGTCTGAAATCGTGACCAGGTCTTGTAAATTACACGTTGGGACACACCAATAACTGCAGCCACCTCGCTCTGTGTCTGTTCCTCTTCCAACATTCCTAAGGCTCTTCATGCCATAGCTTCCGGTAACTCACGTTCTTGCATTGCACTACCTGCGCACCACACTATCCAAACAACTGCTTGTGTAACTCATTTGGAAAACACAAATCAGCAGTAACCCTCCGCCCCCCCCCCCTCCTGAAGCAGCTTCCTGTTATTACCTATTCTCGGTTACCGTAAAGTTGTTGTCTCCACTATGTAGAACCGATAAAAAGACGTCGAACCATTTTAGTTCATTCTTCAGAACGTAGATATTTCAGCTGATTCCCTAATTGCTTTAACCAGTGAATATAGGTTACTGTGAAACTGCAGGCTTTGGCTAAGTTGATTTAAGGAAACGGATTTGAGAAAGGTGTTGCAAATTGTTGTTGATGTTGTTGTCTTCAGGGGCGGCGGCAAAACAAACTGAGCCCCCCCCCGTCCACTTGTTAATATATGTATTACTATAAAAAAGATTTTGAGGCCCCCCAGGACGACAGACATGGGACAGTCTAGAAAAGTAGCTTTTGAGATTTAGAGGCCCCAGCAGAACAAGATGGAAAGCGCGCTTTATATATAGACACCTTGCTTTTCAGGTATTTGGAGGGCCCCCAAGACCGGCGGCCCGGGGCGGTCCGCCCCCTCCGCCCCCCCCCCCCCTTAGTCAACCACTGCATCCTCTTGATCTAAGAAAAACATAACAACAGAGGCAGTGAACTGTCTTGGAATATCTTTTCGAAAGATAGAGTCACAGAGACGCCAAAGCAAACAACGATTGTTGTTGTGTTATGGTCTTCAGTCCGGAGACTGGTTTGATGCAGCTCTCCACCCTACTCTATCCTGAGCAAGCTTCTTCATCTCCTCATAAGAACGGCAACGTACATCCATTTGAACTGCTTGCTGTATTCATCTCTTGGTCTCCCTCTGCGGTTTTTGCCCCACACACTTCCCTCCAACCATAAATTCATGATTTATTGATGTCTATGAATGTGTCCTATCAATTGATCCTTCTTTTAGTCAAGTTACGCCAGAAATTCCTTTTCTCCCCAATTCTGTTCAGTATCTCCTCATTAGTTACGCGATCCACCCACCCAATCGTCAGCATTCTTCTGTAGCACCACATTTCAAAAGCCTCAGTCCTCTTCCTGTCCCCACGTCCATGTTTCACTGCCATACAAGGCAACACTCTACAAAATAACTTCAGTAAAGAATTCCTAACTCTTAAATTAATATTCTATGTTAAAAAATTTCCCTATTTCAAAAACGCTTTTCTTCCCATTGCCATTATGCATTTTATATCTTCCGTGCTGGGAGCGTCATATGATATTTTACTGCCCGAGTAACAAAACTCATCTACCGCCTTTATTGTTTCATTAGCTAATCTAATTGTTTCAGCATCACCTGATTTTCGTAGACTGCATTCCTTTACCCTTGTTTTGCTCTTGTTAATCTTCATCTGATACACTCCTTTCAACACATTGAACATTCCGTTCAACTACTCCTCCACGTCCTTTGCTGTCTTTGACAGAATTACTATGTCATCAGCAAACCGCAACGTTTTTATTTCTTCTCCCTGAACTTTAATTCCTTCTCCAAAGTTGTCCTTGCTTTCCTTTAGAGCTTGATCAGTGTACAAATTGAATAGCATTGGTGAAAAGCTACAACCCTGTTTGACTCCCTTCCCAATCTGTGCATCCCTTTTATGGCCTTCAACTGTGATAACTGCTGTCTGGTTTTTGTACAAGTTGTAGAAAACCTGTCGTTCCCTATATTTTACTCCTGATGATTGCAGATCTCAAAGTGTGTACTCCAGTCAACATTGTCAAAAGCTTTCTCCAAATCTACAAAAGCTAGAAATGTTGGTTTGCCTTTCCTATTTTCTACGATAAGTCGTAAGGTGAGTATTGCCTCACGTGTTCGTACGTTTCTCCTGAACCCGAACTAATCTAACCCAAGGTCGACTTCTACCATCTTTTCCATCCTTCTGTAAATAATTCGTGTTGAAATTTTGCAACCATGACTTATTAAACGGATGGTTCTATAATTTTCACACTTACCTGCACCTACTTTCTTTGGAATGGGGATTAGTAATTTCTTCTTAAAGTCTGAGGATATTTCCCCTGTCACATACCAGATGAAATAGTTTTGTCATGGCTGGCTCACCCAGAGACTTCAGTAGTTCTGAGGGAATGTCGTCCATTCCAGGGGCCTTGTTTCGACTTAGGTCTTTCTGTGCTCTGTGAATTTCTTTTCCCAGGGTAGAGCCTCACTATTCTTTCCCTCCTTTGCTGAGAACTCGTTTTCCATCTCTGTTGTTTATATTAATACGGCTGCTTTTCTTGTCACCAAATTTCTCTTAAATTTTTCTGTAGACGGTATCTATTTTCCCCTATTTATACATTCTTCTACAGACTTGCATTTGCCTTCTACCCACTCCTGCGTAACTATATTGCACTTCCTGTCAACCTCATTTCTTTATAATTTGTACTCTTTTTTCATTTACTGTATTTTTTTATTTTCTCCTTTGATTAATTACATATAGTATTTCCTCTGATATCTGATTTCATCTTCCTGTTCCTGTCAATTGTTGCCTAAAGCTCCCTCTGAAATTTTCGAGAACTTTGGGTTCCTTCAGTTTATCCACGTCTTATCTCCTTATTTTCCTACCTTTCTGCAGTTTTTCAGTTTCAGCCTGACAATAATATATGGTCAGAGTCTATGTCTGCCCCTGGGTATGTCTTACAGTTTAAAACCTGGTTCCAAAATCTTTGTTTTACCATTGCAAAATCTATCTAGTACCTTCCTTGGCCAGTCCATGTTTACCTACTACTTTTCCTTCCATTCCTTTTCCACTACCGAATTCCAGTCACCCATCACAATTATGTTTTCGTCTTCCTTAACTGTCTGAATAGTTTCCTTTAATTCCTAATACATTTCTTCACTCTATTCATCATCGGCAGTGCTAGTTGCCATATAAAGCTGTACTACTGTTATCGGCATTGCCTTCGTATCTATCTTGACCATGATAATGTGATCACTGTGCTGCTCATAGTAGTTTACGCGCATTCCTTTTTCTTATTCATTATCAAACTTACTCTTGTAATACCCCCAATTGATTTTGTATCTATAATTCTGTATTCCACTCCCATGAACCACAGATATTGCCGAGGAGGGGTGGCTTGCGTGCCTCAACGATACAGATAGCCGTACCGTAGGTGCAACCACAGCGGAGGGGTATCTATAGAGAGGCCAGACAAACGTGTGGTTCCTGAAGAGGGGCAGCAGCCTTTTCAGTAGTTACAGGGGCAACAGTCTGGATGATTTACTGAGATGGCCTTGTAACATCAGCTAATGTGGCTTTGCCACACAGTCACTGCGATCGGCTGAAAGCAAAGGGAAACTACAGCCGTTACTTTTCCAGAGGACATCCAGCTCTACTGTATGATGAACATATGATGATGGCATCCTCTCGGGTAAAATATTGCGGAGGTAAAATAGTCCCCCATTCGGATCTTCGGGCGGCGACTACTCAGGAGGACGTGATCATCAGGAAAGACAACACTGGCATTCTACGGATCGGATTGTGGAATGTTAGATCCCTTAATCGCTTAGGGAAGCTAGAAAATTTAAAAAGAGGAATGGATAGGTTGAAGTTAGATATAGTGGGTATTAGTGAAGTTCGGTGGAAAGAGGAACAGGATTTCTGGTCAGGCGAGTACAGGATTATAAATACAAAATCAGTTGGGGGTATTACAGGAGTAGGTCTCATAATGAATAAGAAAATAGGAATGCGGGTAAACTACTATGAGCAACACAGTGATCGCATTATCGTAGTCAAGATAGATACGAAGCCAACACCGACCACAGTAGTACAGGTTTATATGCCAACTAGCTCTGCTGATGATGAGGAAATCGAAGAAATATATGAGTTAAAAGAAATTGAAACAATTAAGGGAGAGGAAAACTTAATTGTTATTGGCGACTGGAATTCGGTAGTAGGACAGGGAAGGGAAAATAGTAGATGAATATGGTCTGGGCAAAAGGAATGAAAGAGGAAGCCTCCTGGTAGAATTTTGCACGGAACATAATTTAGTTATGACAATCATCTGCTTTAATAATCACAAAAGACGGTTGTATACGTGGAACAGACCAGGAGACACCGGGAGATACCAGATTGATTTTATAATCGTAAGACATAGATTTCGGAACCAGGTTTTAAACTATAACACATACCCAGGGGAAGATATAGACTCGGACCATAACTTGTTGGTTATGAACTGTTGGCTGAAACTGAAGAAACTACAAAAAGGTAGGACAATAAGGAGATGCGACTTGGATAAATTGAAGGAACCTGAAGTTCTTAACAATTTCAGAGGGAGCTTTAGGCAACAATTGACAGAAACGGGGGAAAATAAAACAGTAGAGGAGGAAAGGGTAGCATTGAGAGATGAAATAGTGAACGCATCAGAGGACAAAATAGGTAGGAAGGCAAGAAAAAAGGCAGTAAATGAAACAGGCAAAATGGAGTACAGACGACTAAGAAATGAGATTGACAGAAAGTAATAAATGGCTAAGCAGGAGTGGCTAGAGGGCAAATGCAAGGATGTAGAAGAATGTATAAATAGGGAAAAAATAGATGCAGCCTACAGGGGAAAAAAAGAAACATTTGGAGATAAGAAAAACAGCTCTATGAATATCAAGGACACTGATGGAAAACCAATTCTCAGCAAAGAAGGGAAAGCTGAAAGTTGGAAAGAGTAGATAGAGAGGCTCTACGAAGGAAATGAACTTGGCGGCAATATTGTAGAAAGGAGAGAAAAAGTAGATGAAGATGAAATAGGAGACACTATACTGAGAGATGAATTCGACAGAGTACTGAAAGACCTAAGTCGAAACAAGGCCCCTGGAGTAGATGATATTCCCTCAGAGCTACTGAAGTCTCTGAGAGAACCAGCCGTGACAAAATTGTTTCACCTGGTGTGTAAGATGCATGAGACAGGTGAAGTACCCTCAGACTTTGAGAACAATGTTATAATCCCCATTCCAAAGAAAACAGGTGCAGACAGGTGTGAAAACTACAGAACCTTCAATTTAATAATTCATGGTTGCAAAATATTAACACGAATTATTTACAGAAGGATGGAAAATTTGGTAGCAGCCGACCTCGGGGAAGATAAGTTTGGGTTCAGGAGAAATGTAGGAACTCGGGAGGCAATACTCACTTTACGGCTTATCCTGGAAGATAGATTAAGAAAAGGCAAACCTACATTTCTAGCTTTTGTAGATTTGGAGTAGGCTTTTGACAATGTTGATTGAAATAAACTCTTTCAAGTTCTGAAGCAAGCAGGAGTAACATATAGGGAGCGTAAGATCATTTACAACTTGTACAAAAACCAGACAGCGGTTGTCAGAGTTGAAGGGCATGAAAGGCATGCAGTGGTTGGAAAGGGAGTAAGACAGGGTTGTAGCCTTTCACCAATGCTATTCAATTTGTACATTGAGCAAGCTATAAAGGAAAGCAAGGACAACTTTAGAGAAGGAATTAAAGTTCAGGAAGAAGAAATAAAAACATTGCAATTTGCTGATGACATAGTAATTCTGTCAGAGACAGCAAAGTACGTGGAGGAGTAGTTGAACGGAATGTTCAATGTGTTGAAAGGAGCGTATAAGATGAAGATTAACAAGATCAAAACAAAGGTAATGGAGTACAGCCCAAGAAAATCAGGTGCTGCTGAAGGAATAAGATTAGTAACGAAGCAATAAAGGAGGTAGATGAGTTTTGTTACTTGGGCAGTAAAATAACTTGCGATGGTCGCAGCACAGAGGATATAAAATGGAGAATGGCAATAGGTAGAAAAGCGTTCTTGAAAAAGAGAAATTTGTTAACATTGAATATTGATTTAAGCCTAAGGAAGTCCTTTCTGAAAGCATTTGTATGGAGTGTTGCCTTGTGTGGGAGTGAAACATGGACGATAAACAGTGTGGACAGGAAGAGGATTGAGGCTTTTGAAATGTGGTGCTACAGAAGAATGCTGAAGATTAGGGGGTAGATCGTGTAACTAATGAGGAGGTACTGAACAGAATTGGGGAGAAAAGAAATTCCTGGCATACCTTGACTAAAAGAAGGGATAGATTGCTAGGACACATTCTTAGACATCAAGGAATCGTGAATTTAGCGTTGGAAGGAAGTATGTGGGGTAAAAACCGCAGAGGAAGACCAAGAGATGGATACAGTAAGCAGATTCAGACAAATGTAGGTTGCCGTTCTTATGTAGAGACGAAGAGGCTTGCTCAGGATAGGGTATTGTGGAGAGCTGCAGCAAACCAGTCTCCGGACTGAACAACAACAACGATCCTGTATTCACCTGACCAGATATTCTGTTGTCCTTTCCACCGAATTTTACTAATCCCAACTATATCTAAAATTAACCTATCCAAATCTCTCTTTAAATTTTTTAATTTCTCTACCCAATTGTTGGAGGTAGGGAGAATATAGACCTTTAATATAAGAAAAGTTGGCAAATGGCGAGTGGACTTTGACGCAGATGTTGAACATGGAAGTGGTACTTTGTTGAAAGCAGGCGTGTGACTCTGATTTCAGTAAGTATAGAGGAGCGGCTCAGTGAGCTTTCAGGTGATGCAAGTGGGTCAGCGAGGATGCTGTACTGTGTAACAGCCAAACAACTGTATTGCTTAAAGGAACAGGTGAGTGGAAGTACATGATTGGAAGTAGGAAAACGGATACGTGAGCCAACGATCAGTTATGCCACACTTGTGAACCACAGAACGACGGGGTCAACTTCGTCGTATAAAAATACAAGCGGAAAAGACAGGTTTGGCAGTCAACCACGATTGGGCAGTCAGCCATGGCTGGGCAGTCACCTGCTGCCCGGACTGTGCTACTTGCCGACAACAGTCATTATTGTTTCCTGCCGGGAGATGCAGCCTGCGGAATAGCGGCAGCACAGCCTGGGGTAGCAGGTAGCGTGGTCTCGGGATTGACAGCGGCCCAGCAGAGCATCGAACCAACCCATGGCTCCGTAAGCCTGCAGCAAGAGGCAAGCTACTCACCCAGGGGCGTGGTGTGGACGAAAGGATGGGACCACACCTAAAGCGCTCCTGTGACCGTCTGTAGGGCGAAGCAGCAGCAGTGGGCGGAGGAGGACCTGGGTTCAACTCTCGGGCCGCACCCAGCACTGGACGACCGTCGCCGGTCGCGGAACAGGCAGCATCGTGGAGCCTGCGTGACAGCGGGAGAGAGCAGTGCAAGAAGCGAGAGAACGGCGGCGGCGGCAGGGAGCAGAAGCAGTGCCTCGCCTTGCGCTACACCGACAAGGGGAATACCAAGTATAGTACCAACTGAATTTGATGGGTCGTGGGTATGTTGTGAGGGAATTCCGGTAGACGACCAAGCTAAAAGGATTTGTTCCAATGGGCCTTGATTTCTAAGAAAATCGAAATCAAATTCGCCGCAAATTACCATGCGTAATGTGTCTACTTATACATGGATGTTACCGCTCATCGAAACAGCGTGGTGTAATCGGCAAGATGCGGGGCTGCCATCAAGGCGACCTGGGTGCAAGTCCGACTTTTCACACCTGTCCGATGATTGTGCATAATTATTTATTTTTATAACCATACTTATGTAAACTTTTTCAGTAAATGGTCAGGATAAAAACATGTAACATTCGCTCAATTTGTTATGTATTGCGCGACGATTATTTTACTCATTTTGTTTTCTCGAAGCATACTTTTAAGGCTATTGAAGCATATTTCGAAATCAGTAAGCAGTCTTTTGTTAATACCTATAATATTTGGGCAACATTTAATACCTACATTTACAGTTCCTGAGCGTGCTTTTTTTATGTCCTCCTATGACGTGTGTACCCACTTGACGCGTCCCAATGGATGCTACGGCCAGTCAGTAAGTCATTAGTAGCGTGTCATTCATGCGTGCGGCATGAACTGTTCACTCAAGCTGTAACATAGGAGTGGGTATAAAGGCATATAATTATGCACAGTAAAAGAAGATAAATGAAGAAAAATGAAAAATAAATAACACGAAGGGGAAGATTATATTTTTCTTTAATTTCTTGGTTATTTTTTAATCGTTTGAGTTTTCATTATTTTTGTTTTTCTTTCTTTATATCTTTTCCTTTGCTTATTTTTTTTTAATATAAAAAGTAGAAAATAAAATTTTTAACAAGTTTTCTGCAGCTAGGCATCGAACCCGGGTCTCCTGCACGGGATCGCAGTACCTTGCCGACGCTGTCTCGCTGAGTGGTAACCGCCATGTATAAGTAGACACGTTATGCGTGGTAATTTGCTGCGAATTTGATCTCGATTTTCTTAGAAATCAAGGCCCATCGGAATGAATCCTTTTAGGTTGATGGTCTGGAGGAATTCCCTCACAACATACCTGCGACCCAACAAAATCCATTGGTACCATACTTGGTGTTCCCTTGTGAGACAGAAGCAGCCGACAGTCGGCCGAGCCGACTTCGGGAGTCGTGGCGTCAGCTGGATTCCTACTTGGCGCGATACGACACACATGCGCACTCCACTCGCCTCCGTCTGTATTGTAAGCACTAATGTCAATAAATGTTTCGTTATACTGGACCACTGTTTCATTGCCACCCCATCTCCTGAGTTGAGTACTGAGCTCACAGCCCATAGGGTAGTAAACTATGTGTCACTATCCTGACATAGACGAAGACTTCGGTAAAACACTCGTCACTAGGTGTCAGATGTTCTACACACATTAGAGGCACGCTACATTTGGTGTCAAAACCACCAAATAGATACGTACAACCCTTTTACGTTTGGTGTCAGGAAAGGGCTCAACTCGGTGAGACAGTGGGAAGGAGTAGTTCGTTGAAATGTTGGAAATGGGAAGCTTTAGTAATTTGTTTTGGTTGGATCAGTGGTATAGCCGGTTCAATTAGTTTCTTATAGTATTATGCCTTCATTTTTGTTTCTGTTGTTACTCTCATAAGTACGAGTTCGGATATGCAAGCCATTGCAAAGGAGGGTCCGACAGTACAGGACGCTACAACGTTAGAAGTAATTCAAAGTTTAGTTAACCAGGTAGCACAGTTGAAAAATTATAATAATGGACTGATGTAACAGGTAGGTAATCCTCGGAAAGAAGGCACAATTCTGCCCTCGCTCGATTCTCCCGCAGCCACTTTGGGAACTCCCTTTTCTGACAAACCAGGGGAAGACGTCAAGGACTATTTTGACGATTTGTTGGCAGCATCCAAGGATTGTGGTCTGACGAGCAGATTTTGCAGGTGACGAAATTGCGGCTGGTGGGGGAGGCTAAAGCGCATGTTCTGTACAATGAGGAATTAAGAAATGCGTCAACTTTTGACGAATTTAGAAAGGGGTTGTTAAAGACGTTCCAAAAGCAGACTAGTGGTTGATTTTATAGGGAGAAATTGAACGATATTAGTCAGCGTCAGAATGAGTTGCTGAAACGTTATGTAGATAGGATTAGGAGGGTTAATGTCAATACGTACCAGTTAACTGATAATGACGTGGTAGAAAGATCATTTTACAGGAGGCACTCGGTACTTTTTTGTGGGGGCTGCCGGCTGAAATGTCACGCCGGGTAAGAGCAGAATTCCCTAAATCCTTGGATGAAGCCGTGTCTGTAGCAACAGCTTTCGAGGAAATTGATGTTGCAACACGAGCGATGGAATGGCGTAATGTTTTTCCTGTGTGGGTACGATGTTTTAGGTGTGATCGGCAGGGTCACATTGCAAAAAAAAAATTGCAAGTTACTGCATTGTAGACTGTGTCACAAAGTGGGGCACTCGGACAGGGATTGTAGGGGCAGGATGGGACAATAACAGGAGGAGGCCGTCAAATGGCAATGGAATGGGGTCCAAGAGCCGCCGTCTCAGGCTCCCGTTAAACTTGCATACAGTAAAAACGCACGCAAAGGCGGATTGTTGGGTATTGGGGAGGATTGGGGATCGGACATTAAAATTTGTAATAGATACGGGCGCCGATGTTTCATTTATCAGTGGCAAGTATGTTGAAAGTAGCGAGTGTCGCTCTCCCAGGTTTAAGTTGAGTTGGGGTACTGGGGTACGATCACTAGGGTGTACCTCATTGGTGTTTTCAGTTAATGATGCGCAACTTCAGGAAACGGTAGAAGTGGTGTCAAGAACAATTGACGGGTATGACGCGATTCTGGGACATGACTTTCTTAATAAACATCACAGTATAATCGATCTCGGTCAAATTGATGGGGTATTTTTCCATTATGTAGCACAGTTGCAAAGCTCTTACCGCTGCAAGATTCTCCTAGTTGTAAGGAAGAATCACCTAAACTGCAAGCAATGCCCTTGAGAATAGGTTCGCATGATAAAGGACTTTTGGTTACAGGGAAGGTGTTCTGAATAGATGTGCATACCGTCTTACCTGCTGATACGTTGTGTTTAATAGAGCCTCTAGCGGCGAAAGAGGAATTGGACACGGCACACTATTTTGTGCGGAGAAGCATAGTAAAGATTGAGAAGGTAGATGGTGTCAAAAAAGTACCGGTACTTGTTGATAATTTTGGGACGGAAGATAGAGAGTTGAAGAAGGGAATATTGTTGGTTTAGTACGTTTGGGAGGGAAACTATGGGAAATCCAACAGTCAATAAAACTGCAGTGCTCCAGAAAATTGCACATTTGGAAGGAAGGGAAAGGGATTAAATTGAAGCTGTGTTCAATGAGAATCAGTAACTGTTCAATACACAGGGGCCTTCGCCAGCAACAACAATTACGTAACATAGAATTCCGACGGGTAACAGCCCATCGATTTATAAGAAACCCTATAGAGTGGCGTGACACTGCAACCGTCGCCCATACAGTGCGAATATAGTAATAGTGCCTAAGAAGTCAACTGATGGGGCAAAACGGTATAGGCTTTGCTGCGACTATAGACACTGGAATAGTCAGACGGTGTCGATGTTTATCCACTGCCGAATATTACAGATATTATCGATAGTTTAGGCAGTAGTAGGTACTTTTCTACGATCGATTTGCGCAGTGGCTACCATCAGTTGGAGGTGGCAGAAGAAGACAGGCACAAAACAGCATTTTTCGCGCCTGGTGGGCACTGGCAGTACAGGAGAATGGCCTTCGGCTTAATAAACGCTCCTGCTACGTTCCAAAGATTGCTGGATGGGGTGTTGCGAGGATTGAAGCCGCGGAAATACTGTGTCTATTTAGATGATATAATTGTATTCACTAAGGATACTGAAGAGCATGCAACTCGGTTGCGTCAAGTGTTCCAGAGGCTTAGGGAGGCCAAGCGAACGCTAAATTTAGAGAAATGCAGTTTCGCTTTGAAGGAGGTTACTTATTTAGGGCACGTGATTAGTAAACAAGGGGTTAAGACAGATCCAAATCTGATAACAGCAGTTGCAGATTTTACAGTACCACAATGCATTAAGGAGGTGCAATCTTTCGTCGGGCTTACAAGCTATTATCGACGATATGTAAAATTTTTTGCTGAAGTAGCACGATCCCTGACGCAGTTGCTAAAGAAGGGGGCCAAGTTTCAATGGACGGGAGAGTGTGATGCAACTTTCCAGACATTGAAACAAAAACTCGTGACGAGCCCAGTCACTATGGTAAAGAATTCATTTTGTCGTGTGATGCAGGTGGACATTCGGTGGGTGTGGTGTTATCGCAGAATGTGGATGGGGCGGAACATACGAAATCTATGCCTTCCGGCAGTTGACGACGGCAGAGCAGAATTATTCACCAACTGAAAAAGAGTTGCTTAGCATTATATACGGAATTCAGTATTTTCGATGCTACTTATATAGAAGGAAATCTAAGGAGGTGATGGATCACGCTGCACTAAAATGGCTCCTTGGCTTACGGGATCTGTCCAGCTGATTAATTAGCTGGTCGTTATGTTTTTCAGAGATGGATTCTGAAGTGATCCGCAAGCCGGGAAAGAAACATACAAATGCGGATGGCCTAAGTAGAAAAGTGGCATTCGTATAGTCAGTGGAAAGGAGTGTGGAAAAATGGCAGAGAGCACAGGCAAGAAACCATGATTTTCAGAAGTATGCCTCCCAGAAGCAGTTTTGTAAGGAAGTCAAAGTCTTGTGTCGTAAGACCAGACTTGGGCCCCGAATAGTGGTACCTGCAAACCTCAGGCAAGAGGAAATGAGGGCGGCACATGATCATGTCCTGTCTGGACACGGTGGACAGTGGACCACGGAGAGACGAGTGGCAGAAAAGTTTTAGTGGTGCACCAGTAAGCAAGATGTGTACCAGTACGTACAAAACCGTGTGGAGTGCGCTCGGCGTGCAGACTTGAGCCGTCAGAAGGCACCTTTACAACGATTACCGGAAGCCTCAGCCCCATTTTCCCTAATAGGAGTCGATATCTACGGGCCATTTCACAAGATACCAGCTGGTAACAAGTATTTTATTTATTTATTTATTATTTAACATGCCCCATTACATAGTAATATTTCATGTTTGATGGTTAGATTCAGGTGGTTACATCAAATATTTTTGCAAAGACAAGTACAGTATATAAATTGACAGGGTTTACAAAGGAACAAACAATTTTATACATCAGGAAATCTTATTGAATTACAAAAATTGTAAAAGTCTGTAGTAAATTTATGTACTAAGTCATGTTTACTGACGGGCCATCCTCCTCCTTTGGCAGCTATTTTTTCCTGAGATTGTCCCTCTCTTTCAATAAATTGCAGCAGTCAAAAAGGACGTGGTCAATAGTTTGGACAGCACTGTTACATGTTCCGTCTTCAATTATTTTGAACCGCTGATAATAGGCTTTCAGTTTCCCATGACCTATTAACATAGCTGTAAAATTCGGAGATATTGGAAGTTTAATCAGTAAACGTTGTCGGATCGTAGGAAAATACGAGTTAGTGCTTCCCCCGTTTTTTGTTCTTTGCCACTCAATGTCCCATTTGTTCCTAAACTCTTCTCGAAGTTTCTTCTTTACGGTACTTGTAGGTACTTTGTTATAGCGTATTGATTGTCGCGATCGAGCTGCTCTTTTAGCAAGGTTATCAGCTAGTTCATTTCCCCATACCCCTTGATGTGCCTTAACCCATTCGAAATGCACCAGCCAGTTGTGTTTCTGCAACCTTCTGATTTTACATCTTATTTCTTCAATCAACAAGTTGTGATTCTTCGGATTTTGCAAAGAATCCAAAGTAATCCTGCTGTCGGTGTGAATTACTTCAGTTGTATCAGTATTCGAGACTATGTCCTGACGATTATAGATCACTTTTATCGTTACCTAGCAATGGTGAGTCTTCCAGACCAGCACGCCAGTACGATTGCACAAGCACTCGTAAATAAATGGATACCAAAATTTGGAGTACCAGCGGCTATTATTTCGGACCAAGGGTCAAATTTCATGGCCGTCGTTCTCAGACAGCTCTGTCAGCTATTGAAGATAAAAAAGCTGCAACAACACCTCTGCATCCAAATGCAAACAGGTGGACAGAGAGAGTACACCGAACAAACGGTTAAATGCTCAACTATTACATCACTGAGTAGCACAATAACTGGGAAATGTACTTGCCAATGGTTGTGTCCTGCTACAATGCAAAGATGTACAAGGCAACAGGTTTGTCGGTCTATGAGGTAGTGTACGGAAGGAAGATACCATCATCTTTCGATGTATTAAGGCAAAAAGGAGAAAAAGCCAGTAAGACGGTGAAAGACTACTAAAAAATGATGAAAACGGTATGGTCCAGAGTACAAAAGCAAACACTAAGACATTAGACCGACAGAAAAGGCTGCGGATACAGGAGCAAGACATCCGGACTATAAAGTCGGGTCATGCTATCCACACCTTACGTGGCGAAGGGAAAGACAACAATGTTAGTCTCTATGCTTAAGGGCCTTATCAGATTGTGGGAGTGACGTCGCCACGAACGTCAGTTGTGCACGTAAATAGATTAAGACCTTTTAAGGGGACAACTGATGTTTTACCTCCACCAATAGTACCTATTGATAAAGGAAATGCCCAACGTCGGAAACAGGACCAGTTAGCGGTTCTAAGGAGGAGTCAAGAGAGGCCATACAATTCGCGAAGGATTAGTTAAATTATCTAAGATAAATGAATACAGTAGTATTTTATTTTTATTTTTATCTTTTTACTTTCCTCTTCTTTCTTTTGTTCATTTCAGCTTAGTACGTAACATTATTGTTCTGTTTCAGGGAGCACTGTCTAGTGTGATGGAGCTTCACGGGCTATCAGTAGCAGTAGGATTAATGTTCTGCTTAGTTGGGGTTAGCAGTGTTTTGATTGCACTTCACGCGCAATCACGGAAAATAATTTTCATTTACCTGCATCCATGACTGCCTATTTTACAATGGACATATCATAGTCGCTTGTTTACAGGCCTGACACAACACTACAGTTATTACCACAACAAAACCTAATTCACTCGATTCGGAAATCCTCAAATCTTTAGATCACTTCATCAGTTCCTTGCAGAGTAGAATTGTATTGTGGTATGAGTTGTACAGTGCACAAATGGTTTAAATTATACTTAACTGGAAGTGTGCAGAAAGTTGAAATAAGCAGTTCACATGATATAGATGAAACAATTAATACCTCTAACTGGGGAGTTATAAAAAATGGGGTCCCACAAGGTTCGGTCTTGGGTCTTTTGCTGTTCTTAATATATATTAATGACTTGCCATTCTACATTCACGAATATGCTAAGCTAGTACTTGTTTGCTGATGATACAAGTATAGCTATCACACCTGACAAACAGGAATTAACTGATGAAATTGTAAATGATATCTTTCAGAAAGTTATTTAGTGGTTCTCTACAAATGGACTCTCATTAAACTTTGATAAGACCCAGTATATACAGTTTCATACAGTAAATGGCATGACATCATTAATAAATTTAGACTTTGAATATAAATCTGTAGCTAAGGTAGAATATTCAAAAAATTTTAGGTGTTTGCATTGACGTGGGACTGAATTGGAAGAAACATATTGAAGATCTCCTGAAACGTTTGAGTTCAGCTACTTATTCTATCAGAGTCATTGCAAAATTTGATGATACATCTCAATAAATTAGCTTACTACGCCTATTTCCATTGATTGCTTTCATATGGGATGATATTCTGGGGCAATTCAACATTGAGTAAAAAAGTATTCATTGCACAAAAGCGTGTAATCAGAATAATTGCTGGAGCCCTCCCAAGAGCATCCTGCGGACGTTTCTGTAGGTATCTAGGGATCTTCACTGTAGCTTCACAATATATATATTCACTCATGAAATTTGTTATTAACAATACGACCCAATTCAAACGTAATAGCAGTGTGCATAGCTACAACACTAGGAGAAAGGATGATATTCACTATTCAAGGTTAAATCTAACTTTGGCTCAGAAAGGGGTGAATTATGCTGCCACAAAAGACTTTGGTCACCTACCAAACAGCATCAAAAGCCTGACAAATAGCCAACAAACATTTAAAAATAAATTAAAAGAATTTCTGCATGGCAACTACTTATACAATATAGATGAATTTTTTTATATAAATTAGTAAATTTGGGAAGAAAAAATAAATAAAAAAATAAAAATAAAAAAATGTCATGTAATATTTAGTACAAAGTAATAATTTTTAAAGACACCTTTCATTAACCAGATACAATCCACATCATTACAAAGTGTCATATTCGTGACCTATGGAACAAGTACTAATCTAATATAATCTAATCTAACCTGATATGTAAGTAGACCTGAAGTGTCACCCCTGTTTTATTTAGCATAACTGACTTTTACAAAAGCTTCAAGCCACTGCTACTGTCAGTTGTGGTGCCTTAGAAAATTAGGCGGACCTCTCTGGTGGCATGATACATTGAGAGTAACTGATTTGTAAAACAAACCATTCAAAGGCATCTGTGGTTGATTTACTTCATTAAGTAGTTTTATTGCTGTTAATGTACAGAATTTTATGTAAACATACCTAATTTAATTAAATCTGTTTACTTCATTGTAATTTTGCAAATTTGTGTGAGGAGTGTCTTGTGTATTGTAAGATGCTTATTACTAGGTACTGTTTTGGGCTTGTGCCCGTATTTACACCTGATAAGTTTCTTCATCATTCAAACTGTTAATAGTAATGGCATTTTGAGAGTATTATTGGACAGTTTTACTAAATTATTGAAAACATATTATTACTTCAAGTGGGTCATAAGTAAATTAATATTGTTATTTCACATTTGAATTGAACATCTTTGCCCAGTCCTTCCTTTCCTGTCTGGTCTTTGGTGATTTCTTTTTCCTTGCCACACTCTGTGACCTAGAAACTAAGTAAACAGTGTAATATCTTGTTGTTTAACTGCCTAGACGAGCAAGAATATATTGAAGTATGATCAGGGAATTACGGAGGATTGATTTGGTAATAAATAGGTATGTAATCGTAGTAGATTGTTATTAGAAAACCATTACAGGGTTTGCAATAATCCGAGCTTCATGTCTCTTCATACGCGCTCTCTAATTTTCTACCCTATCGGTAATCTGGTCTGATTAGTTACTCTTTTACGATCTTACCATACTTATATTACTTTAACACAGTAACGTCTCATTACAATTGTAATTTGTCAATAGCAGTGGTGTATTGCTGAACAAACTGAAGTAGTAAAGCAAAATGTTCAAATGTTTGTAAATCTATCTGACCAAACTGCCTAGTCATCAGTCCGTAGCTTACAAACTACTTAAACCTAGGTAAACTAACCTAAGGACAACACACACACCCATGCCATAGGGAGGTCTCGGTCTCGAACCTCCGACGCCGAGCAACCGCGCGTTCCGCAGCGAGGCGCCTTAGAACGCTCGGCTACTCCACCGCGGCTGGTAAAGCTAAAGGAGTTTCATTTCACGAATTTCCCAACAAAAGTGATGTCAGAGACCAGTGGCTAAAAGCTATATCAAGAGCAGATTTTACGTCCAATTTCAACTTAATATCCTGTGTGGTATGTAGCCTTCATTTCCGAGAGGCTGATCATCGGTCTAGGTTAAAAATTAAGAAATTACTGGATGCTGCTGTTCCCTCTGTTTTTCCTTCTTATCCAGCTTATAAAGTTGTAGAAAACTACTTTTAAAATATAAAGTAAGTAAAGCAGTCAGCAATCCGAAGATTGGTTTGAACACCACAGTGCTTTATTAGGCATGGTCCTGTTTGGAGGTGGTATGCCGTTGCCTTCCTCCGACCTTCGAACTGACGTACCCAGCCAGTTATGGGGGACCTACAGTTTAACGTGGTTTCCGAACCACGGTGCTACTCGGTATTTTTCACATGAGCAATACTGCCAGAGGTGAAAGAAGTGGAAAGTGACAGATTAAAATCCTAGGACCTGGCGGTCTACCACTGTGCAACCGAGGCGCATATATATATATATATATATATATATATATATATATATATATATATATATATTGACGAAATACAGGGTTCAAATGAATGAAATAAATTCCAATTTGCGATGTTATGGCTTCACTGTATTCGGTTTAGATGGAATACCAAACTGTGGCGAATGAAAACTTATGCCCGGCCGGGATTCGAACCCGGGATCTACTGCTTACTAGGCAGACGCGTTGCGTACTATTAAAAAAACTTACAGTGAATATCACACTCAAAAAACGAAAACATGAAAGCACTGAGGTAACCCATAATCAGATCATTAATTCCAATGTACAACTGCTCGAAAATCTTGTCAGTAATAGTTGCCGTTCTTCCAGTCATATTCAGTGCGATATTTTACACTAAAAGCTGAAAAAATAGAACAAAATAAATTGCGTGTGGAGTTCTAGAGTTAAACTTTTACATCTTGGAAAAAAAAATTAAGAAATCACTCATGAGCTGCCAAATTTGTGAGCACTCATGCTTAATATTAACTTCTTCAATTGTCAATGTGTTGAACACTGCGAAGGTTGTAGGTGCACAAGTGAAACTTCAGAACATACAGAAAAATTAGGCGAGGTAACATGTAAAGCAGTTATACCATCGTCTTAAAAACATTGGAGCAGAAGTGAATAAACGTTTGGAACGGGTGAAGTATTGAAATAGCAAGCCCATAAACAGAAAAATAATCCGAATGCAACAAATGTCATTAAGAGCGCATAGCGACGGACGGTCAGACTAGGGCACGCTTGCAGCGCTCCAGTGGCGAATGTGAGTACTTCCTGACTTTCGGTGATTTTCCCGGAGTGGGGAGGCTGCGAGTATACTAGCGGGCGATGACTTGGCACACGCAATGCAGCCAGGCTAGCACCTCAAACAACGGTGGGAGAGCTGAATATTGCACTCATAGAGGAATGGCCAATTATCCCTAAAAATCTGACTGATAATCTCACACTGTTCATCTCACGCAGGGGTGCAACTGTACTGACCGTCGGAGTTGATTCAAATGTTTGTAGAGCTTATGGGACTTAACTACGGAGTCATCAGTCCTTAAACCTACAAACTAGTTATGAACTAGCTTATACTAAAGACGGCACAAACATCCATGCCCGAGAGGGGATTCGAACCCCCGACCGTAGCTGCCATGCAGACCGTGACTGGCACGCCGCAGACCGCTCGGTCACTGCGGCCGGCGCGGAGTTGATGACATACTATATTGGAAATAAACGAGAATGACTCTTTCACTATTATGGTAGCCCCATGGTGCCTCACTCTAAGTGAACACCATGTAAACCTCAGGTGAAACAGTAAAATATCGTACTCTATTACAAAAAATTAAACTTGTAAGAAATATCCGAATAAAATACGTTACCATATGTACTACTACTACTTACTTTACGCGCTCAGGCCCAGTGGAGCGCGCGATGATATAATCAAGGCTCTCCATTCATTGCGTTTCTTCGCTGTCTGTTTCCAGTTCTTTCACGCCTCCAGTTTTTGCAGGTTTCTCTTATCTCGTCCATCTATCTCTTCCTTTGTCGTCCCAGTGGTCTTTTGCCTCTTGGTATCATCTCCATGGTACTGGCCCCCTCATCTCAATGTTATCATACGATACCGTCTGCCTGGTCCCCTCATCTCAATGTCATCCTACGATACCGTCTGCTTCGGATACGGAATCTTGTGGTTCAATAGTGATACATGTTGCGTGTGAAGTTAGATAAGAACGAAATAGCCAGCCTAGGAATCAGTGTAGAACAGTGTCTCGATAATACTGTGATCGAAACAAGTGATAGATTTCATTAATTAAGAGATTTGTATAAGACGTTTCCAGACAGTTCTATGAACAATACCTTTGTTATTGTACATTATTTCAATAAATAAACAGACGAATTGTAAAATATTTTGTAAAAAACAAGAAGAAATGAAAATTACTAGCATTGTATGTATATTAGGGTCATAAACAAGTTGTGCTGACCAGCTAATTGTGTTATTTCGACTATTACATTCATTATCAATATTGAATTCTTTGTATATATTGACTGATGTGAGATTTTGAACCTATTTTGAGAATTGCCAAGATAATTGATAGCTCAATATATGTTAGGAAAATGTGTGAGGTACTCGTTAACAAATTAATTGACATTTAAGATCGCACTTTTTTATCAACAGAAAGATCGGTGATTTCGTCTTAAAAATATATGAGCCATGTAAAAATTATTGTATGTATAGTTTTCATTTTATATTGTGATTATTTTTTGTGTACATGAAATGTTTTCTTTGTGTGTTTGTTAATTGTAAATTAGTATATTCAATTGTTATGAACAATGGATAATGTAACGTCATTATTACCGATGTTATATATTTGCCTCAGCGCCTTGCGTGGGGGAGTTCGAGTTTTGTCTTTTGTCGAGTACTTTGAAATCTATGTCAGTCTGTGTTGTGGTAATTTGTGTACGTTATTGTAATGTTTTGGTGGAGAAGACGTCTGATTCAAATTAAAGAAGCAGTGAAAAATTGTATATGTCGAGTTTTTATTCTAACCACGACGCCCCAGAAGAATAATGTTGCAGCGAGCAAAACCGCCATACATCGCCATACATCGCAATGTTCAAAAGATGAATATCATGTAGGAAAGTGGTAGAATGAACTGTAATTTACTTAAAATATATTAAAATGTTATAATGGCCATCTTAAAATGTTCAAATGTTTGTTAGCTTAAGGGACTTAACTGCGGGGTCATCAGTCCCTAAACTTACAGACTACTTATGAACTAGCTAATACTAAGGACGTCACAAATATCCGTGCCCGAGGGGGTGATTCGAGTCTCGGCCTCGCGCATTGCAGCATAGTGCCTCAATGCGCTCGGCAGCTACGCCGCGGCTGGCCATCTTAGGCCATCGCTCCTCACTCATACCTATCACATGCCTTGCCCATTATAATCTTCTACTTCTCATCAAGCCCACAATGTTCGGTTCACTATAGAGCTAATTCTGTATTGTACCTTCACCCCCATTCTCGTGTTATGTTGTCTTGAACCAGTCCATATATTTTCCTCAAGCATCTCCTTTTGAAAACTACGAGCCCGTTTAATTTCTGTTTTTTAGTACTCCAGCACTGACACCCATATAGAATGACAAGTAGTGTTAATGTTGAATACAACTTTAGTTTGAGGGCTCCGGGAAGTCAAAATGTTGTGTATTGAGTGCAAGCATCTACTGCCCGCTTGAATGCTTGCCTTTATTTCTATTTCAGAAGATGAATTTTCTGAAATTATGCTTCCAAACTATCTAAAATCTATAACTCTTTGGTATGTGTCATTCTCCACAGTTAATTCCTGGATTTCTGGGATTAGGGCTCTCCCTACTATCATGTACTTGGTTTTTGTGGGCTTCACCTTGTCCAAATTTGCTTGCTATGCTTTCCATGATCCTCATTAGCATCTTCAAATTTTCTTTCATGTATGTCATTAAGACTATATCATCTGCAGATGCTAGGTGGGTGATGTTCCTGTTTGCTACGTGGATGCCCTGATAGTTGAAACTATCCATTGCTCTAATGATCATATCAAGCACTAGACTGAATAATATTGAAGAGAGACTATCCCCTTACCTTAATCCTGTGGTTACCCGAAAACTACCCGTGATTCTATTCCCCAATTTAATCTTTGCTCTTGTGTCATCCAGACAAAGTAATACAAGTCTTACCAGCTTCTTGGACTTACCAAATTTGGTCAAGGCCTTAAACAGACTTTTCCTGTAAATACTGTCATATGCCTTTTGTAAGTCAACAAACAGAGGGTGTATTCCTTTATCATATTCATACATTTTTTCACAGGCTTGCTTAATAAAAAATATATGATCACTTGTTGACTCCCCTGGTTGAAACCCAACTTGGTATTTGCTAGTTAGCTCTTCTGCCAATGGTTTAATTCGTGAGAGCACCCAATTCGAATACATTTTGTAAGAAATACTTAGTAATGCTATCCCTCTATAATTGCCACATAGCATATTGTCATTCTTTTTATGCAATGGGCAAATAGGAGCCACTTTCCAATCTTCGGGTATCACTTCTTCTCGCCATATCTCTCTAACTTGTGGATGTTCTGTATACAAACCTCCAACTTTTAGCATTTCTGTAGCGATGCTATCTTCTCCAGCACTTTTGCAATTATTTAGTTCTTTCATACGCCTTTTTTATTTCTTCGAATGTTGGGGGGTATTCCGGATCCACAGTTACAGGTTCCTCAAATTCCAAGGTTTCATTAGGTTCCTCACAGTTTAGGATTTCATCTAAATACTCCATCCACTTAATTGCTATGTCAGTATTGTTTGTAAGAACTCGTCCAAGTCTATCTTTTAAAAACCTACATTGTTTTTTCCTTCCCCTTTAATCGCTTTCATTTTCCTACATAAATACTTGGATTTGTTACCATGAAAGTCTTCCTGTGTTTCAACCATTTGTTGTGTTTTTGAAGTAATTCTCCTTGACCCTTCTGAGTGTAGCCTGGGTTCTACGCCGTGCTTCATCAAATTGCTATTTTCCTTCTTTATATCTTCCTCTTGCACTTTGAATCCATACTTGTTTCGCTCTTTGTCTTTCTAGTATAGCCGATTCACATTCCTCATCAAACCATACTTCCTTTCTGATCATTCGCTTTGTTATAAGTGTGTACCTTCAATTGTTTTCAGTATGTAAGGCAGCTAATTTTATTTAAAAAGAAATTGCATATTTCTTTATTATTATTTTAAAAGGCCATCTCATTATTCCTCACTGTGTAATATATTAACAATGTGTTAATTTTAATTTTTTTTTTTTTTTTTTTTTTTTTTTTTTTTTTTTTTTTTTTTTTTTAAATGCACGTTGCTAGAATTAAATATTTTTGTGCCGTTTTCCAGTTTTAGTAAGTTACAGTAAAATTCTGCATCACCTGATTTTCGTAGACTGCATTCCTTTACCCTTGTTTTGCTCTTGTTAATCTTCATCTTATACACTCCTGTCAACACATTGAACATTCCGTTCAACTACTCTTCCACGTCCTTTGCTGTCTCTGACAGAATTACTATGTCATCAGCAAACCGCAACGTTTTTATTTCTTCTCCCTGAACTTTAATTCCTTCTCTAAAGTTGTCCTTGCTTTCCTTTAGAGCTTGCTCAATGTACCAAGTGAATAGCATTGGTGAAAGGCTACAACTCTGTTTGACTCCCTTCCCAATCTGTGCATCCCTTTTATGGCTTTCAACTGTGATAACTGCTATCTGGTTTTTGTACAAGTTGTAGAAAACCTTTCGTTCCCTATATTTTACTTCTGATGATTGCAGATCTCAAAGAGTATACTCCAGTCAACATTGTCAAAAGCTTTCTCCAAATCTACAAAAGCTAGAAATGTAGGTTTGCCTTTCCTATCTTCTACGATAAGTCGTAAGGTGAGTATTGCCTCCCGTGTTCCTACGTTTCTCCTGAACCCGAACTAATCTTATCCAAGGTCGGCTTCTACCATCTTTTCCATCCTTCTGTAAATAATTCGTGTTGAAATTTTGCAACCATGACTTATTAAACGGATGGTTGTATAATTTTCACACTTACCTGCACCTACTTTCTTTGGAATGGGAATTATTAATTTTTTCTTAAAGTCTGAGGATATTTCCCTGTCACATACCAGGTGAAATAGTTTTGTCATGGCTGGCTCTCCCAGAGGCTTCTGAGGGAATGTCGTCCATTCCAGGGGCCTTGTTTCGACTTAGGTCTTTCCGTGCTCTGTGAATTTCTTTTCCCAGGGTAGTATCTCCTGTTTCATCTTCGTCTACGTCCACTTTCCTTCCTTCAACATTGTCTCTAAGTTCATTTCTTTTGTAAAGCTTCACTATTCTTTCCCTCCTTTGCTGAGAACTCGTTTTTCTTCTGTGTTGTTTTTTCTTGTCACCAAATGTCTCTTAAATTTTTCTGTAGACGGTATCTATTTTTCCTCTATTTATACATTCTTCTACAGACTTACATTTGCCTTCTACCCACTCCTGCGTAACTATATTGCACTTCCTGTCAACCTCATTTCTTTACAATTTGTACTCCATTTTGCCTGTTTCATTTACTGTATTTTTATATTTTCTCCTTTGATTAATTAAATATAGTATTTCCTGTGATATCTAAGGATTTTTTGTAGGTCTTGTCTTTCTACCTATTTCTCCTCTGCTGCCTTAACTATTTCATCTTCCTGTTTCTGTCAATTGTTGCCTAAAGCTCCCTCTGAAATTTTCGAGAACTTTGGGTTCCTTCAGTTTATCCACGTCCCATCTCCTTATTTTCCTACCTTTCTGCAGTTTTTCAGTTTCAGCCTGACAATGATATATGGTCAGAGTCTATGCCTGCCCCTGGGTATGTCTTACAGTTTAAAACCTGGTTCCAAAATCTTTGTTTTACCATTGCAAAATCTATCTAGTACCTTCCTTGGCCAGTCCATATTTACCTTCTACTTTTCCTTCCATTCCTTTTCCCACTACCGAATTCCAGTTATCCATCACAATTATGTTTTCGTCTTCCTTAACTGTCTGAATAGTTTCCTTTAATTCCTAATACATTTCTTCAATCTCTTCATCATCGGCAGTGCTAGTTGCCATATAAACCTGTACTACTGTTGTCGGTATTGCCTTCGTATCTATCTTGACCATGATAATGTGATCACTGTGCTGCTCATAGTAGTTTCCGCGCATTCCTTTTTCTTATTCATTATCAAACTTACTCTTGTAATACCCCCAATTGATTTTGTATTTATAATCCTGTATTCCACTCCCATGAACCACAGACATTGCCGAGGTGGGGTAGGTTACAGGGGCAACAGTCTGGATGATTGACTGAGCTGGCCTTGTTACATCAGCTAATGTGGCGTTGCCACACAGTCACTGCGGTCGGCTGAAAGCAAAGGGAAACTACAGCCGTTACTTTTCCAGAGGACATGCAGCTCTACTGTATGATGAACATATGATGATGGCATCCTCTCGGGTAAAATATTCCGGAGGTAAAATAGTCCCCCATTCGTATCTTCGGGCGGGGACTACTCAGGAGGATGTGATCATCAAGAAAGACAACACTGGCATTCTACGGATCGGATTGTGGAATGTTAGATCCCTTAATCGCATAGGGAAGCTAGAAAATTTAAACAGAGAAATGGATAGGTTGAAGTTAGATATAGTGGGTATTAGTGAAGTTCGGTGGAAAGAGGAACAGGATTTCTGGTCAGGCGAGTACAGGATTATAAATACAAAATCAGTTGGGGGTATTATAGGAGTAGGTCTGATAATGAATAAGAAAATAGGTATGCGGGTAAACTACTATGAGCAACACAGTGATCGCATTATCGTAGTCAAGATAGATACGAAGCCAACACCGACCACAGTAGTACAGGTTTATATGCCAACTGGCTCTGCTGATGATGAAGAGATCGAAGAAATATATGAGGAGCTAAAAGAAATTATTGAGACAATTAAGGGAGAGGAAAACTTAATTGTTATTGGAGACTGGAATTCGGTAGTAGGACAAGGAACGGCAGGGAAGGTAGAAGATGAATATGGTCTGGGCAAAAGGAATGAAAGAGGAAGCCTCCTGGTAGAATTTTGCAGGGAACATAATTTAGTTATGACAAACATCTGCTTTAATAATCACAAAAGACGGTTGTATACGTGGAACAGACCAGGAGACACCGGGAGATACCAGATAGATTTTATAATCGTAAGACATAGATTTCGGAACCAGGTTTTGAAGTGTAGGACATACCCAGGGGCAGACATAGACTCTGACCATAACTTGTTGGTTATGAACTGTAGGCTGAAACTGAAGAAACTACAAAAAGGTAGGAAAATAAGGAGTTGGGACCTGGATAAATTGAAGGAACCTGAAGTTCTTAAGAAATTCAGTGGGAGCTTTAGGCAATAATTGACAGAAACGGGGGAAAATAAAACAGTAGAGGAGGAAAGGGTAGCATTGAGAGATGAAATAGTGAACGCAGCCGCAGCAGAGGACAAAATAGGTAGGAAGGCAAGAAACATAGGCAGTAAATGAAACGGGCAAAATGGAGTACAGACGACTTAGAAATGAGATTGACAGTAATTACTAAATGGCTAAGCAGGAGTGGCTAGAAGGCAAATGCAAGGATGTAGAAGAATGTATAAATAGGGGAAAAATAGATACAGCCTACAGGAAAAAAAGAAACATTTGGAGATAAGAAAAATAGCTCTAGGAATATCAAGGACACTGATGAAAAACCAGTTCTCAGCAAAAAAGGGAAAGCTGAAAGGTGGAAAGAGTATATAGAGAGGCTCTACGAAGGAAATGAACTTAGCGGCAATATTGTAGAAAGGGGAGAAAAAGTAGATCAGGATGAAATAGGAGACACTATACTGAGAGATGAATTTGACAGAGTACTGAAAGACCTAAGTCGAAACAAGGCCCATGGAGTAGATGATATTCCCTCAGAGCTACTGAAGTCTCTGGGAGAACCAGCCATGACAAAATTATTTCACCTGGTGTGTAAGATGTATGAGACAGGTGAAGTACCCTCAGACTTCGAGAACAATGTTATAATCCCCATTCCAAATAAAGCAGGAGCAGACAGGTGTGAAAACTACAGAACTTCAGTTTAATAATTCATGGTTGCAACGACTTATTTACAGAAGGATGGAAAAGTTGGTAGCAGCCGACATCGGGGAAGATCAGTTTGGGTTCAGGAGAAATGTAGGAACTCGGGAGCCAATACTCACTTTACGGCTTATCCTAGAAGATAGATTAAGAAAAGTGTGGTGTCGCACAAGTCCAAAGTGAGCGCCACCTACTTTCGCCGCGCGCCGCCATGCACGCACGGCGCGGCGTTCTTACGACGACAGCCACGAGCGCCCTCTGCGGCAACTCCGCTCGTGGCCACCAGTGAACGACATCGTTCACTTGGGACTGAGTTAGGAACCAGTAAAGACTTCGGAATCCGATAGGCACCAGTGAATACTTGGCTATCAGTTAGGCACTAGGCAGGACTCTAGCTCAACTATTGTTTCTAGTTCTGGCTGCTCCCCTCCGTACCTGCACCAGCGTGCTATCTTTATTTCTGTGTCGGTCTCATTCCACTCGGCCACCGACACCTACGACGGAAACGAGACACAAATGCGGCGACGAGGGTGGGACACAAAAAAAAAGGCAAACCTACATTTCTAGCTTTTGTAGATTTGGAGAAGGCTTTTGACAATGTTGATTGGAATAAACTCTTTCAAGTTCTGAAGCAAACAGCGTAAGCTCATTTACAACTTGTACAAAAACCAGACAGCGGTTGTCAGAGTTGAAGGGCATGAAAGGCATGCAGTGGTTGGAAAGAGAGTAAGACAGGGTTGTAGCCTTTCATTGATGCTATTCAATTTGTACATTGAGCAAGCTCTAAAGGAAAGCAAGGACAACTTTGGAGAAGGAATTAAAGTTCAGGGAGAAGAAATAAAAACGTTGCGGCTTGCTGTTGACATAGTAATTCTGTCAGAGACAGCAAAGGACGTGGAGGAGTAGTTGAACGGAATGTTCAATGTGTTGAAAGGAGCGTATAAGATGAAGATTAACAAGACCAAAACAAAGAGAATGGAGTGCAGTCTAAGAAAATCAGGTGATGCTGAAGGAATTAGATTAGTAACTAAGCAATAAAGGAGGTAGATGAGTTTTGTTACTTGGGCAGTAAAATAACAATGGTCGCAGTACAGATGATATAAAACGCAGAATGGCAATGGGTAGAAAAGCGTTCTTGAAAGAGAAAAATTTGTTAACATCGAATATTGATTTAAGCCTAAGGAAGTCCTTTCTGAAAGCATTTGTATGGAATGTTGCCTTGTATGGGAGTGAGAGATGGACGATAAACAGTGCGGAGAGGAAGAGGATTGGGGCTTTTGAAATGTGGTGCTACAGAAGAATGCTGAAGATTAGGTGGGTGGATCGCGTAACTAATGAGGAGGTACTGAACAGAATTGGGGAGAAAAGAAATTCCTGGCATACCTTGACTAAAAGAAGGGATAAATTGCTAGGACACATTCTTAGACATCAAGAAATCCTGAATTTATCGTTGGAAGGAAGTGTGTGGGGTAAAAACCGCAGAGGAAGCCCAAGAGATGGATACAGTAAGCAGATTCAGACAAATGTAGGTTGCCGTTCTTATGTAGAGATGAAGAGGCTTGCTCAGGATAGGGTATTGTGGAGAGATGCAGCAAACCAGTCTCCGGACTGAACAACAACAACAATCCTGTATTCAGCTGACCAGATATTCTGTTGTCCTTTCCACCGAATTTTACTAATCCCAACTATATCTAAAATTGACCTATCCAAATCTCTCTTTAAATTTTTTAATTTACCTACCGAATTGTAGGAGGTAGGGAGAATATAGACCTTTAATATAAGAAAAGTTGGCAAATGGCGAGTGGACTATGACGCAGATGTTGAACATGGAAGTGGTACTTTGTTGAAAGATGGCGTGTGACTCTGATTTCAGTAAGTAAAGAGGAGCGGCTCAGTGAGCTTTCAGGTGATGCAAGTGGGTCAGCGAGGATGCTGTACTGTGTAACAGCCAAACAACTGTATTGCTTAAAGGAACAGGTGAGTGGAAGTACATGATTGGAAGTAGGAAAGCGGATACGTGAGCCAACGATCAGTTATGCCACACTTGTGAACCACAGAACGACGGGGTCAACTTCGTCGTATAAAAATACAAGCGGAAAAGACAGGTTTGGCAGTCAACCACGATTGGGCAGTCAGTCATGGCTGGGCAGTCACCTGCTGCCCGGACTGTGCTACTTGCCGACAACAGTCATTATTGTTTCCTGCCGGGAGATGCAGCCTGCGGAATAGCGGCAGCACAGCCTGGGGCAGCAGGTAGCGGGATCCAGGGTTCGACAGCGGCCCAGCGGAGCATCGAACCGACGCATGGCTCAGTAAGACTGCAGCAAGAGGCAAGCTACTCACCCAGATGCGTGGTGTGGACGAAAGGATGGGACCACACCTAAAGCGCTCCTGTGACCGTCTGGAGGGCGAAGCAGCAGCAGTGGGCGGAGGAGGACCTGGGTTCAACTCTCGGGCCGCACCCAGCACTGTACGACCGTCGCCGGTCGCGGAACAGGCAGCATCGTGGAGCCTGCGTGACAGCGGGAGAGAGCAGTGCAAGAAGCGAGAGAACGGCGGCGGCGGCAGGGAGCAGAAGCAGTGCCTCGCCTTGCGCTACACCGACAAGGGGAATACCAAGTATAGTACCAACTGAATTTGATGGGTCGTGGGTATGTTGTGAGGGAATTCCGGTAGACGACCAAGCTAAAAGGATTTGTTCCAATGGGCCTTGATTTCTAAGAAAATCGAAATCAAATTCGCCGCAAATTACCATGCGTAATGTGTCTACTTATACATGGATGTTACCGCTCATCGAAACAGCGTGGTGTAATCGGCAAGATGCGGGGCTGCCATCAAGGCGACCTGGGTGCAAGTCCGACTTTTCACACCTGTCCGATGATTGTGCATAATTATTTATTTTTATAACCATACTTATGTAAACTTTTTCAGTAAATGGTCAGGATAAAAACATGTAACATTCGCTCAATTTGTTATGTATTGCGCGACGATTATTTTACTCATTTTGTTTTCTCGAAGCATACTTTTAAGGCTATTGAAGCATATTTCGAAATCAGTAAGCAGTCTTTTGTTAATACCTATAATATTTGGGCAACATTTAATACCTACATTTACAGTTCCTGAGCGTGCTTTTTTTATGTCCTCCTATGACGTGTGTACCCACTTGACGCGTCCCAATGGATGCTACGGCCAGTCAGTAAGTCATTAGTAGCGTGTCATTCATGCGTGCGGCATGAACTGTTCACTCAAGCTGTAACATAGGAGTGGGTATAAAGGCATATAATTATGCACAGTAAAAGAAGATAAATGAAGAAAAATGAAAAATAAATAACACGAAGGGGAAGATTATATTTTTCTTTAATTTCTTGGTTATTTTTTAATCGTTTGAGTTTTCATTATTTTTGTTTTTCTTTCTTTATATCTTTTCCTTTGCTTATTTTTTTTTAATATAAAAAGTAGAAAATAAAATTTTTAACAAGTTTTCTGCAGCTAGGCATCGAACCCGGGTCTCCTGCACGGGATCGCAGTACCTTGCCGACGCTGTCTCGCTGAGTGGTAACCGCCATGTATAAGTAGACACGTTATGCGTGGTAATTTGCTGCGAATTTGATCTCGATTTTCTTAGAAATCAAGGCCCATCGGAATGAATCCTTTTAGGTTGATGGTCTGGAGGAATTCCCTCACAACATACCTGCGACCCAACAAAATCCATTGGTACCATACTTGGTGTTCCCTTGTGAGACAGAAGCAGCCGACAGTCGGCCGAGCCGACTTCGGGAGTCGTGGCGTCAGCTGGATTCCTACTTGGCGCGATACGACACACATGCGCACTCCACTCGCCTCCGTCTGTATTGTAAGCACTAATGTCAATAAATGTTTCGTTATACTGGACCACTGTTTCATTGCCACCCCATCTCCTGAGTTGAGTACTGAGCTCACAGCCCATAGGGTAGTAAACTATGTGTCACTATCCTGACATAGACGAAGACTTCGGTAAAACACTCGTCACTAGGTGTCAGATGTTCTACACACATTAGAGGCACGCTACATTTGGTGTCAAAACCACCAAATAGATACGTACAACCCTTTTACGTTTGGTGTCAGGAAAGGGCTCAACTCGGTGAGACAGTGGGAAGGAGTAGTTCGTTGAAATGTTGGAAATGGGAAGCTTTAGTAATTTGTTTTGGTTGGATCAGTGGTATAGCCGGTTCAATTAGTTTCTTATAGTATTATGCCTTCATTTTTGTTTCTGTTGTTACTCTCATAAGTACGAGTTCGGATATGCAAGCCATTGCAAAGGAGGGTCCGACAGTACAGGACGCTACAACGTTAGAAGTAATTCAAAGTTTAGTTAACCAGGTAGCACAGTTGAAAAATTATAATAATGGACTGATGTAACAGGTAGGTAATCCTCGGAAAGAAGGCACAATTCTGCCCTCGCTCGATTCTCCCGCAGCCACTTTGGGAACTCCCTTTTCTGACAAACCAGGGGAAGACGTCAAGGACTATTTTGACGATTTGTTGGCAGCATCCAAGGATTGTGGTCTGACGAGCAGATTTTGCAGGTGACGAAATTGCGGCTGGTGGGGGAGGCTAAAGCGCATGTTCTGTACAATGAGGAATTAAGAAATGCGTCAACTTTTGACGAATTTAGAAAGGGGTTGTTAAAGACGTTCCAAAAGCAGACTAGTGGTTGATTTTATAGGGAGAAATTGAACGATATTAGTCAGCGTCAGAATGAGTTGCTGAAACGTTATGTAGATAGGATTAGGAGGGTTAATGTCAATACGTACCAGTTAACTGATAATGACGTGGTAGAAAGATCATTTTACAGGAGGCACTCGGTACTTTTTTGTGGGGGCTGCCGGCTGAAATGTCACGCCGGGTAAGAGCAGAATTTCCTAAATCCTTGGATGAAGCCGTGTCTGTAGCAACAGCTTTCGAGGAAATTGATGTTGCAACACGAGCGATGGAATGGCGTAATGTTTTTCCTGTGTGGGTACGATGTTTTAGGTGTGATCGGCAGGGTCACATTGCAAAAAAAAAAATTGCAAGTTACTGCATTGTAGACTGTGTCACAAAGTGGGGCACTCGGACAGGGATTGTAGGGGCAGGATGGGACAATAACAGGAGGAGGCCGTCAAATGGCAATGGAATGGGGTCCAAGAGCCGCCGTCTCAGGCTCCCGTTAAACTTGCATACAGTAAAAACGCACGCAAAGGCGGATTGTTGGGTATTGGGGAGGATTGGGGATCGGACATTAAAATTTGTAATAGATACGGGCGCCGATGTTTCATTTATCAGTGGCAAGTATGTTGAAAGTAGCGAGTGTCGCTCTCCCAGGTTTAAGTTGAGTTGGGGTACTGGGGTACGATCACTAGGGTGTACCTCAATGGTGTTTTCAGTTAATGATGCGCAACTTCAGGAAACGGTAGAAGTGGTGTCAAGAACAATTGACGGGTATGACGCGATTCTGGGACATGACTTTCTTAATAAACATCACAGTATAATCGATCTCGGTCAAATTGATGGGGTATTTTTCCATTATGTAGCACAGTTGCAAAGCTCTTACCGCTGCAAGATTCTCCTAGTTGTAAGGAAGAATCACCTAAACTGCAAGCAATGCCCTTGAGAATAGGTTCGCATGATAAAGTACTTTTGGTTACAGGGAAGGTGTTCTGAATAGATGTGCATACCGTCTTACCTGCTGATACGTTGTGTTTAATAGAGCCTCTAGCGGCGAAAGAGGAATTGGACACGGCACACTATTTTGTGCGGAGAAGCATAGTAAAGATTGAGAAGGTAGATGGTGTCAAAAAAGTACCGGTACTTGTTGATAATTTTGGGACGGAAGATAGAGAGTTGAAGAAGGGAATATTGTTGGTTTAGTACGTTTGGGAGGGAAACTATGGGAAATCCAACAGTCAATAAAACTGCAGTGCGCCAGAAAATTGCACATTTGGAAGGAAGGGAAAGGGATTAAATTGAAGCTGTGTTCAATGAGAATCAGTAACTGTTCAATACACAGGGGCCTTCGCCAGCAACAACAATTACGTAACATAGAATTCCGACGGGTAACAGCCCATCGATTTATAAGAAACCCTATAGAGTGGCGTGACACTGCAACCGTCGCCCATACAGTGCGAATATAGTAATAGTGCCTAAGAAGTCAACTGATGGGGCAAAACGGTATAGGCTTTGCTGCGACTATAGACACTGGAATAGTCAGACGGTGTCGGATGTTTATCCACTGCCGAATATTACAGATATTATCGATAGTTTAGGCAGTAGTAGGTACTTTTCTACGATCGATTTGCGCAGTGGCTACCATCAGTTGGAGGTGGCAGAAGAAGACAGGCACAAAACAGCATTTTTCACGCCTGGTGGGCACTGGCAGTACAGGAGAATGGCCTTCGGCTTAATAAACGCTCCTGCTACGTTCCAAAGATTGCTGGATGGGGTGTTGCGAGGATTGAAGCCGCGGAAATACTGTGTCTATTTAGATGATATAATTGTATTCACTAAGGATACTGAAGAGCATGCAACTCGGTTGCGTCAAGTGTTCCAGAGGCTTAGGGAGGCCAAGCGAACGCTAAATTTAGAGAAATGCAGTTTCGCTTTGAAGGAGGTTACTTATTTAGGGCACGTGATTAGTAAACAAGGGGTTAAGACAGATCCAAATCTGATAACAGCAGTTGCAGATTTTACAGTACCACAATGCATTAAGGAGGTGCAATCTTTCGTCGGGCTTACAAGCTATTATCGACGATATGTAAAATTTTTTGCTGAAGTAGCACGATCCCTGACGCAGTTGCTAAAGAAGGGGGCCAAGTTTCAATGGACGGGAGAGTGTGATGCAACTTTCCAGACATTGAAACAAAAACTCGTGACGAGCCCAGTCACTATGGTAAAGAATTCATTTTGTCGTGTGATGCAGGTGGACATTCGGTGGGTGTGGTGTTATCGCAGAATGTGGATGGGGCGGAACATACGAAATCTATGCCTTCCGGCAGTTGACGACGGCAGAGCAGAATTATTCACCAACTGAAAAAGAGTTGCTTAGCATTATATACGGAATTCAGTATTTTCGATGCTACTTATATAGAAGGAAATCTAAGGAGGTGATGGATCACGCTGCACTAAAATGGCTCCTTGGCTTACGGGATCTGTCCAGCTGATTAATTAGCTGGTCGTTATGTTTTTCAGAGATGGATTCTGAAGTGATCCGCAAGCCGGGAAGGAAACATACAAATGCGGATGGCCTAAGTAGAAAAGTGGCATTCGTATAGTCAGTGGAAAGGAGTGTGGAAAAATGGCAGAGAGCACAGGCAAGAAACCATGATTTTCAGAAGTATGCCTCCCAGAAGCAGTTTTGTAAGGAAGTCAAAGTCTTGTGCCGTAAGACCAGACTTGGGCCCCGAATAGTGGTACCTGCAAACCTCAGGCAAGAGGAAATGAGGGAGGCACATGATCATGTCCTGTCTGGACACGGTGGACAGTGGACCACGGAGAGACGAGTGGCAGAAAAGTTTTAGTGGTGCACCAGTAAGCAAGATGTGTACCAGTACGTACAAAACTGTGTGGAGTGCGCTCGGCGTGCAGACTTGAGCCGTCAGAAGGCACCTTTACAACGATTACCGGAAGCCTCAGCCCCATTTTCCCTAATAGGAGTCGATATCTACGGGCCATTTCACAAGATACCAGCTGGTAACAAGTATTTTATTTATTTATTTATTATTTAACATGCCCCATTACATAGTAATATTTCATGTTTGATGGTTAGATTCAGGTGGTTACATCAAATATTTTTGCAAAGACAAGTACAGTATATAAATTGACAGGGTTTACAAAGGAACAAACAATTTTATACATCAGGAAATCTTATTGAATTACAAAAATTGTAAAAGTCTGTAGTAAATTTATGTACTAAGTCATGTTTACTGACGGGCCATCCTCCTCCTTTGGCAGCTATTTTTTCCTGAGATTGTCCCTCTCTTTCAATAAATTGCAGCAGTCAAAAAGGACGTGGTCAATAGTTTGGACAGCACTGTTACATGTTCCGTCTTCAATTATTTTGAACCGCTGATAATAGGCTTTCAGTTTCCCATGACCTATTAACATAGCTGTAAAATTCGGAGATATTGGAAGTTTAATCAGTAAACGTTGTCGGATCGTAGGAAAATACGAGTTAGTGCTTCCCCCGTTTTTTGTTCTTTGCCACTCAATGTCCCATTTGTTCCTAAACTCTTCTCGAAGTTTCTTCTTTACGGTACTTGTAGGTACTTTGTTATAGCGTATTGATTGTCGCGATCGAGCTGCTCTTTTAGCAAGGTTATCAGCTAGTTCATTTCCCCATACCCCTTGATGTGCCTTAACCCATTCGAAATGCACCAGCCAGTTGTGTTTCTGCAACCTTCTGATTTTACATCTTATTTCTTCAATCAACAAGTTGTGATTCTTCGGATTTTGCAAAGAATCCAAAGTAATCCTGCTGTCGGTGTGAATTACTTCAGTTGTATCAGTATTCGAGACTATGTCCTGACGATTATAGATCACTTTTATCGTTACCTAGCAATGGTGAGTCTTCCAGACCAGCACGCCAGTACGATTGCACAAGCACTCGTAAATAAATGGATACCAAAATTTGGAGTACCAGCGGCTATTATTTCGGACCAAGGGTCAAATTTCATGGCCGTCGTTCTCAGGCAGCTCTGTCAGCTATTGAAGATAAAAAAGCTGCAACAACACCTCTGCATCCAAATGCAAACAGGTGGACAGAGAGAGTACACCGAACAAACGGTTAAATGCTCAACTATTACATCACTGAGCAGCACAATAACTGGGAAATGTACTTGCCAATGGTTGTGTCCTGCTACAATGCAAAGATGTACAAGCCAACAGGTTTGTCGGTCTATGAGGTAGTGTACGGAAGGAAGATACCATCATCTTTCGATGTATTAAGGCAAAAAGGAGAAAAAGCCAGTAAGACGGTGAAAGACTACTAAAAAATGATGAAAACGGTATGGTCCAGAGTACAAAAGCAAACACTAAGACATTAGACCGACAGAAAAGGCTGCGGATACAGGAGCAAGACATCCGGACTATAAAGTCGGGTCATGCTATCCACACCTTACGTGGCGAAGGGAAAGACAACAATGTTAGTCTCTATGCTTAAGGGCCTTATCAGATTGTGGGAGTGACGTCGCCACGAACGTCAGTTGTGCACGTAAATAGATTAAGACCTTTTAAGGGGACAACTGATGTTTTACCTCCACCAATAGTACCTATTGATAAAGGAAATGCCCAACGTCGGAAACAGGACCAGTTAGCGGTTCTAAGGAGGAGTCAAGAGAGGCCATACAATTCGCGAAGGATTAGTTAAATTATCTAAGATAAATGAATACAGTAGTATTTTATTTTTATTTTTATCTTTTTACTTTCCTCTTCTTTCTTTTGTTCATTTCAGCTTAGTACGTAACATTATTGTTCTGTTTCAGGGAGCACTGTCTAGTGTGATGGAGCTTCACGGGCTATCAGTAGCAGTAGGATTAATGTTCTGCTTAGTTGGGGTTAGCAGTGTTTTGATTGCACTTCACGCGCAATCACGGAAAATAATTTTCATTTACCTGCATCCATGACTGCCTATTTTACAATGGACATATCATAGTCGCTTGTTTACAGGCCTGACACAACACTACAGTTATTACCACAACAAAACCTAATTCACTCGATTCGGAAATCCTCAAATCTTTAGATCACTTCATCAGTTCCTTGCAGAGTAGAATTGTATTGTGGTATGAGTTGTACAGTGCACAAATGGTTTAAATTATACTTAACTGGAAGTGTGCAGAAAGTTGAAATAAGCAGTTCACATGATATAGATGAAACAATTAATACCTCTAACTGGGGAGTTATAAAAAATGGGGTCCCACAAGGTTCGGTCTTGGGTCTTTTGCTGTTCTTAATATATATTAATGACTTGCCATTCTACATTCACGAATATGCTAAGCTAGTACTTGTTTGCTGATGATACAAGTATAGCTATCACACCTGACAAACAGGAATTAACTGATGAAATTGTAAATGATATCTTTCAGAAAGTTATTTAGTGGTTCTCTACAAATGGACTCTCATTAAACTTTGATAAGACCCAGTATATACAGTTTCATACAGTAAATGGCATGACATCATTAATAAATTTAGACTTTGAATATAAATCTGTAGCTAAGGTAGAATATTCAAAAAATTTTAGGTGTTTGCATTGACGTGGGACTGAATTGGAAGAAACATATTGAAGATCTCCTGAAACGTTTGAGTTCAGCTACTTATTCTATCAGAGTCATTGCAAAATTTGATGATACATCTCAATAAATTAGCTTACTACGCCTATTTCCATTGATTGCTTTCATATGGGATGATATTCTGGGGCAATTCAACATTGAGTAAAAAAGTATTCATTGCACAAAAGCGTGTAATCAGAATAATTGCTGGAGCCCTCCCAAGAGCATCCTGCGGACGTTTCTGTAGGTATCTAGGGATCTTCACTGTAGCTTCACAATATATATATTCACTCATGAAATTTGTTGTTAACAATACGACCCAATTCAAACGTAATAGCAGTGTGCATAGCTACAACACTAGGAGAAAGGATGATATTCACTATTCAAGGTTAAATCTAACTTTGGCTCAGAAAGGGGTGAATTATGCTGCCACAAAAGACTTTGGTCACCTACCAAACAGCATCAAAAGCCTGACAAATAGCCAACAAACATTTAAAAATAAATTAAAAGAATTTCTGCATGGCAACTACTTATACAATATAGATGAATTTTTTTATATAAATTAGTAAATTTGGGAAGAAAAAATAAATAAAAAAATAAAAATAAAAAAATGTCATGTAATATTTAGTACAAAGTAATAATTTTTAAAGACACCTTTCATTAACCAGATACAATCCACATCATTACAAAGTGTCATATTCGTGACCTATGGAACAAGTACTAATCTAATATAATCTAATCTAACCTGATATGTAAGTAGACCTGAAGTGTCACCCCTGTTTTATTTAGCATAACTGACTTTTACAAAAGCTTCAAGCCACTGCTACTGTCAGTTGTGGTGCCTTAGAAAATTAGGCGGACCACTCTGGTGGCATGATACATTGAGAGTAACTGATTTGTAAAACAAACCATTCAAAGGCATCTGTGGTTGATTTACTTCATTAAGTAGTTTTATTGCTGTTAATGTACAGAATTTTATGTAAACATACCTAATTTAATTAAATCTGTTTACTTCATTGTAATTTTGCAAATTTGTGTGAGGAGTGTCTTGTGTATTGTAAGATGCTTATTACTAGGTACTGTTTTGGGCTTGTGCCCGTATTTACACCTGATAAGTTTCTTCATCATTCAAACTGTTAATAGTAATGGCATTTTGAGAGTATTATTGGACAGTTTTACTAAATTATTGAAAACATATTATTACTTCAAGTGGGTCATAAGTAAATTAATATTGTTATTTCACATTTGAATTGAACATCTTTGCCCAGTCCTTCCTTTCCTGTCTGGTCTTTGGTGATTTCTTTTTCCTTGCCACACTCTGTGACCTAGAAACTAAGTAAACAGTGTAATATCTTGTTGTTTAACTGCCTAGACGAGCAAGAATATATTGAGGTATGATCAGGGAATTACGGAGGATTGATTTGGTAATAAATAGGTATGTAATCGTAGTAGATTGTTATTAGAAAACCATTACAGGGTTTGCAATAATCCGAGCTTCATGTCTCTTCATACGCACTCTCTAATTTTCTACCCTATCGGTAATCTGGTCTGATTAGTTACTCTTTGACGATCTTACCATACTTATATTACTTTAACACAGTAACGTCTCATTACAATTGTAATTTGTCAATAGCAGTGGTGTATTGCTGAACAAACTGAAGTAGTAAAGCAAAATGTTCAAATGTTTGTAAATCTATCTGACCAAACTGCCTAGTCATCAGTCCGTAGCTTACAAACTACTTAAACCTAGGTAAACTAACCTAAGGACAACACACACACCCATGCCATAGGGAGGTCTCGGTCTCGAACCTCCGACGCCGAGCAACCGCGCGTTCCGCAGCGAGGCGCCTTAGAACGCTCGGCTACTCCACCGCGGCTGGTAAAGCTAAAGGAGTTTCATTTCACGAATTTCCCAACAAAAGTGATGTCAGAGACCAGTGGCTAAAAGCTATATCAAGAGCAGATTTTACGCCCAATTTCAACTTAATATCCTGTGTGGTATGTAGCCTTCATTTCCGAGAGGCTGATTATCGGTCTAGGTTAAAAATTAAGAAATTACTGGATGCTGCTGTTCCCTCTGTTTTTCCTTCTTATCCAGCTTATAAAGTTGTAGAAAACTACTTTTAAAATATAAAGTAAGTAAAGCAGTCAGCAATCCGAAGATTGGTTTGAACACCACAGTGCTTTACTAGGCATGGTCCTGTTTGGAGGTGGTATGCCGTTGCCTTCCTCCGACCTTCGAACTGACGTACCCAGCCAGTTATAGGGGGACCTACAGTTTAACGTGGTTTCCGAACCACGGTGCTACTCGGTATTTTTCACATGAGCAATACTGCCAGAGGTGAAAGAAGTGGGAAGTGACAGATTAAAATCCTAGGACCTGGCGGTCTACCACTGTGCAACCGAGGCGCATATATATATATATATATATATATATATATATATATATATATATATATATATATATATATATATATTGACGAAATACAGGGTTCAAATGAATGAAATAAATTCCAATTTGCGATGTTATGGCTTCACTGTATTCGGTTTAGATGGAATACCAAACTGTGGCGAATGAAAACTTATGCCCGGCTGGGATTCGACCCGGGATCTACTGCTTACTAGGCAGACGCGTTGCGTACTATTAAAAAAACTTACAGTGAATGTCACACTCAAAAAACGAAAACATGAAAGCACTGAGGTAACCCATAATCAGATCATTAATTCCAATGTACAACTGCTCGAAAATCTTGTCAGTAATAGTTGCCGTTCTTCCAGTCATATCCAGTGCGATATTTTACACTAAAAGCTGAAAAAATAGAACAAAATAAATTGCGTGTGGAGTTCTAGAGTTAAACTTTTACATCTTGGAAAAAAAATTAAGAAATCACTCATGAGCTGCCAAATTTGTGAGCACTCATGCTTAATATTAACTTCTTCAATTGTCAATGTGTTGAACACTGCGAAGGTTGTAGGTGCACAAGTGAAACTTCAGAACATACAGAAAAATTAGGCGAGGTAACATGTAAAGCAGTTATACCATCGTCTTAAAAACATTGGAGCAGAAGTGAATAAACGTTTGGAACGGGTGAAGTATTGAAATAGCAAGCCCATAAACAGAAAAATAATCCGAATGCAACAAATGTCATTAAGAGCGCATAGCGACGGACGGTCAGACTAGGGCACGCTTGCAGCGCTCCAGTGGCGAATGTGAGTACTTCCTGACTTTCGGTGACTTTCCCGGAGTGGGGAGGCTGCGAGTATACTAGCGGGCGATGACTTGGCACACGCAATGCAGCCAGGCTAGCACCTCAAACAACGGTGGGAGAGCTGAATATTGCACTCATAGAGGAATGGCCAATTATCCCTAAAAATCTGACTGATAATCTCACACTGTTCATCTCACGCAGGGGTGCAACTGTACTGACCGTCGGAGTTGATTCAAATGTTTGTAGAGCTTATGGGACTTAACTACGGAGTCATCAGTCCTTAAACCTACAAACTAGTTATGAAATAGCTTATACTAAAGACGGCACAAACATCCATGCCCGAGAGGGGATTCGAACCCCCGACCGTAGCTGCCATGCAGACCGTGACTGGCACGCCGCAGACCGCTCGGTCACTGCGGCCGGCGCGGAGTTGATGACATACTATATTGGAAATAAACGAGAATGACTCTTTCACTATTATGGTAGCCCCATGGTGCCTCACTCTAAGTGAACACCATGTAAACCTCAGGTGAAACAGTAAAATATCGTACTCTATTACAAAAAATTAAACTTGTAAGAAATATCCGAATAAAATACGTTACCATATGTACTACTACTACTTACTTTACCCGCTCAGGCCCAGTGGAGCGCGCGATGATATAATCAAGGCTCTCTCTTCATTGCGTTTCTTCGCTGTCTGTTTCCAGTTCTTTCACGCCTCCAGTTTTTGCAGGTTTCTCTTATCTCGTCCATCTATCTCTTCCTTTGTCGTCCCAGTGGTCTTTTGCCTCTTGGTATCATCTCCATGGTACTGGCCCCCTCATCTCAATGTTATCATACGATACCGTCTGCCTGGTCCCCTCATCTCAATGTCATCCTACGATACCGTCTGCTTCGGATACGGAATCGTGTGGTTCCATAGTGATACATGTTGCGTGTGAAGTTAGATAAGAACGAAATAGCCAGCCTAGGAATCAGTGTAGAACAGTGTCTCGATAATACTGTGATCGAAACAAGTGATAGATTTCATTAATTAAGAGATTTGCCAAGATAATTGATAGCTCAATATATGTTAGGAAAATGTACTCGTTAACAAATTAATTGACATTTAAGATCGCACTTTTTTGTCAACAGAAAGATCGGAGATTTCGTCTTAAAAATATATGAGCCATGTAAAAATTATTGTATGTATAGTTTTCATTTTATATTGTGATTATTTTTTGTGTACATGAAATGTTTTCTTTGTGTGTTTGTTAATTGTAAATTAGTATATTCAATTGTTATGAACAATGGATAATGTAACGTCATTATTACCGATGTTATATATTTGCCTCAGCGCCTTGCGTGGGGGAGTTCGAGTTTTGTCTTTTGTCGAGTACTTTGAAATCTATGTCAGTCTGTGTTGTGGTAATTTATGTACGTTATTGTAATGTTTTGGTGGAGAAGACGTTTGATTCAAATTAAAGAAGAAGTGAAAAATTGTATATATCGAGTTTTTATTCTAACCACGACGCCCCAGAAGAATAATGTTGCAGCGAGGAAAACCGCCATACATCGCAATGTTCAAAAGATGAGTATCATGTAGGATGTGGTAGAATGAACTGTAATTTACTTAAAATATATTAAAATGTTATAATGGCTATCTTAAAATGTTCAAATGTTTGTTAGCTTAAGGGACTTAACTGCGGGGTCATCAGTCCCTAAACTTACAGACTACTTATGAACTATATCCGTGCCCGAGGGGGTGATTCGAGTCTCGGCCTCGCGCATTGCAGCATAGTGCCTCAATGCGCTCGGCAGCTACGCCGCGGCTGGCCATCTTAGGCCATCGCTCCTCACTCATACCTATCACATGCCTTGCCCATTATAATCTTCTACTTCTCATCAAGCCCACAATGTTCGGTTCACTATAGAGCTAATTCTGTATTGTACCTTCACCCCCATTCTTGTGTTATGTTGTCTTGAACCGGTCCATATATTTTCCTCAAGCATCTCCTTTTGAAAACTACGAGCCTGTTTAATTTCTGTTTTTTAGTACTCCAGCACTGACACCCATATAGAATGACAAGTAGTGTTAATGTTGAATACAACTTTAGTTTGAGGGCTCCGGGAAGTCAAAATGTTGTGTATTGAGTGCAAGCATCTACTGCCCGCTTGAATGCTTGCCTTTATTTCTATTTCAGAAGATGAATTTTCTGAAATTATGCTTCCAAACTATCTAAAATCTATAACTCTTTGGTATGTGTCATTCTCCACAGTTAATTCCTGGATTTCTGGGATTAGGGCTCTCCCTACTATCATGTACTTGGTTTTTGTGGGCTTCACCTTGTCCAAATTTGCTTGCTATGCTTTCCATGATCCTCATTAGCATCTTCAAATTTTCTTTCATGTATGTCATTAAGACTATATCATCTGCAGATGCTAGGTGGGTGATGTTCCTGTTTGCTACCTGGATGCCCTGATAGTTGAAACTATCCATTGCTCTAATGATCATATCAAGCACTAGACTGAATAATATTGAAGAGAGACTATCCCCTTACCTTAATCCTGTGGTTACCCGAAAACTACCCGTGATTCTATTCCCCAATTTAATCTTTGCTCTTGTGTCATCCAGACAAAGTAATACAAGTCTTACCAGCTTCTTGGACTTACCAAATTTGGTCAAGGCCTTAAACAGACTTTTCCTGTAAATACTGTCATATGCCTTTTGTAAGTCAACAAACAGAGGGTGTATTCCTTTATCATATTCATACATTTTTTCACAGGCTTGCTTAATAAAAAATATATGGTCACTTGTTGACTCCCCTGGTTGAAACCCAACTTGGTATTTGCTAGTTAGCTCTTCTGCCAATGGTTTAATTCGTGAGAGCACCCAATTTGAATACATTTTGTAAGAAATACTTAGTAATGCTATCCCTCTATAATTGCCACATAGCATATTGTCATTCTTTTTATGCAATGGGCAAATAGGAGCCACTTTCCAATCTTCGGGTATCACTTCTTCTCGCCATATCTCTCTAACTTGTGGATGTTCTGTATACAAACCTCCAACTTTTAGCATTTCTGTAGCGATGCTATCTTCTCCAGCACTTTTGCAATTATTTAGTTCTTTCATACGCCTTTTTTATTTCTTCGAATGTTGGGGGGTATTCCGGATCCACAGTTACAGGTTCCTCAAATTCCAAGGTTTCATTAGGTTCCTCACAGTTTAGGATTTCATCTAAATACTCCATCCACTTAATTGCTATGTCATTATTGTTTGTAAGAACTCGTCCAAGTTTGTCTTTTAAAAACCTACACTGTTTTTTCCTTCCCCTTTAATCGCTTTCATTTTCCTACATAAATACTTGGATTTGTTACCATGAAAGTCTTCCTGTGTTTCAACCATTATGTTTTTGAAGTAATTCCTCTTGACCCTTCTGAGTGTAGCCTGGGTTCTACGCCGTGCTTCATCAAATTGCTATTTTACTTCTTTATATCTTCCTCTTGCACTTTGAATCCATACTTGTTTCGCTCTTTGTCTTTCTAGTATAGCCGATTCACATTCCTCATCAAACCATACTTCCTTTCTGTTCATTCGCTTTGTTATAAGTGTGTACCTTCAATTGTTTTCAGTATGTAAGGCAGCTAATTTTAGTTAAAAAGAAATTGCATATTTCTTTAATATTATTTTAAAAGGCCATCTCATTATTCCTCACTGTGTAATATATTAACAATGTGTTAATTTTTATATTTATTTATTTATTTTTTTTTTTTTTAAATGCACTTTGCTAGAATTAAATATTTTTGTGCCGTTTTCCAGGTTTAGTCAGTTACAGTAAAATTCTGTAGGCATAATTTTGAATGATTTGCAACGTGGCCACTAACTTGGGAAATTTCTCCCGCCGTAATTTAGGCGCCAATCTTTTCATTTCAAAATTACGATCGATTTCAGTATTTATTTGCTATCGATGTTAAGTTTCTTTTCGCGGAACATTATTTTGTCAGGCGCTACTCTTCTAAATTTGCTTTATTTACATCAAATCATTACCTTGTTTTCTATTAATAACAAATAAACAATTATTTTTAGTATTGGGGGAAATATTTAATAAGTAACAGTATAAAAGTTGGAAAACTATCAGAACTCCAAGTCTCAACAGAAAGCACTGCAGCACAAATTGTTATAGGTTGTGAATCTGGCCCAAGCAGGGGATAAGTTCAGCCGAAATTTTTGCGGAAAATCTAACGCTATTTAAGAAGTGTACGTTAAGTTCAAAGTTGACATTTCATATGAGCTTCTATGGGTACAGGTCATACCTGAGAAATGTATTAATAATTTTTTTCTTTTTACCGGCCACCTGACTCAGACGATGCAATAGGAGGAAGTTTCAAAGGAAGTTTGAGTCTAATTTAAAACATGTCCTCGACTCGTACAATTATAGCAGGTGAAGATTCCAATTTACCCTAGATAGGCTGGTAAAAATATATAATTAAATCCGGACTTCCGGACTTCCTGAAAGACAGACTCCTTCCAAATTCGAAATGTAACTGTAGGCCAGACGTGGCATAAATTAAAATAAATAATATTGACTGCATTTGATAGCTTTGTGGAAAATACATTAACAAAACCCGAAGCTGTACGCCCTTTGTACATGGAAACAGTTAGAAAACAATTGAAGAAAGAACGGAAAAAGCGTGCTAAAATTAAATAGATACAAAATTTTCGATATTTGTGATCTAAGATAAAATATCTACATTTAGTGTGGACTTAAACGCGAGATCCTTACAATGGGTTCTACTTTGAAACTGTGTCTCGAATTTTGGCATAAAACCCAAAGAGATTCTGGTCATATGTACAGGAAACTCACAAACATTACCTTCACTTCGAGACAGTAATGTTAATGCTACCGATGACAGTGCTCAGAAAGCATAGTTACTAAACACAGCTTTCCGAAATTCCTTCATCAAAGAAGACGAGGTCTATGTTCCAGGTTTGGAATTAAGAACAATTGTCAACATGAGTAACATAGAAGTAGATAACCTCAGAAAAATAAGCATCTGAAATCGTGTAGCAAAAATAAGTTTTTCGTTCCGGATTGCATACCAATTAGGTTATCATCAGAGTACGTGGATACTATAGCTCCATATATAACAGACTGAAAAGTTGTGTAGATTACACCGATATACAAGAAAGGCAATAAGAGTAACCCACTAAATTAAAGGCCTGTATCATTGACATCGATCTGCAACAGGTTTTTGGAAAATATACTGTTATAAACATTATGTATTAGGCAGAAGATATTCCACCGAATGAAGACTTTATGTTATTTTCTACCCCATGTTTCGTTACTATCTGTGCTGTCGCCAGTGTTGATTTATTTACTTCGTTTCTTACATTACGTTAAAGGGACTGAGTGTAGAATTTATAAGTGGATTTTGGTATAATGTAGCAAAGGTTGTCATGATTTGTTTCACTTTTATTAGCGTGGTTACTAAACGTTTTTTCACATTTTTCTGTGATAGTACATTACTTTACTGTTATTGTTTGGTGTGGAATAGCTGTACCCGCACGCCAAATAACACCATTAACGTAATTCACTGCCACTGCTCTGACTCCTGACAGGTAGACTTTGTATTTACCCACTTCATCTCATTTCTCTCCCTTTACCGGAATGACACTGACACCTTAAACGTCAAACCCCATATTGCTCGCAGCTTATGCCAGTTGTAACATCTTCCCTCATTGATCACAGTCCAGATACTTTGCTAAGTCGTATTTGTCAAGTGGAGGTAGCACTCCATCACCTCCAAAAGTCCGAGGCATTTTGCTCTGATTGTTACCAGCATCAGCTCTGGGTGGAAGGTTTGTAGCGTTACTTTCCCAGGGTCCCGTTGGGTTTTACCCCTTACCCTTACGGTTGGTGGACTAACCGCCGGATTTGGTAGTCTTTTCCGTCTGAGCACAAACATGGCAACGACTCAAAATATGTCCGAGATGCCCAATCTTGTTTCAGAGTAAATGTTATCCCAACTATCAAGACCTCTTATTTGGCCACTCATACATTTCCCATGTTCCTGAACTAGGACAAGAGTACAGGAAGTCTCACCATGTGCCATTTAGTCTGTAGTCTTGTTTCCATATGTGCACATGCTTTTAATACTTCACTGACGTTGGCTGGAGAGAGGCGATGGGGAGTGGGTGCAAAGCATAACTAGGCAAATTGGTTTGTTTTAATTTATTGCAATACCAATAAATACTATAAATTAAAACAAGCCAGTTCGTCTAATTGTCCTTTGTAGCCATTCACCCACATACCTCTACAACCAGTGACAATGTAGTATTAAAATCATGTGTAAATATCGAGCGAAGTTCAAAGATGTACTGTATAAAATTACTTATTATTCATTGCAGCACAAATATATGCATTGATTCTATGAAATTCGAAGAAATTTGTGGACGCATATAAACCTTTGCATTGGCAATATTAAAATGAGGCTTAGAAATGATGTGAACTCATATTTTCTTGAAAGTCAAATTTACCTATGAATTTTGTATACATGCACCCTAACAACTTCTCTCTCTCTCTCTGTCTCTCTCTCTGTCAATCTCATTCTCTCCCCACTTTTCTGTCTGTTTGTATCTCTCTCTCTCTCTCTCTCTCTCTCTCTCTCTACTATGCAAGCACACACACACACACACACACACACACACACATTGCTGGGAGATGATAGTGATGATTAATTGATTGGTTGCCGTTTGGTGGGACAATATGGTTTGCAATATGGTTTGTTTATAGGTTAATCGTCATTATTCTATGATCTTATGGGTAGAAGAGTTTAATAATTACGTAAAAGCTACGACAGTGCCTCTTAATACATTTATAACATACAAATATATTGAATCAACAGGTGAAAATATGATTACTAATGGTTCTTAAGCTACTTTTACAATTTATTTTCGACACAAGAATAATATACTGCCGAAAGAAAGTGGATAATCCTCAAGGATAAGGTGTCAGGTAATTCATCAATCCGGCCCAAATTTTGGTAAAAATAAAATAAATTATCGTTTTGTAAACAAGTAGTTCGCTTACACTCATTACGAAGATAGTTAAAACTGTATGACTCATACTTTCTTTCATGAAGCAAATTAATTTTATTAGTGGTTTGTGTAGATGAGTTTCTGCAAGAACTTCTTAAGTGCAAGCCAAGCCTGATATCCATTATTCGAATACGTAAATTATTTTTCATTTGTCTTATAAATGGATTTTTCCGTCAGTTCGTGGTAGAACACGCCCATATTTAAGGTTGAAAACAAACTGTTTCTGTTCTACTAATTTTTTGTTTATTTACGCACTACTTTTTGGCTTATTAGGCCATCATCAGATAAACTGCCGTAAACCAGTTTGTAAATCAACAAAAAATAGTAGAACAGAAACAGTTTGTTTGTTTTCAATCTTAAATATGGTTTTCATTTCTTTTTGCGGGCGAGATTGAAGGAGAATAAGTTGTTAGAGTAACGCTAACGTATCATTACGATGTTTCAGTTAAGAAAGAGTAATTGGGCTCTTGGAGTCGACTTCCAAAGAATGTTGGAACACTTTCACTTGTTTGCAGAGGGACCATTTCCCTAACAAGTAGGAAGGTGTTTGTGTGTATTTATCAAACAGAACTTTCAGTTCATGGAGGATGTATAAGCGGAACGTTGCCGACGCCGGATGGCAAGTTGCCTCCAGAGATAATAATTTTGTGACTGCACTATGCGATAAAAATATATGTAATGAAGAAATTTTGTGCAAATCAGCGAATGAAACCACCTCTACGAACCGTTACTTAAAGAATTTCGAAATTCGACTAGTTTTTGGAATCAATATTGTAAGACGGAATAGCAACTGAACTCATCTACTGCGGGTGACGCAACATCAAGATACAGTGGCGCAACTATGGGAGGGTATAAGGGGAATAGAACCCCCCCCCCCCAGAACCCGAAAGGAAAAGGAAAAGGAAAAAAAAAAAAAAAAAAAAAGAAAGGAAATCGTATAACAGCAATCTGTTAAAGGTACAGATTGAAAACTTGGGGTGTTTTACCATAATCTTTCATTGGATGGGAGTGAATTAGTTTCTTCAACGGGAGTGGTAGATGGTAGTCTGTCTGGAAACTGACTAACATTTTGCTCGTCAAGCAGACCTATCCCCCCTCCCCCAAAGCCAAGTCCTAGTTACGCCACTGTCAAGATACGTTAGGAATAGGCGCCAGCACATTAAGAGGCTGAGCTTTGCGGCATGAAAATTTTAGACAGAGACAAAAGCGGTGATATCATATTAGCTAACTAGAATGAAGGGGTATCAGAGCGTCAACCGTACGCAGCTTATAGATCTTGTAAATGTAAAGAAAGCATTCGAAGGAAATAAAATATTGCCACTTCGTTAAAAGTAGATAACTAAATAAAAAGGAAGCTCACGATTAATAATTTCCCCTTCTAAAGCTAAAAAAATAAGAAAAATAAATATAAAAGAATGAACAGTAGCTATCATTGCAAATCATAGAGTCTGATTTGCAACAGTTTCCTACTGATACGATTAATATTTCTACAAGACACTATTAACAAAAGTTCATCATATGTCTCCAGAAAATAATTTATTGCTTGAAATTAATGTTATTGTTATGGTCTTCAGTCCGGAGACTGGTTTGATGGAGCTCTCTACCCTACTCTATCCTGAGCAAGCCTTTTCATCTCCTCATAAGAACGGCAACCCACATCCACTTGGTTCTGCTTACTATACGCGTCTCTTTGTCTCCCTCTGCAATTTTTACCCCACATACTTCCCTCCAACGCTAAATTTATACGATCCCTCGATGCATAAGAATGTGTCCTACAAAGCGATCCCTTCTTTTAGTCAGGGTATGCCGAAAATTCATTTTCTCACCAATTGTGTTCAGTACCTCTTCATTAGTTATGCGATCTACCCACATAATCTTCAGCATTCTTCTGTAACACCACATTTCGAAAGCCTCTATTCTCTTCCTGTCCGCACTGCTTATCGTCCATGTTTCACTCCCGTACAAGGCAACACTCCACACAAATGCCTTCAGAAAAGACTTCTTTACACTTAAATTAATATTCGATGTTTGCAAATTTCTCTTTTTCAAAAATGCTTTTATTCCCATTGCCATTCTGCATTTTATATCCTCTGTACTGCGACCATCGCATGTTATTTTACTACCGAAGTAACAAAACTCATCTATCACCTTCATTGTTTCGTTACCTACTATAATTCCTTCAGCATCGCCTGATTTTCTAAGACCGCATTCCATTATTTTTGTTTTGCTCTTGTTAATGTTATTTTATACGCTCTTTTCAACACACTGTCCATTCCATTCAACTGCTCTTCCAGGTCCTTTGCTGTCTCTGACAGAATTACAATATCATCAGCAAAACGCAATGTTTTTATTTCTTCCCCCTGAACTTAAATCCCTATTCCAAATTTTTCCTTGCTTTCCTTCACCGCCAGCTCGATGTACAAATTGAATAACATCGGAGAAAGGCTACAACCCTGTCTTACTCCCTTCCCAACTGATGCTTCCCTTTCATGCCCTTCGAGTCTAATAACTGCGGTCTGGGGCCTTGTTCCGACCTAGGTCTTTCAGGGCTCTGTCAAATTCATCTCTCAGTATAGTATCTCCCATTTCATCATGATCTACTTCCTCTTCCCTACCTACAACATCGTCTCTAACTTCAATTCCTTTGTAGAGCTGCTCTATGTACTCTTTCCACCTTTCAGTTTTCCCTTCTTTGCTGAGAACTGGTTTCCCATCTGAGTTCTTGATATTCATAGAGTTGCTTTTCTTCTCCCGAAATGTCTCTTTTATTTTTTTGTAGGCGGTATCTGCTTTTCCCCTTCTTATACATTCTTCTACAGATTTGCATTTGGCTTCTAGCCACACCTGCTTAGCCATTTTGCACTTCCTGTCAATCTCATTTCTTAGTCGTCTGTAATCCATTTTGCCTGTTTCATTTACTGCATTTTTGTATTTTCTCCTTTCATCAATTAAATTTAGTATTTCCTGTGATATCCAAGGATTTTTTTGTAGGTCTTGCCTTTCTACCTATTTTGAACTCTGCTGCCTTCACTATTTCATCTCTCAATGCTACCCATTCCTCCTCTACTGTTTTATTTTCCCCTGTTTCTGTCAATTGTTGCATAAATCTCCCTCCGAAATTCTCAGAACTTCACGTTCTTTCAATTTATCTAGGTCCCATCTCCTTATTTTCCTACCTTTCTGATGCTTTTTCAGTTTCAGCCTACAGTTCATGACTAACAAGTTATGGTCAGAGTCTATATCTGCCCCTGGGTATGTCTTACAATTTATAACTTGGTTCCGGCATCTATGTTTTACCATAATAAAATCTATCAGATACCTTCCGGTGTCTCGTGGTCTCTTCCACGTATACAACCCTCTTTTGTGATTCTTAAACCACGTGTTTGTTACGATTAAATCATGTTCCGTTCAAAATTCTACCAGGCGACTTCCTCTTTCATTCCTTCTGCCCAGTCCGTATTCACCTACAATTTTTCCTTCTCTTCCTTTTCCTACTACCGAATTCCAGTCTCCCATCACTATTAAGTTTTCCTCTCCCTTCATTGTCTGAATAATTTCCTTTACCTCCTGATATTTTTCTTCGGTCTCCTATCATCGGCAGGGCTAGTTGGCATATAAACCTGTACTACTGTTGTCGGTGTTGTTTTCGTATCTATCTTCAGAATGATAATGCGATCACTGTGAAGCTCATAGTAGTTTACCCGCATTCCTATTTTCTTATTCATTATCAGTCCTACTCCTGTGACACGCACAATTGATTTTGTATTTATAATCCTGTACTCATCTGACCAGAAATCTTGTTCATCCTGCCACCGAACTTCACTAATCCCCACTATATCTAACTTCAACGTCTCCATTTCTCTTTTTAAATTTTCTAATTTTGCTGCCAGATTAAGGGATCTAATATTCCACGTTCCGATCCGTAGAATGCCAGTATTGTCTTTCCTGATGATCACATCCTCCTGAGTAGTCCCTGCCCGGAGATCCGAATGGGGGACTATTTTACCTCCGGAATATTTTACCCGAGAGGCTGCCATCATCATATTTTCATACAGTAGAGCTGCAGGTCCTCGGGAAAAGTAACGGCTGTAGTTTCCCCTTGCTTTCAGCCGTTAGCAGTAACTGTGTGGCAAAGCGACATTAGCTGATGTTACAAGGCCAGCACAGTCAATCATCCAGACTGTTGCCCCAGTGACTACTGAAAAGGCTGCTGCCCCTCTTCAGGAACCACACGTTTGTCTGTCTCTCCACAGATACCCCTCCGCTGTGGTTGCTCCTATGGTGCGGCTATCTGTATCGTTGATGCACGCAAGCCACCCCACCTCGGCAATGTTTGTGGTTCATGGGGGTTGCTGAGAAAGGTCAGAGCCGAAAACTCATGCATACAAACGATGCTCATTACCTTTTTCGACAGTCAGTTTATTATTATCCACTTTTCCACAAGGAACTTCCACCTGTGGGAACGACGTTTAATGCTGCATCGTCTACGCATTGTACAACGACAGTAGGCACAACGATATTCGTGTTTTTTAGTCATTACAATGATCGTCCACACACAAGGTATATCGTCAATCAGTCTGGCAAAAAGGGGGTGGTGAAATATTAAACGCCACCATACTCGTCGGATCTCAGTCGTCGAGACATCTTCCTTTTCCCTCGACTCAAACTCGTTTTCAAATGAAAGAGATTTGACGATACTCATGACAGCCAGCGAAACATGGCGCGACTTTTGAACACCATCCCAAAGTAAGACTTCGTGCAAAGTTCCCATGACATGTATCGCAGAGCTTAGCGATGCATAGTTATTGGAGGTGACGATTTCGAAAGACAGCACGGTAACTGTAGTTTATATTTCATCAACGAAAATTTTATATGACTTCTTACCGAATTTTATTACGACAGGTTGTATGAAATAAATAAATGAAGAAGGCAGCATTCATGAGCATGACAGCTGATACTGCACAATATTTACGTATAGTTCATGGCGAATATATAAATCTTCATTAAATACTTACACGAACACGAGGATAAGAGCTGTATATCATGCTGATTGCAGTTGCTGAGTTACTTTCGAGAATACGATGCTCTCATTATATTTTCATACTAAGTTGATATAACGAGTGAAATCCTTAAATGAATAGATAAAAGTATTAAATGAAAATTGGTATGCATTAGCTCACATTAATCACAATTAGACAGAAAACTGACTTCCAACATATAGTTCCCTGTATTCTCGTAGTTCTAAGCAATTGTATATTCACATAACAGTGTTACTTAATAACATATACCTTTGTAAATGTCCATCTGTAAAATACGATATTTTCTCAAGTATAATTACGATTACATGCTTCATCCTAATCAATGTTTATGAACGTTTGCACCTTATAATCTCAAGTCTGTAGTTGTCATTTGTGCATAATACAGAGAATGATATTGTATTCAGCTGATATAATCTGTAACCTCACTTTGTTAAATGAAAATGTGTTTATCACTGCCTTTGCACTGCCACCTTTGAATCAAAGTTGTGTACAATTTTGTTTACCCAACATACATGAATGTTGAGTGTAATATTATATTTTTGGCGAGTTGTATGACTGACTGGCATACTTTTGTATATTTCGTTTAAAATGTACTTTACGATCTAGAAGTCCATTTGTTATGTTAACTAGGTTGTGCCACTAGTGGGAATAAAATACTGTGTATCCAAATAATTGTACAGGTTGTTAACGCACTATTTTGTATTTTGTTTGATGTGTGAATTGTGATTTGTAAGTCATTCACACGTAATGTTAACTATGTATACATCACACATAGATAAACCTCCGAAGAAACTCAGATGTCTATGTAAACGGGAACTTACAGTCATCTCCATAACATCTTCGAGTTTTGTACTTTGACTCTACCTCGATCTACGTAGTCTTTGATTTGTTTATGATTATATCTCGCTGCTGTAAAAGCAGTACTTTAGTTGTATGATGGTAAGTTGCAAGATCACTAGAACAATGCTTCAATTTGCTTCAATATGTATAACTTCTGTTACTTTGACATTTTACTTAATGACAACTTGCATCTTAACATATATGCAAACCTATATCGAAAAAATGACATTTTGGTCATCTACGTAAACCGAGTAAATGAACTATTGTAAATATAAGAATTTATTATGCCTTTCACATTAGATAATTACGGTACTTTAACTTTTCGCTCAGTGTTGTAATGCTTATAATGACTATTGTAATTACAGTGTGCACTTGATAATGGCCTAAAAGCTCAAATCCGGATTACCGCGGTGGAGTAGCCGAGCGGTCTAAGGCGCTCGCTGCGGAGCGCTCGGTTGCTCGCCGTCGGAAGTTCGAGTCCTTCCTGGGGCATGGGTGTGTGTGTGTGTTGTCCTTGGGTTAGTTTACCTTAGTTTAAGTAGTTTGTAAGCTACGGACTGATGACCATGCAGCTTGGTCCGATAGATTTATAAACATTAGAACTTTTTTTTTAAATCCGGATTGTGATAATTAATAATACAATATAACAGTCAAATAGTGGTCCAGTACTCTATGACTGTGTCTCAACATAACAAAATATTAGATAAAAGTGTGTTGTTTTCGAGATGTTACATTGAGGTAATAAGCTATGGTGTAAGACATAATTTGTTGAAATCGCATGACGGATTCAAAATGTGGCAATTTTATTTTTTATATTCAGACATTGTAAACATTAACTTACGTAGTTTTCAGGATTCGGAATGCGCCAAATTTTTCTGACATCCTATATGCCTTCATAGTTTATGGGAACGTAACACCGTGATTTTTTATTTATTTCTGAGTTAAGAGAGTGTCTGTCTTCGAAACATTTGGCCGGAGCACCTATTAAGAGATTTCTCTGTCGCCTCCATCTCTCCTAGCAGCAAGGGTTTTTCACTGGTTCGCCATAGTCCACCAGAGTCATACGCGGTCTTTAGCGACTCCTGGGCAGAAACTCAGATGCGTGGTAGCTCTCCTGACCTTCCTAAACGGGAGCTGCGCGCCTCACCCTGCCTTCCACGCAACTCCACAATTAGAAAAATTTGGTGACATGCGGATTATGTATCCGTTATGTAACACTAGTCATAGTGTAAAAGTGGCGGGGGAGGGAGGTGAGGAAAGGGGCAGCTAACATCTGACTACCTGACTGCACACAGCAGTGATGATATATGAATGCATTGTTTCGTGGCGAGTTATGTCGATAAAATTATCACCGGCCGTGGTGGCCGAGGGGACTGAGGCGCTCCAGTCACGGTCTGCATGGCCACTACGGTCGGGGGTTCGAATCCCCCCCCCCTCGGGCATGGATATTTGTCCCACAAGCTTTACAAACATTGGAACAGTGGATAAAATTATCTCGGGCTTCCAGCCGCGTCATGTGGCTTATTGTCCATGACGTTTCGGCCAAGATCTCCTCGGCCATTGTCAATTGGTTGTCGAGTGATTGCTGCCGTCGTCCTTATATAGCTGCACTGCGGGCTGTGACGTCACTGGTGCTCCGCGACATGACCATAAAAGGCAATGTTTTGGTCGCGTGCCTGCCGCGCCCGCTTCAACCTTCCGATCGCCGGGTTCCAAGCCGTGCCAAGCTGCAAGCCGCCGTCTCTGTTAAGAGTACTGTCAGTTATTTTGATCTCAATCTCCTCTTTTATTACACTATCCCAGAAACCGTTCTTGTAATTGTGAATGTCTCCTCAAACGCAATACGATGTCTGTTTTCAAGAGCATGCTCCACAATTGCTGACTCTTCGGGATAACGTAAATGATAACATCGTTCGTGTTCCACACAACGCTGTTCAATAGTGCGCACTGTGTGTCCTATGTAAAATTGTCCACAACCACACGGTATTAGGCCTACACCAACTTTAACAGGTCTCATCAACTGACGTATTTTTGAACGAGCCCTGAAGACCGAGTCGATCTTGTGTCTCTTAAGACGTCGGCTAATCTTTCCAGTGATTCAGCCACAAAACGGAAAAAAGGCACGTTTACGTTAGTCCGAAAAGTCAGCAATTGTGGATCACGAACTTGAAAACAGAAATCGTATTGCGTTTGAGGAGACATACATAATTACAAGAACGAACAGTTTCTGGGATAGTGCAATAAAAGAGGCGATTGAGATCAAACTAGCTGACAAAACTCTTTAATAGAGACGGCGGCTTGCAGCTTGGCACGGATTGGAACCCGGCGATCCGAAGGTTGAAGCGGGCGCGGCAGGCACGCGACCAAAACATTGCCTTTTAGGGTCATGTCGTGGAGCACCAGTGACGTCACAGCCCGCAGTGCAGCTATAGAAGGACGACAGCAGCAATCACTCGGCAGTCAACCACATGACAATGGCCGAGGAGTACTCGGCCGAAACGTCGTGGACAGTAAACCACATGACGCGGCTGAAAGCCCGAGAAAATTTTATCAGCAGTGAAGATTATCAATACATTTCTTCCGGGTATGAGACCGCGTCATTATTTTATAAACTCTACCGACGTTTCGGCCACTGTTGCAGGCGGTCTTCATCAGGGTCTGTGTCTGACACAGACACAGACCCTGATGAAGGCCGCCTGCAACAGTGGCCGAAACGTCGGTAGTTTATAAAATGATGACGCGGTCTCATACCCGGAAGAAATTTATTGATAGTGACAACGGCCGCGGAATCCTACGTTTTCAGCAGTGATGATGTCTGAAGTATTCTACACCAGGGACTGACAAGTAAACATTCGTGTTTTGCTTCTGCACAGCCGTTCCTAAGCTCAGTTGTTGTGACCAGCGAGCACTTCTGTTTTTTCAGCGGCTCCTTTCGGGTCGCTGACGCCTTCCAGCGAGGCAGGCGCGTGCCCATTGTGTTCGACCATTAGCTGTTAGTAGGTCGAGTCTGTTTTTGTAGAGCCTGCCCGCCGCCTTGAAACGGTTGCCACTCCTGCTTATCTGCAGTGACCGTAGAGCTGATAGGGTTTCCGTCAGTTGCGTAAACAGAGCGCGCCATCAAAACACCGACAAACTTCCGCAGTTCGCCGGGCCCTCGTCCCGACCGAATTTTGTTAGCCACACTCCATTAAATTCTTATGACATGTACGTGTCGCTAAATGAAGGCATCAGTACCATTGCTGGTGATCACTACTCCCAAGCTCTGACAGCAGTGTTCAAAAAGAATATCTTTTGTCGCTGGTACTGATCTCTCTTAATATAGATGCACAGTACAGTATCTTACATCTGATCATTTCTTTATTGGATGTGGAAGTTTCGTACTGAGGAAATACATCATAAACTCCCCAAAAGTCCTTTTTATTAATATTTACTTAATTCATATTCACTGAGCGTATGACATTAACTGCCAATTCGTAAAGCTGAAAATGTGTAACCAACCGGGACTCGGACCCGGATCTCCTGTTTACGCTGATCCCAACACCAAGGGATACACAGCAATCATCACAAATGCAAGGACTACGCAAGCACGCCTGCATAAGATGCAAATTTTCAACTTTACCGTGCCCACTATTACTCAAACTCGTAGTTATGAAAACTGATTCCTGTAAGAACTGGGTCTATGAGTGCCAACGTTCTGAAGAAAGTATCATTGCCCGATATTTCGGGCATGTGCGGAAAATGTGAAAATTACAGAACTATCAGTTTAATAAGTCATGGTTGCAAAATACGAACACGAATTGTTTACAGACGAATGGAAAAACTTGCGGAATCTGACCTCGGGAAAGATCAGTTTGGATTTAGGGGAAATGTACGAATACGCGAGGCAATACTCAGTTACGACTTACCTTAGAAGATAGGCTAAAGAAAGGCAAACTTACGTTTTTAGCGTTTGTAGATTTAGAGAAAGCTTTTGACAATGTGGACTGAAATACTCTCTTTCAAATTCTGAAGGTTGGGGTAAAATATATGGAGCGAAGAGTAATATTCAACCTATACAAAAACCAGTAAGCAGTTATTAGAGTCGAAGGGCATGAAATGGACGCAAAGGTTGGAAAGAGAGTATGACAGGGTTGTAGCCTTACCCAATATTGTTCAATCTGTAAATTGAGCAAGCAATGAAGGAATGCAAGGAGAAATGTGGAGGGGACATTAAAGTTCGAGAAGAAGAAATATAACACTTTGATGTTTGCCGATGACACAGTAATTTTGTCAGACACTGCAAATGATCTGGAAAAGCAGTTGAATGGAATGGACAGTGTGTTGAAAGGAAGATATAGAATGAAGAATGGCTATGGGAAGAAAAGCGTTTCTAAAGAGGCGAAACTTGTCAATATCCAATATTAATTTAAATGTTATGAAGTCCTTTCTGAAAGCATTTGTCTGGAGTGTAGTATTGTATGGGAGTGAAACGTGGACGATAAGGAGTTCAGATAAAAAGATGATAGAAGCTTTTGAAATGTGGTGCTACAGACGAATGATGAAAATTAGATGGGTAGATCACGTAACTAATGATGAGGTGCTTAACCGAATCGGGGACAAAAGGAGTTTCTGGCATATCCTGACTAAGATAAGGGATAGATTGGTAGGACACATTCTAAGACATCTGGGAATTGTCAACTTAGCATTACAAGGAAATGTGGGGGGAAAAATCGTAGAGGGTGACCGAGGGCGAATACAGTAAGGAGATTCAAAAGAATGTAGGTTGTCGAACGTATTCTCAGATGTAAGGACTTGCACAGGACAGGGTAGCGTGGAGAACTGCATCAAACCAGTCTGCGGACTGAAGACCACAACAACAACATCTGACGGAATTTGTGTGTAGGTAATCTGTGCAGGTGTGGTGATCACTGTGTCCACTTTGGTATAGGGGTCAACGCAACTGCCTAGGAAACAGGGTTCCAGATTTCGAATCCCGGCTGGATACACATTTTCAACTTTACTATTCGCAGTTAATGTCATACATTCCGATAATATGAGTGGGTAATAACAGCGTTAATCAATAGCACGTCTGTTCCTTCATACATGTCCGAAAGAACAGTCTCTACATACATATATATATAAATTCACTTAATTGGAATTTGGGTATGATTTTGTGATGGAATCAGTAAACCCAGAAGGAGCAAATAAAAATTACAAATTAATCTCATAGCAAAGATGGACAAACAGGACTCAGGATCTCAGTTGAAAAGACAAAATTTGAGACAAATGAAAAACATGGACCACAATTCCTCGAAACAGATGTAGGACGGATTAAGAGGGGCAAGAAATTCATGTATCCACGGGAGACTGTACAGAAGAATCAATTAGAAAAATCAGCTGATGGCGTTACAATTCCAAAAATGGAAAGAACTTTGACAAAAAATATCTACAACAAGAATTGTATATCCTAGAATCAAAATACAGGCATTATAGTACTGTCGTCAAAACAGAATATTTATACGCCAGCAAATGCCTCTTGATGAACTGTAGAAGAATTATTAGAAAATTCATGGACCCAGTTCAGACTCAGGATGGATGGAATCTGCGGAGCAACAGCATCTCTGAGACTATGCAGAAGAGGAGAATGACGTCTTTTGAACATCTATACAGAACGAACAAAAATAGATTAACAAACCGATGATTTGAATACTTATTACATGGATTAAGCTAGTTAGGCTAGATTTAGAAAATTCGAACATTCAAGAGCTCCCAAATGTTAGAAAGAAGGTAACTTAGAAGCAAAGTATAAAGACTGGAAGGGCTTAAGGATTAAGGAAGACGTTAGAGAAGTGGAAGAACTTGGACAGAAGACCACGCAGAAACGCACCCAGAAATACTGGAACAGGGCAATCTCTAAGTAAATAAAAATAAAAATAAAGAAGGTTGTGACGTGATCCTGAGTGGTCAAATAATTTTGTAAAAGAAGTGACTTAATTTATGATATTTTCGATCATTGTTTCAACAGAGTATTAAAAGTGGAACAGAAGGCACGTCTGCTGACATTGGTGAACAAATTCAAGAAAGCAACTGATAGAGATATGTTATTTTATTTTATTTGGGGTATGACCAATGCGTCTTATGACTAGACTCATCTGGCCCGACATATTCATCTTTTCGAAGTAGCACTAGGATCCAACGCCCTCCTTTAGTTGTAGGTAACAATTGCTCGTAGATATCAACGAAATGATTGACAAAACACTGATCTGTCTCTCAATGTGTCTGTCTCTCTCTATAATGACTTGAAAGTGCGAGCTCTGAAACCTCCAGGTAGCATCTCTCGGCTCTTCTGCCTGCCGGGAAAGGGGATTAGTGGACGCTTCCTCGACTTTTTTTGAGCGAAATTTCGTTGGATGCAGTTTATATGACACCGAGTTTGCATCCTTAGGTCCGTCTTCTCCTCCCCCGTCCCACCCCTCTATCTACGAGCGCATCTAAAAAGCGGTTTTCCTATTATAATAATAAATGAAAATGAAGACAACATAACAATAGAAAAATATTTGTTGGCAACAGGTACAGTAATATTTGAGCTATTTTTCGAAATTTTTACCAGATGAATCGAGACAGTTTTCGTTAATCAACTTTTGTTTTCCTGTGTCGAAGACGTCTCCCCCCTGTGAATGGAGCCAGGGTGTGACAGTCGTCTTCACCTCTTTGTCGTTGTGAAAACAGTGGTCAAAGGACATGAATTCATTGAGGTGACAGAAACGATGGAAATCGCTGGGAGTAAGATCAGGACTGAAACTTCCTGGCAGATTAAAATTGTTTGCCTGAAGCCGACTCGAATGGGGGAATTTTCCCTAACGCGGCCAAGCGCTCTACCAACTGAGCTAGCCCGACAAAGCTCACAATCCGTCTTCACAACTTTACTTTTGCCAATACCTCGCCTCCTACTCTCCAAACTTCACAGAAGTTCTCCTGGAAAACTGGCAGGACTACCACTCCTGGAAGAAAGGATGTGGTGGAGACATGGCTTACTAGGAGACCACATGGGTGTCAGATTTTAGAATTTTTTGATATTTATGGTACGTGAAGTTCAGAATTCAAATAACAATGTCAACGCCATTCAACGCAATTCTAAAAAATTGTCGAGAAAATCGACTTTGAAGTTTTGCAAGTACTCGTAAGTACCAATAATGAAATCGTATGCAGGACCTTTTGCGATAGCTCAGGTTGTAGCATTGTGGCTTCACAATCGTAGAGTCGGTGGTTCGTATCCCGCTTTGACAGAAATTTTTATTCTTTTAAAATTCAGTTATACGAGGCGCTTCCAGAAAGTAAGTTCCGTTTGGTAATAAAATGAAATTGTACACAGATACAGAAGAAATTTTTATTGCACAAAATTCTACAAATATTAAACTACTTTTCCACATAACTGCCGAAATTTTGTAGGCACTTGTCATAGCGTGCCACAAGTTTTTGCATGCATCCTTCACAGAAGGTTGCCGCCTGTGTATTCAACCATGTGGTAACAGCTCTTTATCATCGTTGAAGTGTTGACCACCAAGGACAGATTTAAGGTGTAAAAAGAGATGAAAGTCGCTAGGAGAGAGGTCCGAGCTGTATGGAGGATGATCAAACAGGTCCCAATGAAATTTCAGTAAGAATTGGTGGTCTCATTCGGTGTGTGAGGTCATGCATTATCGGGAAAAAAATCTTTTGACAGTAATCCTCTTCTTACACCTAAAATCTGTCCTTTGTGGACAACACTTCAACGATGATGACGAGCTGAAAGAACGTGTTACCACATGGTTGAATACATAGGCGGCAATATTCTATGAAAAAGGCACACAAGACCTTGTGCCATGCTATGACAACTGCCTAAAAAATTTCGGAAACTACGTAGAAAAGTAGTTGAACAGTTGTAGATTTTTGTACAATCAATATTTGTTCTGTATCTGTACCCGTTCGTTTTATATAACCAAACGGAACTTACTTTCTGGATGCGCCTCGTATAAAACACTTTGGAGTCTCTAATTCTACATGTTGTGTCAGTTTTCGTTTATGTGTATGTAGACGAACTGAACACCTTGTCGTCATGTAAAACGATGATTGAGTTTGTTAGCTTCTTGGAAAGCCTTTAGTAGCTGTGGAGATGACTTTCCAAAAGCAGCGTCGTAGCTGTTCACAAACTGAAAAATGAAAGACTACTGTCGTCAACTAATAGTGAAGCCAATACTGTAAAAAATGTGACATACGTTTATTCGAGTGAGACCACCATTATTAAAGACCTTTTATAAAACATAGACAATTGCGAATTTAAAAAAGGACGTGTATTTCTTTCTAAAAATTACCAATGTATATTACAACTGTGTATTCGAAAACAACGAAAAAAAGTAAAAGAAATAAAAAATTGTTTTGGGCAGGATTCGAACCGTGGACCTCATGGTAGGAATACCTGAACGCTACCACCTGAGGGACGCCGACTCATGGTACTTAGGCGCCCTTGCTAAAATTCAAAGTCGATTTTCTCGATAATTTTTTAGAGTTGCGTCGAACGGATTTGGCTGATTGTTATTTAAGTTCTGAACTTCACGTACCATAAATATAGAGAAATTATAAACTCCGACACTCATGCGGTCTCCTTGTTAGCCACAGCCTAAGGGATGTTTCCAGAATGAAACTTTCACTCTGCAGCGGAAGGTGCGCCGATATGATACTTCCTGGCAGATTAAAATTGTGTGCCGGAACCGGGACTCGAACCTGGGACCTTTGCCTTTTGCGGAGAAGCGCTCATTTTTTTTATTCATTCATTTATTTATTTTTTATTTTTGTAAATATGTTTTACAGTAAATAAACGAATTCTTTCATGGCAGTTATGTAGAGAATATAGAATAGTAAATAAGGAAACACAAAATAATGAAACTAAAGGTACCCTTCTGGTATTAAATTGATGACTATTCAAAGTATCTGAAGCAAACTTTTTCTTGGCCGAACTCTTCATCGCGAAGACCCGAGTACGTCTTCTCGTATTATCATCAAGATCCGTGTTCTGTTTCTCAATGCGAATCGGTGATCATTGCTTATCTTCTCTTACCCGGGACCGCCCAGCTATGAGGGGGATCAATGAATGTACTATCTAAATAAGTAGCAAAAGTCTGTCGATATCTGGAAAAGTACTGCAATTTATCGTGTCTTTCCTGTACGAAGATTGAAAGACGACCGTCTGTCGTCTTGCATATATTTTTTGTATATTTCTGTAAAGTTACAATTTATTTAATGTCGCTAGATTATCACTTTATTAAAACTTGGACCCCATTCTTTTCAGGGCTTGAGGAATAGCATTTTTATTTCATGTGTTAAAATATTAGTTATTATTGCTAGGTTTCTCTTATTTTATTGTGTTAATAACATATTATTATATTAATTAATGTGGCATAAATGCAGCTTCTCCGCTACACCTTTGTCCCTGTGAGAATGTGCAGTTGTACTTTTAAGTGTGTGCGAGAATCTATATTTGAATGTGGGGAGTGATAGCTCGCTTTGCATTGTTTTCTCTGGCTCAGAGTCGATAGCTGCTGAGGTTACCAAAGAGGTTTCTACACCCTTTGGTTACAGTCTAGTTAGCGAGCCTTTCCTCCAGCTTAAGTATCACTGTCCATCCCCACCACCGCTGTTTTCTTGGATTTTCCGGCTTCCGGTGGCTTCCCGCGTCCGGTAGCAGTTTCCCGCATCATGACCATGGGATCTTCATTCTACACTGGGCGTCTGACGAGGTAAGGTTGGTTCTTCTATGGTATCTGTGAGATGGTAGCATTTCATTGTCTAGCATGTTTAACTTAGATTCGTGAGCGTAGAATCAATTTTTGGAATATTTTCTACTATAGTGTGCGGAAATATGTTCTCGTTTTTCAGTTCAGTGATCTCCAATAGATAAATGAGGTGTGTGTGATTTTAGTTGCAGTTTGATAACGACCTGATATGTTAAAAACTTTTGTGATCATGTGACGGTGTATGAACTCTGTGTAAATACTTTCTGTCTTTGTTGGGCCTGATTTCTAATAGGTGATATGTTCATTTTATACAGTGCATGTAAAATTCTTCTCATTGTTTCCTTCCGTGAGAGATATGTGTTCCACGTGGTTGGTTCATAGAACAAAGCCTTCAGCTTCCACTCTTGTTTCTTCCTGCCCATGCAGGTATCCTTATGATTTCCACTAATATTTCGCGTTCTTCTCTCAAATGTTCAAATTCAAATGTTTGTATAGCTTGTGGGACTTAACTACGGAGTCATCAGTCCCTAAACTTACAAACTACTTATGAACTAACTAAGACTAAGGACGGCACAAATATCCATGCCCGAGGGTGGATTCGAACCCCCGACCGTAGTGGCCATCCAGACGATCTTCTCTCCCCGCCTATTTTAATGTTCCTGTTCTTCTCCGACTTGTAGTACGAACTCTGTCTGTAATTCTCTCTGAGCCTTGTACAACCTCCTTTAATAGCTTCCTTATGTAATTCTAAACATTTCTATTGGTTGCATGATGTAATTCTTAATTTTATTTTTCCGACTTTGTGATTATTTCATTTTTGTGGTTTTTCTGAGACAGGATCCCATCCGTCTCTGTAATCTCCCCCTATCGCGTGTAGCTGTATTTCATTCGCCTCCTTATATAATTCTAAGCATTTCTATGGGTTGCATGCTATAGTTAATTTTCTTTATTTTTAGGAAACTTAGTTTATTCAATTTTATGGGTTTTCGGAACCACGTGGGCCCGAGTTCCGACTTCCGGGGTTTGCAGCTAGTCGACTGAATTCACGCCACTTCTCATATAAAATCAGTAGCTAGATCGATTTCTATCAGACTGCAACTTAAGAATCCACCGTGATTTTGTATCATGAATCCAACTTTCAACCACTTCACCTTCAGCGGAGTGCGTTCATGTAACGTAGCCGTGTGTCGCCGTTAGCGTGTTTGCTCGCGGACCAATTTAGATGTAATTTAACTTGGCTATACACACGTATCATCTCAAAACAGACATGGCAGACCAGAGCCAGCTTCAAAGTGTTTTTGTATATTGTGTTTTGTGCTACCTCCGACTTGCTGAAATTCGCCTACGATAACAACGTCTGCTTCCGCCTCGTCTCAGCACGCTGATTTTGGTGAATTTCGCTGTGGTATTGCGTGTGTGAGAGAGAATGAGTGTTGTTTGTGAATCCTTCCCCCCAGTAGCGTTAAATAATGTATAATTTTGGCTGGGCACTGTCCGCATTAATCCATGTAAGAGATGCATTTATTGTGTTAAAGAAATTGGTTCCCCATTTTGCTTGTTTTCTATCTGAATAAACAACTTTATGTTCAGCATAATCCGTAAGTTGCCTATTAATTGTAGTTTTAGAGGACCTTCTCTCTTTTATTTAATATTTTTCTTCACGGGTGTTGAGAACTAGCTCAGATGTTATCTTTTTAATGTAATGTTTGTACAGTCTATGGGACTTAACTACGGGGTCATCAGTCCCTAAACTTACAAACTACTTATGAACTACTTACGAACTAGGACGGCACAAATATCCATGCCTGAGGGAGGATTCGAAGCCCCGACCGTAGTGGCCGTGCTGACCGTGACTGGAGCACCTCAGCCATCTTTTTTTATGTCTAAATTCCGTTGCGCCATAAATGTTTTCTTAGCCACCTTTCTAAGATAACTTTAATTGTGGTGACTTGCTTATTAATGTCGGTGTGCTATAACTTGTGAGATACTATGTATATTAACTACTGTAGTATTAACTTCCTGTTATTGAAGTTCAAAATGTTCAAATGTCTGTACATCTATCGGACTAAACTGCGTGGTCATCAGTCCGTAGCTTACAAACTATTTAAACATAGGTAAACTAACCTACGGACAAACACGCACACCCATGCCCCAGGAGGACTCGAACCTCCACGGTGAGCAACCGCGAGGTGCTTTAGACCGCTCGGCTACTCCACCGCGGCGTTGTTGAAGTAATTTGAAACGAGTCAGTTCTCAGTTTGGGCCAGGGAACAAGGCTTTATAGCAAGGAGTAATCAGTAGTTCACACGGACCGTATCTGCTAATTTTAGTGGTAAAACAAGGCCATTTTAGTACGGTGGTCGTGTTTTAAGATCCAAAAATCAAGGGCACCTATGAGACCGTCAAGTAAGAGGCTCGATCACGGGTGGTGGCACTCGGAGATAAAAGGCAAGTATCTTCCGAATTAGAAGCCACACGTCCGCTGAAGATCCGCATTCCAGGCGATGGTTATCTGTGTCGGTCACACGACATCGCACGCATATAGGAGACTCGGCCAGTGCAATGTCGTGCAATCTGCTCCTTGTCGGATATTTTTCGCTGACGACGATGTACCAGGTCTCCGATTTTAAGTGTTTTTGGTGAATCCACTCCTTTGGCCACGTCACTTCTGGGTGTCTTCTCTCTCTATGCTATTCCTATGAAGATTCTTCATCAGCAGGTTGTACACATTTCGTGCTGTCGGTGTCATGTTGCTGGGAAGTTCCGTGTCTATATAGCTGTATTCCAGAAAAAAATGTTTGGATGTGGGAGAAAGTATGCGCAATGTGCCCGAGTGCAGCCGATGGCATGCAGGACGTAGGGGCGAGTTCGTTAACAAGGAGGCCAGTGAAACTGTGCTGACGATGGGTCCACATCTTGAGCATCGTCTTTACATAGAGGGCCGTTACTCGCGCGGTACCATCCACAGATACAGGGACAGAAACTGATACCGCGATACTCCAAGTGTCTCAGTTGTTTTGAGACTACACCGCAAAATAGTTCAAACATTACTGCACCTGTGGACAATAAAGTTTTTTGTGTAATTACACGTGTTGTAACTGCTAAAAATGAATTAAAATACAATGCACCTGAATGCACCCCGCACCTTAATCTCGTCCTCTTCCTCCTATCGATCCTCCGTTTCCATCTCCTGCTCTCCTCTTACTCAAACAAGAGATGGTAACGTGCAAGTCACAGACACGTTTATTACATGATCTACTTATTTCACTGTTCCACTAATTTCCTACACCTAATACTCTCCACCTCCTCCGTCGCTCTCCTCCCCCATCGCTTTCAATTAATCTCGTCCTCCACTGTATTTATAAAGGGTTACATATATCTGGAACGCTCATGGTGATCGCTCCGACGATGTGGAAATCTCTTCAACCGTTTCGGTGTGAAGGAATAATAAACATACATAGAAAATTTCGCATTGATAATCTGTATTGAGGTGACAAACGTCACGATATAGTGATTTTCACAAATACAGATAGCGGTAGTACCACGTACACAAGGTGCAAAATAGCGGTGCATGGTGTAAGGTGAGGAGGAAGAGAAAATAATCAACTTCTCAACGTGAAAAAGATCGTTCTTTTGAGAGATCTTTAGAAAGTTAGTAAGATCGTCCTAACACTTCCCTCGTTCTCTCTGTATCTTATTTTCCTTCATCGTGCAGACTGTGCATATGTGACTCTTTTGTACTAGAGAAGCAAAATGTGTGAGTGGCCTACTTGTTTGTTGCCACGTCAGAGTAGTACGCTAAGGTCACTGATAAATACAGGGTGTCCAGAAAAGGTCTCCCTGATATCAAAATTAAATATCTCGAAAACAAAGATCGATAGAGGAATGCAGTAAACAGTATGTTTATTGTGAAAGCTGTAAGAAGTTTATACAGCAGTTTGAAATAATAGTTACAAAAGCTGCTAACAGATGGCGCTGTACGCTCTACAGCTCATATCAGCATACATAACTGAAATAATCGTATGAAAACACTCTTTGCAAACAATCACACCACAATGTTTTCAAAATGTTCACCATTGGCACTACAGAGGTGGCGCAAACGAAGAATGAAATTCGCTATCACATTTCGTGGTGTCTCAACCGAAATGGATTCACATGCCACAGAGATCGCCGATTGAAGCTCGTCCAGCGTGGCGGGATGCTTCGGGTAGACCATGTCTTTCACTGTACCCCCCCCCCCCCCCCCCAAAAAAAAAGTCACAGGGAGTTAAATCCGGCGAATATGGAGGCCAATCCATGCCTGCACCAGTAAATTTGGAATATTCCAAAGCAATGACTCGATTCCCGAAGTGTTCCTCAAAAAAGCGAAACACTTGTTCGGTCCGACGTGGTTGAGCTCCATCTTGCATAAACCATTCAGTACCTGGTTGATCCTCTAATGCTTGCTGTGTGGCGACAAATTGTTCCAAAATTGCGACGTAATGTGCACCAGTGACCGTTTCTCGAATGAAAAAAGGGCCAATAATGCCTCTGCTGCATACTGCAGCACACAGTAACTTTAGGAGAATACAGGGGTTTCGCTTCACACCAATATGGCTTTTCAGAACCCCAAAATCGCCAATTCTGCTTATTCACGTATCCATTCAGGTAGAAGTGGCTTCATCTGTAAACCAGATGTAGCCAACATCAAATCCTTCTCTATCAATCATTGTCAGCATCTGATTAGCAAAGGCAACTCTTTGTTGCACAGCTCGTACGGGTATGGTCTGGTGCGTTTGAATTTTGAATTCTTTCTCAGTATTTTATGGGTGCTGGAACGCTTCAAACCAGTCTCAGATGCAATTCTACGGACGGATGACATTGGATTTCACTGAATAATTCCAGAAACTGTGGCGATATTTTCAGGCGTAACTGCGGTTTGCTTGCGGCCAACATGCCCCACTAGATCATGTTACGCCGCCTGTTCGTTGAAATTTTGCGAGGAGCGTACGAATGGTTTTCGCATCGGGTCCTTTCGGAACATTATTCGTGCTTGAAAACTTCGCCTTGTTGCCGTAAGACTCTCTTGTAACCTGTGGTACTCTAGCACCAGAAAAACGCGTTGTTCAATGGAGTACATTGTTTTAATATCTTCCTTCGGTACGCTAACCTCCTTTCACGTTTCAATAGTGGAACTGATCGCTCTGGGCTTCGGATCACTATTTATACTAGGCATTACTATGACGATTACAGTGCCATCTTTTAACAGCTCTTGTAACTATTATTTCAAACTGTATATAAACTTCCTACAGCTTTCACAATAAACATACCGTTTACTGCATTCCTCTATCGATCTTTGTTTTCGAGATATTTAATTTTGAACCTGGTGTCTTCTTGTTACTGATTTACTCATGCGGATGTAGGACACAGGTCGCAGATCCGTTTTTCTCGAAGTGATGCTAAAATAATTAATAATGATGAGTAAGTATGATCACCTTCTGCTAACAACGAACACAGTTTCTGAGATGCCAGTGACTCTGCAATCAGTTCACAAGTTTCTTGGCCGTAATGAGCCACGAAACGACACAGTTAAAATAAACTTATCACTTCTTCATATACAGTACAAGATTGAAAATATATGCTGATAGAATGTTTACACTCTCAACCCCCGTGTTAAACTGACTGGTGCTCGCCTAGACAGCTTCTCGCTTGCACCACAATTGGGCGCCAGCCGAACCGCCTATATTTTACGTTATTACTAGCTGAAAATGCGGCGTTGCCCGGGTATTTATTTACTTATTCAAGCTTTGAGTTAGCACTTCTCATATCCCTTCTCTCTCTGTTCATCTCCTTTTTTTAATAACATGTCATATTTATGGGAGAGTATTCAAGAAATAAAGCTGTCTTGCATAATGCACAAAATAATAACTGCAGTATCCAAAATAAGAAAGGTAGTCTAGAAGCAGATTACATGTATCCTTAAGAGAAAATTATAAACAATATTATGGTTACTTGACCAAAATATAATATGAATAAATTCTTTGGGAAGTCCACCCTTGGTCAAGCAACATGTAGTTTGTCCGTGTGAGAAACAGGGAGATGTCAAAACCACTCTGCAATATTTAATAGGTTGTCCTGCGATTTACTAATCGTAACAGAAAATGCAAGTCTGACTGGAAATTATAGTCTCTTGAAATTCAAAGATAAATCTGCCGGAAATAATGGGTATATGGGTATTCGTTGGATGTACAGTGTTTCGTTCTCTTCCTTTCCCTGTAGCTCTACAGAAATCTCTTACTTTCGCCTACAACCAAGTAAGCTTCATAGTTGGTTCACAGTTGTCAACAGCACTACACTGTCAGATTTCAGGAATTTCTTTCAGCTGATTGGAATACAGGAGTGTCTTAATAGTACATACGTAGATGTATTAAAAGGTGGTGCATGATGTGAAAGGTTTTAACGCATCGCAGATATACGATCTCATATTTATTGAATTACATGTTGTAAAATTGTATAATTATGTTGATGTATATTCATTTGATTAAGTGCCACATGTCGGTAAAATCTGTTACGAATTCAGTTAGTTGTAAAGAATTAATAAATTAAAATCTGGTGCGTGATGTGACGGTTTACCATGTACGTTGGTATGACTATTTCGTGTGGCATTTTTTCCCGTTAGACCCCAACTGGAGTCGTGTTCGGCCTATCTGGTGCAACTCTTTACATGACGCCACTTGGGCGAGTTGCGGGACGATAATGATGATGAGGACATCACAACACCCACTCCCTAAGCGGAGAAAATCTACGACCCTACCGGGAATCGAGCCCGCGCCCCTTGCGTGACAATTCACCACGCTATTCACTTAACTATGGAGACGGACAACGTTGCTAATATGTTCTTAAGTCTCATGAACTACGTGTCGCACTGTGAACAATTTCTAAGGCACATTCAGCTATATGTATGTATAGTGTCTCTAAAATTACCTGCGATTACAATTTGTATTGTAGAAATTATAAATTGAAACGTAATACCGAATGCCGTAGTTTAGTCCATGAACAGTGGAAAACGATTAGGGAAGGAACTATTTTTCCTTTCATCATTTTTCTGTGGTTGTCAGTGAGAAAAACTGTAATAAAGTTTGGAAATTATGTGTAATGTGTGTTTCAAGTCGCTAAGTACTGTCATTCTCATACAGTGTGTGAATAAATTCTCGTCGCATTATGTGACAGTTTTTAGCGATTCCTATTTTTTATGACGTCATATATCTCCTGGACCATGCATGTTTGTGGTTTTTACCCCGACAGTAATTGTTACCTCGCGGTAAGGAATATGTGTACTAAATTTGGTTGAAATCGGTCCAGTGGTTTAGGAGAAAATGAGCAGCATTGTCACTTAATGCAGCAGTTTTTTGCGCATCTCATTGTTTATGACGTCGTATCTCGTCAACTATGTGTTGTACGTGATTCTTACACTTACGGCGATCGTCCTCATGGATTGAAGCTTGCGTGTACAAAAATTCATAAAGATTTGATCAAAACTGTAGATTGGTATGCAATACGTGCACACAAACAACCACATGTACACTCTGCATAATATATAAAGGTTTTGTTTCTACTTTTAAGCATAAAACATAAATAAATTACTTTACAATTAGGTATATCCAAATTAATTAATTATCTAGCTAGAAATAGGTTAGTTTATTAAATATAAATGAATCCAGAGAGAGTGGCGCCCAAGAAGATGCGATATCAGCCGGTTAGAATACACTTCGTACATATTGGCTCAATTGCCCGCAGAATACCCATCTGTTGTACCATCTGTGCCAACTCTTACATACCCTGCTGTTGCTCTTTAGAAGCTTAAGTTGAAATACTATTTACATAATGGGTAACAGCCAGTAACACCACAATAGGTAGATGGGAAGCAGCGAAATGCTAGAAAAATGTTTCCCAATGTATTGTGTGGCTCGTACAAGCAACCCACGAAGTTTTATTTTGAAATAAAAACCAAGACAGTTTTTGTTTCAAAACGAAACGGTATTTGGAGCTTGATGCATAGAACACTCCATTTAGGAAATTGAACATTAAGACATCCATAGTATCAAGACTGCGTTAAGAATACCAAATTTCAAGCATAACTTCGCACTTTGGTCAATGGAACGGCTGACGAGCAGTACTTAAATGACCGACAGAAGCGGCGTTTGCATATTGTTGTCACTGATAACAGACAAAAAAATACTGCTGATATCAAAGTGAGATGTTCAACGAACGTATGCGTTACAGTTCGGCACAATTTGGCATTAATGGCCTATGTCAACAGGTTGTCGACTCGAGTGCCATGCAGCCCCTCCTCTAGGATCATTACCATATCTGTTCAATGTTAGACGACTAAGAAACTGTGGCTGGTCAGGTGAGTCCCGATTTCACTTCATAAAAGTTGATGGTGAGATCTGAGTGTGGCGTAGATCCACGAAAGCATGGACTCAATTTATCATGCTAGTGCAAGCTTCATAAAGTATGGGTTGTTTTTCTATGGGAGTACCTGGTTTTCCTGGTCCAACTATGCCGATTATTGATTGGCATTCTTCATGCTCCACTACTTGGATTGCCGTTGCAGCCCATCATTGGCTTCACGTTCCTCAGCAAATATGAAAATTTTTATATATGACAATGTTCCGTGTAACCGGGCTACAACTGTTCGTAATAGGGTCTGGACAATTCCAGCGCATGATGTACTCACCCAGCCACATGAACCCCATAGAAAATTTATGCGATATCATCGAGAGGTCAGTTCGTTGAGAAATCGCTGCACCGTAACGCTTCCACAATTGGGAACGTCTATAGAAGCAGTATGACTTCAAAAAGGCGGTGCCACACTGCAGACTTCCAACGAATATAAGAGCTTATGGAATAGGTTCACGGATCTGGCTGGAAGACTTCCTAAGTAATAGAACGCAGTACGTTGTTCTCGACGGCGAGTGTTCATCAGAGACGAGTGTATCGTCATGCGTGCCCCAGGGCTGTGTGATAGGACCGCTATTATTTTCTATCCATATAAATGATCAGATGGACAGAGTAACTTGTAATTTGCGGCTGTTTTCTGATGATGCTGTGGTGTATGGAAGGGTGTCGTCTTTAACTGACTGTAATATCATACAGGATGACTTAGTCAAAATTTCTTGTTGGTGCGAAGAATGGCAGCTAGCTCTCAATGTAGAAAAATATGAGTTTATGCGCATGAGTAGGAAAAACAATACCATAATGTTCGAATATAGCATTAGTAGTGAGCTTCTTGATGCTGTCGCGTCGTTCAAATATCTAGGCGTAACATTGCAGAGCGATATGAGATGGAACGAACACGTAAGGACAGTTGTGAGTAATGCGGTCAGCTGACTTCGGTTTATTAGGAGAATTTTGGGAAGATGTACTTCATCTGTAAAGGAGACCGCGTATAAAACGCTTGTACGACCACGTCTTGAGTATTGCTCAAGTGTTTGGGACCCGCAGCTGATCAGTTTAAAGGAAGACGTAGAAGCATTTCAGAGGCGAGCAGCTAGGTTTGTTAATGGTAGGTTCGACCAATGCGCGAGTGTCACGGAAATGCTCCGGCAACTCCACTCGGGATCGCGGGAGGAAACGTGACGTTCTTTTCGTGAATTTCTGTTGAGGAAATTTAGAGGGCCGGAATTTGAAGCTGAGTGTAGCACGAGTTTGCTGCCGCCTACTTACATTTCGCGTCGTGATCCCAAAGACAAGATAAGAGATATTAGGGCTCGTACGGAGGCATATAGGCATTGTTTTTTTCCTCGTTCTATTTGGGAGTGGAATAGGAAAGGAAATGCCTAGTAGTGGTACAGTGTACCCTCCGCCACGCACCTTACGGTGGATTGCGGAGAATGTATGTAGATGTAGATGTAGATATTCCTGCTGGGGACTTAAAATGACGAGTGGCGAGTTCCTGTACCTCCTCGCCATGCAAAAGGAGGTCCGACATTATGTTGGGATGTATCCCATGACTTCTGTCAGATGTGTGGATAACGAAACTGCTACAGATAGAGTAGTCGCAATAAATCTCTGGAGAGTAGCGAATTCGTTAGAAGTACTGCATATCTATATCTATATCTATTCAGACAGCCAGGCAGCCCTGAGATCACTGGCAGCTCCTGCAACAAGGTCTAAAATTGTTGCAGAATGTCACAGGGTTCTGGTGGAGCTAGGGGAAAGCAATAGAGTAAACCTATTGTGGGTCCCCGGCCACTCGGGGATCAGTGGCAACGAACATTCCAACAGATTAGCCAGGATGGGGGCAGAGACTCCATTTATTGGACCGGAACCTGTCCTGACAACCACCAAGGCAACGATCAAATTGGAGCTACGTAACTGGCTCAGAAGACAGCACGTAGAATATTGGACCAAAGTCCATCAACAAAAACATGGCAAAGAAATGTTTTAAAAGAGGCTCTGCAATCTTGGGCCTGAACAGGAGAGAGATTAGACTGGATTGCTGACAGGCCATGGGAATTTCAGAAAACACCTACGTGCAATGGGAATAACAGAAGAGGACCCTAAATGTAGGATCTGTGATGACGGTGATGAAACTGCATCATATCTAATCTTCGAATGCATTGCATTGGAGAATAAAAGGCACAGAATATTTGGGACAACCAGACCCGAAGAAATAGCGTCTAATAAAGAACTGGTAAAGGGACTCCTTGCACTGTTCAAGGGCATTTGTTGTTCAAATCAAATGTTCAAATGTTTGTTAAGCTTATGGGACTTAACTATGGGGTCATCAGTCCCTAAACTCACAAACTACTTATGAACTACCTTATACTGAAGATGTCACAAATATCCATGCCCGAGGGGGGATTCGAACCCCCGACTGTAGTGGCCGTGCAGACCGTGACTGAAGCGCCTCAGTCTCCTCGGCCACCGCGGCCGGCAGCATTGGTTGGCTTTACTAGATATACAGGGAGCGATACCGCACAATAAACTTAGTTTCGGTGCGGGCAGTGGCGGGTTGGTCCAAGACTGTTTTGGCTTCCCTGGATAAATCAATCAATCAATGTATGTAGATGTAGATATTCCTGCTGGGGACTTAAAATGACTGGTTCAGTTCGTACCTAGTTCCTGTACCTCCTCGCCATGCAAAAGGAGGTTCGAAATGATGTTGGGATGTATCGCATGACTTCTTTCAGATGTGTGGATAACGAAACTGCAACAAAAATATTGGCTTTGTCTTCACTGCGCTGTTTGGAACAGATAGAGTAGTCGCAATAAGTCTCGGGAGAGTAGCGAATTCGTTAGAAGTACTGCATATCTATATCTATATCTATTCAGACAGCCAGGCAGCCCTGAGATCACTGGCAGCTCCTGCAACAAGGTCTAAAATTGTTGCAGAATGTCACAGGGTTCTGGTGGAGCTAGGGGAAAGCAATAGAGTAAACCTATTGTGGGTCCCCGGCCACTCGGGGATCAGTGGCAACGAACATTCCAACAGATTAGCCAGGATGGGGGCAGAGACTCCATTTATTGGACCGGAACCTGTCCTGACAACCACCAAGGCAACGATCAAATTGGAGCTACGTAACTGGTTCAGAAGACAGCACGTAGAATATTGGACCAAAGTCCATCAACAAAAACATGGCAAAGAAATGTTTTAAAAGAGGCTCTGCAATCTTGGGCCTGAACAGGAGAGAGATTAGACTGGATTGCTGACAGGCCATGGGAATTTCAGAAAACACCTACGTGCAATGGGAATAACAGAAGAGGACCCTAAATGTAGGATCTGTGATGACGGTGATGAAACTGCGTCATATCTAATCTTCGAATGCATTGCATTGGAGAATAAAAGGCACAGAATATTTGGGACAACCAGACCCGAAGAAACTGTGTGTAATAAAGAACTGGTAAAGGGAATCCTTGCACTGTTCAAGGGCATTGGTTGTTTTTACTAGATATACAGGGAGCGATACCGCACAATAAAATTAGTTTCGGTGCGGGCAGTGGCGGGTTGGTCCAAGACTGTTTTGGCTTCCCTGAAAAAATCAATCAATCAATGTATGTAGATATTCCTGCTGGGGACTTAAAATGACTGGTTCAGTTCGTACCTAGTTCCTGTACCTCCTCGCCACGCAAAAGGAGGTCCGACATGATGGGATGTATCCCATGACTTCTGTCAGATGTGTGGTTAACGAAACTGCAACAAAAATATTGGCTTTGTCTGCACTGCGCTGTTTGGAACAGATAGAGTAGTCGCAATAAATCTCGGGAGAGTAGCGAGTTCGTTAGAAGTGCTGCATATCACTGGTCGTCTAGTCGCGCCAGACGTGGCGCTGGAGGTGCGCTTGGACAGCCCTGGCGGGGGCGAAGCCCGTAAATCAGGCGGCGCGACCGGTTCCCGCGGAGAGCCGGGCAGAGCCTCGAGCCGTGACCCGACTCGCAACTCACGCTGCTCGCTTCTCGCCGGCTACCTGCGGCACCGCCCAGGGGTAGCAAACACTGCCACTGTTTGTAAACTCGCTGTCAGCAGCAGTGTTTGCAAGGGCTAACACAGAGAAGGATCTGTACCAAAAGATTGGAAAGTTGCACAGGTCACACCTATATTCAAGAAAGGTAGTAGGAGTAACCCACTAAACTACAGGCCTATTTCATTGACGTCAATTTGTGTTTGGGACATATCCTGTATTCAAATATTATGAATTATCTCGAACAGAAGGATCTATTGACCCAAGATCAACACGGATTTAGAAAATATCGTTCATGCGAAACACAACTAGCTCTTTATTCACACGAAATGATGGGTGCTATCGACAAAGGTTCGCAAATCAATTCCGTATTTCTTGATTTCCAGAAAGCTTTTGACACCGTACCTCACAAACGGCTTTTAATCAAATTGTGTGGTTATGATATATCGCCCCAAATTTGCGATTGGATTGGGGATTTCTTGTCAGAGAGGACACAGTTCGTAGTAATCGATGGTAAGGCATCGACTAAAACTGAGGTGATTTCGTGCGTTCCACAGGGTAGTGTTATTGGTCCTCTGCTATTCCTTATTTACATAAACTATTTAGGGGAAAATCTAAGTAGCTCTCTTAGGATGTTTGCAGATGACGCCGTCATTTACCGTCTAGTAAAATCATCTGAAGATCAAAACCAACTGCAGAAAGATCTGGATAAGATATCAGTATGGTGTAAAAATTGGCAATTGACTCTAAATAATGAGAAGTGTGAAGTCGTCCACATGAGTACAAAAAGAAATCCGTTAAACTTTGTTTACAGCATAAATCAATCAAATGTGAAGGCCGTAAACTCCACAAAATACCTAGGAATTACTATTACTTCAGACCTAAACTGGAAAGAACACGTAGATAATATCGTGGGAAAGGCGAACCAGAGACTGCGTTTTATTGGCAGAACCCTTAAAAGATGCAACAGAACTACTAAAGAAACTGCATACACTGCGCTTGTCCGTCCATTTTTGGAGTATTGCAGCCCAGTGTGGGATCCTTATCAGGTGGGTTTGACGGAGGACATCAAAAGAGTCGAAAGAAGGGCAGCTCGTTTCGTATTGTCACGATACAGGGGAGACAGCGTTACGGAAATGATACAGGATCTGGGATGGGAATCATTACAACAACGGCGCTTGTCGCTGCGGGGTGGGCTACTTGCGAAACTCCAATCGCCAACATTCTCCTCCGAATGCGAAAATATATTGTTGACTCCCACTTACATAGGTAGAAATGATCATCAGAATAAAATACGAGAAATTAGAACTCGAACAGAGAGATTCAGGTGTTCTTTCTTCCCGCGCGCTAATCGAGAATGGAATGGGAGACAAATAGTATAATTGTGGTTCGATGAACCCTCTGCCAGGCACTTAAATGTGATTTGCAGAGTATCCCATGTAGATGTAGATGTAGAATGAGTGTTATCGGAGCCGGGATCAAGTGCTTCTTTTACAGCTACAATTGAATCGGTCGGTGGAGAAAGGAACTAAGTCACTTTTTGGTTATTTTCTCTTTTTTTACAGAAATGTAGTAAACAGACCAAGACACACCTTACTGTGATGAAAGGAACTATGTTTGGCGTTTTCCTGTGGGAATAACATGTGGTCGATTTAATATGTGCTGAGGAGAAAGGAATGAAGTCAATGACTTAGTTCCTTTCTCCGCCGCACCTCGCATCCCATCAGTAGATTTTACTGTCAGCGAGCTTGTACTACACCAGCTACATGCTAGATGGCATTGGTCTGCGGCATGCAGGCGTAGAAAGCGCAACAAAACAATAATTAGGTGCCAACTTCGTCAGGTGTCACGATTATTGTTCAGTGTTGTAAGCGGTTGAATACCGTCTTTCTAAATGTCAAAAGGACATGTACGGAAAAAAAAATCCATGGATAACAAAAGTTCCGGAAAATGTAATAAATTTGATAGTACCCAGTATCACAGCTTTCCCACTCAAAGAAATTCATTATGCTGGAAAGGAAATAAATACCTAGATGCAAGTTTGGATCTGAAACTTTGCACATAAATGTTCCTTAAGAAATATCCAGACGTAAATTTGAAATACGACTTCTAGATGACATATTTTCATGATAATTACAAAGTGCGAATCAATATAAAAAGAATTGAAGATATTTTCGGAAACTGATGAAACACATTCATGGAGAAGACACTGAGATTTTTTATGAAGAGATTTTGAAATGGCTAACGTCAAGTGATAACTTAGCGTGATATGAACTATTCCGATCTTTGAATTCTATTAAATAGTCGTTTTCATGTTCAGCTGAATATAATTTACCAATAAATTTGAACTTTAATCCAGAAACGTGTTTCTTTGAATGTATTATACTCTCGAAAAGTACTAATTCCTTCGTTGTCTGGAGAAAGGAACTATGTTACAAATTTCAATTTTTTTTTCAGAAGATACTTTGTAAAATATATAAAAATTATTTTCATTTACAGTATGTATGGTTAGAGTACAGAAAATGACCAAAATTTCAATGCAATCTGTTAAATAGTTTAACAATAAAACAGTTTTTTGTCTCTCCTGAAAAGTACAAAAAAGTGACATAGTTCGTTTCTCCACCGACCGATTCAGTTCTACTCAGCGTTTCACATCCAAGTGGTTGGAAGGAAAGAAAGAAAATTAGGGTTTCACGTTCCGTCAAAAGCATGGTCATTAAGAGACGAGCATAATCTGGAACTGAATTTGGTTAAGAATGGCTAGGAAGATCAGGCTTGCCTTTTGAAAGGAATCATCCTTGCATTTGCTTGGAGTCATCTGGGGGAAATCACGGAAGGCTGGAGTCGGCTTTTAACCGCACTGTCCCCCAAGTGGTTGTCAGAAAATTCAGAAAACCACAACTTTTTCTCGGCTGTCCGTTTCTCGAACAGCGTGTGGGAAGAATGAGCATTTAATTTTATTTATTTTTTTATTTATTATTTAGACAGTTTCAAGTACCTGGGATGTATTTTCTCATAGGATGGCAACATAGTGAAATAACTGGATTAGAGGTGCAGAAAAACTAATGCAGTGAGTGCTCAGCTAAGATCTATTCTCTTCTGCAAGAAGGAAGTAAGTTCCAAGACGAAGTTAGCAGTACAACTTTGTTGCATGGGAGTGAAAGTTGGTTTATACAGGTTACCTTATTCATAAGCTAGAGATTACAGATATGAAACTAGCAAGAATGACTGCAGGTACTAATAGATGGGAACAATGCCAGGATGGTGTCCATAATGAGGAAATAAAAGAAAAAAGCTGGGAATGAACACCATAGATGAAGAGGTTAGAGCGAACAGACTGAGATGGTGGGGTCATGTTACACGCATGGGAGAAGCAAGGCTACCTAAGAGACTCATGGGCTCGGCAGCGGAAGGTAAGAGGAGTCGAGGTATACCAAGAAGGAAGTACTTAGATTCGGTGAAGAATGATTTTGAAGTAAAAGGCATAACATCAGACGAGGCATCAATGTTAGCATTGAATAGGGGATCGTGGAAGAACTTTATTAGAGGTACTATGCTCCAGACTGAACGCTGAAAGGCATAATCTGTCTCTAATGATGATGCCGATTATTATTATTATTTTTTAAATGAAATGTTCCCATAACTTTACTATTTCCTGACCTTGTCTGTTGCGCACACCATAGATATTTGGGAAAAAGGGAACATCATATGCGCGTACTGGATAGACTCGACGGTTTCAAAATATCATTACACCCATTTTTAGTGGCAGAATATGGCGGGTTTAATCATTCCTCTATTAGAACTGAACAATATGCACGATGTCGGATGTCAGTTAATAACAGTGCATACGTAACATACGGTCCCACATTTGAATATAGTCTTGAATTTCACCTTTAAAAATTGCAGGCAATATTTAGTAACTATTTTCGTTTTTTCCCTCTGCGTATTTATTTTCCAACGACACCTAAAAAAGTATTTTCTAACATGTTCAAATGTTTGTTAATCTATTTGACTTAACTGCGGGGTCATCAGTCCCTAAACTTACAAACTACTTATGAACTACCGTACACTAAAGACGACACAAACATCCATGCCCGAGGGGGGATTCGAACCCCCGACCGTAGCGGCCGTGCAGACTGTGACTGGCGCGCCGCAGTCTCCTCGGCCACTGCGGCCGGCTAGGCTAAAAGTATTTTACAGGACGATATTCCAGAATGTGAATAAGAGTACCACAGACCTGCACATATACAAATTCTGTTATAAGACAGATATTAACAAGACTCAAGCAATACTAATTCAGCATTATATTCATTAAGATAGTGAGAGCATTTCACGGAACAGAATACAGTTCTGCGATCGCTATCCAGATACTAGTCTTCTGTAATCAGCCAAATACTCCATAAGAATATCAAATAAAAAATACACGGCCGGGGCATAAATTTTAATTCTAAGCCTCTAATTCAGTTTAATATCTTTACTCCATAAGAATTTCGGCACGGTCTCTTCCTAAATCCGTGGCTGCTTCCTTCCGCCCTAGTAGCAACAAATCTGAGCAAAAACTCGGCTCTAATAATCTTTTCTGTGGGCAGGATGTGAGGCGCTATTGTTGCTACTCTGCTTCTAGTTGCGTCAGGATATTAAATGAATAAATACGACAAAGTTTTTCTTTTGAACAGTTATGTCTGAAAATTACCGCCGGCCGCGGTGGCCGAGGGGATTGAGGCACTCCAGTCACGGTCCGCACGGCCACTACGGTCGGGGGTTCGAATCCCCCCTCGGGCATGGATATTTGTGCCGTCCTTAGTTGTAAATAGTTCATAAGTAGTTTGTAAGTTTAGGGACTGATGACCCCGTAGTTAAGTCCAATAGACTCTACAAAAATTTGAACATTTTTGAAAATTACCAACCCTGCAAATTATAACTTGATTGAAGTACCTACGTTATGTGTTTCTTCCATGAGCAGCCATCCTATTAGCTCAATATACTGTTGCTGTCATTGTGGTCCTCAGTCCGCAGATGCACGCTACCCTGTCTTGTGCAAATCTCTTCATCTGAGAATACGATCGGCAACCTACATCCTTTTTAATGTGCTTCCTGTATTCATCCCTAGGTCTCCCTCTACGATTTTTATCCCACACACTTCCTTCTAATGATAAGTTGACGATTCCTTGATGTCTCAGAATGTGTCCCAGCAACCTATCTTCTCTTAGTCAGAGACACCTATATAAATAAAAGGCTCTGAGAACAAATAAATAACGTCACCAACGTCTGATTTTGAAGAACAATTATTATTACCTTCATCGTTGATAAAGTTGAATTCGTAACCCACTTTAATAACTGAATGTTATAGACAAGTATGTATTAACTATTTCTGACTGCTTCCTGAATACTGGTGACCATCACGTAGACTAGTAATGAGTGTTTGGAAAAAATATGTTAGACACTGTTAGAAAGCAAGACGTCTCGCCATGAGTAAACTTTGATGAGGATGTGCTGAAACTGTATAAACAAATTACGAAGGCATAAAATACGGCTTGTAGCAAATAGCTGTGGTTACTAACACGACCATCCTGATTTTTGTAGAGATCCTCACTATCAACCAGTGTAATTTTCTCCTCGTTAAGTGAAAAAGCTATTATCTTCACCTGAAAATGACTCCAGTTCATCCAGAGACGGTATTTCGGATTGCAAACACCGTTATTAGCCTTGTAAGTCAAGGCCTGAACGTACGCCAGGCGGTCTGGGCATCAATTTTCGTAACGCGCTCATCGCTCTCAGTCGCGTAATGAACGGTTGAGCTCCACAGGGACTCCTCAGAGTATGCGGAAGTTGGCTGCCTGCTCTACCCGTTTTTAGAGGGCCTTCTTCCGCAGCGACTGACGTCTTCAGCGGTCAACGACTCGACAGCAGATAAGTGATTTTAGCGCTGCAGTCCGGAACACTAATAGCGACCGGCACTTGTTTTCCGATATCACACAGCGTAGACGCAGCCTCGAAAGTCAGAGATATAGTTTGTCGGAAAACACATTACCGATTCGGCGAGTCTGTATCTCATCTACCCAGCTACGTTACGGGTACATCTACTTGGTGTCAAGCAACGAACCGTCCCTGGGTGCGAATGCGTCAGGGCTACGTTTTTTTTTTTTAATTTATAAATAGATTAGTTAACATTATAGTCTTGCAGAATGCAACGCTGTATACTAAATTCTATTATGAAAAGAGCGGTCTCGTAAGTAGGGATACATTTCCGGGGATGTCAGTATGAATCTATACATCTTACAAAATAGGCTGTATGTGTCTATGTGGGTACGTGTGTATGTATGTATGTATGTTCCACATCTCCTCCTAAACTACTGGACCGATTTCAACCAAAATTGGTACAATCGTTCCTTACTATCAGGCAACAATCGCTGGCGGGGTAAGAACCACGTACGTAAGCAGATATGAAGTCCTAAACAATGACACTCGTGAAAGACAAGCCACATCATGCGATAATATTCTACATCTTCTCCTAAACTAATGGACCGATTTCAACCAAATTTGGTACAAATATTCATTAAGGTCAGGAATCGTTTACTATGGTTGCAAAAACCGCCTACGTGATATACTTCATACGATATCACGTCATAAACAATGAAAACTGCCCCATATTGTAACGCTCGATAGCGTGATTTTATTCGTCAACTATTTGAGAATGTGAGCACTTAGCGACTAGTAATAAACTTTGAACATAATTTCAAATCTTTACGAAACTTTTTCTCGCTGACGACCCCAACAAAATGATGAAAGCAAAACAGTTTATCGCATACTACTTTTCTGATGTTCATGATGTATATCTACGGCAATTGGCATGACGTTACAATTTATTACCTCTACATAGTAGATTTTATTCGCGACAGTACACATACATAACACTGAATGATCCTTCGATACTATATCACATTTAAGCATATAGTTCATGAGATATGAAGTCATAAACAATTTGGTTAATGAAAAACCGCATCACCATGCATGAGGATTCGATTTATTACTCCTTTACTCCAAACACCATTCACGACATATTTTGCAGATATACATTAGGCACATATACCACTGAACGTACCTTCAAATTTTGATCATAGTACGATACATATTTCAGGAGACACGACGTCATAAATAATTAAATTTCCGAAGAACTGCTACATCATGTGCTATTTTTCCACATCTCCTCCTAAAATAATGGACCGATTTCAACTAAAAATTCAAATGTTCGTTAAGCTTAAGGGACTTAACTGCAGGGTCATCAGTCCCTAAACTTACAAACCACTTATGAACTACCTTATACTAAAGACGACACAAACATCCCCGACCGTAACGGCTGTGCAGACTTTGACTGGCGCGCCGCAGACCGCTCGGTTGGAAACTTTCCTCATGTCAGCACGTTGTATGTGTCGTCACCGTGTGAATGCTTCGAAAAGCTAATCATTTGCATATCACAGCATCTTCTTCCTGTCGGTTAAATTTCGCGTCTGTAGCACGTCATCTTCGTAGTGTAGGAATTTTAAAGGCCAGGAGTGTATATTACAATTCTCAAAATCGTTAGAGGATTCAATATTCCGAGTCCAACAGTATCAAGAATGTAGCGGGAGTGCCAGATTTCAGGCATTCACTCTCATCAGAGACAATGCAGTGGTTAACTGCCTTTTTATAATGACCGAAAAGGACGTTCACGGAGAATTGCCAGTGCTCACAAACCACAATGCGTGAAGGGAGGCGCGACCGTTAGCACAGTGCGGCCCAATTTGGCGTCAAAGGACTGTGGCAGCAAACGATCGACTCGAGTACCTTTGTTAACAACACGACATCGCCTGCACCCCCTCTCCTACCATACTGGTAGAACCGAACACGACTGGTGGCTTGGTCAGATGTCTTGATTGAAATTGGTAACAAATTATAGAAGGGTTCGCGTGTGGCGCAGATACCACGAAACCTTGGATTCAAGTTGTCAACAGGGAACTGTGCAAGCTTGTCTTCAGACCGTAATGGAGTGAGCAGTTTTTACATGGAATAGGGTGCATTGAGTGGTCCATTTAAACCATTTATTGACTGGAAATGGTTATCTTTGGTTACTTGGAAAATATTGGCACCCATTCATGAAATTCACTTTCCCAGACGACTATGGAATTTTGTGGATGACAACGTGCCATGTCTCCGGACTACAATTGTTTCCGATTTGTTTAAGGGGAGCCGGAACGTTCCACCTCCTCCATATTAATTTTGGCAAATAGAAGGAACGTTTTTTCTAAACCCATTAAACATATTGCTCTGATATTTGGACTATATGGTCAGTGAATATTTCTCTAGGAAGTTATGGTGCCATGTTAAGAAATATTTATTGTCTTTCGTTTTACAATTTTTTTTAACGGATGCTAATTTGTTCTCTACAATTTTGCACTTTTTCTTCTATAACTATTGAATCATACAATATTTTATACTATTTGTTATAAAAATGAAGGAAATGAAGTAAACAATATTGTGTATAAATTTCATTGATATTCTGTTAGCAAATTTTGAGAAAATGTTCCTTAAAGATGAAAATTTTAAAGTTACGGTAAATGGCTTCCAAAGTTTCTTAATACATTTCTGCCCCATACGATGGATTATCAGCATGCTCTTCTTTTTCCAGTGTTAGTTTCCTTTTCACTTGTCTTTTCTTACCTTTTTCTGCATGTTGCAGGCTTTTGTCTCTACTTCCTGCACCTCTTCGTCTTTCTTCATCAGTTAGGCTCATTGTGGGAATGGTGTAGTGTGCTGGTTGGAAACCTAAACGTTTCAGCACATCACAATGATAATGCTCCCTTCATTGCATGTTGCCACTGCATTATACACTCCAAACTGCAATGTTTTGATCTGTTCAAACAATCTTTTGGTAATCCTAATCCAAATTTTGATTTTCTGTTTTCCCATGTAAACACTTTTTCAATCAACTTGGCTGTGATAAATCTCTCAATATGGACTGAATTACATCAGTAACAGCATTTGGCAAACTGTTTTATGGGCATATTCCTTTCCTGATTGGTACTCACACCACGGGTCATCATCTGCGGGTCACTGTGCATGTTGTGTGTGCTCATTTGTTGAGGTACTATGAAAAAATAATGTCCATGCTGCTCTCTTCATATTCTAAATGCTTCTTGTATTTTGCCTAATGGCACACCCATAATATCTCTGCAATCTATCATTGTTCATCTGTCAATCTTCCTCTTCCTCCAAAGGTCTTCCCATCACTAAGCTACTGGAATCCTAATGATTGCTTTAGTTTGCGCAAACGAGCCCCCATGCGCTTCTGCACCAATGCATTTCATTGTCGTATGGTTTGAGTTCCCCTACAGTTTTGTATCCCTTAGAATCACCAACTTCTAGATAGTTAGTGTATCGTACATTTTACCATTACACTGATAATGAATAACAAAATAGGAATGCGGGTAAATTACTATGAACAGCATAGTGAACGCATTATCATAGCAAAGATAGACACAAATCTAACACCTACCATAGTAGTGCAGGTTTATATGCCAAATAGCTCTGCCGATGATGGGGATATTGAAGAAATGTATGAGCAGATAAAAGAAATTATTTAGAAACTTAAGGGAGACGAAAACTTGATTGTGATGGGGGACTTCACTCGGTAGTAGAAAGAGAAGGAAATGTAGTAAGTGAATATTGACTGGGAAAAAGGAATGAAAGGGGCGATCGCTTGGTAGAATTCTGTGCAGAGGACTATTTAATGATCACCTACACTTGATTTAATCATCATGAAAGAAGGCAGTATACATGGAAGAGAGCAGGAGACACTGGAAGGTACCACACTGACTTTATAATGATAAAGAATAGATTTAAAAACCAAGTTTTAAATTGTAAGACATATCCAAGGGCAGATATAGACTTATTAGTTATTAACTGGAGATTAAAACTTAAGGGACTGCAGAGAAGTAGAAAAGTTACGAGATGGAACCTTGACAAATTGAAGGAACCAGAGGAGGTTGAGAGTTTCAGAGGGAGCATTAGGCAAGTATTAGCTGAAATGGGGGAAAGTAATACAGTAGAAGAAGAATGGGTAGCTCTGAGAGTTAGAGTACTGAAAGCCGCAGAGAATCATGTAGGCAGATGGACAAGTACTAATAGAAATCCCTGGGTAACACAGGATATACTGAGCTTAACTGGTGAGAGGAGAAAACATAAAAACGCACCCAGTGCAGGAGGCAAAAGGGAGAACAGACGTCTGAAAAAGGAAGTTGACAGGAAGTGCACACTGGCTAAGTAGGAGTAGCTTGAGGAGAAATGCAAGACCGTAGAAGAATGTATAATTAGGGGAAAGATAGATACCGCGTACGGGAAAATAAAAGAGACATTTGGAGACAATATCTGTATGAATATCAAGAACTCAGGCGGAAAACCAGTACTAAGCAAAGATGGGAAAGCTGAAAGGTTGAAGGAATATATAGAAGGCCTATACAAAGGAAATAAACTTAAAGGCAGTATTCTAGAAATGGAAGATGATGTGGAGGAAGAGGAGATACTACATGCGAGAAGAATTAGACAGAGCCCTGAAAGTTCTGAGTCGAAACCAGGCCGCTGGAATAGATGACAGTCATGAACAAATTGTTCCACCTGATACGCAAGATGTATGAGACAGGTGAAATACCCTCAGACTTCAAGAAGAATATAGTAATCCCAATTCCAAAGAAAGCTAGTGCAGACAAATGTGAAAATTACAGGACTATCAGTTTAATACGTCATGGCTGCAAAATACTAACACGAATTATTTACAGACAAATGGAAAAACTTGTAGAATCCGAGCTTGGGGAAGATTAGTCTGGATTTAGGAGAAGTTTAGGAACACGGGAGGCAATACTCACATAACGACTTATCTTAGAAGATAGGCTAAGGAAAGAGAAACCTTCGTTTTTAGCGTTTGTCGATTTGGAGAAAGCTTTTGACAATGTCGACTGGAATACACTCTTCGAAATTCTGAAGGTATCATGGGTAAAATATAGGGAGCGATGAGTTATATTCAACCTATTATTAGAGTCATAGGGCAAGAAAGGGACGCAGAGGTTGGGAAGGGAGTAAGTCAGGGTTGTAGCCTTTCCCCGGATATTGTACAATCTGTACATTGAGCAGGCAGTGAAGGAATGGAAGGAGAAATTTGGAGAGGGCATTAAAGTGCAGGGAGAAGAAATAAAACCTTTGCGGTTTGCCGATGACATAGTAATTCTATCAAGACAGCAAAGGATCTGTAAGAGCAGTTGAATGGAATGGACAATGTCTTGAAAAGAGAATATGAGATGAACTTCAACAATAGTAAAACAAGGATAATGGAATAATGGAAAATCAGGCGATGCCGATGGAATAAGATTAGGTAATGAGACAATAAAAGTAGTAGATGAGTTTTGTTACTTGGGTAACAAGATAACTTCTGAGGGCCGAAGTAAAGAAGATATAAAATGCAGAGTGTCATTGGGAAGAAAAGCGTTTCTGAAGAAGCGAAATTTGAAGACATCCAATATTAGTTTAAATGTTAAGAAGTCCTTTCTGAAAGTATTTGTCAAGAGTGTAGCATTGTATGGAAGTGAAACGTGGACGACAAGGAGTTCAGACAAAAAGATGACAGAAGCTTTCGAAATGTGGTGCTACAGACGAATGATGAATATCAGATGGGTAAATCATATTACTAATGAGGAGGTGCTTAACCGAATTGGGGAAAAAGGAGTTTCTGGTATATCCTGACTAAGAGAAAGGATAGATTGGTGGGACACATTCCGAGACATCAAAGAATAGTGAACTTAGCAATAGAGGGAATTGTGTGGGGTAAAATCGTAGGGGGATACCGAGGGACGAATACAGTAAGCAAATTCAAAAGGATATATGTTGCCGAACATATTCTCAGATGAAGAGACTTGCACAGGACAGAGTAGCTGGAGAGCTGCATCAACAAGAACTTTATACCATTCCTGTGATCTCGAAAAAATTGCTTTCACTCCCTTTACTTCCATCGCTCCACTCTTGCTGTGAAAATTTTCTTCACAACTTTTCCTATGTTCGTCCTTGCCCTTAGTATACAATGTTCTGAGAGAAAAGCTACTGCCTCCACTGGTAGCTGTCACAACTTCATTAAGACATGATCCATCTAAAGAAACAGTTAAATATCTTCACTTTCCATTATCTGTCACATTTTCTTCAACTCCTTTCTTCATTGTTGCTTCAGCAATATCTTCAGCAGAAGATCCCACCTATTCATTATAAAATCCAAACTTGGTTGGTGGTGTTGGCAAGTTCATAATTTCACATAACATTGTCCCTACGGCACTGCATTTGCCAATGCAACGGTAGCCACACACCAGCTTAACATTTATATCATACTCTTTCTGTCCACTATTAATACTACGAGGAATAAGAAAACGAAACTTCTGCAGCACATTTGTTACACTTCAATAACATTAAAATGTGTGAAGTTATTTTCAATTCCAGTCCTCTTTCTTTGCATAGTTGGCATAATACGTTATGTTTTAAAATATTAGTGAGCAAGGAAATATTAATTATTTCATTCTTTTCAAAATTTTCTTACCTGTTACAAAGTTTCTTGCTAAAAGAAGTTCTATCACATTCATTTGGAGTAATCGGTGAAGCAATCTGAGCAGCATCTCCCTTCGAAACAACAAAATATTTCTTCTTCCACTCGTAGCTTTTCTTAAACATTCCATCGCTGAAACGGGACATACTGATATCCACAAACCAAATACGTAAAAGAGGTACCAGCAAAATTCGTAAAATACGCAAAATTGAAGATCTAAACAATAAAAAGCAAATTCCACTGTCAAGACACACAATATAGCGTTTATGTTTACTGATAAACAGTCACTTTTCACAGAGGTACAGCCATACAACGTTGGAAAACAAAACACAGTGTAATTCCGCAAAGATACCCTGCTTGCAGCCAGCGAGTGGCGCCAAAAAGTTTGTAAATCGATTGGACTCAAATGATGGGTTATTATTCCCTAGCTTACAAACTATTTAAAATAAGGTTAACTAACCTAGACAACACAAACACCCATGCCAGACGGCGAACAGCCGCGCGCACCGCAGCACGGCACCCCAGTGCGCACTGCTAATCTGCCGCGATCGAACGGCACCGTCAGAGTTGCAACACCAAATTTCTACAACTATTTACGCGAAGCGTCAACTTTGCAGAGAAGCACACTTAGAATTTACTTAGAAGGGTGAAACTTAGTTTGTTTTATTAAGAAAACTCCGAACATTATTATGATAAAAAAAAGTTAATTTTGTCATCTTCATCGCCCCCCCCCCTCTTAAAGAAGGACATGGTGGACAGTTGGCCACTCAAATCGCCCGACACGAATCCCACCGAATGTATTATGTGACATAATTGAGAGGTCAGTTCGTGCACAAACTCCTCCGATAACAACATTTTCGCAATTATGGAAGCCCAAAAAGCCTATAGGGATAGGATCACTTCATATTACTGCAGAGGACTTGATGAGTCAATCGCATTTCGAGTGGCTGTACTTTCCTGGCCAAAAGAATATCAAACACAGTATAAAGAAGTATATCATGAAACACGTCCATATAACGTATTCCATTTGACTCCCCATAAACAAATGTGGACGAGCTTCAGACTTAGCAGAGTGCTGTATTGATCTAACAACTTTAAAACTTCTGTAGTTATCTTCTCCCTGTGCTAAACGAACGCCAGAGCGACCGCTTTTAGATATTATTTAATGCAATCTTGATATAATGTATAGTTAGAAGTTCTAGGGAAACTTTAATTTCCGTCTGTACATCGCACTTTGTGGTATTAAACCAAGTGCGTTTGTTTCTGATAGTTTATCATGAGCCTAAGCCATTAGCTTGACACGTTATGGAAGCGAAGTACTATTTCATTGTGCACGAGTGAACCTTCGATCTGCATTTTCCACATTGCTTGGCTGTCATCTTCCTGTATTGGTGTCGGGTGCTTGGTAAGTACATGCATGTCTTGACGTATGAATCTGTGTGTGAATGTGCTGCAATTCCTCCGTTCCCCCCTATGAAACGTGATCGCAATTAACCTGTATTCAACTTTTAGGGCTATGTAATTGTGGATATTTTGAACATTTTGTAAGGTGTGTTTTTTTATTGTAATTAAAAAAATGGTCTTCCCCCTTGTTGTTCTTGTTTTGAACATTAAATTAATTTGTTAAACTATAATCCTTTTGTGCTAATTTAAATTCTCCCCTCATCATTTATTTTGGATTAATGTGGGGTAAATTGTTCATGTATCTTGTGTCTCTGCTCCCTTCTGGAGGAGAGAATATTTGCGTTTCCGTTGCCAACATTTCTGATTTAGATCCATGACTGAGGATCATTATTTAATTGTGTTTAGTTTCCTCTAAAGATTACAGTGAAGGTAGAACTGTTTGCTTAACTTATAGAATCAGAGTTTTGCTTAAGGGAACTGTATACTTCCGCCACTGTGTGAATATCGCCGTAATTAGATTTTGTGAGCAAGCAGTCAATTGTTAACTTCACAAACACGGCTAGTTAACAGTCAAAAGAACAGAGGACGAGTTTCATTCATGACTTTTGTCAGCTCAGTATAAATACCTTGCGAAAGTCTATGAAGGTCAAAGTTAGTCAAAAATTATTGTATTGGATCCATGATTAATATGTAGCATTGACTGAAGCTGGTCAAGATATATTAAATTAAATGGAACCAACAGACTTAATTTTTTTATAAACAGTTCATTCTGCAACTACCTCCTGTCTCGGAATGAAGATATCTTTACAGGCAATACAGTCGTCGTTGGTGACAGGTGAATCAAGGACACCAGTAGAATAGTCTACTAAGAACGAAGAGGAGGACTGAGTCGGAAAAAAACAACAGAGAACGCATAGACATTGAAGGAGAGAGGCAGTGATAGTAAAAAAGGTAAATGGATCGAGACAGTAACTGAGAGAAAAACAGAGAGGAGACACTAAAATTGAAGAAGAGAGATGAATGTAGGCTATACATAAGCTTTAGGGATCTGGGTTCTCCGTACCGATGAATTTCAATACCAAATATTTATGGGTAATCTCCCATACTTAAGTGTTAGTTTCTGGGTCAAGGAGTTAGAAGCTCGACCAAAGCATCCGCATGAGTATGTACTGTACATAGAGGAGATAACCGTGATTGAAGAAACAGCAAACTGTGAGAAACAAAGGAGCAGCAGCAATGTAAGAGAAAGTGAGCAGGCTTAGTTAAGACACCATTTAAGAGTGCTGCTACCACTTTGCCAAAGAATGAACACTTAACAATAACTGTAAATGCATTGCCCTATTGTCAGGATGGCAAGCTCTCTATATGGTAACACGTTATTGACAGGATGGGACATTTACAAGGGATCTCACAAACATGTAGGTTATGTGGTATCTTTTCCTTGGCTCGGGCATGAGGAGGAAATGAAACATCATTTGCAAAAAATACATTTATTAAGCAAATAACCCATAAATTATTCTTAATGTGAACTAAATGGCTTGGCGGGTGTCGGCGGCGGCAGTAAGGCATGTGTAATCTGATTACGCTGGCGGCGTATCTGATTCTTGCTGGCCAGTTGCACAGCGGGGGCCGACAAAGCTGGTGCTCTTCCAAACGTGCGTTAAAGGCCGTAAATCGCGCGGAATTACCTCGCAGGGCTTCCGTCTGATTTTTTTCTTCTTCTTTGCCCACAAGACCGGGGGTAGCAGCGCGGCGTGGAGGCGGTGCGCCCTTGTCTGGCAGTCGAACCAACGGTCTCCAGGCTGCAAGTCTTCGAATGGTAGCTGTTGCTAGCGACCACATTCTTCCAACTCACACTGTCACTACCGAATGGCAGAACCTTTGATGAAGATCTCCTTCCTGAACACCGTTACTAGCGACCAGATTCTTCCAACTCAGACTGTCACTACCGAATGGCGGAAAGTTTGATGAAGATCTCCTTCCTGAACACTGTTACTAGCGACCAGATTCTTCCATCTTCAACTCAGACTGTCACTACCCGAATGGAAGAACCTTTGATGAAGATCTCCTTCCTTAACACTTTTACTAGCGACCAGATTCTTCCATCTTCAACTAAGACTGTCACTACCGAATGGCAGAACCTTTGATGAAGATCTCCTTCCTGAACACTTTTACTAGCGACCAGATTCTTCCAACTTCAACTAAGACTGTCACTACCGAATGGCAGAACCTTTGACGAAGATCTCCTTCCTGAACACTAGCGACTAGCGACCAACCTTTGACGAAGATCTCCTTCCTGAACACTGTTACTAGCGAGCAGATTCTTCCATCTTCAACTCAGACTGTCACTACCGTTGTCTGATCATCACTCAAACTCCAACTTCCGGTACTGCTGCTGCTGCTACTGTCAATATTGACGTTGGCGCCGTCCTCTTGGCCATGGTATTTATTTGATAGACCTGGCTGGAGGTGAGCGACTTCAGGATCGCTCTTCTGTCAAGGGTCTACAATTTCTAGAAAGATCGATCATCACATCGCTCTTGAGGTAAATACATTAAGTTATTGGCTTCTATGCGTATTGCTTCGAGACGAAAAATCAGTTCACGTTTGACGGTCTGTGGTTTCACGTGAGGTGGTTGGCTATGGCCTGATCACAGAATCATCGGCTTCCACGGCTGGAGAGAGTGATGGACTCCTGGACTCCTTGTCGCGTTCCGCCACAAGTGAATAGCTGGTGAGTCAATGTCCTGCTGAATCTGCTGCGTTAGCCGGTCGATGCGCTGCCGAAATGAGGCCGCAGATCTGATGTTGTTCTAGCCTGTTCCTGAATATTCTGAACTGAACCAAGTTTTCATTTTTACTCCACTTACTACTCGCTTCCCATTTACTACTGCATTTTATTTCACTAACTTATTTACACACTTTACTGTACTCAACAATAGAAATGGTAGCAGAAGGCAGTGGTAGTGGGAGAAATAGAAGAAAGTGCTGATGGGAGGAAAGTGAGACAGTGGAAGAAGACGTATCTTTCGTGGAAGCGAAAGGAAGGTGGTGTTTTTGGGGGTGACCTTTCGTAAGTGCACAATATAATTGACTAGTTTTAATTTTTTTTATATTCTCATGTATGTAAGTAATTTTAACATAGTATTTTCGAACATAATCCAATTCTGGGTTTAGTCGTCCAACATTTATAGGTGTACAGCGATCATTAGGATCTAACGCATCAAATAGATTACTGTTCAATAATTTGCCAGTATGATTAACAAACATTGCCGTACATTGTGCTGGTATGTCTTTGACACCTAGTCCTCCATTGCATCTAGGCAATTGGCAGATTCAATAGAAACTTTGAAAAAGTTACCCCTACAAATAAAGCAGCACATGACCGCAAGAATTTTTTTTTGCAATAACAGTGGGTGTTGGTAGCACTGCAGCAGTGCTGCAGATTATAAAACAAATAATAAACACTAATCTCTGGAGTTTATCTATTGATCTCATGTTATGAGCTCTTTCTGAATCCAATTTAATTGACACATTTTCCTTTTGTTTGATGTAAACGTCATACCCAGTTGGTGAATATCATCAGTTATTTGAAGCCAGGAGATTTCCATATTTCCTGCATATGATCCTAAAATCAATATTTTGTTTTTATGTGGATCTTGTAAAAATATTTGAAAAACTTTAAAATAAATATTTGGCATCATGCTTCACTTCCTATAGAGGCGAAGGTGGTATTATGGGCTAGTGGTTGCAATATGGGCAAGCTTAATATCTGATTAATAAGCCCGCGCATTCTAGCGGCAACCTCAATAAATAGTAGTAGCTAGTTCGTACAAACGCCAGAGAATGCGCTGCCGCAGTCAGTTACGTGGAACGTTAGTGGTGAGCTGTTTCGTGATTTTTCTCATTTCAAAACTTTGAAAGGTAAGAAATTACAGTCATATTAGCCGGGAAACTTGTTAACTATATATTATATAAATATTTAGCTCTCTAATGCACATGAAGTTGTTTTATTAAAGTTTGTTTATAACGGATAGCGACGTTTTACTTTCCAAGTGGGCTAGGGTGGTAATATGGACAATAGCTGTGGTGGTTATATGGGCTACCCACTAAAGTAGCCCATATTACAACCCCTGCAAATATTGTGTGGTTTTCTGTTCCAGCCTGATAACACATAAGGCTTGCCCCACTCCTCTACTGGTCAACACCATGTGCCAAAGACTTAGCAGAAGCTGGCACAAGTTTGCACTACTTGGGCCACGTTCCAATAGGTAACATTATGACTTCACCAAAGGACATTTTGCCTGTCCCAAAAAATAAGAAAAAGACAACAAACAAAGGACCTAAGCCAGGAAAGGCAGCTGTAATTACAGCAAAGCACGAAGGAAAGGAAGCTGATAAAAAAAGGAAAATAAAAAGAAAGAGGGAAAAAGAAGTGGACAAAAAAAGGAAGATCGAAAGTGACGATATAACAGGGAATACGAAGAATGTAAGATGTGAGCCAGGTGTTGACAAAAGAAAGAAACAAGGAATAAAAAGCAAATCTCCAGCAGTGAAGCGAAAATTGACCATCAACCTACAATCATCATCCGAGAGTTCAGAGGAGGGATCGATAGATTCTGGGGAGTCAGTTCTAGAGCCCACTGTTGGTGTTGAAAAGCCTGCAGATGACGATGCTACCTGCCTTTTTTGTGAGGAGTTATATTACCAAGACACTAAAGGAGAGCTATGGATCCAGTGGCTAATTGCGAGATGTGGGCCACAACGTGTGTGCTGGTTGTGAAACGGAACATTATATTTGTGATTTCTGCCAGCCCTAAATGAACAACTTATGATAAACATGTCCCAGTTTAAAGGGTTTGCTATTTTCCAATTACTTTAAAAATCTACAGGAAATAATATTGTCTTTTTTGTGTGTTTATAAAGTAGCCCATATTACCACCACATTTACATTTTTTCACAATATGTCAATTTTGTAAACATGTTTCCATATTAAAGTTGCATAATGATTTAAACTAAAACATATGTGTTTGGCTTTTTTTTATAACATCATAAAGATTATTTTATGAGGTTTTCAGCAAATATCACTGACAATTTTAGAATTTATGGTTCAAAAATAAAGTGGTAGCCCATAATACCACCTTTTCCTCTATATATTTTTGCAAAACATGCGGATGAAAACTTGTGTGTCCGCCTCTTGCAAGTCCGTGGACACTTACAAGCTCACAATTAATTTTTATCTGAAGAATGCTGAAGATTAGGTGGGTGGATCGCGTAACTAATGAGGAGGTACTGAACCGAATTGGGGAGAAAAGAAATTTCTGGCATACCTTGACTAAAAGAAGGGATAGATTGGTAGGACACATTCTTAGACATCAAGGAATTGTGAATTTAGCTTTGGAGGGAAGTGTGTGGGGTAAAAATCGCAGAGGGAGACCAAGAGACGCGTATAGTAAGCAGATTCAAGTGGATGTGGGTTGTCGTTCTTATGAGGAGATGAAAAGGCTTGCTCAGGATAGAGTAGGGTGGAGAGCTGCATCAAACCAGTCTCTGGACTGAAGACCACAACAACAACAACAACTGATGATAAAGTGTCTAAATTCTTAATATTTCCTAGAGCGCAACGTATTCCAAAGCTATGTTTACGTTGCTAGGCAAAGACATACACCAAGAAGCGTGCCGGGATAGTTCAGTCGGTAGAGCGCTTAACCGCGAAAGCAAAGGTCCCAAGTTCAAATCCCGGTTCCCGAACATAGTTTTAATCCGCCGGGAAAGTTTCATACTAGCGCACACTGCGCTGCAGAGTGACAATATCATTCAGGAACACATTTACCATTTGTGCTCCGACATTAAGATTTTTCAACTGGTGATATATGTCTTTGACTTATACATCCAGTTTTAGTAGATACTAACTGGCACCCGGCACGTTGATGCCGCAGAAGAAATAATTGTCCAAATAACGTTTTAAAATTGGTGTTAGCGTGTTTAATTACGAAGGTTTATCGCAATCAGATGAACGTTATGGCAACGCATACAATACGAAGAAAAGAACAATTATAAATCTTCCATCAGTCCATCTCTCCTTTTCCTTCTCTGTGTTCACCTGCTCCTTCTTTCGTCTCCTCCTGTCTCTTTCTCTGACCATTTACTCCTCGCCATCCTTCTCTTCATGTCCTTTCACCTGTCCATCACCATCTCCCCTCTCTCATTTTGCTCCTCTCCCCTCCCTCTGCCTGTCTCCTCCTCTACCCTCTCTCTCTTCATCTCTTCCTCCACCTACTCTACCCCTCCCCACAATATATGAAAACATACATAGTTGCACCACGTTTCATGGTGAATAGTCAAACAGTGTAAAAGTCGCATCCTAAATTCACTGCCTTGCAGACTATAAAAATTTCCTTCATGAAAATATTTATGTGCTGACTTTCATGATGACCAGTTAAACAATTTGGATGTTTGTTGTAACGTACCCTCCGCCATGCACCTATGGAGGCTTACGAAAAGTAACCCATTCATTTATTCAGGGTGTAAGCTATCCACATTCCAAATTTCATTCATATCCTCCAGCTGTTTCAACTTGAATAGAAACAAACATATTAATCCATTGTAATGTAGCCTTCGCCTCGCCTCGCCTTCGCCTTCGCCTCGCCTTCGCTTACGAAAGGCTAATCAGGATATAAGCTACCTGTGTTCCAAATTTCATTCATATCGGTCTAGTCATTTCAGCGTGAACGCGTAAATTGTAAAGCACTGTCCGCCATGCACCATACGAAGTTGATTTTAGTATGCCTATAATCTTCGCGCCAGTGCAAGCAATGATTTGATAAAGTTTTGCCGCAATCGGATGTACGATATGGGCGTGAATAAAATACGAAAAAAGACAAGCATTAATTTTCATATATTAGATTAATGAGTACGCAGTAGCATTTTCTGCAGTGCGAAGGCCTTCGCGTGCAACAGGGACCAGCTTATTATTTCTGCTGGCGGCGGCAAATATGCTAATCCACCTAATGAAAAAGAAATAAACAAACAAACTTTCGTAACAATTTGTAGGCAAGTAACAGTCAACCAACTGGGTTAATTAAAAAAAAAATCTTGAACAGGTTTCGGCAAAAATAATTTTGCTTTCTTCAGAAGTCGGAAATGTAAATCACATGAAAAGTGGATTTAAAGTAAAACATCGCGCCAAATGCTCTAATCAAGCGCAGCTTTTACTCCATGTCAAACATTAAAATGAAAATATTAAAATTAACATGTCAGTATTTAAAAACTGTGGAATAATAATGCCACACACTGGGCGAGTGAGCTAATCTACCATTGCAGAACTGTAGCCACGTTTAAGATTTGAAATTTAAGTAAATGTGCTACATGCAGTGATATTTCGTAAACAGACAACAAAACTCGTATTAATATAGATAGATATTGCCTGCGAAAGTAAGCTTCGGGAGATGAAATGTAACTTGACATGATTTTCGTCACACCCTATTACTTGGCTATTTATATGTTCCATGCTATTAATCTGTCGGACTAAGTTCGTTTTCAGAGTGAAACACGCAGCCTAAATTCTAATTACGTCCAGTTAAATCCATTTTAAATTGTATCAGAAATTTTGTTTGTCGAGTTGGAAAAAATTCACTCTTCTTATATTAGTAAAATTGATGGATGCTGGCGATTAACCAGAGATTATATTTATCTTTGTGACATTTATTGCTGAAAGCTACAAGTTACGTCATGTCTTACATTAGAGTGTCGTAAAATGCAAACATGAAATTTAATCTTCTGGTAATCTGATACATTCAATTAAAACTTCGTATAGAATGACTGCCCTCAACCACAAATTTATAAATTCATTAATACTGTAGGATTTAGCTGACGCAGATATAAATTGGGTATTCTCCACTTTTTATTAGTCTTGTAACTTAATATACACATAGCACACACATCAAGAGTTTCACGTCAAAATACCGACTGATGTAATAAATATGAGACACATATTGGAGATATTTTCATATTGATTAATTAATTCGTGAAAGGAGAAGAAGGGTGCGCACCAGGACCTCCTCACTTCACAGGGCTTCGCTGTGACCACAGCAATGGTCGGCGATGAAGCTGCTAAACGATCAACACATGAAAACAAAATTTTTATATGAATGGCAAAATTAAACGACACCGTCTCAAAGAAACATTACCTTCTTTTTAAATCAGTAACTATACTATCATACTGATGTGACATGGAATCACACATAAAAGCTTGTTGAGTCCATGCCATGCCGAATAGCTCCACTTCGCCGGACAAAAGGAGGTCGGACTCGATATACGGATAATTAAGTTCACATAAATGAAAAAAAAAAAAAAAAAAAAAATTTGCTTCTTCTTTTTATGCGAACTTAATTATTTTTAAGATTCCTTAGTTTTATCAAAATACCGCAATGTACTGTATTAATGTTTCAGATTTTGACGCTTTATATACATTGCATCTCTTGCCCCTTTAAGTCTGTGTTTGTTCTTCGTTATTGTCTGTAATATTTATACTTGTATATTATTCTCTGTTACCTGTACAGATACATGAAGAAGGGCAATAATTGCCTGAAACCGATAGGTAATAAATTTATAACCCTGCAGCTGGTGCCAATTTACTTTTTTAACCTATTAACCACAGTTACTGCAATGGATAATACATTCAAATGATTTATGTATTCATACTATTATTATTGTTTCAATATATATGTTCCACATCCACGAGAATCTCCTCAAAAAGGATCTATGGAACGAAGGGCAAATCTAATATATCTCTAATCCCTCTGGGAGGAAGACTGTATTCTCCACTGTATGCGTATATCATACATGTCAAAGTGTGTTGACGTTTTAGCAATGATTATGAATCGTCCAACTGAAGCAGAACTTGGGTACCAGCTCGGTATTCATCTAATGGGATGTGGGAAACCGCCTAAAAACCTTATCCAGACTAGGCGGCACACGGTCCTCGTCGTTAATCCGCCTCCCCGTCCCTGTCCTTTAACGCACTCGGCTATCCGGGAGAGTCTCGTGGTGGTTTGTACTGGGATAATTAGTTTTCTGTTTTTCTATTCTGAATTTTAAAACAACCGCTGCCGTGTTTGTGGTCTTGTACGGCTGCAATGCATACAGTGTGGGAAGGTACCACGTGCAACTCCGAATGTAAAAGAATGAAATGTCATACTGTCGCTCTTTCTGTGTTTGCAAAAGTTGAGGAGACCTTAGTTATCGAAGACGGGCGTTATAAGTGAGTTGTCAGAAAGTCCATATTTGTGTAAGGAGACCGGGCTGTCCGGTTTGAAATAATGGATATAATACCTTCAGTCGTTTTATTTTTAAACCTAATTTATTTCAGGCTAACAGATTCAGCGCTACATTACGCCATCTTCAGGCCTTCCGGGCAACGTAATAACGCGATAAATCCAATCACGATATTCGTAGATCTGTGGTCAACGACGCTACCCGTTTCTAACGTGACAAAAGTGTCCACATGCATATTTCCGCGGTTGCCGCACCCATTCAAAATGATCGCCGAGGGGAGATAGGGCTAAGTGAGAGGTCATTTATTATGGTTTTATTAGCCATGGACGAGCGGACGATATATCGTTATGACCCCGAGAGAGCGACCAAGCAAGCTACTATCATTAGATGATGTTGCGTTTATAATAGACTTTTACAATTTGACGCTAAAAGATTATGTACGTAGCATAGCAGAGCGTCACTGGGTCATACCCTCGAAATATTCTACCAAAGTTACAAGAATCTTAAAATCTAGCGTCGTAGAAAGATGTGGAAGAACATCAAACTTTCTGTCGCTTTCATCAATAAATTTTGCTTTAGCCCTTTATTTTCTTGACATGACACATATTGAAACTTTCCTCATTATTCGAATGAATGAATGAATCATCGCATGTCAGGCATATTCAGAATGATGACTAAGTGATTTCCTATTGGACGGTTTTCTGAACAGCCAATATGAAGACCTACTATCAAGAATTACGGCAAGTCATTAATTGTTTGAAAAATAGTGTGTTCCACCTAAGGCTGAATATGTGTTCGAGGCTTAAAAGTAGTAGCTGTTTGCAAGGTAACTGTTTGACTTTCTTCCTGGTGGTTATTAAAACTTCTCCGTCTTATTGAACTATAGTAGTGTGACATCAAATTGACCAAACGTGATTCACTTAAGATAAAATAGAAAACGTTTGTTAATCACATCACAGGTATTCTGATTTATGGTAGGTCTGGTCATGGGACAAACCTTCCCCTTCGATGTCATCCAGCATTTGATATCGTTTTCTCACACTTATTCTTTTGCCTTTCTCCATGTCTTCAATTTCTCTCTTTGGTTTATATTTCCTCCTCAAACAGTGTCCGATCTAGTTGCTATTCTCTTCCTAATTATTGTCAACATCGTTCTTATCTAGTTATTCTTAATATCTCCTCATTTATTAACCAGTCTTTGTATTTCACGTGCCCTATTTCCTCCACATACACATCTACAGAGTCTCCAATCGCCTTTCATCTTCCTTACGAATTATCCGTATTCCTGCACCGTATATTGTTCGAGACACTACACTTTACAATTTTTTTTAATGTTAGACTACAATGGTGTAACTCATTGACCTCAGTTAAACACCGTTTTATTTAACTAGACTGAGGAAGGGCCGCTGTAAAGTAGTCGAAAGGTCGGCTGTTCGTATGATCTAGTGTTTTATAATGACCCGGCACAACACACAATATTATTGTATTCAAAACATTCAGTTACTTACTGTGATGCAATGCGATATTCAGTGATTGTCGAATTGAGAATTGTTTTACTTGAAACAGTATTTCTATCAAGAAGTTTCTACAGAAAATCTCTGAAGTGTCAGATGGACAATTTCACATCAGAGAGATGCAAGACTCTAACACAACGTTTCGTGCGTATGTACCATCAGATCGACTAGTATTGAACATCACCGTTACGCTACCAAAACATGAAACGTTACTAGGAGGTCACAAAACCTTTGACTAATCTTCTTCTATATCTATAAATGTGAATGTCTGTTCGGTGTACGTTTATCACGTCTGAACCAAAAGACATAAAGAACTAAAACTTTGTACAGTTACTAATGTCTACCCGGGGAAGGCTTTAGGCACGGTTTTATGGCGATCGGATAGCTAGTTATCTATATATATTAATGTGAATGTCTGTTCGGTGTACACTTATCACGTGCGAACGACAAGAAGCAGAGACTTAAATATTTGTACAGTTACTAATTCATACCTGAGGAAGGTTTAGGCACGGTTTTATAGCGATCTGATAGATATTTCGTAATTTTAAGAATATAACGCGAAATGCGGAACAATGATGACTCTTTGAAAATTATATTTACTCTTTGAAAATGGTTTTATTGGTTGCATTGTTGCTTGAGGGTTGATAATAATAAAAGGGTGGAGTATATTGGGACGGAAATTTATCGGTGTATTCTACGTGTGTGTGTGTTAATATTTCGCTCTGCAGCGAAAACTACTGAACGCAAACAAATGGTCTGTGTGTAATTGTTGTCCGAAGTCTCCCGTTGTACACCATAGCTGTTCCCTGCCCATAGCTACAACGGGGTGGAAGATATGGTGAAAGTCGCCAAATTATAAAAAAAAATTTGGACTGAAGGCCAGCGATGACGTTTGCGACTCTATAGCAAGGAGGTTACATACAGCGAAACGTGATGCCACAGACCATATCTTTGGTCTATGCGCGCTACAATGTCTTCAGCTCTTTCTCTGTAAGGATAAGCATACGAGTAAGGAAATATAAGAATAAATAAATAAAGCAGTAAAAAAGAAATTTATGTTAATACATCTCTTTAAAAAAATCGATCTGACGTTTCGCGCATTACATCAAGTGATCGATCTGTGATATTATTACAATCATTATTTTTGAATTTCGTGATTGGATTCTTCGAAACGAGAGCTATTGTAAATCATTAAGCACATTACATAATTTTATTTTTTGTTTCAATGTTGATTAAAAATCTTTGTTTGTAAAGAAGGTATTGCATTTCATTTCATCCATCAAAACCAGTCTCATAGCACACTACTGAAAGCTAGCTTATCTATAATCATCAACCAACACGCGAGCGGAGCCGCGGGTTTAAGCTAGTGCTGGTATGTAGGAAGTTGCAAGTGTAATGTAAAATTGTTGTGGTTCTCTAAACACATCATGCGTGACACGATAGCACCTACTGCCAGGGATAATTTCTGCACTAGGGAATCATATTAACCTATAGACTCAACTACTACCGCGTGTATCGAGTTTTTAAACTCAACACTTGTAAAATGAAACCACCTGTCTTGAGATGTGTTTTATAATACTGAGTTTGCTCCACTTTTATGTATTAACACTAATGCTTCACCTAGTCTGTTTAAATTAGCAGGTTAGGCATAGTAATGAAGTTTTCGCTGTTAACCCCGTGCGTCGTAAGCTATTCTGTGGTTTGGTTCTAAAAGGGCCAATGTCAAAAATCTTAGTTTTACGGTAGAAGCTTTAGAATATTTTCTGTAATTTTCTGAAAAACATTAACAGCATATTTACGGCTCACATCTTACAATACCAGTATCTCTCATCCTATGTGGCTTAGACATTGGCCATTTTAACATTATGAAGACCACGTGAAATTATGGTCTACACCACTAAAACCAATTTGATAAATACTGAAATTGGCCCTTTTAGAACTAAGCCACATAACTATAGAGTAAACACGAAGTACAGATGGATGCTATTCCTGCACAATCAGTTACCATCTAATTACAATTACATTGTATTACAATCAATCATACCCACAGACTGATGTGGCTCCCTCACCTGACGAGGTTGGTCCTTATAATGTTCATAGTTTTAAAACCAGTCATGCCATCATAAATAAACTGCCAGCGGAGCGGAGTTTGAGGTAAAATGAAAACCCACTTTTAAAACGATGGTGCCTCTGTCAGTCAGTAGTACTGAACGGTACTGTTTTTTACCCTTTCCTGCTTGATGCATTTAACAATCAATTTGTTCGAGGCTCATTTAATTACAGTGCTTTTTGTAATAAGATTTAAGCACTTTGTGTTTTTATTTACAATGTTGAAGTTCATTACGCCAGTTATGTGGCAACTTCTTGTTTTTTTCGAGGATCTCAGAAAGGCTCCTCTGAGTCGACAGGAGGCAGCCCTGGGGTGTGAACAGTTTGGTAGTTGGCCCGAGTTGGCGTTGGCCAATGACAACGCGGATACTAGGCAAGCTGAAGGAGAAAGACGGTTGAGCAAGGGATCGGCCATGTTCGGCAGAGTTGTCTGAACGTTAACTAAAGAGGATGCAAGTATAAGTAGCTCTGAGGTAAAGGTGAAGAATGGGTTCTTTTTTTGTTAAATTTGTATTTACTTTGAACGGATTGGATCAGATAATCATTTGCTATCTGTATGTGATGAATTCCGGGGAAAAAGTAGCTATTTTATATGAATAATATGGTAACTTTTAGTGGGAAACCAAGGGGATAATGTTATCAGACAACGTGTCCGAGTATATTCTGTAAATATGGTGCGAATTGTTTGAAGATAAGTGTATTTCCTTTGTGTGCATTGTGTTTGCCGAAAGTTGTCGCCAATTCGTTAAACTTGGGGAATGTCAACTAAAATTAATTAATTCACGGGATTTTCACGTTAGAAACAGCACAAATGTTTACTTCTCTAAATGCTATAATTTTAATGTTCGATACTTTGAAAATAACGAGCTGTGGAAAAATTCGGGTGCTGATCTAGGCTCCACATTACAAAGGAATAAAGTTCGTTAGGCGTAACATAATTAGTTATTATGATGGTGTCCACAGAGCTGATAGTGTTAACTGTTTGAATGTACTTTTTGGGTGTTTTTAGATTCAGCGAAACATTTTTGACCGTTTATATATGGTTAAAGATTGTTGCTCAGAGTTCAATGTATTCATCTGCTAGCTTGTTTAACCCGCGAGAACTCGCGCCGTTAAAAATTACGCGTGTACAACATTTTTCTGACATTCAAAGAACAGTTTGTAATGTACTTAATATGTCTAAATAAGTATTTCTAGTTGCGTTTATAAGAAAACACAAATATCTGACTATTTAATATTGGTAAAATGCCGATTGTTTTAAAATTACTGTGAGCAAAATGCTCGCGCTCGAGTAATATAATGGTTTTTTACTGAGTTTACGCGCAATCGTAGTAATATTGCTGCTCTCTCCCAACCTCGTAATTTATATGCGTGTTGAAGTTAATGCAGCGTGCTAACGAGAAGGAAGCAGTCTGAGCGTGTGTACGACAGTGTTTCTTTTGCCCCCTAGCCACATTCATTCTATCCAATATGTAAGAGTGAAGAAAGGGAAGGATTTAGGATTGGAAGTAATCACCCGACTGTTAGCATTCTGCCGGCGGCGGCCGTGAGGAGCGGACGTCGGAGCGGCCGTGTGGTGTTTACGTCGTCGCTGCGGGCAGCCGAGCGCGGTGTGGTGAGTGTACGCTTTCAGCGTTTCTCGTTGTATAGGAAGTAATATTTGTAGAATGACATAATGGAACAGACGACAGTAGAGAAATTGAGACAAGAAACTTTGACCCCAAATATGCTCGACCAAAATCTTTATAAGTTGAGGCATTTATAGAAAATAACTTTAAGATCAAGGTAGATGAATTGATTGGAATTAATTTGTCGATCGTTAGTCCGACAGTTTACTTGAAGTTATCAACTGCTGACAAGTGCGATGAAATTGTGAGATCTTGTGGTGGAGTAGCGAGATTTAAACACTGATGGATATATAGGGGATGTCACGATTTCGCGAGCAGGTATGGGGACACGGACAGACCGGATTTTTGCGCTCCCCTTTGAAGTAACAAAAGAGGAGATTAATGAGAAACTGCAGGAATATGGCACAATTATCAGCAATGTTGCAGAGAAGTGGTCTACTTTGCACAAATATCCCGTTCTAAATGGTGTTAGACAGAATAAATTTGACATGTTGAAACATATTCCCTCTTATCTCACGATATGTGGATACAGAGCGATAATTATTTACGATGGGCAACCGAGAACTTGCTCAGGTTGTGGCTCGACTATACACGTCCGTGCTCAGTGTGTGCAGAGGCGTGTGACGCAACTAGCGACTGGTGAGCGAGAGCAACCTAGTCACATGACCACGTTACCCGTGACGTACGCCGCCGCAACCCGCGGAGACGTTGCCCCAGACACATGAATAGAAAGGGCGGCAACTGAGTATACAGAAAGTCCAGCTGAAAACGTCGCTATGGAGTCTAGTAGCACAGAAGCTATGGGTCCACCTACTTCTCAAGAAGCAGGAACCAGTGCCCATGCCGAAGGTGACCAAATTAAGACGGCAGAAGAAGGCACGTGTCCGTCACACGAAGAAGAGGGGCAGTGCAAAGATGACACTGTTGAGACGTCTGAGGATGGCGACCTGCAGTCCCCCATGACTTCACCCATGTCCCGGAGGAAGCGTCGCAAAGCTCGTCAGGGAGCAGAACAACTTGCGCCGCTACTGCGTGATAAAGCGAAGCGGATAAGCCAAGAAATGGCGAACACAACTCAAGGAGCGCTTCCGGACAACCGAACTACAACAACAAAGAAGTCACGAACTGAGGACACTGAACCAGATCGAGGAAAACACACCCCTAAAAGCGGTGCCAAGACAACTGACAAAGGCACAGCAAGTCAGAAGGACCCTCCATGTGTATCACAGACGGACGTGGGGGAAGCTAAGTGCACTTGCGATTGGGCGGATGATGTTGAGGAACACAGCCAAGATGCAGAGATGACTGAGATAACAGACAGCACCCGAACACCGACATGAAGTGACCACCGATCGACAAAATACCGTCGAACACGCTAATATGGCAGGTGACGATGCAGACCTTTTAAATGGAGATATATCCACCTTGTCTGGTACACAGTATAACTACTTCAATGGTACAGACAACATGACGTCCTTGCAGGCGTACAGAATTGCGACCTGGAATATTAATAAAATTAGCAGCACTTTCTATCTGAAGAACCTCCAAGATTTTCTGTACGCCGCCGATGTTGACATCCTTTCGCTGCAAGAAGTAACGGACATCTTTTTGGCAATGACCTCGGTACGGCGATTATGGCTAAAGAAGGTATCATACTTACAAAAGTGGAGAAACTGCCGAACAGTAGAGGCATAACTGCCACAATAAATAATACTAGGTTAATTAACATATATGCCCCCTCAGGAACTGGGAACAAGCGCCGCAGAGCCGATTTTTTCAAGGAGGACATAGTACCACTTTTTACTGTCCGATCTGAACAAACAATATTCGCTGGCGACTTCAATTGCGTACTGAGTCCCAAAGATCAGACGCCCAATTTTAATAAATCTCTGGAGTTGGAGACCATCGTAAGAGACTTAAATCTGCTTGATACTTGGGAACTGAAACACGGTGATAAGATGGGTTACACATACATCACCAGTCACTCTGCCAGTCGTATAGGCAGGACCTATGCGACGTCCAATTTAAAGGAACACATTTTACAGTCCGAACTATGGCCAACTATGTTCTCTGATCATATCGCGTACATATGTACTGTAAACTCAGAGAGACAGGGAACGTACAGAGCGAGAGGCTAGTGGATGTTTAACGTAGCACACCTATCGGACCCTGGATGTCGTGCAGCATTCTATACAACTTGGGTAGAATGTGAACGGAAGTTCTCTCTTTACAGTACGGCACTGCACTGGTAGCTACAATGCGCAAAACCCGCAATAAGGAGGACACTGAAAAACTACTCCCGCGAAAAAGCCGCCTGGCGGAAGCAGACGACAGAATTTTACTTTCAGTGCCTGCGAGACTTGTACGTTCAGGACGCCATAGTCATCAATAATTACGGGCAGATCCAAAGAATAAAGGCGAAACTGTTAATTTTGAAGAGACAACATCTCGAAGGCTGTCAAATACGAACGCGCTTACGAAACACAACAAATTAAGAGACTACATCGATGTACCATGTTCTCTAAGAAAATAAAAGACAGAGAAGGGAAATTCTGACAGAATTTAAAACTTCAGACGGGAGACTCTTGACAGACCAAGCTGCAATACGAGAAGAGTTCCACAAACATTTTAGAGAATTACTTGCCATTACACCAACAGACGAAACAGCACAGCAAGACATTACTGCTAGGATACAAAGAAGAGTAACTCCGGAAGAAGCAGGCGAGCTTGCATCAGAGATAACAGACGACGAAGTCGAAGATGCTATCTCAAGGAACCCGAAGAATAAATCACCTGGTCCAGATGGGCTTCCCGCGGAGTTGTATCATGTCTTTCGAGAACGAGTAACGCCTAAATTGGCACTCGTATGTAACGAAATAAGGCAAACAAAACATGATTTTCCCAAAGAATTCTGTGAAGGCACTGTGGTCGGTCCCCAAAACAGCAGGAGGCAAAACCATAGCGTATCTTCGACCTCTAACACTTCTCAATAGTGATTATAAGATCTTCGCCCATATCATAATGCAAAGGCTCAAGTCCGTTATTCGTACCGTGACAGGAGCTTATCAAACAATTGTGGCGAAAGATAGGACAATCTATCAGACCTTAATCGACTACGGAGACATCATAGCAATATCGGAAGCTTACAACATCAGATGTGCATTGATGTCGCTTGATTTTGAAAAGGCTTTCGATAAAGTAAATCATTCGTATCTTTTCCGGACTATGAAAGCCATGCACTTTCCACAGACAGTGATAGATACTGTGAAAACCATACTCACGAATAGCACGTCACGAATAAGTATAAACGGCCAACTCAGCAGCCCGATAAATGTTCATATTTCGGTACGACAGGGGTGCCCAATGTCTTTGACGCTTTTCGCATTGGCTCTTGAACCTCTTATGACCTGCCTGACAGAAGAACTTCGTGGACTACACATCCATGGGCAGAAGATAACATGCCAAGCTTACGCGGATTATGTTGGACTCCTTGTGACTGATGCAAGCGAGATGGACAAAGTACTTGACATTGTGGCGACTTACGAACTTGCGTCAGGAGCTAAATTAAACCGCAATAAATCTGGTGTTATGAATCTTGGTCAAGGTATAGAGATCAGACCCACTGGACCAATAAAAATGGTGGAACGAATAAAATGCCTCGGAATCGAATATACTCGTAGTATTCACCGCACGGTCGCTCTCAATTACAGGACACTACTTGCAAAATTACGAGCAGGCATACAACAACACAGCTTGCGCAATTTAAACGCCATTCAAAAAGTGCAGCTAGTCAACACGTATATTACATCCAAAATCAACTATGTTGCTCAATTGCTGACCTTGCCCAGAATCATAGCACGCAAAATGCAAGCAACGCTTGTGTTTTTTTTTTTTTTTTTTTTTTTTTTTTTTTTTTTTTTTTTTTTTTTTTTTAGTAGAGGTCACATATTTAAAGTTGCATTTGACACTTTGACGCTACCGACACACAAAGGCGGTTTAAAACTGACAGATATATACCTTAAAGCGCAAGCACTGTATGTCAGTAAAACAGATAAACAGTGGAAACGATCATCAACGACCTTAGTGTCTCATCTTTTGAATCAAATCACACCGGTTATCAGGGCTCCACCAATAGACGTGCACCACATCTCGCACGAAGTGTACCACCTCAAACACTTCCTAGTGGAGTACAGCTACATACGTCATAGAATCCCGGAGAAAGGCAGTACACAGTAAAGGAGGTCTACAACACTTTGATGGAAGGCAAACAGGGTAATGAAATAGAAAAAAAGTTTAAACACATCAACTGGAACAATATATGGGCAAACATATCTGACAACCACTTATCATCCAATGTGAGGTCAACGTGGTACTTGGCCGTCAATAGAAAAATCCCCACCAACTCAAAATTGCACAAGATACATCTGGCAGCCGAACCAAACTGTGCCCATTGCAACCTAATTGACACCGAAGAACATCGTTTTGTGTGTGAAGATGCGAAAGATGTGTGGCTACTATTCAGGAAAACACTGATACTTATTCTCCGCACATCACCAAACACAATAACAACGACACAAGTACTTAATCCTGATGACGTGCCGTTCCCTAATACTAGACGAAGATCAGTCAACTGGATCAAAGGCCAGACTGTTCATTACTTTTTAACAAACAAGACAGAGAATGAAGAAGATTATTGGATGTACCTGCTGATAGAACATCAGAAGCTTGAACGTCACAGAAAATATAAAGAGAAGTACGCAAATTATCTAAAACGAACAATAATATAGAACAACGGAAGAGAAAAATGAAACGATACAGTTTCATTTAGGTATATTATTTATTATCTTTTTATTTCATTTTACGACAAGAAGATGGCTATTTATTTTTATACTTATTTAATTTTTGTTTTCATATCGATGCAAAAATACGTCGTAGAAAAAGGAAAAAGAAATTTGAAGCTTGAGATGCACTGCAAACCATATCCGAGTATCTCTGAAAGAAGAGTGCATCATAACAACATACTTAATCAAAATGGAAACAGAAGTAAGAGATTAAGTACAATACTAAAAAAAAAAAAAAAAAAAAAAAAAAAAAGTATGCCGTGTGGTCTGACGCACCGCTTTCCGAGACGAGGAGGCGCACCGGCCCTGGTTCGAATACGCCAGGCGGATTAATGAAGGGTGTCGGAATGCCGGTCAGTCTGGATGTGGTTTTTAGGCGGTTTTGCACGTCCCCCTAGGTGAATACCAGTCTCTTCCTCAAGTCCCGCCTCAGTTACACGATTCGCAAACATTTCATAACACTTTACGCTTTCACTATACACATGCATTTGGGTAAACATTTCATCCCCGGGGGCAGGGGGTGGCGGCAAATCTGCAATAACAAAGCTGGCCCTGCATGTACGGGAAAAGGGCTGAAGAGAAAGAAAGAAAGGATTGGAAGTAATCGAATAATGATGTCAGTTTGTGTTGTTTTTGAGATGTTAAACCAATCTACTACTAAGAATAAATGTTAAAGTATGTTCTAAAAGAGCACTCCCTTTTTCTTAATTAAACAACCCAATTATTCCCTGCATATCAAGTGTAACGAATGGAGAACGAAAGAATAACTATCCAAGTAAATGTGATTGAGATAAGAATTTTATAATTTAATTTCAATGATTATTACAGTAGCAGTATATGAAGTATCAAACTGTCTACTGGGTTCTGGTTCTAAATTGTTATTTGTTGCTCAATTCGAAATAAATTATGTCCTGTTGGTGTAGAGGTTGATGTGGAAACCCTACAATAAACTTTGGGTCATTTATTAATACGTTAGAGGCACAAATAACGTATCGTTACTGAAACTAGGCGACTAATAGATATATGAAATATTTCTTAAATAATTCACCCATTTGGAAAAAAGAACAACGAGAAAGAAAAACAAAGAGCGGAAAGTTCACCTTACCGATTAGTAGTAGAGCAAAAACAGGTGACCGCTCATCTTTGGAAGCGAATCGGGATATGTTTCATTAATTTGTACTGCTTGGTGAATACAGATATACCGGAGTCGTTCCGGAAGTAATGATTCGTTTTTTTTTTTAAATTATTTCTTTTGTGGTGCCCTTGGACATCCGAGATAGATGTCATTGCTTAGTGCTAATACTTGAACCTTTCTCCTTTTTTTACAGGTGATTCTATTGCAGTAGCTGGCGCCAGAAATGGAGTGTAAAAAAAAAGGGGGGGGATGAGTCATTACATTTCACACCGCAGAAGAAACTGCGACGATTGAAATCCATCGACGCTTGCTAAAGGCGCATAGAGGCGATAGGATACACGTGAACACTGTGAGGCGATTCGTGTGGCCTTTCTAAGGTGTTCAAAAGAACGTGCAGGACAAGGCACGGTCTATTCTACCCTGCGAAGATCGACTTTATCATTTTATCCGTGTTGATCAGCGGATAACAACCAGAGGTACACAAACGTGAATGTCGGTTTTGATATCTTGGAAACAATGTTGAAACATCTAGATTATCGCAAATCTATACGAGACAGTTCCCACTGATGTTTACAGAAGAAGAAATATCTCATCGAATGGAAATTTGCCTCGACCAGCTGGATCATTTGAAACTGAAGGTGTCAATTTTTAAAATAGTATCGTCGTAGTTGGACTAAGTGGCGAACGTTTTCAAGATTCGGATGCTTTTATCAAAGCCTTAAGGACGTTTTTGATTTTTACAAGGCGGTGTGCTGGCTCTGTTTCATTGTTGGCAAAAGTACATTGTAAATAGTGGTGACTATGGGGAAAATGACCGTATATAGCTGTAATATTCCTCGATTTAATACGTTGCTTGCAGTGGCCATTTTGAGCAGCAGCTAAATTGTATTTCACTGTAAGGTTTTAAAATAAACGCCTTTTGCTACTGCGAATGGTTTTATTTTTATATTTTTAAATCACCCATACGCGTTTCGCCTTTCTCTCAAGGCATCATCAGTGGGTGTCCTGAAATATTTACATCTTTTTGTTTATACATATAGGTTAGGTCTCTTACATATCTAAAACATTTCATTTCTGATTTAAAACAGTTCGTTTTTTGGAATAAAATGGTGTACTTACAGCACTTGCTATTCCACTTCAGTCTTATTCTGGCAACCAGGTCGAAATGTTACACTGTTTTTCGAAACACATTGTAGTTCTCTGGTTCTGCTGTCACCTGCTGCCATACTGTGTCTACTGCTGTTTGTTTTGTAGTGTTTTGTAGTGTTTGTTTTGTAGTGTTTTGTAGTGTTAAACAAACAGCAGTAGACACAGTATGGCAGCAGGTGACAGCAGAACCAGAGAACTACAATGTGTTTCGAAAAACAGTGTAACATTTCGACCTGGTTGCCAGAATAAGACTGAAGTGGAATAGCAAGTGCTGTAAGTACACCATTTTATTCCAAAAAACGAACTGTTTTAAATCAGAAATGAAATGTTTTAGATATGTAAGAGACCTAACCTATATGTATAAACAAAAAGATGTAAATATTTCAGGACACCCACTGATGATGCCTTGAGAGAAAGGCAAAACGCGTATGGGTGATTTAAAAATATTAAAATAAAACCATTCGCAGTAGCAAAAGGCGTTTATTTTAAAACCTTACAGTGAAATTCCTCGATTTAGCTGTGCTGTTGTGATTTATTTATTTCCTGTAGTTTTCACGAATAAAAATAGGAGAATCTTTGGCATTGTTTTTCGTCGTATCCATGCATAACATATATGAGTACGTAATTATTTCATTCTCCACAGGAAATTTAGCAATTTTCGCAGTTTGCTGACGTAATTGCCAGTATTGACACAAGGGATACACATATTTCACTGTTAAATATAATTACGTTGCCCCTGTGGTACAGTTATATTACATTATTAAATGTTTACCGTCTGTAATTCGAAACAGTCTGCGTGAGCGTTCGGAATTTATTTTTACACTAGCTTATATGCCCGTGCTTCGCAACGGTTGTTAAAGAGGAACCAGTGTATATCATGGTTTTTAGGGTTCTGGACCTAGGTCAGCGAAAACGGAATCCTTGTTGGATCGCCCTGTCAATCTCAGTTTTCCTAGCCAAGATGTCAAATTTAAGTAGAAGTCTTTGTCGAAAACGATGAATGTTCATGATACGTAAAACACCGTTGGTCGCCGTTTATTATTTCCCAAGTATCCTCTAGTTCTAATTAGTGTACCATTTCTGCAAGAGTTGGACATCCATTAAAGTTCGGCCATTGGTCCTTTGGCTTCAAGACACAATTAAAGTCGCCTCCGACTACAACGTCCTCCCAATTTCGCCGGAGGAAATACAATAAATCACTGGCAAAGAACTGGGCTCTACTTGTTCTATTTTGGTTCCCGGAAGGGGCATATATATTTATGAATCTAACTCCATTAATGAGACACGATATCCCTCTGCCATTTTACAATCGCTCGACATCCGATACAATCACGCCCTCTTTGGTTAGGAGAGCAGTTCCCGAAGTACTACCTGGGGTGCTGTTTCTGAGTACATCGTATTCCGGAATATCTGGGTGAAATTCGCTGTCTACCTCTTGCAGGAGAGCGATATCAACATCACAGCTGTATAAATAATCACGAAGATTGTTTATCTTCTGTTGCGAGATGATCTTGATTATATTTACGGTGCCTGAAACGCAGGCATTCAGTGTTAGAATTACACTCTCCAACCAGGACGCAGAGGTACGATGTCGATAAAAGCATTAATGGTTGTTAGAAACGACACTCTCTATCACCCGACGGGACTGGAGAGGCAGGTCGTATAATTCTTCTCCCATTGCGGCTGATACATCGTCTGTTGGTGGTCCAGCTCTACCCGTTTCTTGTTCCATTGTCACATCTTCCCCGTCATATGCCGAGTTCAGTATACGGGCTGGGGCAGTCTTGCTTTGTGTGCCGTTTTCCGTTAGACTTGGCCTCTCCCTACCGACGGGTTGTAATCCCGGTGGGTCTTCCACAGCTTCATAGTCCCTCGGCTTGTTATTAGGTGGGGAGATTTCCGACACCCGTTTGCTACCATTCTGCTGCTTCGGATCGGAATTTGCTGATGTGGTGACAAGTAAATTGAGACCAATATCCGTCAGTTTCTCGGGCAATATTGGCACTGTCTTCTCTGCGTCTTGATGGGCTATTCTTCGTTTTTTGTGTTTCTTGGGAGAGACTGCTGTTTGATTTTCTGAGGAGCAGGTTTCCTTTCCTGGAGTTCGTTTGCTGCTGGGACTCGGACGCTTCCCGTCTTCTTGGGCTGGAGCACCGTATTGGAGGCCGGCCGATCTCGTGCCTTCCGGTTGATCATATTCCATTGTCACATCTTTGGTAGAATTATCTTGGGTGAGAATGTCCATAGACGTCTCTTGAACAGCTTCTGTAGTACCGGAAGATTCACTGAAATGAGGGTGCTCCGGCGTGTTCGTGCGCACTCGGGTCGCAGCCACATAAGAGATCTGGAGGGTCTTCATCCTGTCAGCTGACGCTGTTTCGCCTGTAGGTACCTGTGTCACCCTTCTCTGAATACATTGGACTCGAACATGACCAGTTGAACCGCAACCGGTTGACCATCGTACATGATAATCGCCCTATAGTCACAGATCGAAATATATGATGGAATATGTGTCTTTAATTCGATCTTCACCTGCCGAACACCGTTCAAAACAGGTACTTTAAACGTCATCCATTTTTCAGCAACATTGCTGCCGACCTTTCCATATTTCGCCAAAGCGGCATTAATTTCTTCTGCTGGAACTTCAAATGGTAGTTCGAATATTCGGACTGTCTGAATACCAAACCCTGCGTGCGTCACTTTAACTTCACCAAAGTTCCCATCACAGTGCTTGAATTTAAGATTACCAGCACGGGACTGCACAATTTCGTCACAAATTTCCGGACTTTTGAACTTAATATACACAGTACTGCTAACTATTGAGAGATCGCCAAAGGAACTTTTCAGTGATTCCTCAATCCATGATTCAATTTCATATGACATCGGTCGTGCATAGTTGCAATCGAATACAAACCTCAAAGTATCTCTTCTTGGTACTTCAGTCATGTTCGTGTTCTCGTCATGATTCACACAATAACACGTTATTGCGGCCGCTACGAGAGCGTCAACTCGCCGGGAAACAGCGCTCAGACGACAGCAGCAGAGGCGTAAACACCGCCGCGTCCGCTCGCCAAGGCCCCAGCCGGCCGACTCAACGATGTAAATTCAATGTTGTGTTCATAAAGTTAAGGCTGAGTTGTGCAATTGTCTGTTTGGCGTAAACTTCTGAAAACACTTCCACCGTTGAGATGAGAAATAGTAATAATAATGTCGCGTTGAAATGGAAGCAGGCTTGACTTCTAAGGCAACTAAACACGGCACTTATACTGAAAGCACGTTATTACGAACTCAACATACACGCAGCACTGACTGCCTCTCAGGCAGAGTGCTCTGCTATTTATACACAGAACTTAGAAGAACAGTTAACATAAGAAACAAGTAGAATTTACAAGTGAACATAAGAAAGATGTACAACCTTCTGGAATTGTTAATTACAAAGAAATAAATTTTTGCCGGTGGGCGGGATTGAAACCGGCGACCTCCAGCACCGCAGTCCGTGACGCTATCCCCTGCTCCACGCCTGCAGTCGGTGATCGTGGTCTCTCGCGGCATTGCTCCCTCTTCTGGAGAAACAGCGACCCGCTGTTATGATCCCTGTGGAGCCAGCTGCAATATCCTGGATCTTGACCGTGTCATGGGTCCTCTGTATGATAGTTCAAGAGAATCCTTCCCTTCTCCGCGATTATCGACGACAGACGTTCCTGTCGTGGCTTCATCAGGAACATTACCGTCCTTAGAGTCCTTGAACAAGAAGCCATTGTCGTCTACCTGCTCTTCAGGATCGTAGTAAGGCTTCATGCGCAGGACGTGAACAATGTCTCTTCGTTTTTGACGTTTCGACGACGGCTCATAATCCTCATCTACGTATGTGACGTCTGACAGGCGGCGTATGACATCATACGGGCCAAAGTATCGCTTCAATAACTTTTCTGACAGTCAAACCTTTCGTACAGGGGTAAAAATCCATATCAGATCTCCTGGTCTGTACACAACAGGTCAGTGCTTGTCGCTATAGCGCTGACGGCCCTTCTCCTGGGCGTCCAGTGTCCGTATGCGAGCCAGCTGTCTTGCATCTACGACCCTGGTGATGAGGTTTAACATAGTCATCCTGAGTGTCGTCCGGTTGGAACGGGAACAGCGTATCCATTGTCGTCTCAGCTTCACGGCCATGGAGCAGGAAAAACGGAGTGAAGCCTGTGGTGTATTGTCTTGCGGTATTGTAAGCAAATGTCATAACTGGCAGAATTGTATCCCAATCCTTCTGCTCAACATCAACATACATCGACAGCATGTCGGCTAACGTCTTGTTAAAACGTTCCGTAAGACCATTTGTCTGAGGATGGTATGCAGTTGTCATTCTGTGTACAATGTCGCTTCGTGACATTACCTCTGATACTAGTTTTGACTGGAATACTTTTCCACGATCAGATATCATGACACGAGGTGCTCCATACTTCAAAGTAATGTCTTCTACAAGGAATTTTGCGATCTCTGGAGCTTCTGCAGTCAGCATAGGTTTGGTGACAGCGTAGCGTGTGAGGAAGTCAGTGCAGACTATTATCCATCGGTTACCGGTTGTCGACTTCGGGAACCTCCCTAACAGATCAATCCCCACTCGGTGGAATGGAGCTGCTTCCGGCGGAAACGGTACGAGATGCTCAGGAGGTAATTGCGGTACATGCTTCCGTCGCTGGCACTCTTTACAATGACTCACATAGTGCTTGACAGATCGGTAGAGACCTTTCCAGTAATACCTGCGTCTGATTCTGTCTAGGGTCTTCAAGAATCCCAGATGACCGGATATTGGAGCATCGTGGAAATATTTGAGAATAGCTGGCTGGAGATGAGCTGGAACAACCAGTAGCCATTTGGGGCCCAGTGGATTGTAGTTGCTCTTATACAATGTTTCGTTTATAAGTTGGAACTCTTCATTGGTCGGTTCTCCTTTCTCCAAGGCCTCTATTGTTTTTAATAGTGCTGGATCTTCCCTCTGTTCAGCTGTAACGTCATCTAATTCAGTCAGGGCTGAAATTCCATTAATGCTGTTGTGTTCCACTAATGGATTCCTCGAAAGGCAGTCGGCATCCTTGTGTTTGCGCCCGTTTTTGAATACCACTGTGACATCGTACTCTTGGAGTCTTAGTGCCCATCTTGCTAGTCGACCTGATGGATCCTTCAAGCTAGTCAGCCAACACAAAGAATGGTGGTCTGTCACGACGGTGAATGGTTTGCCGAATAAATACGGTCGGGACTTGTTGATGGTCCAGATAACTGCGAGACATTCTTTTTCAGTTGTAGAGTAGTTTATCTCGGACTTTGAGAGTACTCTTGACGCATAGGCTATCACTTTTTCAGCACCTTCCTGAACTTGTACAAGCACTGCACCAAACCCATAATCACTGGCGTCTGTGTGAAGTTCCGTTTCTGCATTCTCGTCGTACAAGGCTAGCACTGTTACGGAAGTTAGAGCCTCCTTAAGTGCCCGGAAAGCTCTTTCCTTTGTCTCATCCCAGAAAAACTCGGCGTCTCCCTGCAGAAGTTCTTGTAATGGACGTGCCTTGTTACAAAATTATGAATCGTCGGTAGTATGAGCACAGCCCGAGAAAACTTCTCACATCACGAATGTGCTGGGGAAGTTGGAAATTCTGTGACTGCCCTTACTTTATCTGGATCAGGACGGATACCATCTCCGTTGACTAGGTGCCCCAGGATTTTTATCTCTTTGGTGACGAAGAGGCACTTCTTTGGATTGAGGCGGAGTCCTGCAGCCTGAACACACTTCAACACAGTTGACAGGCGACTCAGATGTTCTTCGAATGTTTTCGAGAAAACGACAATGTCATCTAAATAGCAGAGACACGTCGTCCACTTAGGGTGTCGAAGCAACCTGTCCATCAGCGTTCCAATGTGGCTGGAGCATTACATAATCCAACATCATAGAGGCCGTCAGGTGTAATAAAAGCAGTCTTCTCCCTGTCAGCTTCGTCAACCTCGATTTGCCAGTAACCTGTCTGCATGTCCATAGTTGAGAAGTATGTAGCTCCTTTCAAGCAGTCTAAGGTGTCGTCAATACGCGGCAATGGGTAGACATCTTTCTTTGTGATTCTTTTCAGCCACCGATAGTCGACACAGAATCGCCACGTGCCATCCTTCTTCTTTACAAGGACCACCGGAGACAACCAAGGACTCTCCGATGGTTGAATAATGTCATCTCGCAACATCTTCTCCACTTCCTCCCGAATTATCCGTCTTTCAGCTGGCGACACTCTATACGAACGCTGGCTAATTGGCGGATGATCCCCAGTATTGATACGGTGCTTTATCGTGGGCCGTTTCGATGACTTTTCCCCTGCTGAGGTGTGAATGCACCCGAAAAATGGCGTAATAAACCTAACACCCGCTGGCGTTGTTCCTTGGTCATTCCAGGCCCTATTGGCAGTTCCAGGGCAAGGGGTCTTCATTGATGATGTTGAGCTTACCGTCCTGGATTGGTTCAGATGTCCCGATACACATTCCCTTGGGGATAAGTTGTGACTGCTCGTGACAATTTGTGATCCAAATCTCTCCTTGACCACCGGTAATGCTTATGCTAGCCGCCGGTATGAAAATTTCTTTTGTGAGTCTGATAAACCTTTTAATATCAACAAGAACTTCACAGTTTAACCGGTCATCTGTGTTTGTGACTGCAACTCTTCTCATTGTCAACGTCGGTATCGTCACATTGTCAACGACGAATAACTTCCCAGAAAATTCTGGGCGGAACAACTTCTTCAATTCGCAGCTCAGATCTTCCACAGTCAATGATAGCTTGGGATGCCTGAAGGAAGTCCCATCGCCGGCCGCGGTGGCCGAGGGGACTGAGGCGCTCCAGTCACGATCTGCACGGCCACTGCGGTCGGGGGTTCGAATCCCCCCTCGGGCATGGATATTTGTGACGTCCTTAGTATTAAGTAGTTGATAGGTAGTTTGTAAGTTTAGGGACTGATGGCCCCGTAGTCGAGTACCATAAGCTATACAAGTGAACATTTTGAATTCCCATCCGAGGATGACATTGTTACTACATTCCGTTAACACGAAAAATTCGAACGGCTGGGTTCTGTTGTTGATGGTTATTCTTGCGACACAAGTTCCTGCTGGATGGGCGTACTTTCCATTCGCGACCTTCAGCACAGTTCCCGTATCACAGAACATTGTCTTCTTTAGTGTGCGGCGGTAATTATCCGACAGTACAGAAAAAGACGCTCCTGAATCAACAAGTGCCCGGACAGGTTGGCCGTCGATGAGATTTCCCGACATCTTAGCGACTGTCGTCCATGGAGGATTTTCATCTGCGGCGGCGTCACCTCCGTAGATGGTCGCCTCTTGTAGTTTTCCTGGGCGCGGCGGCTAGGAGAGCGGCTGGTACCTCTGTACGGCGACGGTGAACGGCTGCGGCGCATCGGGGAGCGACCTCGTCTATGGTACGGCGATGGGCTTCTTCTTATAGGTCGACTGAACTCATCAGCAGGTGATTGCCTGGGATAGAACTGCTCTGATGGCTGATGTCTTGGGGCAATTGATCGTCGAATATTTGCCTTCTCTCTCTGCGGTAACGTACGCCTTGACCAGGGCGCCCACAATGGAAACACAGTGGTGTGTTGTCTTCTGTCCTCCAGACGTTCGTTATTCTGCGGGGCGTCATTGTTGCCGGGGGAGTTGGTTGTGGTCGCGTCGGCCGGTTAACAGGCTGCCATTTGGCGGCTGCAGCGTAAGTCATAGAAGGGCGACGCCATTCTTCACATCGGGCGCGATTGGCGGAGGAGACAGGAGCTAATGTCTGAAATACCTCTTCCTCAGCGGCGTCGGTTCCCTCGTGACTTACAGGGCTCACATCCATGGCCATAATCTGATGCTCGCTCGGTCTAATAGTCCCGGCTGCCAAGCACTGTTGTAATTCTTCTCGATTTGTCGTATGAAAGAAGCGAAGTCATGCTGGTCTTCCACATCGGCCATAGGGACTACATTGGGTAGTCGGTCATACTTCTTGCATCCAACTCTCCTTTGTTGCATTACGTTGGAACCACTTGATGAACTCTTCTGTCGTAGCGACATCTTTTATCAGAAGGGCTTGGTACGTGTCTTCTGCTATATCCTTCATCAGGTGCGTGATTTTGTCGGCCTCAGTCATGTTCGGATTGACAGTGTTACACAGGGCCAAAACATTCTGTATCTCAGACAGTGTCGGCTCACTATGTCGTTGGGCCCGGTTCTTCAGTTGTTCTTCCGCCGAGCGTATTTGTCGCTGTCGGTCTCCATACGTCTTCTTAAGTTCCGCCTGGAACGTTTCCCAGTCATTCAGTTTGTCTCGCTTTTGCAAAAGTCATAATTATATACAGTAAAACAGCTGTTAAAAGAACCATGAAGTAACTAGCGTAAATCACACAGCTTAATACATAATATAAGAAAATGCATTTCATTCATTCGTAATTAAAATATTTTAAGGTAAATATCATCTTTGTATTAATTGTAGAAACTTTATTTTATTTTATTCCATTTATTTATTTTTGTTGTTGCGGGAATTATCTTTTGTTCCACAGTGAAAGTTCTTTTAATGTAAAGTGTAAAATATTATTGTGCAAAACGAAGTTATGAAGATACCAGTTCGGAACGCCACAATTCAACAAACCGCTTGTGCAGTCACCATGGGCAGATCTCACTGGACGATTGTCACCCAATTAGTACAGTCTGAAATATGCAGTCGCAACGCTCACTGTTGTAAAAGTTGTTCAAACTGACTGTTGCAACGACACTAGCGTTCCTAGATCTAACTAGGCCACCGTAAGAATGATGTTTATAATTATTTTTCTATGTAATTAATGAAATAGTTACCACAATTTTTTACTTTATAAGCATTAGTAAAATATGGAGAGACGTACATAATCGTAAAATTAATGTAAAAATGAATACTCTGATTCAGTCAATAAAGAAGAACTTATTCATGACGAAATACTTAGTAATATGTGTATATTTGCAGCTTGCTCCTCTGAAAATAAATATAAGATAATCATCTGTTTTTGTTTTGGTCTGTTCTTACTATGACAAGCCGATTCTTATGCTAATCCTTTCGATATGGAGTCAAATGAATCTCAAATTTTTACACTTCACACGTGTTTTTAATACGCGCATATACTTTTATGTCTAGATAGCTACTTTTGCTTAAAGATTCTTGCCTTTTGTAATTCAGGTGTAGCAACAACGTTGTTGCGAAATAGTTTGATCGCTTTTGACGAATTATTGCCCCATCTGTTATGTTTGTCCTTCAGTTACAGGTATATTGGCTGATTTGGTACTTTGAATAATGTACGTATTAGAATCCAAATACGTTTTCTACGTTCGAAACTCGTCGATTATCTTAGAACTTTAATCAATACCTTAACGTTCCTGAGTAGAAAAACCGACGTCTTTTTGCCACAGGGCAGGTCTTCTGGTGTTTATTGGTAATTTTTTTAAATTAGAAAATGAAATTCTTCAATTAAAACCTGTAGATTACAAGATAATAGTAAATTAAGTTTGTTGAGCTCGTAGTAAACCTAAGAAAGACATATGTGAATTTATATCTTTCTTATCAGAAATTTTTAAGACACTACATACGTTTCCAGTTGTAAAATGTATGTTAAATTCAATATAAACGATACCATTCGCCGTCATCCGAGATCGTTTTCAGAGATGTAGCTTGCCTGCAGCTTGAAGTGCTGCTGTTGCAGTTTATAACAAAAGTCAGTGTTGTGTCGTGACTAACTATATATATTAGACTGTGCAATTACTGATCCCTCTGAGCCTATTAGCGCCTGTAGTTGTATGAACTACTCGGCGTGTTTCCACTTTTTCAATATAGCTTTGTTGTTTGTAAATCTTATCGGACCAAACTGCGTGGTCATCAGTCCGTAGCTTACAAACCACTTAAACCTAGGTAAACTAACCTAAGGACAACACGCACACTCATGCCCCAGGGAGGACTCGAACCTCCACGGCGAGCAACCGCGCGCTCCGTAGCGAGACGCTTTTGACCGCTCGGCTACTCCACCGCGGCCTCAATATAGCTTTTACCCCGTGAGTATAACACAGACTTCACTGTCTCTGGTCAAATGATCTAGCATTTAGTTCGAACAGGGCAGCATGGAGATCAAAGAGTGCGAACCAACGAGATTAAATTTCACAGAGTGGCTAACTCACAAAGAGCTTAAATTTCATATAGTAGCAATAAGTCCACCATGTTTGAGACAAACTGAACTGACGTCCGCCATGTTATTTGGGGTATCGGCTGACAGCTGTTATGCAACATCCACTAGAGAATTTTACCTATTCTCAATTCCACGTCTTAAATAAAGATTGACTATTGAATACAGATGAACAGCAAGTTCCGCCAGACTTAAAAGAAACTCTGAATTGACGAGCCTGGTAGTATATTTCCTAATGATGGGATAATGAAATCTAACGAAACTGTCAGTATTATAGTTCCATTTCGAAGTATAACAGTTCTCAAACGTTTGCAATAACAAAGAAAGTGCCGCTTTGAAATTATTTGTGGTGTTTATAATGCAAGTACATGGCCCAAGCGAGCTGAGGAATATAAAGTGGCTAGTAATTGTTACTTCGAACAGTCATGTTCATTGATTTGCATCTTTTGTTAATGTGTTGTAACAGCTGCTTTCATAAAGTCTAGTATACATTTATCTGATGTTTACTAAACGTATAAAGTCTTCAAAATTGTAAAATTATTGATAGGTGGTTTGGTTGTGAACTTTGGTGGAAGAAGTTTGAGTACAAAGACGAAAGTGACAAGAAAATACTGCAATTAAAATTGCGCTTGGGTCAGCTGCTACAAAAGCATTCCACTTCGAAATAAGGTGCCGTTAATAACCTTTCTTGTTGCCACGCTGAAATAAGTATATATTAGTATCAAAGAACACAAACATATACACGTGAAAAAATTCTGGCTGTTAGTACTGCTTCCACACTTTGCACTGGTTACGTGTCAACCATAAACGATCAAATATTGTCAACAACAAATGAAAATATTTTTAAAGAAGATGAAAATACTCAAAAGTGTGGTTTCATCAGCTCAGGTCAACTTAAGAAGAAGCAACTCAAAAACAAAACAACACTGTGTAGAAAACTGAGCATTTTTTAAAGGTGTGTATTTCAAGGGAATTACAGGATAGGTCATCTGAAGCTTCACTCTTGGGGCAGCTAAGTTCCATTACTCAGGAATTTTGTTTGAGTGTAGACAGACTGACATGAAACAAGGCAAAACATTTGGTGTTCTTGGACGAAGTACTTGTCGTTTTATCACTTCGATTTGTGCCTTTAAATGCTGAACACACTTTGGGCATATTTCAGTGGCCGAAAATTGTACAGACAGTACACACCAAATACAATATTCACCAAATACAGCACTTCACACTCAACAACAACATACGATAGAAAGACTCCTCTCAAGTGTACTAATCGCCGTAAATATGGCGGGCGAGTTTACTCCGGTTGCCGCAAAGAGCGCTGTAACTCGTTTGTTAGCCACCCTTTAAAATTTTATCTCGTTGACAATACAGGAAGTACACACCAAAGGGAAAATTGCTCAGTTTTCTACCTACTGTATTTTTTTTTCTGTTGCTTCTGTGGGTGGTGACATAGTACAATGTTCAGGGTAATTACAGTGATAAGGCTAACGAACTGCTGACGTACCGTGCAGATAATTCTCAGACTAATTAATATGTCACGAACTATTGTTTCATTTTGTGTAAATTTTACTTACGTTGGACAATATTTTTGGGATAGTGGAAAGGACGGTGAAATAATCTACTAGAAAGATCTACTTTACAAACATTATAGATGTAAATAATTTTCTCCTATGAAGATCTATTAGGAACAAGACATTTTTCGACTATTGCAACCTTTATTAATTTCAATCTTTTAATTAGGAACAATATTTTTGCATCGTAACTAATAATGGATATAACAAGTGGCATTGTTTGCTGTTGTATATACGGGTGCAATTTGGCACCTTATTAGGTCGTGTTAGCTTCTGTACAGTTGCTGTGCGGATGCTGTTTTGTCCTTGTATTGTCATTTTTTCCGATGTGTTGGTTGGTGGAATTTTGTCAAAACCAAAATAAATGTCGCAACTGGATTTATATTGTGATTTATTGGAGAAATATCCATTTTTCAATATTGCACAGAGTATTTTGCAAGCTATAAGGTGACCCTAAAGGCAGACAGAAAACTACAAGGTGACTACGGCTTCGTTTCAAATGTGATGTTTTCACTCTCTCTATAACACTATATTAATGACTGTAGCTGTAGTGTTATACTCTAAACACATCCAATGAGGCAATAAATGCAGTACAAAAGTGTATTTCAAGAAAATCGGCTGAACATTCTACATCACCCCAAAAAGCAACAAAATACGCTATAGAAGTATGGTAGGTATGTAGAAGGACGTGCTAATATGGAACTGAACATTCCAACTGTTCCATTACTACAGCTAGTACATACGAACACTGCACAAACACTTCACGTCATTTATTATCAACCAAAATACACTTTAGCGATTTTCTGTTGTATTTGTATATGGTAAATTTTCGGTCTATCCGACATTACAAAATATGGTGGCTAGTGTGCTTGTTGCTGCCACCCAAAGCGCCGGCGCCATGTGTTGATTATATACCTTTTGGTGCGAACCTAGAGATAACTGTACATACCTATTTACAGGTATGAATATTCCATTTATTTTTCTGAGCCATAGACGTTCCTGTCTAACAGACATGTTTCACAATACATTAACGAATGTCAATGAAACTCTGAATACTGTTTTCTATTGTAAGACCTCTCGTGCTGCCGGCCGCGGTGGCCGAGGAGACTAAGGCGCTCCAGTCACGGTCTGCACGGCCACTACGGTCGGGGGTTAGAATCCCCCCTCGGGCATGGATATTTGTGTTGTCCTAGTTCGTAAGTAGTTCATAAGTAGTTTGTAAGTTTAGGGACTGATGACCCCGTAGATAAGTCCCATAGACTATACAAACAAAAACTTCTCGTGCTCTAGTCATTAGCGTCGCAATGGTGTAATTGGTAAGGCGTGCGTAGATATTTTGTAACAAAGAGATCCCCCAACTTTATTAATACATGTGAAATTTGTTACAATTAAATGAATACTCAAGCGTTGTAGAAGTACAGTATAATGAAGTTCAGATATCGTTTGTGAAATCTTCACAGTTCATTCGCAAGTCCGTGATAATTTCTAAGTATACTGTTCGCTGAACAGAAGCACACAACTGACTCAACGCACACACTGACTACAGCTCGTAACAGTGTACTGTTTAACTGGCTTAGCCCAATCAGGATTTACACGCGTCGGAAGAAAGAGTAGCCTCTTTCGAGAATGTCTGACATCATGGTGTCAACTGTGAGTGTTAAAAAATGTTCAAACATTTGTAAACCTATGGGACCAAACTGCTGACGTCTTTGGTTCCTAGACTTACGAACTACGTAAACTGACTTACTTACGCTAAGAACAGAACACAGACATACCAATACCTGAGGGAAAGGGAAATATAATGAACTACCTAGAAGAGAACGCCCTATTGACGCATTCTCAACACGGATTCAGAAAATATCGTTCTTGTGAAACACAGGTAGCCGTTTACTCACGTGATGTGATGACTGCTATCGACAAGGGATGTCAAATAGATTCCGCATTTCAAGATATCCGGTAGGCCTTCGACACTGTACCTTACAAGCGTCTTCTAATCAAACTGCGTGCTTATGGAATATCGCCACAATTATGCGATTGGATTCGTGATTTCAGAGTATAAAAGTAGATATAGAAGAACCGTACCTCAGAGGGGAGCGGCCACGCAATCCATGAGATGGCACCTCAGACCGCGCGACCTTCCACGGGCGGCTGTTTCGTTCCGTAGCCTTATCGAAATTGTTGTCTTGCAATACGCTATACTGTAGATAACAAAAGTGAAATGTTAAAGTGCCCTGAATGAATTGATCGCATTGCCTGAAGATAGAACTTCATAGGAACGCTAGAATCATTAGGTAAGGACAGTTGTACCGGGGGCTGTTAATCGAGCCGTTTACTATTATTTAAACACCCAACAACAACAACAACACTGGTACCGGAATGAGGAAATCATTAACCGAAAAAGAATCGTATGGGCTTCTGTCCTTTGTTGTTTATTGAGAAACTCTCTAACGAGTACTCCCTCAAAAAAGTGTCGAACATGGTAATGGTGATTAGTAATGTTTTTTTTTCTTTGAAGCCACCGGAGGAGCAGCTTCAATGCTGCCCTTCAGCCAATTGTACACAAAACTTGACATGAAGATTTAAAATATGTACAAGAAGAAAATAATTAGAATTTACTCAGATTAAAGGAGATAAAATGGGAGAAACAACAATGACACAGAGAGGAGTAAAACACATATTCAGAAAACGGCCACGGTGGTTAAAAGATACATTATACGTGCGGTGTTCATAAAACTCATGGAGATTAAAACACATTCATTTGAGGACAGACGACGATAATGAGAGCACACACTTAAAATCACATGGCAGCTCGAATATTCAGCCTGTTTGTCGGTTGCTGACGTCTTAAAACTGGAACATGGGACACAATGCACTGGCACTAAGACTTGAACACTGACGAAGCACTGAACCCTCGCATGATGCCTGGGGTCTTTTTGGACCATAAGGCTCATTTAACTAAAAATAAACAATTTAAAAGTGGGTATAGACAACTGATCCTCCAGCTACATTATCCACGGACTTTTTATGATAAGTTTGTAAAATATTTATGGTTATATCTCATTTTGCAGTACAACTAATTGATTTTTTTTTGCAGTGGGGTCAGAAAATACCCCAGGTGTACAATAAATGATTTTGTCATATATAAGTTTTGTAACGAAAATAAATCTTGACATCAATGTAGCTTATAAACCGACGTTCATTTGTTCATTGTTGTAAACAATGAATAGAAAATACATTAAGTGGACTGTTACGACAAATTCACAGTTCGGAATTGTGTTTTGTCCGAAGAAAATATGGTGTTATAATTTATTCGTAATGGATGGTGGTATAAGTTTTGCAAAGGGCTACAGTATCTAACAAAGTTCGGCAGATTTACAGTGATTATGAATCAATTTTTGGAAACGAGGATGATAATGATGTTGATGGAGATATGAAAGAGGAAGATGTACGGGTCAGAGATGAAGTGGATATGAGTGATTGTGTAGAAGATGCTAATGGTATTCAGGTAATTAGTGCCTCACCTTTTGTGTCTAGAAGTGGAAAGATAACAAATAACACAGTATCAACTTGTGTGCGCAAGCAGTTTTCAAGGAATGTAAACGTGAAACTGCACATTTTCCACGTCACCTTAGACCACAATTACAGACAAGGGCGAATCCAAGGTTCCAAATCTGAAACGAAAACGGTATGACTCTTGCCCAAGTCAAAGAACAAGAAAGTAAATCAACAATGTGATGGCTGCCTCAAGTTTGACGGTAAAGAACATGCCAGGATGTAATGTGTTGTGTACTGATCGTTCGTCATATGACACAGAGAGCGAGTAGGAGTGCGTTTATGATAAAATTCCAGATAAATGATATGGCACATAATACTAATAAATTACAGTATTAGTACACAGTGAGTCGGTTCTGAATATTTTTTGTTAAAATAATTTTTGCAACCGAACAAATAATGTTTTCATATTTGCAACAAACAAAAGTAATTACAACATACATGCAACTTAATTATATTAAGAAATTATACCATGCGAGAGTTAAAACTGATGGGGTAAGGACGGGAAGGGAGGCGTGGAGAGGGAGGGACAGAAGGTGTATTGTAGCGGGAGGGGGGATGACGCAAGAACTTTCAGGAAAGGGGAGGGAGGGGAAAGCCAAGCGGTGGGGGTAGAGAACCCGATGGGGAGGGAGAGGGGGCATGCAAATACGGGGAAGAATTAAGTTTGGTAGGATGTTATGTTGTTTTCTGTCCAGTATTTAATTTGGAGAGCTGTAATCGAGAATACCAACCGAAGCGACAAAATGAAACTCTGTTATGGAAATTTTACGCGCGTCACTTATTTCGGTAACTGCAGAGGATGTTACAGCGCTTTTGAAAGTGATAGAACGCCAGCTTAAAGCGAATTTGTCCAGGGGTAAGCTGCGGAACGCGTTAACACTCTACGGCAGAGGAATTATCCAGTCATTACCGGAAGATATGAGTTTTAATTACGCGTTGCTCCCGGGAGCAATATTTCATTCGTTACTCAGTTTACGGGTATTTAACGGGGAATAACAATTTTAGCTTCCCGGGGTTGTAATTAAAATATTCTGTCTCCCTCTCTCGCTCCTCTTTTTTATTTATTTATGTTATTTTTTTTAATGAAAGCTGTTTGGATGAAAGTGAGCGATAATCATGAAAGGCCATCCCCTGTCGGTCAGCGGGTCAGTGTGTGACGCGTCGGTCAGCCTGTGTGACGCGTTTTGCCTCGACACGTGTGTGCGATACAGGGCCGCCATTTGGCGGGATGAAATGAAGTGCTGCCCGTTTCGCCATTTAGAAATGACCGACAAAATCCCTCATCACTCAGATTCTGCGGCGGAACGACCTCTTCGTACGGCGGAACGTGTGCTTAAACCTTATCTTCAAAAGCACTCGTCTTGTATGATTAGGGTTGAATGTGGCCGTGTCAGACTTCGTAATCCTTGACGTGTCCACTCGCCCATAAAAATTCTTGCGCCGAAGGAAGAAGTCTTTAACAGTCACTCTTGTTAAAATATTTCTAACTTCTCTCATAGATAAGACGCTCAAAAGAAATTCTTCAGTTTGTGGTCGTTGCTATAGCCACAGATAAAAAAAAAATATTTCTTCAATGATTATCGATCGATATGTATGATCGATTAATCAAAGTTCTAAAAGAAACATTTATCGAAGTCTTCTTGACGTAACTTTTCGACCAATAAAAATTCATAAAAAATCTTCCTTCAGATTGAAGAATATTTAAATTAAATATTCTCCTAGTTTCATTAATATATTATTTATCGTAAAATAAATCTTCATAACTGATGTACTCTGACACTTTCGTCAAGTTTAAACACGATAACATTTATTGCTTTCTATGACATTACATATGTAGTCATTGACAGACAAAAGGGAACTCACTTTTAAAATTTGTAGTTTTAACATGAAACTTCGATAATAATGTCAACTCTTGCGACGACAACCGCAGAGATCGACATCTTCTTGCCTCGTGGCCGTCGACCCGCGACTTGATGTGGCCGGATATTTACTCCTTGGAATCGGCGTCGAAGATGCTGCCCTCGTAGGTTGACTCGCCTCACAGTACATGAAACATAAAAAAGACATACAAAAAACTTCTCTAAGAATCATATAACATTAAACATATACATAAAAATCATTTAAGAACACAAATATAAGTAAGTTACCCTGCACAAACTGAGTTGACATGAGATATGTAGCGGAGACAATAATCCGCCCCACTACAATTCACCTTATTTATTCTACAGGATGACGCTTGCCATTGTGTATCAACTTCAGTGATTGATCGAGGAGAGGACGGAAAAAGAAGTCTAATCTGGCGTGTTTTACGGCCCACTTTAGATCTGCCTGTAGTTTTATGATTTTTTTGGCAACAGTACACACACAATAAAAATAATAAAACCTAGTTGACCCGTGCGAATAATCCCCACTTACCCTGATTAGTGACAGATAGGTAAGATAGTAATGGAGCTGCAAGTTCATAAATAAGTATAAAATATATAAATATTTACATGTATAAAATATAATAAACTTTAGTCCGCCTACGTAGCTCAGCGGTAGCGTCGCTGACTACCACTTAGGAGGCCCGGGTTCGATTCCCGGCAGGGTACTGGATGTTGTGTGTTGTCCTAATCATCATCATCTCATCATTATTGGCACGTAAGTCGCCCACGTGGCGTCAAATAAATCCCGCAAGGGATCTCCCGGCCAAGAAAGCCATACGCTCATTTCATAATAAACTTTGAATAGTAGTAACAAATATTAGTCTCATTCTAAGACAATTTATGTAATTAAATACAATATAATTAATTGTGAAACACAAAAAACACTGGGTACACATTTTCAGCTTTGCCCAATCGCAGTTGATGTCATATATTCTGTGAACAAAAAAATCAGATTTGGCTTTTTCACGTTTATTTTGTTTTTAGAAACCTTGTTTATTTCATAAAACTTATTTGAAAACAATGTTAGTACTTATAATGTGTCCATAGCACGAACATATATATCTCTGAATGAGCGAACTCGTGAAGAAGCCACATATAACTGTGCATGCGAGAAAACAGGTTCTGGTAAATATAATCCTGCCTTTGAAGCGTCTGACCTTGTGTTTTTTTATGGTCATAGCGAAGGCTACTGTATTGGAAATTGTGTTCTTATCATTTGGAATGGCATGCGGGTTATTAGCACAGTTTTATCGCGTCAATCAATTCAGCAGTGCTGATGTACTCGCCTAAGTGAGTCACCACTAATCTTGCACCATTAATTAATTCCTGATTAGCATTAAAATTTCTAATTAAAATACTCCACGCAGTGGCTAATGGGAGCACCCGTAAATACTTGTCCCATTTTCGACTGTTCGCCGAGTATCAGATTCTACGAACAGTACAAATTTTATCAAAATAAAGTTTTTTTTGTGTGAAAACAGTAACTTTAAATTATCTGTGTACTTTTCGTTATTAGTGGACAACTAAATCTTGAAAATGATACCTCAATCATTAATTTTGGATAAGAAATACGGGAGATATGGCTTAACCCCCCCCCCCCCCCCAAAAAAAGGTGAGAAATAGTGATTGATGGACCATACGATTACGACTATACTATTGTGAAAATGTGTACGCACCCAACACGTAATAATCTTTCTGACCGTATTTTAACAAACAGGCAAAATTATTTGATGTTTGGGTTTAGCTTTGACAAATATACTCTTTTTCGAACTTTTACCTGTTTAAACTATTATTTTAATATTTCTCCCACACTTTTACTATCACTTAAGTTACTCATCTTAGGGAATGATCTTATTGTATAAATAGGATAGATGTTAAGATAGCAATTTTTATTTTCTTTATTCAAGACGACCAGTTTCATCAATTTTACCGGTATGTAGCAATGTAGTTAATCGTGTTTCAATTAGATTCCTAATAAGACAAGAAATGAACGCAACACAAAGACTTTCGAAACGTTGTATTGCCATCCCACTTATTTTATTTCAATTACTTGTTTTGTTTCATATGGAATTTCTATCATTAAATGATTATGCTGCAATTACTTCGTATCCAAATCAAAATTTCTTAAGAAGATATACATGTATTATAAGAAACATTTCTATGTTACTCGCTGCGAAAAAAAATATGCTAAGCTCTGCTGTAAACATGTGCGGTTTTGTTTTTTAACATAAAACAGGAAAGTTGTTTTTGTGCCTACACTTATAACAATACCTGTTCGTACAATGCAACCACTAAGCGTGCGGCCATTGAAGGTACTAATCGAACAGATAGAGCAGCTTGAAATGTCTCTCTAATAAACCGTTTCCAATTGCTTTACCTGTCCATTTTGATTTCTATCTCCAATCAAGTTCCCGATTGCAATAGCCGGCCGCGGTGGCCGAGGGGACTGAGGCGCTTCAGTCACGGTCTGCACGGCCACTACGGTCGGGGGTTCGAATCCCCCCTCGGGCATGGATATTTGTGCCGTCCTTAGAGTTAGCTAGTTCATAAGTAGTTTGTAAAGCGTAGGGACTGATGACGCCGTAGTTAAGTCCCATAAGTTCTACAAAAATTTGAACATTTTCGATTGCAATAACATTAAATAACATCAGAGAGCTGGGAAGGAGGAGACAGGGTATGGGGGAATGAAATGGATTTAAAAAGGGGAGATGTTACAGACGCAAAGAGGAAGGGTAGGAGATGGATATAGTATGGGGTAAGAGGGAGTAGTGTGAAGGTAGGTGGAGGAGGAGATGGACAAAGGAAGGGGAAGGAAGGGATAGACATAGGGAGAAGCTACTGAGAAGCGTTGCCGGGTTTGCTTGTGTATTATAGAACTAAATATCTATTATACTAATATAGTTGCTATCAATGTAGATAAGAAATAAGTGGTAGATAACAAATATGTGGTTCTATGAGCACTAACTAAAATAATCGACTTGGTTTCCCATGGCAACGTACACTAATACTTATAAAAACTTTATGCACATGTGAATGTACTTCATTCTTATGCTATTATGCTCGATTACATAATAGAATATAAATTATTGTTATGTCATTATGACGATGTGCAATTGCCAGATCATTATATTTATTCTTATGTAATTATATTATGGCGACATTGCCAAGTCATTATATTTAATATAGAAATAAAGATGTTTAATTTTGATGTAGTGACTACAGATGTTGGTAGATAACTAATTAGATAAAAAATTATGACAAAGTATTGAATAGGTGGTTCCTTGAACACTTACTAAAAAAAAACCGACTTAGTTTTCCATAAGATCTCACGACTTTTTATGGTGGAAGGAATTCGACGCGAGACTTGCATTATAGTACATTTTATGTTTTTGATGGGATAGTTATGTTGCTACCAATACGTCCATATAGGAACAACTCAGTTTGCCCATTTTTTAAGGTATTCAAATACAACAGTAAAGCTAAGCAAAAGGTAACAAAAATCGATCATACCTATAAGTCTTGACATGAGTTGACACATGGACATGACCAGATTTGATATCAATACTGGATTTCTTTGGTTTTGAAACTAGACAAGGTGTATCAACGTACTTATTAGTTTTTTCTATATTAAAGAATGAATTTTTGTTTTAAACATGAATCTATTTGCAGTTAACATCAAATAAAAGTACAACACGGAAGAGGAATAACCTTTGAGAAAGACGATTACTGAAATGGAATCGTTCATTAACTGAGTCATCGCAAAAAAGGTTGCGTTAACACTGGTTGCTATTGAACAAAAGCCAGAAATAATAATAGTGTTTTTCAAACATTTGCAATGTAAGAAAAAATAACTAAGCACATGAAATAACATTAGATCATTATTTTTTTTCTACATTGTTAAAACCGCAAGAGTCTTCCTGACTCGATTTGTGGAACATTTGCCCTTTCACGAGGCAAAGAAAAGAACGATTCGAAATTTAAGCAATGTAATATATAAAAATGAATGTTTTGTATTCGTATTTTATGAGCGGCCGTGCCGTTCAACCAATTGTGATGAAACTTTGTCAACATGTTGCTTGCACTTTCGCGATGGACATAGGTACCATTAAATGACTGTACGGCAAATAGTTCAGGAGATATGACGTAATAAACAACGAAATGTGCTGAAAAGTGCTGCATCATGCAACATCTGCTTCTAAACCACTGTCCCGATTTCAACCAAACTTGGTACACATATCCCTTCCATGAGGTAACAATTGACATAGGGGTAAGAACTGCTTACGACGTATAGTTCAGGAGATATGACGTCATAAACAATTGTGTAGTTGAAAACCTGTGGCTTCATGCGACATGCGAATAAGGACACTTTATTCATCCTAAAATCTCCATGACATATTGGACACTTGACCTTCAAAACAAGAGGAAGGTTACTGTTGCATAACATTTTGGATGGTGCGTGACAAACAATTCATTTTATCAGTGCAGTATTAATATATTCAGATTACCTACTATAATTTCAATCAATTAACGCGATAATTTTCAGTTTTCGGCGAAGTTTCGAATGAAATTTCTGAAAATTCTAGCAGCTCTTTCTGGAAGTTACGTGACATTTTTCAGGGTGATAATCATCAAAGAAACATTTTAAACATAGCTGTTGTTCACACCATGTGAATTTTATGTAGGTAATATAAAGGAAGAATTATTATTATTATTATTATTATTATTATTATTAAATATGCGGTTGTGGAAATCATAGTTCATTCAGGTTTTTAAATGACGGATTTTTGGCTGTCAGCTTTGATGTATACCAAGCGTACCGAATCCCTGGGGTGAAAACCACCAGCAGAAGAAATTTGTTGTTACCAAATAAATAAATCTAATATATAAAAATTAATGTTCGTGTGTTCGTATTTTATGCGCAGCCCTACCGTTCAACCGATTGTGATGACACTTGGCCAACTCATAACTTGCACTCGCGCGAAGGTTATAGGAATACTAAAATTAACTTAGTGTGGTGCTGGCGGAGGGTGCTTTAAAATTAATTAATTTGTTTCTTATGCCTTCACGCTGAAATGACTGGACGTATATGAGTGAAATTTGGAACAGAGGTAGCTTATACTCTGATTAACTCATGGAATAGCTTTCATAAACCAATGTGTGGTATGTCGAGGAGGGTACCTTACAATGGGTTGATACGTTTCTTCTCTTCACGTTGAAACGGCTGGATCGAATTGAATGAAATGTGGGATGAAGATATCTTATACCCTACCTCGCTGCGGAGCGCGCGGTTGCTAGCCGTGGAGGTTCGAGTCCTCCCTCGGGCATGGGTGTGTGTGTTTGTCCGTAGGTTAGTTTACCTAGGTTTAAGTAGTTTGTAAGCTACGGGCTGATGACCACGCAGTTTGGACCGATAGATTTACAGACATTTGAATTTCTTATACCCTGAATTAATACACTGACTGACATTCGAGAGCATCCTTAGGAGCTGTTCAAAGAGTGAAGAGTTATATTCAACTTGTAAGAAAACCAGACAAGACAGGACAAGGGAGTCGAAGGGCAGGAAAGGGACTTAGTGCTTGTACACTGAACAAGCTGTGAAGGAGTGCAAGGAGAAATTTGGAGAGGGAATTAAAATTCAGGGAGAAGATATAAAAATTTTGCGGCATGTTGATGACATAGTAATTAGTAAGAGCAAAAGACCTGTAAGAGCAATTAAACGGATTGGGCAGTGTCTTGACTGAAGTGTATAAGATGAGGATTAACAAAAGTAAAACAAAGGTAATGGAATGTAGTGTCAGAAACTCAGGCGATGCTGAAGGAATTGGAATAGGTAATGAGACAATCAGAGCAGTGGATGAGTTTTGTTATTTCGGTAGCAAAATAACTTCTGCTGGCCAAGGCAAAGACTATGTAAAATGCAGAATGGCTATGGGAAGAATATCATTTCTAATGAAGTCAAATTTGTTGACATCCAATATCAATTTAGATGTTAGGAATTCCTTTCTGAAAGCATTTGTTTGGAGTGTAGCACTGTATGGGAGTGAAACGTGGACGATAAGGATTTCAGACAAATGATACAAGCTTTTGAAATGGCGGATTAGATGGGTAGATCACATAACTAATGAGGAAGTGCTCAACAGAATTGAGCAGAAAAGAGGTTCCTGTCATATCCTGTCCAAGAGAAGGGATAGGTTGGTGGGACACAATCTGAGACATCAAGGAAGCGTCAACTTGGCATTAGGATGAGGTGTGTGGGGTAAAAATCGGAGACCGAGGGAAATTAGAAATTTTGCCTAAGTCATATTGCACCCTCCTATAGTCACTCAACGACGACATTTTCTCTTATCCCATAGCAACTACAGGAAACTGCCAGAAATTGCTAGTCACCTTGACCTTAAGATTATTTATGTGGACAGAGGGTAATGGAGACATTGCTGAAGATTTGCCTATGACGAACAGTAGCCTTCGATGGCACTCTGCAACCGAGGGCTGTCTTAGTACCTACTGAAATTATAAACGGTCTCTGAAGAAACGTTGGTTATCAGTCCCTAGTCGTACAAACTAATTAAACTAACCTAAGGAAACACACAAATCCATGCCCGAGGGAAGATTCGAACCTCCGACGCGGGAGGCCGCGCGATCCGCGTAAAGCGTTCTTGAAAGGTCTTAACCAACATGCCACTCTTCTCTACGGCCTTGATGACACTGTCATGCTGTGCGACGTCTGGCACATTCACTCTAGATCGCACTCCGTTGTTCCTGTTTCTAAAACATACTGGCACCGTTAAGTTAGACCTCTGCTTACAAGTGACGTGGGACGAGTGAGTCTATTTGTTCGGAGGTAAGGTAGGTATGTCAACAACATGTGCTATCAGCGACAATAGTAAATTCCATTTTATAGTGCCTCCACTAATGTTTCCACTAACCTCCAACCCTTTTATTAAACGCAGTCCGTGTGAAGAGGCTGTTTATGGTCAAATAACTAACCCATAAAAGAAATCTGAAATAGAGTTTTTCAATGCTCTTTTGGACACAGTGTAAATATACATGAAAGAAAGAACGGAAAGGATGCAAGACTTTTTTCCGGTGTGGAGTATCTTGTTTCACACGTAAAAAGAATCAAAATAAAGAAGAACTAATACAACACTCATCTAAATTACAAGAAAAGTTAAATGTAAAAATGACATCTGATATTTATGTCGATTTGTTATTTGATGAAATTTTAGGCCTGTACCATTATCTGGAAGGCAGTCAGGCAACTCCCATTGAAGCCTTCGTCGTTGTTGTTGTTGTGGTCTTCAGTCCGCTGACTGGTTTGCTGCAGCTCTCCACGCTACCCTGTCCTGTGCAATCCTCTTCATCTGAGAATACGTTCGGCAAACTACATCCTTTCGAATCTGGTAACTGTATTCGTCCCTCGGTCTCCCTCTACGATTTTTACCCCACACACTTCCTTCTAATGCTAAGTTGACAAATCCTTGATGTCTCAGAATGTCTATCCCTTCTCTTAGTCAGGATATTCCAGAAACTTATTTCCTACCCAATTCGTTAAAGCACCTCCTCATTAGTTATGCAAGCCTTCAACTTTATCAAAAAACATAATATTCAAACGTTACATCTCAACATCTGGATAACGTTGGGCATTCTGTCGCAAGAGGCGAACGTTGTTTTTTCCAAACTGAAAGTGATAAGAACGTACGTGCGGTTTACAGCAAGCGTGTTTCAACCACGGGTAGCGGGGGCTGTGTGGCGTGGACTGGGCGGTTTTTTTAGGTTAGATGGCCTCGGGAATACACAAAATGGGTTTCAGTCTCAAAGGGGGCAGGTCAGACACGGGAAGAAAGTAGACATAAAAACCATTGGTGTAACAGTTGTAAATTGTCGTAGCTGTGTTGGGAAAATTCCAGAGCTCCAAGCGCTGATAGAAAGTACTGAGGCACAAATCGTTATAGGTTCTGAAAGCTGGATGACGCCTGAGATAAATTTGGCCGAAATTTTTTCAAAGGGCCAAATGGTCTTCAGAAAGGATAGAATAAATAAAACAGGGGGTGGCGTGTTTATTGCTGTTACAAATGGTTTATCCTGCAACGAAATTGAGGCAGATACTTCCTGTGAATTGGTCTGGGTAGAGGTTATACCTGACCACCGAAATAAATTAATAATTGGATCTTTTTATCGGCCCCCTGACTCAGACGATGCGGTTGCAGAAATGTTCAAAGAAAGCTTGAATCATATTTCAAATAGGTATCCGAAGCATACTGTTATAATCGGTGGCGACTTTAATTTACCCTCGATATGTTGGCATAATTACGTATTCAAAACCGGAGGCAAATATAAAACATCGTCCGAACTAGTTCTGAATGCTTTTTCTGAGAACTACTTCGAACAGTTAGTTCATGAACCCACTAGAATAGTACGTGGTTGCGAAAATACTCTTGATCTCCTAGCAACAAATAATCCCGAGATAGTAAAGAGCATCAAAACAGATACAGGGATTAGCAAACATCGAGTTGTAGTAGCGAGACTGAATATCGAAATTCCCAAATGCACCAAAAATAAACGAAAAATATATCTATTCAATAAAGCAGATAAAAATTCGCTTCACGCTTTCCTGAGTGATAGTCTCCAGTCCTTCAAAACTAAAAATGCGAATGTAGATCAGTTGTGGCTTACATTCAAAGACATAATATCAGTAGCAATCGAGAGATTTATACCAAATAAATTAATAAAAGAGGGGGCTGACCCCCCGTGGTACACAAAACAGGTCAGATCACTGTTGCAGAAACAAAGAAAAACGCATGCAAAATTTAAAAAGACACAGAATCCGCAAGACTGGCAATCTTTTACTGAAACTCGCAACCTAGCGCGGACTTCAATGCGAGAATCTTATAGTTGTTTCCACAACGAAATCCTGTCTCGTAATCTTGCAGAAAATCCAAAGAAATTCTGGTCATATGTGAAGTACACTAGCGGCAAAACACAAACAATACCTTCACTACGCGATAGCAATGGTAATACTACCGACGACAGTACTGCTAAGGCAGAATTACTAAACACAGCTTTCCGAAATTCTTTCACCAAAGAAGACGAAGTGAACACTTCAGTATTCAATCCAAGAACAGCTGCCAGCATGCGTAACTTAGAAGTAGATGTTCCTGGAGTAGTAAAACAACTTAAGTCACTAAACAAAAATAAATCTTCCGGGCCAGATTGTATACCAACTAGATTTCTCTCAGAGTATGCTGATGAAATAGCTCCGTACTTAGCTATAATTTACAACCGATCACTCAGCGAAAGATCCGTACCCAAAGACTGGAAAGTTGCCCAAATTACTCCAATATTCAAGAAAGGCAATAGGAGTGATCCCCAAAATTACAGGCCTATCTCATTGACGTCGATTTGCAGTAGGATTTTGGAACATATACTTTGTTCGAATATTATGTACTACCTCGAAGAGAACGACCTATTAACCAATAGTCACACATATATATATATATATATATATATATATATATATATATATATATATATATATATATATATATATAAGCAATTGCGAAGCATTGCTGGGTCGACTAGATGACTGGTGTTCGTATAATTTATCTCTTAATATAAACCATAATAATTCAAATCACATGTATTTTACACCCAGTAGCTTTACAAAGGCATCATCGGATAGTCGAAGTATCGGCTCGATAGTGGGCGGAAATAGTGGGCAAATCACGCACACATGTCAGGATAATACGTATACGATTCGTAGCGTGGCCGGTTAATATAGGCGGCAGTGGTCGCAGCTTTGCAATGCGCATGCGCGACTGCGTTTCATATTCTCTTCTGAACCCCCTGGAGGTAGCATATGGGCGCTCCGGCGGTAGGGAGGGCGAAGGGAAACGCCGTTTTTAACATTGGCGTTGGAGCTGGTAGAGACGCCAGCTCCTGGCTACTCGAGCTCTGGCAGTCAGCCGGCATCGGTGGCCGAGCGGTCTGCGGGGCGCCAGTCACGTTCTGTACGGCCACTACGGTCGGGGGTTCGTCTACCCTCCTCGGGCATGGATATTTGTGCTGTCCTTAGTATTAGCTACTTGATACGTAGTTTGTAAGCTTCGGGACTGATGACCCCATAGTTAAGTCCTATAAGCTCTACAAACATTTGAACATTTTGATTTCTGGTGGTTACGCACGAATGGGCCCAAAGCAAGACAATGGAGCTGCGAATGCGAATGCCCAAATCCTCCGTGAAAGCAACATCCGCCCTCCACATGTGTGTTTGGCGCCTTGAAGATTCATCAAAAGTACATCATATTTGGTGAAATATCAGAACTATAATTTAAAGATGCATCAACTGTAAAAGCCTTCAGAACATCCAATCACGAATAATAAGACGTCACTACACTCAACCTAGAAAGAATAAGCTTGTGGTTAGCGGCATCGCACTATCCTGTCAAAGATAGTGGGTTTGAGACAGTCTGTAATCAATTTTTTTTAAACCCATTCTTCTTTTTAATAGATATTGGAACAACAATGACTTCTGTACTGTTACTTGTGACATATATTTGGACGTTTCAGCAAATGTATCGCGAATTTGAGGGTAAATGCAATTTATACGCCACGGCGGAGCGGCCGAGCGCATTGAGGCACTATGCTAGGATGCGCGAGGCTCTTCCCAGGCGGGGGTTCGAATCTCCAAACGGGCATGGATGTTTGTGCCGTCTATAGTATAAGCTAGTTCATAAGTAGTTTGTAACTTTAGAGACTAGTGACCCAGCAATTAATACCTTTAAGCTTTACAAACATTTGAACATTTTTTTTTGAAGTTATACTCTTTGTTGTAACAGATATTTAACTGTTTAGAAAGACATGGAGGAGAGTAGCCTTTGCACAAGCATAAGGTCAGGAGGGGGTGCTGCAAGGCCAACGAGAAAGACAGGCGGCAGACGCACGTCATGTCACGTGAGCAAGGTAGTCCTCAGTCGGCTGATTGGTCGGCCGCTGGGGCACAGTCCACTGGCTCATAGCGACCAGCCACTCAGCTAGCGATCGCGCTGGTTCTGGACTTCCTTGCTTACGTCACATGACATGCGTGCCCAACACAGTCTAGATACAGGGCCTCGTGATTTTCCTAAATCGCTCCAGGCAAATGCCGGGATGGTTACTTTCAAAGGGCACGGCCGATTTCCTCCCCCATCCTTCCCTAACAATCTGAGCGCAAGCTCCGTCTCTGATGGCCGCGCTGTCGACGGGACGTTAAACCCTAAGCTTCCTTCCTACAAGGACTCATACAAGCCATGTTACGTCACACCGATAGGCTGTCATCGCTAGCTAAGTACCCAGCCGCTGGAGCACAGCACACTGCCTCGTAGCTCCATCCAGTGAGCTTGCAATGGCAGTCTCATCAGTGTGACGTGACACAGACTTGTTGTGAGGCCTTGTATCTAGACGGCGTTGGCACGCCGCGGCCTGTTCTTCTCGTTGGTCTCGGGGTCCTGCTTACAGTGTCATGTGATCTGAAGACAGCTTGTCTCTTCATCGTAACAGATTCAAGTTGTTAGAGTCATCTAACAGTGTAATCAGTTACTTACTGTACTTTAGTATTCATGTGCATATTCATATGTTCTTGGTGATTATTAGCAAAGATAAATGAACAATGTTCAGCAATTTTTAGAAACAAATTACTCAGCTTTAAGCTTTAAACAAAAGTGTGAATAAAAAAGCTTGGTAGGCCGACGCCTCAGCACGAGTTGAATAAAGACAAACAAGTCGAGGTAAGACATTCTGCATATATTGTAAGGAAAATATATCTATATGGGTGGGGGGAGACAGACCGTGGCGGTTTCATCTGGCGCCACTCACAGAGGTGCGCCAAATTGTCTCTTTGGATGCCGAGCGAGACGGGTGAGAGGGGGTGCCGAAACATTTATGCAACGAGCGTAGCATGGTGAGGGGAGGGGGGGGGGGGAGGGCTGTGACACTGTCAAGACCCGACACTCGAAGAAGTGAACCTCCAGACATCTGAAGCACCCCGTCACTGAAGCAGAGGCACTGAATTAAAATTTGTGCCATGGCTGGGATTCGAACCCAGGACCTACAGCTTACCAGGCAGGTGCTACGCCAGTAATCCACCATGACTTAATGAATACAGTGACAGCAGGAAATGTAATAAGGCACGTGTTCCTCCACAACACAAACTTCAATTCTGCTTCATGTTTCCCTTCGTAATACATGCCAGTGTTGCCAAGGCTGTTCAATGGCGGAATAACATCCCAGCAGTGAACGTTAATGAGAACGATCCCGGTCATGGCAAAAATTTTAATTCAGTGTCTGTCCAATTTTATATGTCTGATATATGAGGGATGCAACTTAAATAGTGGAAACTATTTATTCACAACCGATACAAAAGCGTTACATGTTTTCAACTGTTACTGTCTTTCAAAGCAGTCACCAGCGTTGTGTAGAACCCGTTGCCAGCGATGTGGGAAGTGTAATATACCGTTAGCAGAACCTGTTCTGATGATCTACTGCCTGTGGAATGTCTGGAACAGTTCTGAAGCGAATGCCACGAAGTGGTTTCTTTATCTTTGGAATCAAATCAAAGTCACAAGGCCTTAAGCCTTGCGAAAGAAGCGGCAACACTTTCTGCACAACGCACCCATCATTTTGCACGATAATTCGCAGGCGCATAAAGTGCAAGCTGTGGCTGCTCTCTTCGGTCGATGGGACTGGGAAGATCAGTACCATCCACCATACTCCCCGGACTAATGCTTTGTGACTTTTATTTGATTATTGTGTATTACAGTGTATTTGTGTTTGTAAAGGTCTGGAAATACAGATTTTGCATGTGTTTGCACACATCTACCAACAATTATTGTCATCTTTAAAATTAGTTTGAAAATGATTATCCCACACATACCCCTGTGTCACTGCCTAAATTTTTAATAGGCTGAATACAATATTTTTGCTCTGAATGGAATCTTTCGACCACTCATGGAGTGTGTCAAAGGAAGTCATCAACATTCTCAAGTAGCTGAAGAATTTCGTGTCATCTTGCCTCATCTATTCAAACAACCTACAGAAAGCTCCAGTTGGATGAATCCAATTTATTCGATTTTTCCTCTACTTTTATTTGTTGACGCAGTAAACAAAACTGTGCCCTTAAAATTAAAGTGAAGTGGTTTGATAATGGAAGTACACTGCCAATAACCGGCTGTGGATATTTTACTGCAGTTTGTGTAAACGCTAGCTTTCTGTGAGCGGCGATGGTCAATTTCCCGCGGCGGAAAAAGTTAGCCGTGTGTGTAACCGGCCGTACGGTCCAATAGGTTCACAAACATTTGGGACCGGGCCTGCAAGGCAAGCGAGGCATGCGGGCCGGCAAATTCAGCCAACTCCTCTTGGCGAGACTCAATTTAATCCGGGCGTATCTGCAGCCACGGGTATTATTATTTCAACCGCCTCATACTACCACAATATATTTTAACACTTAAGGTACCATACGGGGTCCTCTAGGGACCCCAGAGAATGTTTTTGGGTGATACTTCTGCAACTATGAAAAGCAATTCGTTCTCGATTTTTATATGTATCTTGCATCCATTGAAAGACGACCGTCTTTCGTTTTCCGTATATTCTTTACAAAGTTGTGAATTATTTGATGTCACTAGATTAGCGTTTTGTTTAAACTAGAACCCCACTCTTTTCAAGGCATGAGGAATAGCATTTTTATTTCATGTGTTAAAATATTAGTTAATATTGCTTGGTTTTCCTTATTTTGTTGAGTTAACAATTTATTATTATATTAATTAATGTGGAATAAGTAAGACTTCTCCGCTACGCCAATGTCCCTGTGAGAATGTGTACTTGTTTTACTTTTAAGTGGATGTGCGAGAATCTAATGGCTGTCTGAATGTGGATAGTGATAGCTCGCTTTGCATGGTGCTCTCTGGCTCAGAGTCAATACTTAGTCGTTACCAAACCCTGCTGCTGATGTGACCAAAGACGTTTCTACACCCTTTGGTTACAAGCTAGTCGGCGAGCCTTCTCCAGGGCGAGTCATGCAATCTTCTCTCCCCACAACTACTGTTGTCATGGGTTTTGCCCAGTTTCCGGTAGCTTCCCCATCTCCTGGATGCTCGGTGATAACTTTGTGCTCAGACCACAGTGATGTAAGGTTGGTTCTGCTCTTGTGCCTGCGGAGGTGGTAGCAATTCGTTGTCTAGCATGTTTAACTTAGACCCTTGAACTTAGATTCATTTTTCAGAATATTTTTTTCTGATTGTGCATGGAAATGTGTTCTAGTTTTTCAATCCAGTGATTTCCAACAGATAAACGCGGTGTATGTGGTGCTAGTTGCAGTTTGATAATGGCCTAGTATATTCAAACCTTTTGTGATTATGTGGAGGTGTATGAACTCTGTGTAAATTCTCTCTACCTTTGTGGGGCTCGATTTCTAACATACAATAGGTTCATTGTTGTACAGTACATGTAAAAATATTTCTTATCATTTCCTTCTGTGAGTGATATGTGTGTACCACGTGGTTGGTTCTTAGAACAAAGCAATCAGCTTCCACTATTGTTTGTTGCACCCCCATCAGGCAAGTAACTATCCGTGTATCTTTCTGATTTCTACTAACATTTCGTGGTCTTCTCTCCCCGCCTATTTTTAATTTTGCTGTTTTTTCTCTGAATTTGGAGTATGCACTCAGTCTTTGATAGTAATTCTCTCCGAGCCATGTACAACCTCCTTCAATATTTTGATTATGAAATTCTAAACATTTCTATGGGTTGCATGTCGTAGTTTTTATTTTTATTTTCCCGTCTTTGTAATTATTTCACTTTTCTGTTATTTCTTTTTTCTTTTTTTGAGACTGGACTTCGTCCGTCTCTGTTATCGCTCCCTATCGCGTGTAGCTGCATTTCATTCGCTTCCTTATGTAATTCCAAACATTTCTAAGGGTTGCATGCTGTAGTTAATTTCCTTATTTTTGGGAAATTGAATTTATACATTTTTATTGGTTTTCGGAACAACGTGTATCCGAACTCCGACTTTGCACTTCTCATAAAACCTGTGCCTCCATAGTTTATCCTCAGATTGCAACTTAAGAGTCCGCCTTGATTTTGTGTAATGAATCCGATTTTTAACCACTTCACGTTCAGTGGAGTGCGATCGTGTAACGTAGCCATGTGTCGCCGTTAGCGTGTTTGCTCGCGGCAACTTAACTTTGCTATACTCACGCATCATCTCAAATCAGGCACGACAGACCAGAGCTATCTTTGCAGTTTTATTGTATATTGTGTTGTGTGGTACCTCCGGCTTTGCTGAATTGCGCCTACGATAGCGGCGCATGCTTCTGCCTCGTTTCAGCACGCTGATTTTGGTGTGTTTCGCTGTTGAATTGCGTGTGTATGAGCGAGTGAGTGTTGTTTGTAAATTTTCCCCCTATTAGCGTTAAGTTCTGTGTAATTTATGAAATTCGATGCTGGGCACCGCCAGTATTAGAGCACGTACATGGGATGCTTTTTATTGTATTAACAAAATTGGTTCCCCATAGCCGGCCGCGGTGGCCGAGGGGACTGAGACGCTCCAGTCACCGTCTGCACGGCCACTACGGTCGGGGGTTCGAATCCCCCTTCGGGCATGGATATTTGTGCCGGCCTTAGTCTTAGCTAGTTCATAAGTAGTTTGTAAGCTTAGGGACTGATGACCCCGTAGTTAAGTCCCATAAGTTCTACAAACATTTGAACATTTTTGAACATTTGGTTCTGGAGAAACCCCGTTTGGTAGCTTAAATTCCATTATTTATTTTCCATTTTTCAGACATAGAACGCTGTAAATGTACAAAAATGACACACAAGCAAATCTTAGATTATGAAATGAAAGTGATTCCAGTGACCAGTCTTGAGCGAATCTGATGACGATTTTATTCCAGAACGAGATGCATCAGAATCGGAATATAACACTGAAGTGAATTCAGATGAAAGTGACACTGCTGGTGAAAATTCTGACGGGGTTTTCGCTGATGAAGGTGAGTTCGGACAACGCGATCAAGTAACCTTGCAACTAAAATGTCTGATGTTTTCAACATGTTCTTTGATGACAAAATTGTAAATACTATATGCACCTTCGCCAATGCTGTAGCGTATGTGTTGTTCAGCATTACAAGGCAATTGCTGTTGTTACCCGAATGAGAATTTTGACAGACGTACATTCTGTCGAACTGAGAGCGGTTTTTGGTGTCCTCCTTATTGCTGGAACTGTCTGAATCAATTTGTGACATCAAAAAGCCTAATTAGAGTAACTTTGTACGCTTTTATGTTGAGAAAGTAAAAAAAGAAGCTTGGTAAACGTTGATGGCACAGGCTTAGTATGTTGGGGGTCAACTCTTGGTATTACAGTACAAAATATCAACAGTTGGTAGTTGCTAAGGGACTTCCCCGTGATGATGCTGTATATAGAAAGAAGCTGAGTGTCAGTAACTCGTGTAGGGAAATTCCCGAGCAAGGGAATTCCCGTGACACCTGGTGCTGCGCATTTGACTGGTGAGAATGCGTTCTGCACGCAGTTATTATGACTTTTTATCAAAATCGCGTATTGACAAACAGTTGTTAGATAAATCGCTTTGAAGTGCCAGTATCTCTCTTCCATCTAAGTAATATGCATGCTCAGCGAATACTCCATATTTTATAAAAAAACAAGCATAGAAAGGAATATAATTATGGTGAGTACGGTACTATTTTTTTTAAATTTTACTGATAATACTACATAGCCCTTGTTTTAGAACTACCTGTACAATCCAGTATTCATTTCTTCATTAACCCTCGACTGAATGGAATATACAGGGGGTACCAAACTGGATGTCAGGGTTTAAAGCTTTGTAGAATTTATTACGGTGGTCTTACCATTATAAATTATACATTAAATGAAGGAGCAACTGACACAGTTTCCCCTAAAAGTGCTTAACATGGGTACTCTTTACGGCACACATCCTAAACCTTGCCCAGTATGTCTGGAGTAATTAATGCAACATCAGAACAGCAGCTTCGTATGACATTGGTCGTTGAGATCAGCTGGTAGCAGGGGCGCATATAACTGATCCAAGGCCATGTTCACACTGCCGGCCGGACCGGCCCGACAGTAGTCGAGCGGTCTGCAGCGCCTCGTTGCGGATTGCGCGGCCACCCTCGGGCATGGATGTCTGTGTTGTCTTTAAGTTAGTTCATAAGTAGTTATTATGTTTAGGGACTAATGACCGCGCAGTTAAGTCCCATAAGGTTCACAAACATTTGAATTTCAGCCAGCCTGGGTCGAGACGAGCCGCGACATTAAACCCATTGTTTTTAGTTGCGCTGTTCACAGTGCCACCCGGTCCGAGACAGTTCGGCATGAGTCGACTCACTCCTAGCCGGCGACTTTCGATATGTTTAATATTCTCGGCGCGAACGATTGGGCTATGTTGTTGCTTTTTGTATGAAGACCTCCAGTGCATTAATCATACAAAAAGGACCGGAGCGGGATCCTTCACAATCGAAATCCTACAGGCGAATATGTCTAGTTAATACACTAGGTAACGCCCACGAGAAGCTATTATGTTGGCGTTTCCAATCACCGGGGATTAAACACACACCAATTTGGCTTTAGGCAGGGGAAATGAACTGATGATGTAATCAACAAGGCATTAGAATTAGTACAAAATTCAACACTAAAATACACTATCGCAATCATGATAGAGATCGCAGGTGCATTGACAACTTGTGGTGGAGTGCCCTTTTCAGAAGGCTCAGAACTCAGAAGACACTCTACAATAGCTTTATCGACTACTTAAAGATAGAGTGGTAGAATGGCGAGTGGGCAATCGCGAGGTGCTCAGACGAATCACCAAGGGACGCCCACAAGGATCGATCTGTTGGGCATCTTCTGGGAGATTATTATTGCACCTCTTCTAAACCTAATAGACGAGAACAATAGGAAATATTAAGGTTCCGCTTATGCAGACAACCTGCTGGTTGTTGTCTCAGCAAACAATAGGTCCGAGCTAGAGGAGAAAGCAAGTGGCATACTCAACACAATCACGCAATGGTGCACCAAAAACAAGCTCCAGTTAGCAAAAAATAAAACTACATACACTCTTCTAAAAGGAGCTCTATAAAAATATCCACCTATCAAAATCGGAGAAACAAACATTAAAATAAGTAAAATCACACGCTATCTAGGAAAATACAATGACGACAAATGAAATTACAACAAAAACATCAGGTTACAAACAGAGAAGGCAGAGAAAATTCTATACAAACTGGCAAGGCTAAATACAGAACAGTACACACTTTCTTTGTCAGTTACACGGACGAGCCACTGTGCACTTCTCGAATCAGTAGTACGCTTTGCAGCAAGTAGCTGGGCGCACCGTCTCATACTAGCCACCAACGTTACGGCGGTAAGGCGCGAAGAGAGGAGCGCACTACTTAGGCTATCGGGGGCTTTCCGGACCACGTCAGTGGAGACACTGTGTGTGGTGCTGGGGATCTTCCCTATTGATATAAACATCAAATATATGCGACGTTCTGTTTAAAGAACGGCAGACTAGTCCAGGTGAATTTAGTAATTGGGTCGGCCCTGGAAAAAAAAAAAAAAAAAAAAAAAAAAAAAAAAAAAAAAAAAAAAAAAAACAGCTGATACGCTGGACAATTGACTCCTAGAAGCATTAATGGGACACAATTGATAAGAATCGGAGGGTCCATTCATTATTCCCCGACGTAGCGGAGAGACTAAGAATGAAACATGTCGATCCCAGCTGCGGCATCGTCCACAATTCAACAGAACACGGCCCTTATACTACGCGTTTACAACGCGTCAGTCCCACAAGGAGACCAACATGGGTATCGGATTTTAGAATTTCTTTATGTTTATGGTACATGAAGTCCAGAATTTAAATAACAATCAACTAAAGCCATTCGATACAATTAAAAAAAAGTTCTCGAGTAAATCGACTGTTAAGTTTTGAAAGTACAAAGAAGAACCAATAATAAAGTTGCAGCATCTGTCGGTGTAGCTCAGGCGGCAGCTTTTGGGGCTTACAACCGTAGAGTAGATGCTTCGAATACCGCTGTGACAGATAGTATTTTTCGTTTTCGAATTCAGTTATATAAAACATATTGGAATATCTAATTCCACGTATTGTGTCGGGTTTTGTTTATGTGTATGTAGACGAGCTGAACATTTTGCCGTCACTTAAAACGATGGTTGAGTACGTTATCTGCTTGGAAAGCCGTTAGTAACTATGGAGATGACTTTCCAAAAGCAGCGTCGAGGTTCTTCACAAACTGAAAAATCACAGAGTTCCGTCGTCAACTGACAGTGAAGCCAACAATGTAAAAAAAAGTAACTTATTTTTTTTGTAATTGAAACAATTATTGTTAACAAACTTTTATAAAATATAGAAAATTTAGAATATACAAAAAACACGCGCATTTTTCGTAAAAATTATATATTATAGTTGTGTAACTATTCCAACATAACGAAAAAATGTAGTAAAAAAAACTGTCACAGAAAGATTCGAACCATAACCTTACCATCTGAGGAACCCCAACAAATGCTGCAACTGATTCATTTATTGGTACTTATGTGTACTTGCAAAATTTCAGTGTCGACTTTCTCGAGAACTTTTGAGAGTTGTTTCGAATGGTTTGGCTGATTGTTAATCCGATAACCATGTCGTCTCATTGTCAGAGAGACACCATGAGGCAGATGTGGCGAAGAGGGGATCTCACGAACACGTCGTCCTATTCTGCGGGACCTACAATCAATCACCTCAAAGACACATTACCAGCCCTACATGCTCGCTGCGGCGGAGCGCCGAGCGCATTGAGGCGCTATGCTACGATGCGCGAGGCCGTTCCCCGACGGGTGTTTGAATCCCCCCTCCGGCACGGATGTTTGTGCTGTCTTTAGCTTTAGCTAGTCCAGAAGTAGTTTGTAAGTTTAGGGACTGATGACCCCGCAGTTAAGTCCCATAAGCCTTACAAACAATTGAACCTACATGCTCACAGAGAACAACAAGTATACGAGGTTATACGACAAGAGGACCACTAGACAACACTCAATATTCTAACGGAGAAATTCTCGCATAAGGCATATGACAAATACAAACGAAACAGACCACAGTGGACAACAACGTATACAGCGAGCAAACACAATGCATAGAGTGTACCTGCATAGGAGCCGAAATCGGGAACACTACAGGGACAACAACACAGAACCGAACACAGACACCAACACTGACACGGACGCAGACAGTGATTATCATTTAATAGACAAAATACTAAGAAAAAATACGAAAGTGTCAGCGAACTGTCGCTTCTTGTCATTGGCACTATAAACCTGTTAATATATAACAACAAAACAGAAGACCACTATAATATGAATCAGTAGTTGTTACTCGTATAATATGCAGATAAAACTAACGATGGTTGAGGATTGACGACCTGATGAGAATACCAAGTCCTCGAATCTCAAGCATTGCAATGTGTCGGATTGCACCATTCTAATAATTTCTTTCTCCTATCAACTTCATCTGCTAAATATAAATTCATGTTATTCTTTCACTATCCTTTGTCAACATAAACCTCTGTAATTGTCCTTATTATTTACTTTTTCATCCTACATGGATATTAAAATTTTTGTAATTGTTAGTTATAGATTTATTTCATAAGGTAGTTCACCTGTATATTGTTAAACTTAACAACATATAAGAATAAATAATAACAATAATTATTATTTCGTGTGGCTCATTGGAATGGAGTAAGTCTTTCAATTGGACGCCACTTCGGGGACTAGCCTACCCGTTATCCAATCGGGTAAAGGGGACCTACAGCTTAATACGAACCACTCGTCGTTTCTGGCGACTCCTCACATCGCTGAGACGTGAAGGATGGGTTAAGGCGCAGACTGAAAAAAATATGAGGTCCGACCGGGTTTCGAACCAGCGACCCTTCGGCTTCCAGTCGAGCGCTTTACCCTAAGATCCCAAGACAAAGCAATTAACAGTGAAAAATACGACCTGTTTCAGCAACCAGACGACAGGTCATTGTAAACGACAGCAAATAAATAAATAGTAAATATGAAGGTGGTTCTGCTTTCAACAGAAGCATCGCTGTATTATGTATTTTTTAATTACACTTACGAAATTATCTTACTTTTTTTCCTTGTATTACTATTAATTCTATAACATGAATAAAAAAGTTCAGAAATGTTTTTAGTTGCTTACATAAGGAAAAAATCTCCTAAATGTCAGTCGAAATTCATGGAATCAGTCCATTACCGCATATTTCTTACGTCCATAAAATTCGATGATTCACTACAGTGTGAAAACAAAAGTAATAAAATAAGTCAATGAACTGTTAGCTGCTCGAAGTAACCGGCAGTGAACATGGTTTGGTCACCACCGCGTTTTCTTCGATCTTCTGATGACAGTGGGTTAGGATCCCTTGTTGCTGGGGAAAAGCCCACCAAGATGGAAGAAACAAAACACAACAAGAAACAAAGTGAAACATGCTTCTCATCCTTTACTGACCCGATGTTCAAATGTTTGTAAATCTATAGGACCAAACTGCGTGGTCATCAGTCCGTAGCTTACAAACTACTTCAACCTAGGTAAACTAACCTATGGACAAACACACACACCCAGGGAGGACTCGAACCTCCACGGCGAGCAACCGCGCGCTCCGCAGCGAGGTGCTTTAGACCGGTCGGCTACTCCACCGCGGCTTACTGACCCGACCTACAGTGTCTGAGGCTAAACTAAATCTGCATTAAAGTAGGAAAATCTAAAGTACTATGGAAGTAAAGAAAATTGTCATAACATGATTCAGGAAAATGTTCATAGGAGCGCAGTTTCACTCAGACAGCTTCGTAACAAAAGAAAAAAGTTAAAATTCTGAGACCTGCGTAAAGTTTTACGAGGTAATTACATTTCTTTAATGTTGCTTTACGTGGTTCATTCTTACTTTAATCCCGTGCGTGAGGAATATCGATTGATGTAGGACACGTTAGATGCCATTATTTTCATCTTGTAGTACAACATTTTCGGAGAGCTACAAAAGCGAAGGTTAAAAAATGACTCTATTGTTTATTAGTAAACTTAGGCGTAGACACATCTATAAATGTAAGTATATTTTTGGTTTTCTTCCTTTTACCATCTCCAACTGGAGAGCCATTATGTATAAAGTTTAATTCGAATTCTTTCAAAAATAAAATAGAAGAAACACTCAAATTATTTTGTCCTACTGTACATTGTGTTAAAACGTATCGTAAAATATATGTGAGCAGACGGCTGCGCCAGTGAAAATACAGCGTAGCCGGCGGAAGTTGTTGAAAGCTTACTGCCGACATGTTGCAGGGGAAATTCCGTTGCGAACCTAATAGCTGAACGAAATAAAGAACCCGCCTATGACTTACCTGTTAGAAGCAAACAAGGCCACTCCCATTTATGCCATTTTCTGATAAGGAAGGAGGAGCGGAAGGAGTCTGAACATCGTTAAAAAATCAGGGCTTCTTCCACTTCAGAAATTACGGAAAAAACACATGATTTAAATCATTATTGCAATTCATATAGCATAAACTTATACCAGAAAGTATTATGAATTTGTTCCATGTGGGAAACTTACATTTCAAAGAGAAATTCAATCACAAGTCGAGAAAAAGAGAACCAGCATACCACATACAATAATGGCACATATACTTGAATCGTCAACTGCAATAACTTAAGAAAACATTGACGTTGTTCATATTTTCCTTGCGAGATGGCAGCACTGTATAAAGAGGCGTGGTTACGAGTGTAACAACTGTGCGCTTACCACAAAAGAAAAATATCATGGGTTGCTTCAAATGAAACCACATCCTCACAGGAGGTTAAAGGAACAGTGATCGAGTATAGACGATTGAGGTAAATGTAAACATTCTTGTAGAATGATGGTTTGAGAGACGTTCGAGTATACTGTGTTCAGTTTATTACTTAATTTATACGTGAAACAAAAGACTTCTTACATAAATAACTATTACTAGCCTGTCCACAATAGTCGATTAATGATAAGTGTCACAGGAGAAGCACCATAATACTTATCATGTAATTTTCTAGCAAGTCCTCTTCTCATTCTAAGCTTGCTGTTGTTGCTGAAAATGTTTTCTTTTCTCGCTGAGATATCTACATTTACATGCATACTCCGCAGCCCACCCGATGGTGGTGGCGGAGGGAACCTTGAGTACCACTATCGGTTCTCCCTCCTATTCCAGTCACGTATTGTTCGCGGAAGGAAAGATTGTCGGTATGTCTCTGTGTGGACTCTAATCTCTCTGATTTTATCTTCATGATCTCTTCGCGAGATATATGCAAGAGGGAGCAATATACTGCTAGACTCCTCGGTAAAGGTATGTTATCGAAACTTCGACAAAAGCCCGTACCGAGCGACAGAGCGTCTCTGTTGCAGAGTCTTCCACTGGAGTTTATCGATCAACACTTTCATGATTACCAAATGATCCTGTAACGAAGCGCGCTGCTCTCCGTTGGATCTTTTCTACTTCCTCTATGAACCCCACCTGGTACGGATCCCACACCGGTGAGTAGTATTCAAGCTGTGGGCGAACAAGCGTACTGTAACGTTCGGGTTGCATTTCCTTAGGCTTTTTCCAATGAATCTAAGTCTGGCATCTGCTTTACCGACGATTGATTTTATATGGTCGTTTCATTTTAAATCACCCATAACGCCTACTCCCAGATATTTTATGGAATTAACTGCTTCCAGTTGCTGACCTGCTATAGTGTAGCTAAATGATAAAGGATCTTTCTTTCTATGTATTCGCAGCCATTACACTTGTCTAAATTGAGATTCAATTTGCCATTCCCTGCACCATGCGTCAATACGATGCAGATCCTCCTGCATTTCAATACAATTTTCCATTGTCACAACCTCTCCATTTACTACTGCGTCATCCTCAAGCCTCAATGAACTTCCGATGTTATCCGCAAGGTCATTTATATAAATCGTGAACAGCAACAGACCCACGACACTCCCCTGTGGCACCCCTGACATCACTCTTACTTCGGAAGACTTCTCTCCATTGAGAATGACAAGCTGCATTCTGTTATCTAGAAACTCCTCAATCCAATCACACAATTGGTCTGATAGACCATATGCTTTTACTTTGTTCATTAAATGTCTGTGGGGAACTGTATCAAGCGCATTGCGGAAGTCAAGAAACACAGCATCTCCCAGAGAACCGTGTCTATGGCCCTCTGAGTCTCGTGGACGAAAATCGCGAGCTGAGTTTCACATGATCGCCTTTTTCAAAACTCATGCAGAGCAGATATCTAGTCTCCAGAAATGTCATTATACTCGAACATAATACATGTTCCAAAATTCTACGACTGGCCGACGTTAGAGATATAGGCCTAAAGTCCTGCACATCTGTTCGACGCCCCTTCTTAAAAACGGATATGACCTGCGCCATTTTCTAATCTTTCGGAACGCTACGTTCTTCTAGAGACCTACGGTACGCCACTGCAAGAAGTGGGGCAGGTTCCTTCGCGTACTCTGGGTAACAACGAACTGGTATCCCATCGGATCCTGCGGTCTTTCCTCGTTTTAGCGATTTTAATTTTTTTTTCTATCCCTCTGTCAATTATTTCGATATCTTCCATTTTGTAATCTGTGTGGCAATGGTGCGTTAGTAGTAAAACATTTACCGCTTACAGGAAAATTCCCGTCCACGGCTGGCACAAAATATAGTGGGGATGCTTTGCGGAAAGAGCGTGCAATAACATATGGCAGAGCCTCACTGGCGGTTTTGCACTAGGCGATCGCCGTTATGTGGAGATGGATTTCCCCCCTCGCACGTGAGGTGACGTACGCTCGGGCAGTGAACAGTGCGGTCATCTGTCTGCCGCCTACTGCCGTGCTGCTGCCCCACACTCATCTCATGCCTCACCGCAAGCCAACGCCACAGACCGCCTTTGGACGCGGTCGACTTTCTGATACAGTAAAAACACGTGAGTAACCTTCAGACACTCTTGGGTAGCATAAAAGGCAAGTGTTATGCGGAATGTAATATTATAAGCAGAAGGAAGTGAGCGTTTCATTAATCTGTAAACCAAAGAAGGACGAAAATTTTTTCCAGAGGAGTAAACTTTCTGGGGCTCAGTTTCGTCATCAGAAACAACAAAGGAAAAACAAAAAGAAAAACTGACGGTTTCTATTACGCAAATCTTGAGCAAATCTGAAAAGGAATGTCAGGACATTATTGACTCTGACTCACCGTCGACGTCAGGATCCGAGCATAAGTAGGAATCTCAAGGTAAAAAGACATGCCCTTGATGATAGCAGTGATACAGCTGAAGGTAGCCCTGATGAATCCTAGCTGTCTAAGTTTCCTCTAGTTTCATAATTAACGATGATAAGAGGGATGTGGCCTACTAGTATTAATAGTGATTTTATCGGCATTTCAGTTAAAGGTGTGACAAAAAGTTCCTACAATGTAAGTTATACATCTCCACACTCGCTCTGCTTACCACTGTCCATTAACGATTCTTTTTAATTCTCTTACTTACATTTCAGGAACTTTTTGTCCCAATTTCTTTAACATGCTTTACACCAACTAATGCCAAAATGTTCAAATGTTTGTAAATCCATCGGACCAAACACACACACACACACAAACACACACACACACACACACACACACACACACATACACACACACACACACACACATGCCCCAGGGAGGACTCGAACAAACAACCGCGCACTCCGCAGCGAGGCGCCTTAGACCACTCGGCTACTCCAACGCGGCCAACTAATGCCATCCAGCTATTTCTCAGGTCTCAGCTGTTTCTGAGGTCTGTTCACGCCCCAATTCATTGCTTCGTGTTATTGTAGTGGATAGGTTCGTGGCATGAAACCAACATAAATCAAATGTTCAAATGTTTGTATAGCTTATGGGACTTAACTACGGAGTCATCAGTCCCTAATCTTACAAACTACTTACGAACTAGCTGACACTACAGACGGCAAAAATATCCATGCCCGAGGGAGGATTCGAAACCCCGACCGTAGTGGCCGTGCAGATTGTGACTGGAGCGCCTCAGTCCCCTCGGCCACCGCGGCCGGCAAACCGACATATTTTGTATATTTTTCCTGTTACAGTGTTCTGATGATGCGCCAAAAGCGCGAAACGCATTAAAAAGTATTAAATATTATAATTCACCCAGAGACTACTTTTTAATTCAAATGTGGTCACTGTTACTATACCCGGTCAACGAACGTTGGAGTAACGTATTTTCCCATTAATTCTGTTGGGAGAAAATTCACTGACAGTTATTGTAAGAGAAATCTTTCTAAAGGCGGAAAAAAATATAGAGACTGCCTTCTTGGCTCTCTTTCAAAACATTCATTTTATTGTTTCTGTTGTAAAATGTTCCGTAAAAGTTTGATTAGACTGATTGATATGAATCGGTTTTCACATTGGCAATTTCGACTATTTCTAAAAAGATATGAAACGAATGATTCCCATATATAAAGAGTGCAGTTGTATGCAGCTGAATAATATGATTAATACAGACTGAGTCTTTTACAGTCGTAGAAAACCACTTGTGTGATGTATTAGTAACTATTACTTTTGCTATCAAGTTTATAGTGTTCTGTCTCTCCATTGTGTGTTTTCATTGGGTTCTCAGAGGCACTTTGTGAGGTAGTTAACGTCTTCATTGTCTTCTATCTGGAAAACAAAGTCGATGACTAGTTCGATTCTCTAGAGGCGTTTATGTTCTATTTTACCACCTCTGTTTCTTCCTTTATAACCTGATGTAGCATTCTTAGGATTGATTGGTACATCAAAGCTATTGCATGTTGTATTCATCTGTTGGGGTCTGAATGTTTGATCTATCGTTGGGATTTCCTCTGAAACTTAAAGACGAGGATAGTCGCAGGAGTCGTACAACCTGGCGGTGTGTTTGGATTTAAATAGTTCTCCAGCTACAATATTACACAAAAGCATAATTCTACGAACATTCTGCTGTCTTAATAGAAAAGCAGTCTAAGGTTGTAATGTGTATTTTTTTGATCTGTGGGTCTATTTGCCTTTAAAAGTTATATAAGTGGGTCTGTTGTGTGTTCTTTTTAGTTATCGTAGCTCTGTATATTTTTCGCGATGCAGGAAGTGACGTATAAACAACCTTGATGGAGCGCGGATCTAAACTTATACCCAGAAACTTTACTTTTTGTTTGCTGGAGAACATAAGACGATGACACTGGTTCATTTGTGTAAGAAGGTTGGTGGAACACGCATCTGCCAGTACTCGATTAGTGTGGAGCAGTGGTTTGGTATCTATATATAAAGAACAGTCTTCCACTTATGGGAAACAGCACTCTTATTTAAATTTATATATTAAGAACAGTCTAGAGTGCATTTTTTTAATTTTTTTTTACTAGTTTGCACTAGAAGGCTCCAAATCTCCTGCCAGCTCCACAACATCAATGAAGCTTAATTTCTTGAAGATGGTAAATAAAACCGAAACTAGTCGTAAAAAATATAAAAAATTTGCACTCTAGACTGTTCTTAATATATAAATTTAAATAAGTGTTTCCCATACGTGGAACAAAAATGTTTCCAAAAATATGTTTTGGTATCTTCCGAGTCATACTCTACATCTCGCAGCCTTGTATTGCAATCTTTTGTAAATGGCTAAGCTTTCTGTGTGTTGGCTACTTGAATCGCAGGATGTTCACTTGTGGTTAAGAGTTCGAGCTTGTCCTTTTATTGGTGTAATTATTTAGAACTTGTCGTAACGTATTTATCGGGATTTTCATGGTTATAGGGTTGTTACGGTGTGCAACAAGAAGCGGTTAGGGTTAGAAGAGTCGAACAATAACGTTCTGGTTTTGATTTAAAGTAATTCTTCGTATAATCATGCAAAAAGCATAATTCCAGTTATATTTGTGTCTCTTACTAATTGTGGTTCGTTTTGTCCTAAAAACGGTTAGATTCGGGTGTGTTGTGTTGTAATCCTATGGTTTTGATGTGAAAATCACCGATCTGTGGGTCGATTTATCCTAAAAAAAGGTTATAGTTTGATCTAATGTGTTGTAAGCTGTTGTAGAACAGTATATTTTTCATGATGTGGGAATCGAGTTATACGGATTCTAAGTTTCTTTTTTCTGTGGAAAGAGCCTTTTAAACTTCTTCAGTGTATATAGACCAGCCTTATGAGGTGTTTGCTGTACATCATGACATCTGTAGGGGGATCAAATGTGCTGAGGAGCACTCCAACGTCGATGAGATTACCCAAAATATATAATAGTTTGCATGTGCAACAGCTATTTGTTGTTAAGAATTATAGCTTTTTGTGTAGACCATTTCGGTTTTACAGGTCTATAGATCTAGGATAAAATACCAGAAGACGGATCGTGTTTTTCTCGACTTCAAAAATGCGTTCGACGCGGTGCCACACTGCAGACTGCTAACGAAGATACGAGCTTATGGAATAGGTTCACAGATTTGTGACTGGCTGGAAGACTTCCTAAGTAATAGAACGCAGTACGTTGTTCTCGACGGCGAGTGTTCATCAGAGACGAGTGTATCGTCAGGCGTGCCCCAGGGCAGTGTGATAGGACCGCTATCATTTTCAATCTATATAAATGATCTGATGGACAGAGTAGTAATTTGCGGCTTTTTGCTGATGATGCAGTGGTGTATGGGAGGGTGTCGTCTTTAACTGACTGTAATAGCATACAGGATGACTTAGGCAAAATTTCTAGTTGGTGCGAAGAATGGCAACTAGCTCTCAATATAGCAAAATGTAAGGTGATGCGCATGAGTAGGACAAACAATCCTATAATGTTCAAATACAGCATTAGTAGTGAGCTTCTGGATGCTGTCGCGTCATTCAAATATCTAGGCGTAACATTGCAGAGCGATATGAAATGGAACGAACATGTAAGGATAGTTGTGAGTAAGGCGGACAGCCGACTTCAGTTTATTGGGAGAATTTTGGGAAGATGTACTTCACCTGTATAGGAGACCGCGTATAAAACGCTTCTACGACCACGTCTTGAGTATTGCTCAAGTGTTTGGGACCCCAGCAGATTAGTTTAAAGGAAGACATAGAGGCAGTTCAGAGGCGAGCAGCAAGGTTTGTTACTGGTAGGTTCGACCAGTGTGCGAGTGTCGCGGAAATGCTCCGGCAACTCAATTGGGGATCGCTGGAGGAAAGACATTCTTTTCGTGAATTTCTGTTGAGTAAATTTAGAGGGCCGGAATTTGAAGCTGATTGTAGTACGATCTTGCTGCCGCCTACTTACATTTCGCGTAAAGATCAGAAAGACAAGATAAGAGAAATTATGGCTCGTACGGAGGCATATAGGCATTCTTTTTTTCCTCATTCTATTTGGGAGTGGAATAGAAAAGGAAATGCCTAGTAGTGATACAGTGTACCCTCCGCCACGCACCTTACGGTGAATTGAGGAGTACGTATGTAGATGTACGTGTCAGAAGAGCAATGCTTCGACGTATAGGATCTGTTAGTTGGTCAGTTATCAGAGATGTACTTCTGTGCTGATCTAGTCTACAGCTAACCAAGCATTCGCTTAAATCGATGTTGTGCGATACATTGGTGTATGGTCTGGAGTTTGACTTTACACCGCAATTTAGCGCTCATCTGACTGTCTGTGTTTGTTTGTGTGTCTTTGTGTGTGTGTGCGTGTGTGTGTGTGTGTGTGTGTGTGTGTGTGTGTGTGTGTGTGTGTAAAATAGGTTATCGCTAACTATATTTTCATCACGCAAGTTATAACGGCTGTTGTAGTCACCTCATATGGTACATACTTCCTTTGTTGCAATGGAGGAGATCGCATCTATATTACGAAAGCTTCGTGTAGTTGACTTCTATCTTCTAGATTTGGGCATCCCACTAAATTTCGTAGGATTTTTTTTTAACAAAATGGTACTGTGCGAGTACCTAGTATCCACCCATTACTTTCGCCCAGAAGGAGGCTGTATAGGAAACAACAACGTGATTGTGGACAATGATAGGGCAGCTGGAATCTATTGTTTAATGTGACTGACGTAAAAAAAGAAAAAAATATTTTTTCTAATCACGAGTTCTGGGTTAAAAAAAAAAGCCCTGTATTCACCTTATCCATTTTATAAAGTGTACTGACATGTATTTCCGGGAGACTTTTACTTCTTCGTTTGGTCGAGAACAAGGCATTACCAGGCTGGAGGCTACAATATACACTTATGGAATAGATCGTGGGTTTAACTCTCTACAATACTGTTTAAGTGTTTTAAAACGAGGATAGTCAATATTTAGAATGTTACCCTTGTTTACTGAGTTAATAAAAAAACGTTCGCCGGCCGCGGTGGCCGAGGAGACTGAGGCGCTTCAGTCACGGTCCGCACGGCCACTACGGTCGGGGGTTCGAATCCCCCCTCGGGCATGGATATTTGTGCCGTCCTTAATTAGTTCATAAGTAGTTTGTAAGTTTAGGGACTGATGACCCCGTAGTTAAATCCCATAAGCTATACAAACATTTTTTGAAAAAACGTTCAAATGTTTGTCAAGTTTAAAAGCTGTACGTGTGTTGTGGAATGTTGAACCTATCGTTAAATCAGACAATAAATTGTTCATTAACACAGCTATTTGGTTTAATTATGGCCCTGATATTGATGTATAAGAAACAGTGCATTAAACTGATTATGTGCGCAACGGATATTTTAACAAAACAACTGTGACATGTAACCTTTTGAAACAGACACTGACTATACTCAAAAATTTTGACTGCGAGAAAGATATAAGAAAAACCACAAATCACTTTCTTAATGCTTGACTGTGAGAATTTATGTAGATCAGTTTCTAATTATTGAAATTTAAATTAACTATCATTTTACTATGGCACCAATAATGAAATATGTTCAATAATATTATTCAAATCAACACTCCACTAAATCAACTAATTATCAAATGAAGGAAGTAGGTTAATTTTCTAACTACGTAAATGAAATATGAAACAGGGTTAAGTTACTTATTATTGATAATCAGCATTACATTACCTACATAATACAACTTCTGACTTGCTGGCAAAGCAGCCTCTGCTCTACATCGGAGCCATACACACAACCCAACCGCTCTCTAAGCGAGCTGAACCACTAGTGCTACTCTCTCTCAGTGCGAGCCACAATGCCATGCAATACATGATCTTTGCCAGAGATGAAACTTTACACATATCGATACATACAGTAGAAGCGATATTATACATTTTCTTGCAAGCAAGTTACTCGATACAAAACAGGAGGCACAATATTAGACATTTTCTTATAAAAATAATTTTTTATGGACACGTTTCATCACCCCCCTCATACCTATTAAAATTTTGTAGGGTGGGTGATGCCAATGGCATTGCCTAGCCAGCAAAATTACTGAATTTCAAGTCCAAAAATTCATTAATGACATCCAAAATATAACATGAAAAATATGAAAACCTGATAAACATTTTTATACAAGATATTCAAGATCAAAACAACAGATGGAGTACATAGAAAATTTAAAAAAATGTGACAGTCATAAATACATGCCATTTTACAGAACAGTACCATCAAAAGTCACGCATGGAGTGGTACAGGGTGTGACAGGCATAAGCAAATGTCAAAATTTACAGAACATCAGCAATAAGTGGAATATATGACAATTATACATAATGGTAAACATTAGTATATATAGAATTTCAGAAAACATAGTTTGAGAAATGATATAGTGGAGAAAATGAGATAACTAGAAGTAATACACAAATGAAAAAAAAAATACAATAATAAACATGAACATATACAAAGTTTTACAAAAGATAGTTTAACTAATGTCATCATTTTTTTTAAACATAAAATAAACATTCGTATCTTGTGCACAATGTAGTCTATGTAAATTTTTAGTGCACTTAGTATAAGATAAAGTGTCAGTTTTGTATTCTGTGATGCATTTAAGATGCCATACTTTCATGGATGCTAGAACATACATGTAAAATTTTTGACTACATAGGTTTCTGAACATGTACAAAATAATGTTACTGCTTCGGCACAATAGGATTTCAATATAACGTTTGTCAATCGAATAGGCACAATGACATTTCAGACCAAGTATATGTATCTATCAAGAGCACAATTTTATTTTGGTCACTGAATGTAAAAGAACCATGAAATATACCTAAACACTAGTAATGAACCTGTGGACAACGTTTGCAATGGGAGGCACTGAATAGTATATGCACACGAATAGCACATTAGCTCCTAACATTCATTTTAGGTCTGCACACGAATAGCCAATTATCCCCTAACATTCATTTTAGGTCTGCACACCAATAGCCAATTATCCCCTAACATTCATTTTAGGTCTGCACACGAACACAAAACACTGTAAGATTACACCACACCGTAGGCAAGCTGGCTGGTTGCATTGAAGTGGAAGTCATGGGGAAAAGGTTCTGGTGTATTCCTCCATGCAATTTGACAACCAAGTGTGCTCCAACCAACGGGGCTATTAGCAGACTGCATCAGCACAGCCAAAATTAGAGCAAAATGGTGGTGGTTGACCAAGGCTGCAATGGACAGTACTGTGTGGCCAAACATCATCCAACAAACATCTTCATTAAAAGGCCCAAAATCAGTGGTGTATAATAGCTCGTCCATTGTTCTGTGTGCATTCTGGAATCTCGTGTGCGAAATCGCCACTTCCCATGCGTGTCCAAAGTACATGAAATAAAGCATTTTACACACAAATTAGTAACATAGTCATGATATTTCAGTTTAGACTGAAAGAAAAGTCATTGATTAGAACATATCTACAGAAATATTTTCCCACAAATTCAAGTGGTACAGATGGAGTCATGGTATTAGACCATATTTTTACATTACAAGTAGTGTCTTGAAGACGAATACACTTGAATACTAATGAGTAATTTAATTCTTATATTAGAGTATCTACAACAATAGTGTCATTTCATATAAGCACAAGGCTTTACATACTATGTACATATTGCTTTACAAACACATAATCGTATGAAATACATTGAGGGTGCTTGTCATCAATTTGGCATTAGGTCATGTAAAGTAAATTTGTTGTCATAATTAGAGCAATTAACATGAAGCCACTTCAAATAACTTAAATTGACATTCCAATTACCATTAGTTCATATCTCTTTAAATTAATATATATCACTATGGTGGTGATTACATTACCACCAAATTATAACACTTAAATTACATAAGTTGCCATGGCCAGGCTTTTGTCTCAACTGAGCTACATATTTCATTGCCTTAAGGTATAACACATCAGGGTAGTTTCGTGAGAATATCAAAAGAGGTTCAAGTCATCAGGTCATGTCTGTGTCTGTCTGAGTCAACAGTAGGGTCAAACAAAACAATTAGTGCAAATTTTGGCACAGTAATAGATGTACATCACAGTAAATCATCCAATAACATAAACACAGACGTAATATTCGTTAGGCATAGCTGCAGATTTTCGTCAACAAGATCATCAATAAAATTTGGAAGATAGCAGTAAGCAAAAGCAAAATATCTCTGTGCATTATCTTTCTAGACTTAACTAGGCGCAATTTATGGCATAGCTGCAAGTTTGCAAGAGAGATGGCTGTGTGCAATGTATAAGCATAACCATACATTGTCATTGAGCTTCATTATAAAATTAATTAGCATAGTGGTAAGGCTTAGGTATATAATTAGTGAGCATAGCGGTAAGCTTTGATTACAAGAGCAATACGCATAGCTGCAAGCATAATTAGAAATATTCATTACACATAATTACAAATAATTACAGAGCATCAGAAGGATATGAATCTCACCAATCACACATGCCATTGAAGGCACAATGCATCAACATACAAAATGGTGCACATAAGCACAAAGAGAAAACACAAAAGGGCAGTGCGAGTAAGCACATAAGAAAAGAACAGAACATAGCATCATTAGCAACATAGCGATTCTCCTCATAATTGCTTCATAATCATTGTATAATCTCGTCCACATAATTACATTTATCAAACATCTTTGACTGTTACCAATACCTTCCTTACCATCATTTATCCATAAACAATAATGCATTTTAAAGACCACCATGACATATTGTGTATTGCCTTACTCATCATCCTCCATAATGTCCTTGGCTTACAAAATGCTTATGTCAACTCAAAATCTTCTTCACTCGCTCAGAACTTCGTAAGTTATGCAATTAGTAACACAGAAGAGAAATCTGATATTTTCTGAAACATAGGAACTTGATTAGATTACACAATCAAAAATTTCCATTGATTTTATTTGTCTTGCACAGCCACAGAGTTCGTTATATGCAAATTGCAAGATAATCAAAGTTTCGTATGACAATATCCCAGCGTAGCACAGAGCATAAGTATTCAGAGTTAGAGAAAAGTAAAAGTGAGAAAAAGAGGTAGATAGAGCGCACTAAGGAAAAGCGGAAGAATAGTGACACTCAGCTCGAGAACGGGGCACCAATCGCCACTTGGTGTGTCCAAAACCGATTAATGGACTCTCTACCCCAAATTTTATGCCTTGAAAATCCTTTTTGATGAATTAGAGCGTGGATTAGCAGGTCTGATTTCAATGTTTTGCTCTTGTCTTTCCGGGGTATGCGATCTGCTTTGGCCCTGATTTGTGTTTTCGTATCGTGGAAGGCGATCACGAGAATTATCGCGTGTGCCCTCCCGACTACGCTTCTCAGCGTTATTGTTGTGATTTTCAGTCTCGCGATCACTATCAGTATTGCGTCTATCACGCCAATTAGTATCATTCGAAGTATTGCTGTTATGATAGTAATTATTGTAGCGTCCTCCGCGACCAAAACCACCACCTCGGTTGCGGCCACGAAAACTTCCACGGTTAATTTCACGATCATGAAAATCACCGTTCTCATTGTCGCGAACTTGTTTGTAAGATTCATTAGTGAAAGAATTATTTTTTTGGTTTATCGTTGTGCTCTGAATAACGTTTAGTACGCGGCGGGCTTTGTTGCGACCGGCGATCATATTTGTTTGTTTCAAAATATCGACTGCGCGAGGAATTTTCCTCGTCTTCTTCCTCTAAGTCTTGTAAGAGATTTCTAAAGGCTTCAATATCATTCTTGCATCGTGCCGCAATGGCAATTTGACGCAAGTGTAGAGGCAATTTGTTCAAACAAATTCTGATTAATTCCGCAGGGCAGTAAGGTGCCGATAAAAATTGATTTTTGTATACTAAGTTTTGGAAATATTCCACTGGGCTCGAGAAATTTGATCGCTCAAAAGTTTTGAATGTCGCAATACTGTTTTTAACGCGGTCTTGTGCCGCTTCCGACCAGTATGCGGATAGAAATGAGCGTCGGAACTGATTCTCGCTATAGCACTCTTGTGCAATAGCTCTCATTCTGGTGGCTGGCTCGCCTTCCAGATAACCACATATAAATTCTAATCTGTGCTCAAGTGGCCAATTCGGGGGAAGACAATAATCGAATTGCTGCAACCACTCTTTAGGGTGCAAGTCATTCGGAGAGTTTTTAAATGTCTTGAATTTACGTACAGTCAGGAAATGCTTGTAGTCAAACGCTTCCTTTCGCCCGTGCGGCGTAAGTGGGCGTAAACTACGCACTGCGTCTTCATTGTTGTTACTACAAGGTACACTTCGTTCACGTACCAAGCGACCTACTTGAGTCGAATCATCATTGTCATTTTCGTTCAAATTTTCTTCTACGTCTTCGTATGCATTTCCATAAGTGTGGTCAAATTTCCTCTCTATTCGCGCCACGCGATCATCTAATTTCCTGACCTCAGCCTTGTATTGCTGATTAATGGTCATTTGACCTTGTTTGAAACGGTCAAGGGCGAGATATTCATTAGTTTCATTAAACGGGGTAGGATGCGTTACATCAGAACTTTTGTCACTGTTATCACTGATTTGGGTAATTTTAACAGTAATATCCTCAAACTGTTTATTAATTTTATTGATCTGTTCCGTCGTGACTGACTGGAAGTTCTGCAACTTTTCATCAAATAGATTACTCTGTTGCTTCAATTGAGCGAGTTCGGTGGTTTCTATATTTTCGACTCGTGACGCAAGGCTTTCCACTACCGGGTTAATCTCGTCGCGAATATCTTGTCTTATTTGCTGAGATTCACGTTTGAAAGTATTGAGCAGTTGTTCCCAGAACCGATTGTTGTCCTCATTTATTCTATTAAAACTACTTTGAATACTCGCAAACCTCGAATCGCACGTCTGTTCTAATTTCTCAAGTTTTTCATTTAATTTCTGAGATTGTAATTGATTATTGTCAAGTTTTTCATTTAATTTCTGAAATTGTAATTGACTATTCTCAAGTTTTTCACTTAGTTTCTGAGACTGTGCCTCATTTAACTTAGAGAGCTTTGACAATAAAATTTGCATGAAGTCATTTGGTAATACGTTTTCCATAGCTGTCGCACATGTATTTTTTGTAGCAGAGCTAGGCGGAACCGATGGATTATTTTCCGCAACCACGTTACAAGAATCGGAATTCTGTATTGTCGAATCCTGTACTTTGTCATTATCCATATTGTCTGTTCCTGAACTAATCTGTTCCGCGTTTTCGGACACGGTATTTACTGTCGTATTTGTATCAGTGCAGTGAGAAGACTCTTGTAAAAATTCAGTTTCTCTCCTTGCATCATTCAAGGTCTCATTTTCGGAAGCAGTTTTAGCATCAGCGCGAACTCTCCTATTCTTCGACATTGTTAACAGAATTTTGCAGTAAAGTGACCACTAATATTTATTTTCACCTACTGCATATTTTTTGAAAATTACACACGGTAATTATGAGAGAACAATAGGCTGAATCGGGCTAGTGCAACATACAGTCACAATCGAGATTACGCGAACCGTTAATTATCACACGAGTTCCGCGGTACTAGAACTTTCATCACAACAAACATCAGACAATATAAAAGAGAGGCTTGTTCAGTAGTAATGCAATTATTTGTATATTCAATTCATCTACTATAAACAATACTACACAATCTCAAGAATGGTAAGTAACAGACTACAGAAACAATTACTATGCTACTGTTGCTACAACAGAGGATGGTGCTACAAAAATTAAATTAAGAGCCAAAAGGTAAGTTGGTTAGTGGAAAAGACAAACTAACTGAAATAAGACTACGTATCTAACTACGTCACGATCCTGTTTGTGAACTATCCTGGCAGGGTCGCCAGATAAAAGCTGTACGTGTGTTGTGGAATGTTGAACCTATCGTTAAATCAGACAATAAATTGTTCATTAACACAGCTATTTGGTTTAATTATGGCCCTGATATTGATGTATAAGAAACAGTGCATTAAACTGATTATGTGCGCAACGGATATTTTAACAAAACAACTGTGACATGTAACCTTTTGAAACAGACACTGACTATACTCAAAAATTTTGACTGCGAGAAAGATATAAGAAAAACCACAAATCACTTTCTTAATGCTTGACTGTGAGAATTTATGTAGATCAGTTTCTAATTATTGAAATTTAAATTAACTATCATTTTACTATGGCACCAATAATGAAATATGTTCAATAATATTATTCAAATCAACACTCCACTAAATCAACTAATTATCAAATGAAGGAAGTAGGTTAATTTTCTAACTACGTAAATGAAATATGAAACAGGGTTAAGTTACTTATTATTGATAATCAGCATTACATTACCTACATAATACAACTTCTGACTTGCTGGCAAAGCAGCCTCTGCTCTACATCGGAGCCATACACACAACCCAACCGCTCTCTAAGCGAGCTGAACCACTAGTGCTACTCTCTCTCAGTGCGAGCCACAATGCCATGCAATACATGATCTTTGCCAGAGATGAAACTTTACACATATCGATACATACAGTAGAAGCGATATTATACATTTTCTTGCAAGCAAGTTACTCGATACAAAACAGGAGGCACAATATTAGACATTTTCTTATAAAAATAATTTTTTATGGACACGTTTCAAGTTTATGGGACTTAACTTCGGGGTCATCAGTACCTAACCTTACAAAATACTTATGAACTACCTTATACTAAAGACAGCACAAACATCCATGCCCGAGGGGGGGATTCGAACCCCCGACGGGGAATGACCTCGCGCATCGCAGCACAGCGACTCAATGCGCTCGGCTGCTCCACTGCGGCACTGAGTTAATAAGTACACCGAAAATTGACTGGTGTGTCCGTAAATCTAGAGAACTCCTCTGCCTAATAGGATGTTTGTGGTCTATGTAATTTATTTAAGGGTTAGTTGATTGGTACATTTCACTTGCATGGTAGCCAGAAAAACGTGTAGAAATATGATGGTCGATGCAAGCATATCTGTCAGAGATCTGTCGCGTTTTCCTGCATTGTGATGACCGTATCTCTCGTTGGGGTGCGATAGAAGCATTTGCGATCGTCACGTTGCACGTGCACAGTTGTAATGTAACAAACAATGTGTATACACAACATGTTCGATGCCTGTTTATCTGAGGCTCTTCTTGCACTGTGTACTGTCCTTTGTGAGACCAAAGGTGCACTACTTTCGTCTTTAAGTTGCTGATTTAAACGTTTTTCTTTGTGTCATACTATTCTAGCTCAGACGGCCTAGTAGATTAATCTTTTGGCCTCCACAGGATCTATTAAATTTCGATTTGTTTAAGCATTATCTACTATTATTTTAAGATGCATCATCTATCATTGTTTGTACTTTGACATAGGACTTCGAAATATGTTTGTTCGTGTTTTGCAGTGATGACTATAAATTTTTCTTTTAACGATCAGGTGTTGTGGTGTGTAGGTTAGCATTCTAGTTATAGAGTAAGCATCTTCATTTGTGGTAGTCAGCTATTTGTACTTATTGATTTTAAAAACTAAATCCGAGTTCAGTTTAATGGATTGAAAAAAGAAATCTCAGTTAACACGGGAATGGAGCTTTATTTGTTTTTGGAATAAGAATTCTTGTCTATATTTTGGTCAGGGTGGGTTGATCTTGCTCTAAAGAACTGAAAAATCTGTAATTGTGCAAAGTATTACCTTTATGTCCTCTCGGTTAGGGGGAGAGATGTTTGTGGTTCCATGGTTGCTATATTGCAGAGGGTCATTTCGAAGAAGGATGGTGTTAGGTCAGTAATTTCGAGGAAAACATAATAATAAAAAAATAAAAAAAAACAAGTTTTAGTGTAGACGGTCGAAAATTTGGAAACTGCTGATATTAAATTATTTCATGCATTTTTATTGTTTATTGTAACTTTAAGAAAATAATGTTGTACAATAGGGTTTAGTTTCGTTTAAAAATAGAGAGAGAACAATTTTAAACGTCTACTGGAATTCTCGAATATCGGTATTTGCAAGTTTGACCTGTGTTAGATAAATGTAAGGAATTGGAACATTTCGAAAAGAATCGTTTGCAGTGTTTAATATTGTAACAGGGTATAATCGTTAGAAAGAGAGATAGATTCCCTTTGCTATCTTTAGTTACAGCAATACGGGTATAATCAAGAAGATGTGAGATGTGTGCTGCTGTAATCGCGTTACAATGGAACTAAGAGGCAAAATTAAACTACCCGATTTCTCTCGTCTATAAGAATTGTCGGAAGGCGCAAAACTGGATATGAAAACCATAGAAGTGGTGGATTACAAGAAGACACGGAGTTCGAAGACTTACATGTTGAAATACTGATTGTGTGAGGAAATAGAATACACCTGTGTCGGTCTAAGGAAACGTTGTAAAGACTTGGTACTTTTCGAAAAGAAATATTGTAAGAGAGAGAGAGAGAGAGAGAGAGAGAGAGAGAGAGAGAGAGAGAGAGAGAGAGAGAGAGAGAGAGAGAGTATTAAATCTCGGAACTTGATAATTTCAAGAACAGCCACAAAATGCAGCTGGTGTGGTTTCTAAGAGAGATTGGGTTGTGTCTGGTTTGTCTGTACAGTGGAACAGGTATGCGAACGTTACTCATCAGTCTGCTTTCGGGAGATTGGCTAACGCTGATTGCACATGGCTGGGCCGAGCTCCATAGTAGTGCGTTTAAATAAATGCTTCTTGAATGCAATGCATGCTGTCCTCGTCAAAGTAGTGTCCGAAGAGGTCTTGTGGTAAATCGAATCTCTCCCTGAATGACTCCCACACTGCAGAAAAATTAAATAAAAATATAATGTGGAATCATGGAACTAGGTTGGTAGGGACATTTGATTCAAGGGATTGATTTGAGAACGTAACGGTTTATACAGACGATTACCACATGTAATTTAGTTTTATTTATTAAAAGATTTGAAAAATAATAATCTCTCAGGGTCGATTTGACTGGGTATGGACACAACTTAGATATGAAAAGGGAAGGGCAAGGTAATTTCCTGTCTCATCAACATTAACTTGATGTGGGCGTCAGACGATGGATTGGCGTGGAGCAGTGTGGCGGTGCGTCGGTGGTGGTGGTGGTCACAGCAGCATCACGCACTTGCCCTACTCTCTGGATGTGCAGTGCGGCGCGACCCCCGAGCAAAGTCGTCAAAGTCCCGTGTCTGCACAGGTGGGAACTGCCTGCAAGTCTCCTCGCTTCTCCAGCGATGGGCCAAGTTTCGGCGGTTGCTCACCAAGCTCCCTTTCCATCTGCAGCTACAGCTTCTCCTCGAATTTTGCGTCCCTTTGCCTCTGTGGTTGGTGGGTTCGTTTTGCAATGCCATCCAATAGCTGATCGCCGTTTTTCATGACCACACCTCTCAGTCGCTGGTGGAAATTTTCCTGTGGGCTGAGATTAGACTCTCGAACTGGCGTCTTTCCCCACATTTCAAGCGTGTGGTCTTATCTTCTACATTCCTTCTTGTTTCTCAATACTCTGTCCCATTCACGTAAGTGTGCACTCTTCCGGTTTTCCGGGGGCCACCATTTATCTGCGATGCCATCGCTGTTTTTTTTTTTTTTTTTTTTTTTTTTTTTTTAAACGACTCCTCTGGTACCTGCAGATATGTAACTTATGATTTAGAAAGAGGATGCTTAAAATAATAATAAAATATAACGATATTTTGTTTGATCTATAAGCATGTGTTTATAGAACTGTTTTATGTAGCCGCCGGGAGAACGCTGTGTGTTTGCGATCGCATTGAAGATCGAGCTGTATTCACGTTACTGCTGTAATTTTTTAAATTTTTTTAACGATGTTCTTTTCTATCGAGGGAAATTGTTTAAGGTATTTGTGTTACACATCTACAGTGTTTCTTAAGTTGGAAGCACTATAGTTTGTGGCGCTCATTACCATCACAATCCATTTATTATGTAACATGCATTTTTAACACGTTCATCGGCTTTTGCACACATCGTCTATGTGAAGAGATACATTTATCTTTCACAGGCACCTTAAAGGGCGAACGATTTATGAAAGACGGACTTTTTAATATTTTTTATTTTATTTTAATTTTTTTTATTTGGATAGTCTTAAATGTTTGGTTACAATTTTTTCTAAAAATTGTCAATAAATGTACAACACTTAGAGTACACCTACCCATAGTATTACAGCGACTCCCTTTGTGCTGTGCCTATATTTACTTGCAAAATTGCGAGTTGTACTTCAGGTTCAATGTATTACATTACTTAAACTGTATGCTCTGATGCCGAGAAAACGTAATGTTTTAATTGTTAATGCAAAAACATAGGATGTCGCAACTAATATGCTAATTAGATATAAAAATATAATTGGGAGTGGTGGTGGATGGCCTGGTGAGAAGCGGGGGTGGTATTGATTAGTTGTGGAGGGGCTCAATTTGCTTATGTAACTATTGTGTTAAGTGCAGGAACATGATCACTTATTATTCCAGGTAATAGTACTGTCTGAAGTACGGTTATATATAAAATAATTGGCTCCTTTTTTCCGGTGTTGGTGTACAACCTGTACGTCAATAAGTAATAACTTTCTTTGCAAATTTAACACGGAATGTTCTAACTGTTAATGCATAAACATAGGATGTTGCAAATAATTTTATATGCAAATTAGGAATAAAAAATAGTAGGGAGTGGTGGGCATGCTGGGGTGGTAGTGGCCCAAGTTTCCATTTGTGGAGGCTGCTGTTTACGAGAACGTTACTTGTTATTTACTACATGCAACTACATGTTCAATATCAAGTGCGCTACTGTTTGTCCTGTTCTTCCGCGATGTATGGGTGACGGCGTCCTTTGATGAGCGGTCGGGCAAGTGGTCGAGGGAGGAGTGGTTTGGGCAGCTGACATGTCGGGGGCAGTGGCTTGAAGAGGTGGTAGTAGGGGGGGTGGGGTAACACAAGTACAAACATGCCGACGAGGGTGGTATACACGTAAGTCTAGTTGTTTACGTGCAACACTCCTTTGTTCGAGGGAGGCGGTTCCTCCAATTGCGCCAAAGTGCCATTTCATGTAAGCTGTCAATCATCTTTTGTTTGAGGGAGGGCAGTTCCCGGAAGTGTGAGGTGCTGTCCTTTGATTTTAGGCCAGGCAATTGGCCGAGGGCGGAGGGGGGGGGGGTACTTGACCCTCACGACACTAACATCGACGGGCGATTTTCAGTGGGGCAGAACTCTATACTACTTGTGTCATATATTTGTTTATGGTGATTGTCGACAGTGATATATTTCAGGAAATGCATTGTACACTTTGCTGTCATGTAAAATTTAATTTATTGTGCTACCAGTTTCGGGAGTGTCACATCTTCCTGGCATTTATATAATAGTACAAAAATTAATTAAGCTTCAATGTGACACAAATATAAAATATAAAAATCTTCATCCATGGTAGAAGTACTTACACAATTGTATGAGCAGTTTATACATTTTCTAAGTTGACAGTGTCGTCATATCTATAAAACCAATTAAATTACAAGTTGAAAGTTATAGTGATAGTAATATATTGTAAAAAATCCTGTTAACTTATAGAATTTTGGTAACTTGTAACATCTTCATTGACGCTATTCACCATTATGTAATTCACATAATAGCATACGTGTTGTAACAGAGGTACGTCATACCTACGTGTACATTTTGGAATGTGATTGCTTTCATTGTTGTAACTATAAATATATGTATTAAAAAACTATTACTGTTACTGTGTAAATTTCGTTACACATGTCTTAACGATACAACAAGCGAGCACATTGGCAATTTGTTACACCTTTGACATACCCTGTTCTCTGAGTCTGTTATATTTTATCTTTGACTTGTTGTATTACGAAATAGTACCGTTTTTATTTATGTTAAGTGCAGGAACACCTTGATGTCGTTATCACTATCACTTTTAACTTGTATTTTAATTGGTTTTATAGATATGACGACACTGTCAACTTATTCAGAACATGTATAAAACTAAACCGCTCATGTAATTTTGTAAGTACTTCTTCCATGGATGAAGATCTTTATATTTGTGTCACACTGAAGCTTAACTAATTTTTGTACTATTATAGAAATGCCAGGAAGATGGGACACTCCCGAAACCGGTAGCACAATAAATTAAATTTTACATGACAGCAAAGTGTACAATGCATTTCCTTAAGTGTGTCAATTACTGGAGTGAATGTGAAGCTTAAATTCTAGAATGTAATTGTACTATCGATTATATATGTGGATTGCTCTGTAAATACCGAGTGACATTTATTGGCTATTGATGAAGCGCGGGTTTTCAAGGTATGCTGATTGGTGACGGTTTTGTTTCCAGCCAACGAGAGTTACGTCGCGCGTATTTTCTGGAAGAATCACGCTTGGTACGGGTGAGAAGGAGTTGGGTTGGAGCAGAGTGAAGGAAAGGAACAAACATGCGGACATAATCGTAGCAAAGTGTTTTGTATTTTCGCATGAAACGAAAAGTGATTAGTTCGAGATGTATGCGAAGCTGTTGTGTATGGTGAAGAGGTAAAAAATTGCGATTTTTATAAGTGAACAGTGTTATGATGAACAACCTTAAATCCGGGTGACATGTTGTGCAATCTTTTACCGAAAACTGAATATTCTAGTAGTGCACGATAATCGAGCGCGTAAATTTCTTCAAAACACAACCTCTTTGATTATTTGGTGACTATTTAATTATTTTTATCAGACTGTATGAGTGACTGTGCGAATGTGCACGCTGAACAGTGTTTTTCCTTAGTACAGACTTGGTAGTAATCTTTCTGATCTGCTCACTAAGGTGAATAATAATTATTATAGAAAACATCCTTTATTATTTCGTATGTATCGGAGGCCTGTTACAAAAATATTAAATTTCAACGCAACCTGTGGAATGTGTGCATGGCGACTAGTTTTTCAATACAGCTTTTTCTGGCTGAACAACATTGTACAATTTACAGTGCTGATGTGAACTGTTCCGTCATTAAAAATCATCTACGTTGCACTAATGAGACAGAATCTACATTTTACGATTTAACAGGTTTTACCTATACCAGTGGGATGTTTTCTAAGCAAGCCAGCAGAAGTGGTTCTTCCCAGTATTTCGGGTTTTTTAAGATTAAAGTGTGAACCACGTCGGTAGTTAATGATGCGTGTAATGGCTAATCGCTATTTCCAGGAGAGTTATCTGTTAGAGTGGAAGGTCCTTAACTTCCGGCAGTAAAAGCTGCGGTATTTACGACGTGTCCGTGCTGCGAGCAGCCGAAAGGCCGAGGAGTGGTCCGGATGGATTTCAGGGCACTCAGCGTAAGGCGTCGTTCGCAGTTGAATAGAATGGGTGTGAGGTGTGTGTGTGTCTGTGACGGCGAGTTGGGTTGTTTTAATTACGGCGTTACATCTAATAAAAGATTTTACCGGAAATTTCGCAACCTCGCTAATATGAAGTCATCGCAAAACTGTACGAGGTAAAAGTTAAGCACGGTTTCCGTCCATTTTGTTGTCCCTCATCTGATGAATCTAATAAAATATCTCGTAGACGTGTATCTGCAGTAGTTTTCCAGAAATTCCAGAGATTATAGAAGTAAGATCCAGAGATAATACAAGTAAATTTATTTAATTTCAAGCAGATTAACATAAAGGAAGATGCCGTTATCTATGCCGAGCACATATGTCAGTTGAAGCCTGTTCGCCATCTTGGTGAGTTTTGGAATGCTATTTCTTCATTAAAAATATGCGTTACGTCGATCCTCTTACTGTTTGTTAAGGCGTTGAACTGACAGTCAGTACAAAGTATGTACTTTCAAACAATGAACTTTATTGACTAAATAGTAGTAAATAATAATCATAGTATATTCGAAAACTTAATTTTTAACGGGTAATTTGCACTCTTTTTAACGAGATGTACATTATGGCAAAGCCGCTGGGCGTTTTATTTCTGTTTTAAGTGACATAAAACATTAGCTATACAAAACGAACAGTTCTCCAGAACTTAGCAATATGGCGGAGTGTATGCGCGTTTCCCTGTATTCTAACCTCCTTGTTTACTTCCCATTACGAATGTTGACAACCGTTAGTGAGTGGTATCAGTCGTTTCCTAATCTTGAACCGAGTTATTTTTCTTTATTGTCCAGTGAAAGAACATAATAACTGTTGTCGTTTGCAGGTTACTTGTGAAATGTGACGTTACACGTATGTGGCCATGGAGATCGCCCGATTTAACAACAATTAATTGTTGTCTATGGGGGTGGATGACAGACATAGTTTATAAGGACAAAGTCAATACACACGAGACATTACTCGTTCGCATTAAAAGTGCAATAGATGAAGTTAAGGACCCTGTGAAATTGAAACGAGCAACAAAATCTATTCACACACTTGCAGCTAAATGCACTGAAGTTGTGGAGATGACTTTGAACATTTATTGTGAATGTACTGTAAAATTGTGTATACACGGTATAATTTCCATTGCACTGAGCTTTATTTTTTTTATGGTTTACAATGAATTCACGTTTCCTATGGATTAATAGAACCAGATTATCTGACAGATTCGTACAGTTTCAGTTGAGTTATTACAATTATTTTCCAAAATTACATTATCGACAACTTCTGTTGAAACCTTCTTGCAATTGTTTGGATTAAAAAAATAAAATAAAATAAAATAAAAGGGACAAATAATTAATAAATTATTAATTTTCACAAATTATTTATTTGCTCCTCTGAAATTCTGCAAAACTACTGCAGATACATATCTCGGATACATTCACCACATCAGTAATAACAAAGTAAGTGGAAATTGTGCTTTAACGTCGTACAGTTTTGGGATGGATTCGTATTAGCGAGGTGGGTAACTTTCAGACAAAAACTTTTATTAGTCGCAACTCCGTAACTAAAAATTTTCGGATCTATACCTATATGAATTTTTTTTCTTTAGTTTTACCTGTACAATAACATATTAAAATATTTGCTTATCTTCGTGACTCACCCTGTATACTGGGTGTTTCTGGAGTAGTAGCAAATGATTTAGGAGGTACAGACTATCAGAATAAAAGATTCTGTTTGACTTTTTCTAATAGGAAAGTATAATTGCTTGTAGAGATTACTGAGATGAGATTTCATTTTAAGGTTGCTAGCAAGGCTATTGTTTTGAAATACTATTTGTATAGTTGTGCTTGCATTTATATAACTGAATTTTTCGGCGTGTTGTTGTACAATTCTACTGTTTTATTTAGGCATTATGCCTGTATTTACAAACACTAAGCTTGCCAGCATGAATAATTAACACTATTTACTGATAAGGTTACCTGATGGAATCAGTTACAGTATAGACTCACATCGGTGTTCCAGATGGGACTTTTACATATCTTAGTGGACAGGTGACATCTCTTAAATATATATTTCTTGGCCACCAAAGTTCCTTTATATATTTAGACTTTTGTTTGTCATGATGGTTGAAAGGCGAATACTGCTATTAAAGTGTCATATCAGTCAAATTTAAGAGAAATATTTCACGAAAGACACTTTTTGCACATATTAAGACTCGATATCTTTGCTCGATAACGGACCAAAACTCTTATTCGTCACAGTTAGTACGTTGTAACAAGTAGGCAAACTATTGAGAAAACTTTAATCAAATTATAGGGGTAAAATAGCATTGGGGAGAAAAGGCGCTATCATTTGTTTCGGTTGCATGTAAACACGTACAGAGCTGACGGTAGGTGGAAATGCGCGTGTCTCCACATCCAGAGGCCAGAGTACCTGTGGCCAGCGCCAGAGGGTCGTGTTAACACGTGTAGTCCGGTAAAACGGTTAACCAAGTCTCTGAGTATGTGTTTGCTTTGTACTTTCAAAATGTTCAAATGTTTGAAAATCTCTAGGACTTAACTACTCTGGTTATCAGTTCCAAGGTTTACAAACTACTTGATCTAACTTATGCTAGGGACATCAAAACACCCATGCCCGATGGAGCCTCGAACCTCCGACGGCGTGTAGCCGCGCGCTTCGCAGCTAGGCGCCTTAGTACGCTCGGCCACTCCACCGCAACGGTTTGCACTGTAGCTGCAATATGTAACTAATGAAAAAAAAGTGAAATGGAATGCTGTATTCTAACTAGTAGCTACAGGTGTACGAATTCTCCTTTTAAGCCCAGAAAAGGATCTGTCTCATTGGGCACTCGTCTGTGATATTGTGTCATTAGCTTTATCTGTAAGATCAATATATCTGCACTCCCTGTAAGTTAGTATTTGAATTTGAGTCAAACATACACCATTATCAGAGGTGTTCAACTTCACATTCTGTGGCAGAGAGCGTTGATCTGTATACTACATGAATGTTGAACTACAGATGTCAGAGTGTTCGAACCAAAGATGTTCATACTCTTTTCCTTGCCTAATTAACACTAGAACTCTATCTATCGTCATAGGTGACCCCAAGCATCGTTACTACGGATAAAACAATATTTCCGTTCCTTGTAAAAATCAAGAATTTTATAACTTTTACCGAAAAGGATTGCAGTTCTTTCACAATAATTTTAGAGCGTTTTGTGCAATATTTACATCAATAATTAACAAAAATTGCTGTTTGGGTCAATTATGAGCGCAGATAGATTATATGTAACATTCATAGAATTTATAGATTATCAACTATCAGTCTCTCTTTCTTAGGTGTTTTGAGTTTTGTTTCAGCGTAAACCGAAAGTAGCGTTGTATTACAACTCAACAAAACCAGGTTTTGATACGCTGGATCAAATGAACTTTTACCGTACTATGAGAAAGGGTAAAATACGTTGGCCATTATCTGTATTTTACGACCTTCTCTATCTAGTTGCGGTCAATACCTACAGACTACTCTGTGTTGCTGCTGAGGAAATAGAGAGATGTCTTTTTGTAATGAAATTGGCTAAAGGAACGGCGAAGCCCCAAGTGGAAAATCGTTTGAGTTCACCACAAGCAAGGAACAAGGAAATTATTAGTAGTATCAAACGGTGTGGGTTTGATGATCTATTGACAATGCAATCCAGACGAAATACCCGACAGTCAGAAGAGAAAGTGAGTCAGATGCTTCCTTTGCCCCTGATCAAAGCACGTAAAATAAAGTTCAACTTGCAAAAAGGTTACAAATTTGTTTACAAGTTACCTTCTGAAACATTTACTACATGCAACTTTGTACAGACGGCTACGGTTCAGTTTCCGGTTAGAGTTTTTGAATTATGTTTCCTGTTGTGCATCACATTTTCTGTAAATTTAAACCCATTGCGAAACATTTATGAATGAAACAAATTATGACTTGGAGTAATATTGTAAGTCATGATATGTAATTGCTCCGCCATATTTTATTTAATTATAAACCTGTTAAAATGCTGTTAAATGTGTCTAAATAATAAATAAAATGCGAACAAACAGTAATTTATTACCTTTAATTATTTTCGACGATTTCAATTTCACATTTGCGCTGTATGTAATGTATTTTTTATTGATACCGTGTTCCATTGCTTCACGCAAGGACGGCAATGAGATTTGAATACTTTTATGAGAGTGAAAGCCGAAATGTAAAAAGAGACAATATCATTATATCGATCTACCTCTGATATTTTAGATACTTTGAATAAATAATGTCGAGGAAATCTTACATTTGTATGTACAAAGTTTCATTTATAATTTATTTACTGTTACTAAGTATGCAAAAGCGTTTCTGAAGAAGCGAAATTTGTACACATCCACTATTACGTTAGGAAGTTCTTTCTGAAAGCATATGTCTGGAGTGTAGCACTGTATGGGAATGAAACATGGAAGGTAAGGAGTTCAGACAAAAAGATAATAAAAGCTTTCGAAATGTAGTACTACAGATGAATAATGAAGATTAGATGGGAAGATCACGTAACTAATCAGGAGGTGCTGAACAGAATTGGAGAGAAAAGAATTTTGTGGAATATCCTGACTAAGGTTGGTGGGACACATTTTGAGACTTCAAGGAATCGTCAACTTAACATTAGAAGGAAGTTCAAAAAATGTTTCTAGAGTCTATGGGACTTAACTACGGGGTCATCAGTCCCTAAACTTACAAACTACTTACGAACTAGCTACAACTAAGGACGGCACAAATATCCATGCCCGAGGGGGGGATTCGAACCCCCCGACCGTAGTGGCAGTGCGGACCGTGACTGGAGCGCCTCAATCCCCTCGGCCACCGCGGCCGGCTAGAAGGAAGTGTGTGGGTAAACATCGTAGAGGGAGACTGAGGGACTAATACAGTAAGAATATTCAAAACGATGTAGGTTGTCGTTCTTATTCTCAGGTGAACAGACTTGAACAGAGCAGGGTAGCATGCAGAGCTACATCAAACTCGTCTGCGAAGACCACAGGAACAACAAGTACGCAACTACTCTTTGTCCATCGACACACACGTTTCGTCCTTATTAGTTAAAATATCGTCAAAAGCAGGACTTTATTGTCTGTTTATTGTTTACAGTGTACGTGTTTCCTTAGAACTTGACTTTCTCTCACTGAGACTGAGCATAGAAAATGAAACAGAAGCAGATGGTGTACAATGGAGCGCAACAAGGCTTACAAGTACCTGTCCAATCTGTACTGTTAAGGTAACAATATTGAGGCGGCGTAGGAATGGACTCTTGGTCTAAGGGGCCATGCTACGGAATTGGAGGCCGCTCCCGCCGGAGGTTCGAGTCCTTCCTCGGGCATGTGTGTGTGTGTGTGTTTTGTTCTTAGTTTAAGAAGTTTGTAAGTCTAGAAACTGATGACGAAGCAGTTTCATTCAATAGGATTACAAACATTTAAATATAATTGGAACGACAAATAATGTTGATCACTGGCAACCAACGGGGACGAAGGGAGTGAACAGAAGGGTTCTTCACACACTGACTACTCAAAACTCGCAACCAAACTGTCACTGGACGGCTCAGTGAATGACTGTTGGCATCAGACTTCTCAGACCTGAGCGCCAGCTCTGACTGGCGCCGTTTCTCTCACGGGCCTCGGGCGATGGACGTCATGATTACAGCGCAATGCGTCAGTTAGAGGGCACGAGACCGCCAAAGGGCACAGGCTGGTGCGGCTGATTGATGTTAACTGTACCACAGCTGATTCTATGGAGTAGCAAAGCGAACCAGACGTAATGCGTCCTTCTAGAATTATGCCCCGGAGCATTTATTTGCCACATTAGAGCACGGTAGCTACTTGTTAATCCGACAGCAACGTTCAGAATGATTCATACACTCACACTGCCAGGGGCTTCACACATTAGTGACAGACAATTCTAGGACGACCCTCTTTTGTGCATGACATTTCTACTCCAACTGTGAGTGGAAATTGATGTACCAATTCCCTTTAAATATTTAATTTCGCAGCAAGATTTAATATACTCGTTGTTTCGCAGCTCCTAGGAACGATACTTTTTCATATTTATTTCTTTATTTTATTTCCTTTAATCGTTTAGTTTTGTCAAGAAAAAGGATGAAGTGATTATCTCTCTCCCACTAGATTAATGACTGTGTTTAATGTTCACCATTTATCTTTTATAATGCCACTGTCTCTCTCCCACCATTACTGTGTGCTCTCGCGCTCTCCCCCCCCCCCCTCCCCACACTGGCATTGTCACATCTCTGCTCCACGGTCACTTTCTGCTATTCTCCTTTGGTACAGAAAAGCTGAATACGTTCACATATCAAAGTTTGTTTGGGGCGGGTAGCTCCTCACTTTTCTGATAATGACTATTAAAGAGGAATATACTATATTTTTCTTTATCCTACAGGAGCAATTTTCAGCAGTTTTTCCCATTTTTCGCATACATCTGTAAACATCTGACTTTCTTTATATGCTTTAACACATTTTCTCGTAGATACATTTTGTGACGTATAACAAATTTAACTCTCTCATGCTTCGCGTCCTCAAACGAGGACACTTTAATTTTGTCTCATTTCTGCCCTGTTACATCTGAGGTGACCGTAAAAGCACAGGTACCTCATATGGGGATTAATAGTGAATGCTAGAATGTCTCCTAGATGGCAGTGTAAGTCGTTGGGCTAACGCAGAAATGGAAAGCAGAGACTACAAGAAAGAGTAGAGGCAGGCCTTCAGATGAAAGCACATTGTTGTATGTAGCTTGAAAAAAAAAAAAAAAGAAACTACCTTTCAGTACCTAACGAATTACGCTTCGATGGGAGTAACACTAGCCAGCCAAGTCAGGTGATCCCATTGCCAATAGGTGTCATGGTCGGGACTGCCGGCGGAAAACACGTTACATCTGAGAAAAGCGTAAACTTGTTGCGTACCCTGAGTGCCTGAAACAATTTCATTGTACGAAAAGTACAAAATAGTGTACACCCTTCATGTATTCTTTGATATTATTAATGGATGTTCCATGTAAAATGTAGCAGTTTTCGTACTCACTGTATTCATTTGTGGGCACCTCCCTGTTGTCTGGGCACTCCGCCGCGGTTTTGACAAATGCCTCAGTGTATGTGGGATTGTGAATCCACCTTGATGCAAAACACTTGTTATTTTCATACCCAAATTAGTTCCGGCGTAAATCCCGCCATTATCAGTGGGTTTTGTATTTAATATAAAAAAAATGCAGAAATGACATATTTACAAAACTGTGAAACATATTGTAGTATAAGCTATAAGCTTCTTTTTTGCTATATAAATGTTAAACATTCATTTCTGTATCTTTTATCATTAGGCTATTTTACACTTCCATACTGATTTTTGCCTTATACTTGGTGTTCAGAAAGAAAAAACAGTATTGAAGTATATAAACTAAAATTTTAACAAAGAAAGACTTAAAAACTATTCCAAAACAAATTAATATGAACTAAAAAGTAAAAAATGCATATTCTTCTACAACTTAATAATCATCTTACTTTTTCTACTCGTCAATATGTAGGTACGATCTATGTGTTTATCACGGAAGATGATAAGTAGGTTTCTACCACTTTAAATCTAACTCATCACATACCTATGAATAACAAAGAATGATTAAAATATTTTTAGAGTTCTCCTACGTAAAATTAAATGAAAAATAATAGAATACTTCAAAGTCAATCAAGTTATTACGATAACATAATGTAGTTACAATTATTGTTATTTTTGGAGTCGAGTCAGCCAAGGTAACATTCTATTCGAATTCGGTCTCAATATTCTCGTATTATTTTTGCTAGGTATGTTGTAGTGCTTCCTTGGCTGACACCGACTCCAAAAATAATTGTAACTGCATCATATTATCGTAATAACTTGATTGACTCTTACGCTGTCAAATATTTTTCACTTCATTTCACTTAGGAGAACTCTAAAAAATATTTTTACCATTGTTTGTTGTTGAGTTACATTTTAAGTGGGTAGGTACCTACCTATCTTTTTGCGTCATAAACACACAGATCGTACTATTAAGTTGTAGAAGAATACGCATTTTTTTACTTTTTAGTGCATATTAATTTGTTTTGGAATAATTTTTTATTTTTTTTTGTTAAAATTTTTGTTTATTATTTTATTTTTAGTGAATTTGAAGTTCACTAACAATTTTTTCTGAATATGGGTAGACCTACTGAACGTGCTGCTCATGTGAGACAGCGCCATTGAAATGAAACAAACGAAGTCAGGGAGAAACGCCTATCGCAACAGAGGAAATCTACGTCGAGGAAAATTTCAATAGAGTTTTTCGAAGAGCGCAAGACTTGCAGAATGCGACTTTACATGAAAAAAGTTTTGAATAGGGAATTACTTGACCATAAAGAAGTTACTGTTGCTGACTCAAATATCCGGATAACCTATAAAAGATTCGGCCGAGTATAGTTAATTTGCTCCTAAGAATTGAAGAGTTCCGTTACTTTGTCATGAATCTCATAATCAGAATCTAAGTAAACTCTCATCAAACTACCATTGAAGTGCATACTTTCCAATTAAAAGAAAGAATCGTCGAAATCGGATGGTCGCGCACATACTAAATGCAAATTTAAGACTTATATGATTTACTTATGGATGCCATTCTCAGAACGGAACCAAGAGACCACACGGGAACACTAGCTTTCAAATAAAATAAAAGAATAATCAAAATCGGTTCACACAGTCGAAGTTTCTGAGGTAACAAACATAAATAAAACTTATGGTCCAATTGAGAACCTCCTCCTTTTCTGAAGTCGGTTAAAAATAGCCAAATGATAAAAGGTCCGGAATTGAATGTTTATACAATGACACAGCGAAAAACAAATTTCTACCTTAAAGTACAATATGTTTCACAGTTTTGTAAATATGTCATTTCTGCATTCTTTGAGCTTAAATACAAAACTCACTGATGGTGGCGGGATTTCCGCCGAGCTAGTTTGGGTATGAAAATAATAAGTGTTGTGCATCAAGGCGGATCCTAATCACACATTTTTAACGCAAACAAGGACTAACAGAAGAGTTTCAAATCAGAATGATTGTCTCAGTGTACTTGGAAATATGTAGAAAAATAAAGATGTGTCTTATCTTTACTGTTTCATTCTTATTTTTTTCCTTTCACACACAACTCCGCCCACAGTCAACAGGGCAAACTTTCCAACTCCTCCTCGTATATTACAACACAACTGAAAGTACATTACACACGGTGTTCTGAATAAATCTTCTTTTTTGAGCTAATCGGAAAACAATATGGAAGATTGTAAATCATCCAAGAAGATACGAAGATGAAAGGGCAGACCCGAACTGGGCTACTTTTAGTGGCAATTAGAAGAGTACTCCGGGAAGGCAGTTAATTCCACACTCGAACTGGGCAACTTCTGCTCGCAGGTAGCAGGTTGGGCCGACCCAAGGCGTTCTTGGTCCTAACTATAATTACTCTGTGACCTAACTGAACTCGTCAGTCCAGTAATGACACCAGCTTGCTGTCATCTGTGTAGAATCACGTAGTGTTTAGTTCTGTACTGCAGTTTAGTCATGGAAGCGAATAATACGGCAGAAAGTCACTATTTGCAACCTGTTATTAGTGATCGTGGCATTTGATCTGTGACGGATATAATTTCAAACCTTACAGAAGAGTTGTAGCAATGGAAGAACGTGGATGGTGATGCTGCGGTAAACGTTCGCTGTGTGTTGTTATTTACATTAAGCAGCGAATACACATTTTCGCGTTTGGAATAACCACAAGACGACAACATCACAAAAATTGTGGATTACGTAACTGAAAACTACATTGATGAAGAAGATGCAGTCTTTCCTCCAAACGTTTGGGTAGCAGATTGCGTTTCCTTGTGGAGAACGACTAACGCTTGCGAAAGCTTTCTTTACAGGTTCAGTTCTTCGTTTGAATCTCCTCACCTAAAAAGTTTCAGTTTGAAGCATGAACAAACTGATACTTATATAATAATCAACTCGGCAAAAAATAATGTCACCATCCAAACGGACTCAAAAACCAGGAAGAGGCACGCTTTCCTGAAACAGAAATTAGAATTACTGGGGAATGGTGAAATTTTCAAATTAGACTTTGTAAAGCGCGTTGCATACCGAACAGTCGTGAGCAGAAAATGAGCCAAACTAAATGGATTTGTTTTCTGGAAATATTTTTGTATGTGAAATTATATTTGCTGTTCGTTAGTCTCGCTAAAACTCGAGAACGGCTGAACCGATTTGGCTAATTTCAGTCTTGAAATATTCGTGTAAGTCCAGAGAAGGTTTAAACGGCGATAAATATGGAAAAGTTGCCCGGAAAAGGGGAAAATCGGGAAAAACTGAAACAGCTTTTTCCAGCGAGCTATCAATACCGTTCATCCAATTGCGATAAAATTTTGTACATTTCATGTTGAAAGCAAGAGGAAGGTTCGCATCAAATTAAAAATTTGAAAAGTCGCCTGGAAAGTAGGAAAATTTAGGAAAAACCGAAAGAGATTTTTTTCTTTAAAAATAAAAATCAGTTGCCACGAGGTTGTAAGAGCATCAATTGAGTACGGCTTGACAGGGCAAGGTTAGTTTGAAATATTGTTTTAGGGAAATCTACCGAAAAATTGGAAAATTTGAGAAAACTGAAAGTGCATTTTTAATGTGTTTTTGATTGAATTCAGCACTATAACTGACTATTCTCACGACGGAGAGGACCAACTCATTGTGAAAGTTACTCGGAACATTCGCGAGAAACTGAAAGAGCTTTTTTCAATGGGATATCAATATCATTCGTATGATTGCGATAAAATTTTGAATACTTGACGTTCAATGCTAGAGTAACGTTCTTATGAAATAAAAATTCGGGGAAGTTTCCCGGAAAATTGGAAAAATCGAAAAAAATAGAGATTGTTCTATGAAATATGAATACCATTCAACTGATTCCGATAAAATTTTGCACATTCGACGTTCAAAGAGAGAGGGAGGTTTGAGTGAAGTTCGAAATAGTTGTCCAGAAAATAGGAAAATTTGTCTAAAACTGAATGAGCTCTTTTCTTTTGGATATCAATATCAGTAGTACGATTACTATAAAATTTTGCCCATTTGACGTTCAAAGCAAGAGTACACACACATTAGCAATTGCGAAGCATTGCTGGGTCGACTAGATGACCCAGGGAACTTCGTATCACTTACCTCTTAATATAAACCGTATTAATTTAAATCATATGTAGTTTAGACCCAGTAGATTTATAAAGGCGTCATCAGATAGTCTGAACGCACCCAACACGACACCAAGTCATTATTTTACATGTTTTAAATCTAAATTTTCCTTGCAGTTTTTCCATATTTATCACCGTTTAAACTTTCCCTTAACGAATGTGACATGAACATTATCCTGGACATGTGTGCGTGATTTGCCCACTCTTTCCGCTCGCTATCGAGCTGATTCTTAGACTATCTGATGAGGCCTTTATAAAGCTACTGGGTCTAAAATACATATGATTTAAATAAATATGATTGATATTAAGAGGTAGGTGATACGAAGTTCACCGGGTCATCTAACTCATCATCATCATCATCATCATTAGAGACTGATCATGTCTTTCAGCGTTCAGTCTGATGCATTGTACCTCTAATAAAATTCCTCCATGATCCCCTATTCAATGCTAACATTGATGCCTCGTCTGAGGTTATGCCATTTACTTCAAAATCATTCTTTACTGAATCTCTTTCTTCTTGGTCTACTTCGACTCCTCTTACCCTCCGCTGCTGAACTCATGAGTTACCTTGCTCCTCCCATGCGTGTAACATGACCCAACCATCTCAGTCTGTTCGCTTTAACTGCTTCATCTATGGTGTTCATTCCCAGTTTTTCTTTGATTTCCTCATAATGGACACCCTCCTGCCACTGTTCCCATCTATTAGTACCTGCAATCATTCTTGCTACTTTCATATCTGTAACCTGTACCTTATGAATGAGAACCTGTATCCACCCAACTTTCACTCCCAAACAACAAAGTTGGTCGAAAGATAGAGCGGTGCACCGCTAACTTAGTCTTGGTACTTACTTCCTTCTTGCAGAAGAGAGTAGATCTTAGCTGAACACTCACTGAATTAGCTTTTCTGCACCTCGATTCCAGTTCTTTCACTATGTTGCCATCCTGAGAGAAAATACATCCCAGGTACTTGAAACTGTCCACCTGTTCTAACATTTTTCCTCCTATTTGACACTGAATTTGTTTAAATCTCTTTCCCACAGACATTACTTTCATTTTGGAGATGCTGATCTTCGTATCATAATCCTGGCACCTCTGATCGAGCTCTGAAATATTAGTTTGCAACCTTTCAATCGAATCGACCATTACTACGAAGTCATCCGCATATGCGAGACTGCTTATTTTGTTTTCTCCTATTTTAATCCCGCCATGCCAGTCTACTGTTTTCAACATATGATCCATAAATAGTATGAATAACAGTGGTGACAGGTTACAGCCTTGTCTTACCCCTGAAACTACCATGAACCATGGGCTTAATTTGCCATCTACTCTAACTACAAGAGTCATCTAGCTTATAATAAAATCTTCGTATTTGTAAATAATTTGTTTGTTTTCATATCTAGTTCCTTGGCAGAGTATTGACATTATTTCCTTAAGGGCTGTACAAATACGGCCAGAGGTTGCGCACTGGTACGTTTAGCTATGGAATCATTTTGCGAGACTGTGAAGGCGGTCTGCCAGAAGCAGGTAGGAGTTTCCCAGTTCGTGCTTGCCTGTCAGTCTAGTCGGAGCAGGTAAACGTTGCCACTCAGGGAGCACTTTAGGGACATAATAAGAATAAACGCAGCAAAAAATAATGTCACCGCTCAAACGGACTCAGAAACCAGAAAGAGGCACGCCTTCCTGCAACATTACTGATGAATGGTGGAATTTGTAAATTAGACTTTGTAAAATGTGTTTCATACCAAGCAGTCGTTAGAAAATGAGCCAAACGAAATGGATTTGTTTTCTGGAAATATTTTTGTATGTGACATTTGCAATAAAATCTTTGTATAAGTAATTTGTTTGTTTTCATATCTAGTTCCCTGGCACAGTATTGACATTATTCCTAAAGGACTCTACAAATACGGCCAGAGGTTCCGCACTTGGTAAGTTTAGATTTGGAAGCATTTTGCAAGACTGTGCAGACGGCTTGTCAGGAGCAGGTAGGAGTCGCCCAGTTCGTGCGTGCCTGTCTAGCAGGAGCAGGTAAAAGTTGCCCCTCAGGGGGCACTTTGGGGACAGTTGCCCAGTTCGAGTCTTCCGTTTATCACCAACAGGTAGAAGTTGCCCAGTTCGGACGAGCCCAGATGAAAGGCTGCAGCGTTCCATGTGAGAGGAAGGCGAACCACAGACGTGTTACCATATAATGTAGCACCTATATGGTGTTTGGTGGGAGTCGTTAGCTGAAATATAACTGGAAAAAATGGAAAAGGCGCATTATGATAAAAAGGGAATAAAATTAAATTAAAACGAAAAGAATTAGAACGACTGTAAGGGTAAGGATGGTCGGCTTCTACATTATAAAAAGAAGACGATGTTACCTTCAGTAAGTACCATCTCGATGTGCAATAATGGCAGATCAGGGATCTGTAATCAAATATTTTACAATGAAAGGTACACACCGTAATGATCGGGAATTGGACGTATTAAAAATCTGTTATTGTGCAATGGGCCGTTTGCTAAATTTTTAGTTGTGGGCTCCGCGTATGCGGTTGGCAAGAATGTAACATAAAGTGGGAAAAAATATTCGGATTTCGTTTTAATAAATAGCTATACAAATTAGACTGCAGGACCTGTAATCATTACTATCTTTGATGGTGGAAATATTGGAATAGAAAAAAGCAATGAAACCGATTTAACGGACGCCATTACGACTAATAATGATCAGTGTAGTAATTGTAATTCCTTCACATTTCAAGTTCACGCCACTCGAGTGAAAAAGGGCAGTTAAAAGAAAGATGACTGCCATTTAAAATTTGATATTAGTGTATTTCAAGTTAAAAAGCATAATTTAGCGGCACTATACTTACACAAAATTGAGTATAACCAGGGGAGAGCTGCATCGAATACGTCTTATCTCCATCAAGGCGATACGAAGGAAAAAAAATAGTTAATCGCTGTTCTTTCTCTGCCAAGGTCAAATTCTAATGTCTGTATAAGTTATGGGACTTAACTACGGAGTCTTCAGTCCCTAAACTTACAAACTACTTATAAACTAGCTAATCCTAAGGACGGCACAAATATCTATGCCCGAGGGGGGAACCCCCGACTGTAGTGGCCGTGCAGACCGTGACTGGAGCGCCTCAGCACAGAATAAGGAGTATACAGAAAGGAAACTCCCACTGCAGTCTGTCGTCCAAAATTTAGTGCGCATGCGCGGAATCGGCCATCTTGAAAAGCAGTAAACGTGTGATCGCTCCCTACTCTGTGGCGTAGTAATGCGCCGTCTTTATTTGTTAATTGTGTATTTTAACAGCCTGAATCGCATAAAAGTAAAAAAAAAGTATTTGGTGCAGTGAAAAGAAAGAACTGTGTGTCAGTAGTTGGAGCTGTTCCGTTTTTATTATGAGCAACAATAAAAGAAAAGGCGGCCGATGGTGTTCATTGGCGCAATAATTCGAATACAAATAAGGATATAAGTTTCTTCATCTTCCCAAAAGATGCTGAGCAGTAAGTGAACGTCGCTATATGTGTAGTGAAAGTTAAATGTTATCAGTTTCGAATGAGAGCAATGTGTGCATAATTATTAAAAGTAGCCTTGCTTCTTTTCTTGACGATAACTCTCGCTGTTGCTGCAGCAGTTCAACAGCATCGAAATCTTGAAGTTCATTTATATTTTATAAGTTTAACGTTGCAGGGAATAATTTGAAGTGAATGACAAAGAATAGTGCTTAAGTAGGCAGGTAAAATTTTACTTGCGGCATTGGAGGCGTGTAATGTTGGCAACGAATGCTCTTCTTATACTCAAACAAATAGATTAAGGGGAATAATTATTTTATGCTGAATCTGCTCTGTGGTTGACATTCATCTATATGCCCTTCTCCGATCAGTAAATTAATGATACTCCTTAAGCTTAGGGACTGATGACCCCGTAGTTAAGTCCCATAAGTTCTACAAACATTTGATTTTTGAATGATACTCCTAATGCAAATACAACTTTTATATATGCTCAGACGTCATTAGTTCTGTGTAATCACGTTGTACTGCTAAGTCTGACTCAATATTTTGTGCGAATCTATTCGCGTCAAATAAAACCTGGCAGTTGTAAAGTCACTTTCCTGTTTATAACTAATTTCCCAAACATAACTCCGCGTTATTTGGGATTTTCCTAGAGATAAGCACCAAATAAAACGATCATCGATTCCACCGTACATTTTCGTAGTTGTATTAAAATTTAGGCCTTTTCTTTAATTACAATTAGTTGCAAGAAGAGGGCGCAATATAGATGAGAGCATAATGAAAAGCCGTTTCCTTTCTTAAAAGTCGGTGAGATTAGCTGCAGTTCGTAAAAAGGGCATTTCCAGCCAAAGTACTATGTGGCTGAAGTTCCGCGTTTACTGCTTTTCAACATGGCGTCAAGCGCAACATTTGGTAACATACAGATCAAAGGCGCCGCTCCCAGCTTTGCCTTCTGTATGCTCCCTATTCTGTGGCCTCAGTCCCCACGGCCACCGCGGCCGGCACTCCCGCAGTAAAACAAGGGAAGGTGGATCACAGATACTTTAACCCTTTCGTGGTTTTTACTCATTTTTTAGAATATCTTAAGGTATCTCAGCTGTTACAGAGTCTGATTTGGATCAGGATTACAAATATGACACTCAAAAAATTTTAGCACATTCCATTTTTCCTAAAAAATGGTGGGACACATACGTCCCACTGGTCATTTCTGGCACCTATTTACCTAAGACTTTTTAAAATAATTTCGTAAGTTCTCCTGTTATAGGGTCTAAACAAGTACATGATTCAAAAATATGTAATGCACACCATCTTGTGGTACAAATGAGGTCCGAAGTTAGTGGGACGTGTATGTCCCAACAACCACGAAAGGGTTAATGGGAAAGAAAGAAGAACGATCTTTGCCTACTCGAAATTTCTCTGATTCATGAAATTAATTTTTCTTATTTATTTATCTACGATTTATATTGTGTCGTTTCAACCGGAAATCCGTACAATGTGAGTTTCACGCCTGTGGAGGCCATGACGCATTTGCTTTCAAAGGACCTCCGTGGCTCGGCTTGGGCGGCTGTGCCGCGTATGTGGAGACCTGGCGCTAGGCCCCTATCTGCCGCCCGGCCCGCGCCACAGCCGTATCGGGTGTAGGCGGCTACGGCGGCTTCCGCCTCGGCCCATACTCTCGGCGCCGCGCCGGCAGGTTATCGACCTTCCGGAGGTCGACGGTTCTCGCGGCGCCGAAAAACATGGCCCGCCTACCCGGGAAGGCCGCGGGCCGCGTCCGCCACGGCACGTCACGTCCGCCCCCACTGCCTGACAGAGACTCATTAAAGCCTCGAGCCGCCGGTTTTTCTGCCTGCCGGCACTTTCATTGTGGGCTCTCCGGTTTATGAAAGACAAAACGACGCGCTGCCGAGCTAGAGCACTCGAAACGCGTGCTGCTCACCGCATCGAGGCTTACGAGGCGAGGCTACGACGTTGCGATCATTATTGTAAATGCGACATAAAGTCACTGAGTAGGCAGGCGACCATGATGAAATGATTAGGTAGTAATGCTGTGAAGCTGGTTAGGTCGCAAATTCTTTGTTATTGGTCACACTTCATGTACAGCGCGCTCTCAAAAAATGACGTGTTTCGGAATTACCATCATCAGATTAGCATCTCTTCCGTGCCATGTGCACACGTGAACAGATGGAAGATGTTCTTCAATGTACATACAAAAACAGTCTGCTTTTGTATGTACTACCATGCGCAAAAATATCCGAACGACCTGAATTGCATTCCGCCTGATGTGCATGCAACCCAACTAACGTACGTGTCTTGCGGGTGCTCTGCTCGCTCCGCGGTATAGTCGATCGACTATTCATAATGGATCCACTGCAGACAACTGCTCTTTATGACAATCACTCCAGTTGTAAATTAACACCACGATTTTGCAAATACAAGGAAACACGTTATTAAGTTCTTAACGTTTATTAAATCCAATTTACTACAATGACATATCTTAAGTATTATCACACTTATCACAGTCTGATATAACAAACTCCGTCACATAAAACATTAATTAATCCTTAAACAACATTTAATATTGCTACAAACAACAGATTTTACTACAGTATCGGAAATCCTAAAGTCCTGTAGAAATTCGAAGTGCTTTTGTTCTCTAAATAGTTTTCTCACAATTGCGGAACGTCGTTCCACTGGCGAGCGGATTTTTATTAACCGATTGTAGAACTAACCAGATAATAAAAACTCATTTAACAGCTCCAAACGCACTATGGAAACTTCAATATTAACTGCGTATCACCAACTTTTTTCCGTATTCATACCTGAACAAATATTGTACACATCTTGGAACTTGAATTGATATGACAAACTACCTTGTTCTGGAATCAAACCAACCACCTGTAGCCGTAGCTAACTAAGCAATGCATTCATGTCTTATAGATACTTGATTATGCCTAAGATTGTCACAGCTGACGAAGCATAAAGATGTGTGAAATATTGGAGATTTCCTCACAAATATCAAAACGCGCAAATCAAATAATATCAAATGCCAATTCTAAAATATTTTTATTTATTTACTTATTTTTTTACTGAACCAGGAACTTAATAATCACCGTTATGTCCCTAATCACAAGTTCCCAGACTCAGTTCTGCATGGGACTGACATACGAGGCTGCTCCTGTCGGAGTTTCGAGTCCTTCCTCGGTCAGGGGTGTGTGTGTGTTGTCCTTAGATTAGATTAAGTAGTTCTAAGCCTAGGGACTGATGACCACAGTAGTTTGGTCCCATAGAGTTACAAACATTTGATTCGGTTTCGGCCAAAATACTGTCGGCCGCAGTTTCGCTTTGGGCCAGAAATCAGTCTGCATGGGACTGACATACGAGGCTGCTCCTGTCGGAGTTTCGAGTCCTTCCTCGGTCAGGGGTGTGTGTGTGTTGTCCTTAGATTAGATTAAGTAGTTCTAAGCCTAGGGACTGATGACCACAGTAGTTTGGTCCCATAGAGTTACAAACATTTGATTCGGTTTCGGCCAAAATACTGTCGGCCGCAGTATCGCTTTGGGCCAGAAATCAGTCGAATCTTCGGCTTGGTCGAAATTAGCTTTCTTGAGCTTACTGATGAAGCCCGGTCGCGTTCTGGCTGTATTCTGTCAACAATAACGCTTTACCTCAGTTGACAGCGCGCCGTTTAACTGCTAGTAGTCTCTCCTCCCGTGTGGGTATTTTTAGTTAAGCACAGTATAAAGCTATCGTATCTTACAGTTATATACTATGTTAGTAACAACGTAACTTATTCAGTATTGTACGTAATGGAACGGACGTAGTATTAAGAGGTCCAGATAACTGCTTTAATTAATATTTTTATTACACAACATCTGTTTCAGCAGTTCGCCATTTTCAAGTGACTGCGATTATGTAAGAAAAACATAAATTACTTTTTATGTATTGTAAATGACAAATTACATACGTAAAATTTTTCCACTTACAGCTATGATGGTCTAGCGTCATATATAACATCTGGCATAACTGTTATTATATAATCATATTTTATAGCAGTATGTTATTTGCATTTAGCTGATGTACTGTTTGCACTGTTGTACTATATAGTATCATTATATAATAACAGTTATGCCAGATGTTATATACGACGCTAGACCATCATAGGTGTAAGTAGAAAATTTTTATGTATGTAACTCGTCAATTACGATATACAAAAAGTAATTTATGTTAGTCTAAATGGAAGATAACGAAGTAAAGTCAGATATTAGTAGTCTAATTATTTCACCAGCAGCGGGACGTTTGAATCTCTAATCAGGATATAATTACGGTATGCGTCACCGGGAATCGAACCCCGAACCTACCGGTGTCCTTTCTAAGCACGAATGGACGTTAAATCTCAAATGTTAACTCTACAGGAATGACGATGAGTGCGTGTCTGACTAGTAACAACAGCACGTATCGTTGTTATAATAATAATAATAACAATTGCGTGTGGCTCATAGAGTCCTGGTGTATGTCATCCAACTGTGCGCCACTTCAGAGACTTGCATGTCCCTAACCTGCCCCAATTATCCAACCGGGAAAGGCGACCTACAGTTTAACGTGGAATCCAAACCACGTGTAGTTTATGACACACATTGTTGAGACGTGAATGCTGGGCTAAAACACAGATTGAAAAAATCGGTGACTTGACTAGGTTTCGAACCCACGACCCTTCAGATACCAGTCAAGCGCTTTACCCCAAGACCACCGCAACACCTCAGCTTGCGTAGATAAGGCACGAAGAGACATTCAAAATAATTTTTTGTTAGTAGTCCAGTGTGCTCTATCTAGGGCGTCAAATGAAATTATGAATATTTTGTGCTGGACCTGGATTCGAATTCATATACGTGCCTTTCTTGGAGACCTAGAGGAGTCGGCAGTGAATGATTCAACTATATGATTCCGAGAGGGTCGAGTGAGAAAAAGAGGAGATCCGAATTAGTATGCTAGTCCAGCACCAAAATTTTTAACGTCTCAAGTTAAATTCAATACGAGACACGTGACCTTAAAGGACAAGTGGTTTATAAAATAGAATAAAGTTTTGTAATATAAGAAAAGCTTTCGAGTGACAGAGTTACTGATTGCCATGTATTCTACCTGTTACTGGCAACGATAAATCGGCTCTGTCAAAGTTGATAGCGAAATAATTCGGTTTAATGCGGATTGTTAACTACGGTGCAACTTGACGTTCTTCACTTGGTGTTACCAGCGGTGAAGTAGCCAATTAAAAATATACACATGTCAGACCCTCTCCTTGTTAGTCCCGTCAGCTGAAGCAGTATGATGTAGTGAAGACTGTTAATCTCTGCTCTTTCTTACCGGGAAGTAAGGCATTGGATTATTTGGCTCCATAACAACACTACAACACTTATGGCGCGTGTATGCAATGCATAAAGATTCGAGAATTTACTTGTACTGCGGCTTACATTTCTGTATATGCTTGACCTAAACTGCAACTTCATTGTTTGTTTTACTTGATTTTTGTACTCACTGAAATAAAATTGCCTGACTTTCCAGTACGAGACCTTTCTCTCGTCCTTACCTCCTGGTAGATTTACTTTCTAACCAGAGAAATAAACCCGGTAATTGATTCACAAACGACTAGTTCACGCTGTTAAGAAATTTCGCGAAGGAATTTCATTTCCTCTTAAAACGTGCTAATATTTCGTGTGGCTCATTGGCCTGGTGCAAATCTTTCGACTGCACGCCACTTCGGCGACCGGGGAAATAGGACCTACACCTTATCATGAAATCCGAACCACGTGTCGTTTCTGGCGACTCCTCACATCGTTAAGAGTTGAAGGCCGGAATAAAACGCAGACTTAAAAGAAATCCGAGGCCCGACCGGGTATTGAACACGGGACCATTCGGTTTCTAGTCAAACACTTTACCCCAAGACTCTCAGACCAGACATCTCATTTTTCTCAAATTTCCTTAATAAGAAAAGCTCGTTGTCAGGGTAGGATGAGGTCTGGGCCAGATTAATCTTTTCGTCTTATAGCATAAGTATTTTGCCGTAAGAAGTATCATAAGTTGTGTTTCTGTAGCTATGGAAATCATCAGCTGAAATAAAGACCATAAAGTGCGGTACAGATAAAAATGCAAAACGATTATCAACCGAAACTGAGGTGTATTTTTTACTTTGCCTTCCTCGACCGAGTATCGGAAGGCGTATGCAAAAATGTATAATGTGTTATGAATACTTGGTATGCTACATTTACTTTGACTCTTCAAAAAAGAATACTTTGTTTACAACGAATTAAAATTGGTAGGCATGACGGGATTTCAGTCGATTTATGGCAGATTATCAACTTACCGTCTTACTCACTACGCAAAGCTTCCATTCGAATACACTCGCCTTACTGAATGGTATAATGTCATACGTGAGATAACACACTTTGTTAAGAAGATACAATAGCCGGGACAATCTAAATTTTACTTTTAATCTCAGAAACACTGTCAGTATTATTACGTATGAAATTTAGAGACAACATTAATTTCCACGATATTGTAATAATACTAGGAACTTGTTTATGAAAGCTTTTTCGGAGCAAGTAGTTGGGAATGAATTTGACTTCTGAGGCAAAGAAAGTGTTTCCACATCGTATGACACTTGCTTCCTCTTGCCTTGTCGATAGGTGCTTACTTGCGAAATGACACAACTCAAGAGCTTTGATAAATGTTGTATTCTTGCACTTTATGAAGAGGGATACAGTATCGGCGCCATTTCCCGTGCTCTAGGATACAGCAAATCCACGATACACCTGTGGGTGAAGAGGATGGCAGATGAAGGCCATGTTAACAGTCATCGTCGCCCCGGACGTCCACGCACTATGACAAAGGAGCAAGACAATGATATACTCCGCTGCAGTGATGAAGACCCATTCCGCACCAGCACCGAAATTAGGAACGTTCTATAACTACCTGTAAGTAGATAGACCATCCACCGTAGTCTCAACGAGGAAGGAAGATATGGACAAAAATCGGCAATAAACGAAATGTTGACAGAACAACATAAGACTGCCAGATTAAACTTCGTACTGGCATCAGGCATACGTAAGCAAACCAATTTCATTCTGGGAGCAGAGCACAGCACCAAAAGGTTCTGTCCATGTGTTTCGTCCAACTGGACCGAGATTCGACAGAAAATATGTCCATCAGAGGCAAAGGTGTGGCCGATCTGCTGTCACAGTTTGGGGATGGATGTCGGCAAATGGTTGAGGCATTCTGTGGGAACTGGACCGTCCGCCTACCAGTAGTTACTACTGTTAAATACTAGATAACATAATGCTTCCTTCTGTTTGTGAGACGTTTCCGGAAGGCAGAATAATATCCCAACAAGACCGTTCCCCGGACTACACCGCAAATTGTGTGAAACAGTGGTTTCGAGTGAACGGGGACGTTGATGTGTAGGACTGGCCTCCCAAATATGCTGACCTCAATCCCATACAGCACGTGTGGACAGAGATGGAGAAGATTATTAGCAGCCGAAGACCTACGCCAACAACGAAGGCAGCGCTATCTGAAGCAGTTCCGGATGCATGGGAAGAGCTGTCGCAGAATAGTGGGTTACCTCTGTTCCCCGGCGGCTAAATGCAGTTGTAGAGGAGACTGGAAACTGGGAACGATACTAAATTATGTTGTCATCAGAGACAAAGCTTTGTTTATATTAAATGGAAGTGTCTTATTTTCTCGATTATTTTTCTTGAAGATTTACATTACTTCGAAGAATAGAAAAATTATTTTGTGTTAATTTCAACCCTTCTGTAATAAAGTATTTCATCTTAAATTATTACATGAACTTTAAGAAAAACCAAAACCAGCATGGAAATTAAGAAGGCTTATGACGTCGATGCCAATGAAGGCATCAAAGAAAGAACTATTTACTTTTTTTTTATTAAGTGAAGAAGGCATTTTATTTATTAATGTTTTGTTTATTTAGATGTAGGCAGGGTACCAGTAAGGATAAAATCATAAGAGAGCTGTCATTTTTAAAAGTGTTGAAAGGCCAGCTGGTAGACGCAAACTCGAGCGTTTGGGTCCACTACATCCCCATATTTACTAACTTGCAGTCGAATATAACTCAGTGGTCAAAGCCTACTGTAATTTCATCTTAAAGCCCATTAAAACCTCTAAGTAACGCTTTTAGAGTAGACCCTGTTCATATTAACTTGGCGTCCAATACACCTGTTCATCGATTTTGTTGAGTATCACGTAAAATTTACGAAACCAGAAAAGGAGGATTAGGATTTAATATCCTGTCGACGTCGTGGTTATTTGAAATGGAGCCCAAACTGGGATTGTTTCGTTAAGAATGTGGAAGGAAATTGGCTATGCTTTTGAAAAGGAACCATGTTGCCATTTGCCTAGAATAATTTCAGGAAATCACATGAAAAACAGAAGGACAAACAGACATGGAAACTATACACTTTCGCCATTGTATCACTGAGCAGTCAAAATTCAAATAGTCGAAAACGAAAAGTGAAATACCGAATTTAATACTAATTATACCTGGAGGCAACAAAAACTTACATGATACGAAATTAAAAGTCATTTCTACACGTTGCCGTTAAGAGTGATGTTGCATTTCTATTGAGCACTGAAATCTCCAATAAAGATTACTGAATCGAAGTTTTAAAATAATACCAACTTCTGGTCTGTGTACCGATCCGGTTTTATGGTAGAAATGACACATAAAAGTAGTAAGGTTTCGTGAAATCACATTATATAGACGTTTCGGTTAAATGGTTTATTTGCAGTAACAATCGTACAACGCTAAACTACAATGTCACAACATCTAGTTTTACGATCTGGTCAGCAGTGGAAATCAAAACATCTTAGTAATAAAGTCTGTAAATAACATTGCTTCTTGAATTCGTTATTTCGCTTTCTTTATCTGTAAGAGAAGCTTCCTCGTCACCTTCTTATCACATAATCCTATGAAGTCCTTAAGTTTTTATTTCCTTAATTCCCAGAATCTATGACGAGGTAAAGAGAGGCAGAAAGGAAGAGGTGAGAGAGAGAAAGGAAGAAGAGAGGGAAGACAGGATGAAAGGAAGTATAGGACGGACAGGATTGCGGGATAGACAGAGGGAAGAGGAGGAGCTGGAGGAGGTAGAAGTGGACAAAGAGACAGATGCAGATCGTAAGAGAGAGAGAGAATGGGGAATGGTAGACAGAATTCAGAAAGCAAATGCTTTTCTCAAGGGCAACAGGGTATTTGACTGTTCTCTGGTAATCATCTTAAATGGGTGATCATGTCATCTTACGCTCATAACATGAGCTGCGGAGGAATGGCCGAGCGCTCTAAGGCGCCTTGCTGCAGAGCGCGCGGTTGCTCCTCGTCGGAAATAGCGTCGCCCCTCGGGCATGTGTGTGTGTGTGTGTGTGTGTGTGTGTGTGTGTGTGTGTGTGTATGTGTGTGGTGTTGTCCTTACATTACGTTAGTTTAAGCAGTTTGTAAGCCTAGACTGATAACCGCGGCAGTTCAGTCCCAAATATTTACAAACATTTGAACATTTCATAACATGACTTGTTTTCCTCGTCAATTGCAGTAGTCTTTAAAAACAAACGGAAATGGAATTCAAATATAATTCGAAATCCAGCTAAAACGCTTCTTTTGAGTCATGTGATGCCTGTAAACTCAACCCACATGGTGTGCTCCTACTGTTGTAACATGCCGGCCGCGGCGGCCGAGGGGACTGAGGCGCTCCAGTCACGGTCTGCACGGCCACAACGGTCGGGGGTTCGAATCCCCCCTCGGGCATAGATATTTGTGCCGTCTTTAGTATAAGGTAGTAGATAAGTAGTTTGTAAGTTTAGGGACTGGTGACCCCGTAGTTAAGTCCATAAGCTTAACAAACAAACAACTGTTGTAACATTCACTAACAGTGGTATATTGTCTGTGCATTCGTATTTTAGGAAAAGGTCTACAAATATTGCGTAGTGCCGAACTGTAAAAATAAATCTATAAAAATCTAGAAAATATGATTTTGCATGTTCCAAGCAATGATAAAGGCATAAACTGTAATTTATTCTTCCTCGTAGAGATCCTAATCAGATAGCGGTCACTTGGTGCGTTTAATTTTAGGAGGATTACTTTGATGTAAGTAAACACTCCGTACAACAATTATTATTCTATTAGTTCACAACCGGTATTAAGAATCATGCTCTGCAGCCGCAAAGTTGTATAGTTATTTTTTTTTTATTTTTTTTTTTTATTTTTTTTTATTTTTTATTTTTTTTTTTTTTTTTTTTTGGGGACTTAACTACGGGGTCATCAGTCCCTAAACTTACAAATTACTTATGAACTAGCTACAACTAAGGACGGCACAAATATCCATGCCCGAGGGGGGATTCGAACCTCCGACCGTAGTGGCCGTCAGACCGTGACTGAAGCACCTCAGTCCCCTCGACCACCGCGGCCGGCAGTTGTATAGTATTATTGTGTACACATCATTGAACTGATGTTTACATTTGTGAAACAGGTGTACACGATATATTTGTATTTTAAGTCGTTTACAAACGTAGTTGGTGAAAGTAAAAATTTCATTATGGTTGTCTTTTCAATATTTACTTCGGTGAGGCAGTGTTTCGGTATATGATAAAGACATCAACAATTTGTCTCAAAAACGCCTTTTTAGCGCATATACTGAAACCAACTGGACTTGAACACGGAATGCAAAATTTGTGAACGATACTGGAACCGCATCGTTACCAAGCTTATGTGGAACTGTTTAAGTCTATTCGTAACTTCGACATTTTTTCTTGGAATATTTTAATTTTGGCACGTAAGCCAAGATAGTTATCCTTTTAATTTCATTCTTCTTTAGCCTAACAAGTTCCGATTTAACTTGACAAATTTCTTTGTAACCAAACAGCACGAGAAAAATGCATAGTAATTTGTGGAAAGTGGCTAGCGCGCAAGATTAAATTGCGTATACACATGAATTAATCGGAATCGGAAATGTAACTACGTAGTAGCGCACTTACCGTGTAATTTCTGCAGTGGCTTTTATAACAGAGTTAATTTAAATGTGAAATGCATTTGGTAGAGAAACGAAGACTTAATCTAACAAGCAATCCATATTTACACACTTTTATGGTGTGTAATAGTTTGTATCTTTGGACTAGAGTCAGTCTGTTGACATAAACAAATATACGTATATTTTACTTTAAATGCAACTTTCACCTTTCTTACTTACGGTACGTAAAAATCTGGATTGTTGTCGAGAAACTAAGATACCTTAAGCGCATCAACTTTCGGAAGGTTTTTTCACTATCAGACTTCACATAATATTCTCCCTTCTTACAAAAAAGTTATAAATGCGTTTTCCATCACAAGTAACTTAATTGTAGACAGAAAAAGTCAGGAAAAATTTAGTAACCTTCGCTAACACTGCTCTAACACGCATATGGCTTCTTCTTCCTCGTGTTGTGTGAAATCACCAGAGCTTAAGCCAATAACAGAGCGTTTTTGATCACGTGACCTAAACTTGAAATTTAATTATATTCATGCTATAATTTCAAAATAATAACAAATGTTTTGTGAGAACAACGACGGAAAATTCTATTTGAACATTACAATCATCCAGATTGAAAACAATTCGAACTCAATTTTAAACATAGCATAATAGCCTACTATATAAGCCACATTCCAGATGTGTAAGTAGGAAAAGGGGAACAAAAATTATGTTCTCATTAGACTGATGTATTTTCTCGGTACGTCTATGTTAGCAAGAATACTTTTGCTTACCGTCCCATTCATTTCATAACGGACTGAGCTACAGTAAAGCATAGCCAAGTTTACCTAGTTAACATGAAAATTTCGAATGTTGGTAAGGCAACAAAATTAGTAGAAGTAAGGATGGTGAAATTAATAAAATATTTCGAAATGAATCATAAATCATTTCTTCCGTAAGACCTATGATTGTAAAATCGCTCCTACACAGATATTAAATGCCAAATGAGTAATTAACCCTTTAACTATAGTGAACTTCTACAAACGTTCATTGTAATCGGACCTTGTAGAAGGTAGACTGCTGTAAAAGCCAGGGAAAAGAAGTCCCCTCTGATGAACTTCCGTCTCTAATGACCACTCTGTCGACTGGACGTTAAACGTTAATCTTCCTTCTTGTTTTCGCGTGAACTGGTGCAGTCCTCTGATGGGAAAGACTTTCCAAGACAATTTCAAAAACAGTCCACCTCTGCAAGGCCATATTATTGTGGTATTTTAAGAAGTCAGCAGTAGTTACAGAGCTAAACGTCGGTCTCTGCGTGACATTCAAGTAAAAGCCGATAAACAACTGCACCGGGTGACCATTTGATAAATACAGAACCTATTTTAAGGCGTTAATATCACTTCTCACTCTAAAACAAAATGAAAATGATCGCTTTCCAGTGAGTTAGTCACCGAAAGTGACATCTTTCCAACTTTTCAGCGTATTGTAACAATTACATATCGATAATTAGTGTCCGCGGTGGGCGTCAGACTAGAACTACGAACAAATTATACCAACTACGAGATACTTTACAGTAATCCCATCTCACGCACTCTTAGGGCAACCTCTTCCTGTTTCTTTCGCACCTCTCTGTTTCTGGGAGACTGGAAACTGGAGAGTTCATTCATCAGATGCTTTTCACTTTTATTTAAACAGCATCACCAGCAGTTACACTGTAATCTTTACGAGTAGACCATACTTATGGTCCCTTTCGATTTTATAGAATGAATTACATATTCTAAACTTTACTTTCGCGACTTTTTTTCTTGTCTCAAATTCTTATCACAAATGCTTCTCCTGTCACTTATAAGCTTGAATCGAATTATCATTGAAATTGTTCAGATGCGTAATTTTTTCGCGGATGATCTATTTTTCAATCACTGGAAAAGATTTATTTGCACGGTTCGTCTGATTGGAAACTATGTGCTCGAAACTTATGCAATATGTTTGTTCAGTTTGCATTTTGTAATCACGGTAATTCTATCTTTACATTTCTGCAGTTATGTGTTAGAGGTGGTGCCAACGAAAAAATTCATAAGGAAAATAGTATTCAGGTATATAACATTAAAAAGTATTGTGCAGAAAATGTTAATAACGTCTCGTGATGCTATAGTTAAAGAAATCGATGAAGACTTATTCTTCTATGCTGGGTATCTCTCTTCTCAGTCAACACAGTGGCAGGCTGCGCGCCGCGCCTTCGAAGCCGCTATCTCCGTCAGCGCTAAGGCAGTGCGAGGAACACACACGCCCAGCAAACGTATTCTGCCTGTCGCTAGTCTAATGGAGAATTGGCAACATAGCAGAGTACGCTTGGCAACTCTGTGAGCGGGGAGTTACTTCCTGGTAAGCACAGAATTAAGCTGATACATTCACTTGATTTTTCATGTCATTTCCATTCAATAATCTGAGTGATTTTCACTTAAGGTGTCACATAAAGTTATTAATTCATATTTTTGGGTCCAGGAAATTCGTTCCACACGAAAATTGCAACCAATCTCTTCTTTTAAAGTTACGCCTGATCTGGTCTCCTAACTTGTCGGCCAGTAAGGAAGAACCAAATACCCGAAGTCCTCGCTAGCCTTCGGGTAACGTAGTCGGCTGCGAAACGAACGTGCTGTCAACTTTCGATGTAAATCGTGGTCAGAGCAAATATTTCAGCTCTTCTCTGACAGAGCTACAGGTATCCAGATTGAAAATCAATAGGGAATTCTTAACAAAACTACTCAGTCAAAAGGTGTTTAGTTGTTTTTGCAGGACGGCATTTTCTAATATACTCTGAAAGTGCCTTACAATGCTCCGGTGGTTTACCGATTCCGTGCGTGTAGAAACCAGTTCCTTTCGAGTTAAAGCTGTCGCCGAACCATGTTGAAGTCAATTTGTAGAGAAATACATGTTCTTGACGGTTGGACAACTACTTCCAAAAATGAGTAAAAAGTCTTAACATGAGACTAGTATAATTTCTGTGACAGATGCTTGCTTATAGTTAATCATTTCATTGAGCACCAAATTGTCTTAACTGCGTCTAATCGATATGCTAAGTGCAATTTCCGTTACATTGCCGTAGTAGTCTGGTGGATCGGTTGTAGTTTAGAATCTGTCCTGTGTGCGTTCGATTGCACCCTATAGCTGTATATTTTTAACTGGCACGATCATGTCTACTTCACCTCTTGTAACACCAAGTGAAGAACGTCAAGTTGCACCGTAGTTAACAACCCGTATTAAACCGAATTATTTCGCCATCAGCTCGGACAGAGCCGATCTATCGTTGCCAGTAACAAGCAGAATACATGGCAACCAGTAACTCTGTCGGTAGAAAGCTTTTCTTATATTACAAAACTTTATTCTATTTTATAAACCAATGGTCCTTTAAGGTCATGTGTCTCGTATTGAATTTAACTTGAGACGGTAAAAATTATGGTGCTTGATTCCAATTCGGATCTCCTCTTTTTCGCACTCGACCCTCTCGGAATTATATAGCTGAATCATTTCGTTGCTTTCTCCAAGACTGCCGACTCCTCTAGGTCTCCACGAAAGCCACGTATATGGATTCGAATCCAGGTCCAGCACAAAATATTCATAATTTCATTTGACGCCCTAGATAGAGCACACTGGACTACTAATAAAAAATTATTTTGAATGTCTCTTCGTGCCTTATCTACGCAAGCTAAGGTGTTGCGGTGGTCTTGGGGTAAAGCGCTTGACTGGTAACTGAATGGTTGCTGGTTCGAAACCTAGTCAGGTCACCGATTTTTTTCAATCTGTGTCTTAACCCAGCATTCACGTCTCAACAATGTGTTTCATGAACTACACGTGGTATGGATTCCACGTTAAACTGTAGGTCGCCTTTCCCGGTTGGATAATTGGGGCAGGTTAGGGACATGCAAGTCTCTGAAGTGGCGCACAGTTGGATGACATACACCAGGACTCTGAGCAACACGAAATTATTATTATTATTATTATAACAACGATATGTGCTGTTGTTACTAGTCAGACACGCACGCATCGTTATTCCTGTTGAGTTAACATTTGAGATTTAACGTCCATTCGTGCTTAGAAAGGACACCAGTAGGTTCGGGGTTCGATTCCCGGTGACACATAACGTAATTATATCCTGATTACAGATTCAAACGTCCCGCTGCTGGTGAAATAATTAGACTACTAACATCTGACTTCACTTAGTTATCTTCCATTTAGATACCGGATATGTAACTCAAAATCAAATGTTTGTAAATCTATGGGACCAAACTACTGTGGTCATCAGTCCCTAGGCTTAGAACTACTTAATCTAATCTAAGGACAACACACACACACCCCTGACCGAGGAAGGACTCGAAACTCCGACAGGAGCGGCCTCGTATGTCAGTCCCACGCAGAACTGAGTCTGGGAACTTGTGATTAGGGACATAACGGTGATTATTAAGTTCCTGGTTCAGTAAAAAAATAAGTAAATAAATAAAAATATTTTAGAATTGGCATTTGATATTATTTGATTTGCGCGTTTTGATATTTGTGAGGAAATCTCCAATATTTCACACATCTTTATGCTTCGTCAGCTGTGACAATCTTAGGCATAATCAAGTATCTATAAGACATGAATGCATTGCTTAGTTAGCTACGGCTACAGGTGGTTGGTTTGATTCCAGAACAAGGTAGTTTGTCATATCAATTCAAGTTCCAAGATGTGTACAATATTTGTTCAGGTATGAATACGGAAAAAAGTTGGTGATACGCAGTTAATATTGAAGTTTCCATAGTGCGTTTGGAGCTGTTAAATGAGTTTTTATTATCTGGTTAGTTCTACAATCGGTTAATAAAAATCCGCTCGCCAGTGGAACGACGTTCCGCAATTGTGAGAAAACTATTTAGAGAACAAAAGCACTTCGAATTTCTACAGGACTTTAGGATTTCCGATACTGTAGTAAAATCTGTTGTTTGTAGCAATATTAAATGTTGTTTAAGGATTAATTAATGTTTTATGTGACGGAGTTTGTTATATCAGACTGTGATAAGTGTGATAATACTTAAGATATGTCATTGTAGTAAATTGGATTTAATAAACGTTAAGAACTTAATAACGTGTTTCCTTGTATTTGCAAAATCGTGGTGTTAATTTACAACTGGAGTGATTGTCATAAAGAGCAGTTGTCTGCAGTGGATCCATTATGAATAGTCGATCGACTATACCGCGGAGCGAGCAGAGCACCCGCAAGACACGTACGTTAGTTGGGTTGCATGCACATCAGGCGGAATGCAATTCAGGTCGTTCGGATATTTTTGCGCATGGTAGTACATACAAAAGCAGACTGTTTTTGTATGTACATTGAAGAACATCTTCCATCTGTTCACGTGTGCACATGGCACGGAAGAGATGCTAATCTGATGATGGTAATTCCGAAACACGTCATTTTTTGAGAGCGCGCTGTACATGAAGTGTGACCAATAACAAAGAATTTGCGACCTAACCAGCTTCACAGCATTACTACCTAATCATTGCGATCATTAATTTACAGCCGGCAGCGGTGGCCAAGGGGGCTAAGGCGCTCCAGTTACGGTCTGCACGGCCACTGCGGTCGTGGGTTCGAATCCCCCCCTAGGGCATGGATATTTGTGACGTCCTTATGAGAGGTAGTTTGTAAGTTCAGGGACTGATGGCCCCGTAGTCGAGTCCCATAAGCTATACAAACATTTGAATTAATTTACATCAAACTATCAGCAGGTCAATCTTCTTCTTTCCTTGCATGTTTCCCATTACTTGAGGTCTGCTGCTACGTCTCCTCCACAGAGCTCTGTTGTGGACGTCATAGGCGCCGACCTCGGCAACCCCCCCCCCCTCCCCCGAAAAAGGTAAAGCAGTCAATAATCCGAAGATATTGGTTTGAACACCACAGTGCTTTACTAGGCATGGTCCTGTTTGGAGGTGGTATGCCGTTGCCTTCCTCCGACCTTCGAACTGACTTACCCAGCCAGCTATAGGGGGAACTCCAGTTTAACGTGAGTTCCGAACCACGGTGCTACTCGGTATTTTTCACACGAGCAGTACTGCCAGAGGTGAAAGAAGTGGAAATCCTAGGACCTGGCGGGGATCGAACCCGCGACCTTTGGATTTTTAGTCTGGCACTCTACCACTGTGCAACCGAGGCGCACTGTATTTCTACTATAACAGTTTTTTTTACTGTATTTATACTGTAAAAAAAAGCCCTCATACAAAACATCTATATTTTAAGGTCAGCATTTTTCCAAATGCAAATACGGAGGTAAGTTTAAAGAAATAATTTCTTTATTTTCTACGTCTACATCTACAACCATACTCCGCAAGCTGGCGGTGTGTGGCGGAGGGTACGATCAGTACCACTATCGATTTTCCTTCCTATTCCAGTCACGTATTGTTCGCGGAAAGGAGGATTGTCGATATGCCTCTGTGTCGGCTCTAATCTCTCTGATTTTATCCTCACGGGCTCTTCGCGAGATATACGTAGGAGAGAGCTATACACTGCTAGACTCCTCGGTAAAGGTATGTTCTCGAAACTTCGCCGGCCGCGGTGGCCGAGGGGACTGAGGCGCTCCAGTCACGGTATGCACAGGCCACTACGGTCGGGGGTTCGAATCCCCCCTCGGGCATGGATATTTGTGCCGTCCATAGTCTTAGCTAGTTCATAAGTAGTTTGTAAGCTTAGGGACTGATGACCCCGTAGTTAAGTCCCATAAGTTCTACAAACATTTGAACATTTTTCGAAACTTCGACAAAAGCCCGTACCGAGCGACAGAGCGTCTCTCCTGCAGAGTCTTACACTGGAGTTTATCGATCATCTCCGTAACGCTTTCACGGTTACCAAATGATCCTGTAATGAAGCGCGCTGCTCTCCGTTGGATCTTCTCTACCTCCACTATCAATCCCACCTGGTAGTATTTCTTCTTTTTTGCTTCATCTACAATTATTTTAGGAACATTTTAATCTCTAAAGAGGTAATTTTTTAATACACAACAGAGAAACTTCCTGGCAGATTAAGATCGTGTGCCGGAACCGGGACTCGAACCTGGGACCCTTGCCTTTCGCGGCCAAGCGCTCTACCGACTGAGCTATCCCGACACGACTCACGATGCCGCCTCACTACTTTACTTCAGCCAGTACCGCGCCTCCTACTTCCCACTGGCGCACAATTTCAATCTGCCAGGAAGTTTCATACCAGCGCACACTCCGCTGCAGAGTGAAAAGTTTCATTTTGGAAACATCCCTTAGGTTGTGGTTAAGCCATGTCTCCACCATATCCTTTCTTCCAGAAGTGCTAGTCTTGCAATATTCGCAGGAGAGCTTCTGTGAAGTTTGGAAAGTAGGAGGCGAGGTACTGGCGAAAGTAAAGTTGTGAGGCGGCATCGTGAGTCGTGTTGGGATAGCTCAGGCAAAGGTCCCAGGTTCGAGTCCCAGTTCCCGCACACAATTTTAATCTGTCAGGAAGTTTCATATCAGCGCACTCTCCGCTGCCGAGTGAAAGTTTCATTCTGGACACATCAGCCATTAATTTCAATTTCACGTTCTAGAACTACTGGCCGGATTTTGCGACCATTTGAACCTGTTTTTCCCGTTGTAGTAACTACTAAAATAATTTTCAGAGTTTTATTCTTCTGAGACATGCATACTACGTTCACTATCGAAAACACTTACATCGAATCGTCTTCCTGGCTTCATTCATCTGCAGATTTTTTTTTTTTATTTCACGTTCTAGAACTACTGGCCGGATTTTGCGACCATTTGAACCTGTTTTTCCCGTTGTAGTAACTACTAAAATAATTTTCAGAGTTTTATTCTTCTGAGACATGCATACTACGTTCACTATCGAAAACACTTACATCGAATCGTCTTCCTGGCTTCATTCATCTGCAGATTTATTTTCTATAGAGTATTATCAAAATAGTCCATAACCACTTCTGCTGTCATACCATGTCTGTCGACACCAATAGGTTCACAATCCATTGTTACATCACACACCAATTCGGTAAACAGGATGAAAAATGTCACCACTTACACGAACAGGGTTCCTTGAAGACAATTGACTTCTAAGAGAATACATAAACGTCAAATTAAAAGTCTATATATTTTCATCATATGACCCGAATCCACTTCTTTTCTAGTTATTTAATAAAACAATTAAAGGTTGCCGCCATCGGTTTACAATATTGGCATTACAAGCGGCATTCCATTAACATTCGGACTATTTAGAAAACGGTCACTTCACTCAAAAGTCAATATGGATTTTAATACCTACGAATTCAATTAGCTGTTTGTTTTAAGATAATCTTTTTACAGCGGCTTATTAGAAAAGCCAGCCGTCCATCAGTGGGATGAGAGAGTCGATTTTAAATACAGTCAAAAAATGTAAAGAAAATATGATGCCGAAATTTTTAATGGGGTATGCCTAGCATACCCATTCGAATTTTTGGGTATGCTTCAGCGACCGAGCTGAGATCCACATTGCACATGTTCTCCTTCATGATGTCCATCCACCTCTTGAGCAGTTAACCACGGGGCCAGCTTGCATCTGGATCGAATTGTTTTAGCCACAAAATCATACTATTTCCTCATGATGTGACCGTACCACTGAGTCTCTCTTGCATTCTCTAAGATTGGGATTACACCACGCCTTTGGCGGACATAGTTTTTTGTTGCATGGTCGTATCTAATCAATCCAAAGGACCATCGTAGCATTTTCATCTCCACTGTGTGGAGAGTCTGACTCTGTTTTCTCGTCAAAGGTGGGCATTCCATCTCGTAGACGCACTACTAATTTATAAAATTTTGCCTTCAGATGTACAGGCATCTTTTTGTCACAGAGAACACCATTGATCTATTTCAGCCATGCCGCCTTTACTCTCATCCGGGTGTCCAGGGTGGAATCATTCGAAGATGTTATCATGTATCCAAGGTATTTGAACTCGTTGGTTTTGTTCAAATTCCGGCCGTCTATGTTGATGGTTCCGCTGGTTTGAGGCCCACATTCCAAATTCGTCGTCTTCTGAAGATTCAGCCGCATGCCATTCTCCGATAGCCTATCATTCCAAGCTTACGGGTTTTCTGTGTCTGTACCATATCGTCGGCGTAGAGAAGCGTCCAGGGATGAGGGGTCTGTATATCGTCTGTTACTGTGTTCATGCAATGGGAGTTAGTGGAGAGAGCGCTCAACCCTGATGAACACTAACGGTGATTTTAAAAGGCGGAGAGACTCCAGCAGGACACCGGACTACACTTCTTACATTTCGATAGAGAAGCTGGATCCATTTAACGTATATTTCTGGTACGCTGTGGTGTCGTAGAGCTCGCCAGCAGATGCAGGCCAATAAAACATGTGCAAGCAGGCAGGTGCACTACTCTGACACTACCGAGAAAATAGCAAGACGATTTTTATGTGTCAGTTATGAAGCTTACCTTGTCTTAGCATAGGTGGCGAACACTAGAGTTCCTGGGGGTCAAGTGGTCACCGTTCGAGCTTTGGAAGTATAAGGTGGACCACTCGGATTGCCAGAAAGAAATACTACACTTGGAAATACGACGTCAGCTTTCACCCGAGGACGGCAGATGTCGTCTGGGGGATAGAAGATGTACTGAGAAGGGTTTCAACTTGCCGCCAAAAGACAGTTTAGTGACATAGCTGCCAGAACGCCATTTGTTTGTAATATTTCACAGGGAATGTTTACAGACATAAGGCTCAGTGTATTATCAACGTGTGAAGCAAACACGTTGTTCAAATGTTTGTTAAGCCTATGGGACAACTGCGGGGTCATCAGTCTCTAAACTTATACTAAAGACAACACAATCATCCCTGCCCAAATGAGGATTCGAACCCCCGATGGGGAACGACCTCGTCCATCGTTGCACAGCGCCTCAATGCGCTCCGCCACTCCGCCGTGGCAAAGTAGACAGGCACCATGCCACAGAGAGGCACTCGTGCTTCTTGCAGCCAACTGAGAGAGTGTGAGAGGGGTCAAATTGGAGCTTTCCGAATGTCGGGGTGGTCCTTTCTAAGAAATGCGATGCCGTGCGATATGGCCGCGTGGTCTAAGGCAGTGTTACTCAACCTGTGGGTCGCGACCCTCAGGGGGTTGGAAGAGTGATGTTCAGGGGTCGTCATCACAGGAGGATGAAGTTGCGTGATAAAACAACCAACCTATGGCAAGTTTGAAAACTAGGGTTTCATGATACAAATCATAGGCCTAAAGAAGATTAAAACTTATTTTATATTAAATTTACGTAGTGTAATTCGTTGTTTATCGTAATGAATACACCGTGTGAAAGATGTAGAAACTAAAAACAAGACAACTGTTTTCAAAAAACAATCGATATTTAAATTAAAATGATGTAGTCACTAATTTTGAGAAATTCGAAAAACAAAAATTCTCCTTCATTACAAATTGACTCTACAGTAGGACCTTGCTCTTGGAGGATATTTAGATTTAATTATAACAGCAAACCGGCTGCGTAAAAATTATTTTTGAACGGATCTGGTTTCGTTATCGCTAAGGGTAAATTCATCAGAATAAGTAGAAAGCTTACATGACAAATATGACGTCAAAATTACATCTTAAGAGAAAGGTTGCTCAGGTTGAAAATGGTGAAAAATAACGTTGTCCTTAAAAAATACAAAATAATAAGAATCACAAACACCAGTCAGTCTGGCCAAGAAGCGTTGAAAATGTTAACGAACTATATTTCTTTCCGTGTGTAGGGTTTTTATATGCAGTTTAGATAACTCTTTTTATTTTAGCTGAGACCCTTTCTTGGTTAATGTATCAGCGTTGCAGTAAGGGATAGCATAGGTACAGATTGATAGACTTATTGTGTTTGTCGAGGTTAAGCAGTTAACTAATATTTTAAAACGATTATCTATACAACTCGAAATCAGATTTACTTATCTTTAAAATGTACCTGTTCCGATGTAAATATACCATTCCCCTCCCCTTTCGCTGTTTGTACTATAATGAAGGGGATTTTCTTTTCTTTTTTTTTGCAGAAACTATATTGGGTACACGTTATTGATGAACCGAGGTCGTTGTAGGAACCCAGATCCGCTGAGTCTGTTAGAGGTGTATTATTTTCAACCACACCTGGAGTTATTCCAAGTACAATCTGATACTAAAAAGAGAACTATAGCGTAGTCGTTCCGGCTAATTAAATCTCTCTTGGTCAAAGTGAGTCGAACGACTCTTATCAAAAGAATCCAGATGCACTGATAAAAGGTTTCCTTTACCGCCCGCCAGTGGGTTAATTACTTCGCATAGCAGAGTTGCGTGCAACATACATCGCCTGCACCACGCGAACGATGGTAGTGGACGTTCTTTGTAACTTAACCGAAGAAAAGGAGAGAAATATTTCTCTGGTCGCAGGCATAAAGAGCAGGCATAAATAGCTAAAATTCTATGATAAATGTACCTGAGACTGGATTCCAAAATATCACCACAATGAAAGAGTGTTTGTCTTTAGGGAGCGAATTACGCAGTTTAATGAGTTTTTCAAGATAGGCAAAGATGACTGTAACTGAGTAATTGACTATTTTTCATAGCAATTCAGGACATAATGCAAAACAATAACTCAGTAAATATGTTTTCAATAAATTACGAATTCTATTTCTTTGTTTAGAAATGAATACATTGTTAACAATTTTAAAAGCGAGTTATTTAAATAGTCACTCATAATACTAAAAAGGTTTTACATTTTCATTAATTATGATAATGATAGTGAACAAATTTCATGAACAAATTTAGAATGCATAATAACGATTATCTGAGCTGGCCCATTACTCAAAGATAAATTTACAATTTCACATTCACATGAGGAAGGAAGAGTAGGGTTTAACACTGCAATGGTCACCTCAATAGGAGGAACAATGGTGGTCGCGTGTATCTACGAGATACAGGACAACATTGCACCGTTAGCTTCAGTTAACCCCAGATGTTGCAGTGAGTAAATAAACAAAACGAGGAAAACATGTAATTATCACAATAGTAGCAACTGAACATTCATTTTGTGAAAATTAACGATAAAATGTTTAGGTCCGTTGACCCGCGGATTGCTTGTTCCGGGAATACGTATCTGAGAGATCCTACACGACCATTTTAGTGTCACGTCTACATTGTCATTATAGACGGAACGCACGCCCGGAAAATTTTAATGAGTGATGGGGAAGGAAATTGACCGTACCCTTTGAAAGGAACCATTCCGACATTCCTCTGGAATGATTTAGGGAAATCACGGAAAACCTGAATCTAGATGCGAGGAATCGGTTTTGATCTGCCCTCCTACCGATTACGAGTTCAGTGTGTTACCACTGCGCCACCTCGCAGGCACACATTACGTGACTGTCAATACAAAGACATAAGTGCTGCTGTTTCTGCAGCCTGACGCTTGCAACTTACCTCATCAAACGTCAAAAAGTTTATGCGGTCTCCTGGTCCAGATGGAATACCAGACAGTATTCTACGGCATTGACCGCTTACTTACCTTGCATTTATCGCGAATCTTTAATTCAGCGCAAAGTTCCTAGTGATTGGAGAAAAGTGCAGGTGACTCCCGTTTATAAGAAAGGTAAAAGATCTGATCCACACAATTACAGGCCAATATCGTTGACATCACTTTCCTGCAGAATTTTGGAGCATATTCTCAGTTCGTCCTTAAGACGGTAAGCTTCTTTCTACGAATCACCACGGGTTTTCTCACACGACGTCTTACGAGCCATGGATGAAGGGAAGGCAGCTTGTATTTTTCTCGACCACAAAGGCATTTGATGCGGTGTCACACTGCAGACTGCTAACGGAGATAGGAGCACATGGATTAGGTTCACAGATTTGTGAATAATAGTAATAGAGTAATTAATTAATTAATTAATTACTCTACCACTTACAGAAGCTCTTTTAGAACTACCACACTATTTTATGAGAAGTCGAAGTTGAGCCCAGCAAGTAAAAGATTAACAAATACTGCAAAACTACTAAATCAAGTCTACTCATTACTGTATGTATCATAAAGTAATAACTTACAGATAATAATTAATTTTTTCTTAATTAAATCACATCTACATATATACTCCGCAATCCACCGTAAAATGCGTGGCGCCGAATACACTGAACAACTACTACGCATTTCCTTTCCTATTATTTATTAAGTAATAGACCGCAGAACGTTGTTCTCAGCGGTGAGTGCTCGAAACGAGTTTATCGTCAGGGGTACCCCAGAGGAGTGTGATAGGACCGCTATTATTTTCTATCTATGTAAATAATCTAATCGACAGAGTAACTTCTAATTTGCGGCTGTTTGCTTATGATGCTGTGGTGTATGGGAGGGTGTCGTCTTTAATTGACTGTAATAGCATACAGGATGACTTAGAAAAAATTCCTAGTTATTATGAAGAATAGCAGCTAGATCTAAATGCGATATGAAATGCAGAGCCATATGAAATGGAACATGTAAGTACAGTTATGAGTAAGGCGGGCAGCCGACTTCGGTTTATTTGGAGAATTTGGGGAAGACGTATTTCATCTGTAAAGGAAACTGCATATAAAACGCTTGTACGACCACGTCTTGAGTATTGCTCAAGTGTTTGGGTCCCCCAGGAGATCATTTTAAAGAAAGACATAGAAGCAGTTCAGAGGCGAGCAGCTAGGCTCGTTACTGGTAGGTTCGACCAACGCGCGAGTTTCACGGAAATGATCCAGGAACGCAAATGGGGATCGCTGGAAGAAAGACGACGTTCTTTTCGAGAAACTCTCTTGAGGAAATTTAGAGGGCCGGAATTTCAAGGCTGAATGCAGAGCGATATTTCTGCTGCGAAATGATCACAAAGACAAGATAAGAGAAATTAGGTCTACTACGGAAGCGTATAGACATTCTTTTTTCCCTCGTTCTGTTTGGGAGTGGAATAAGAAAGGAAATACGTACTAGTTGTTCAGTGTATCCGGCGGCACGCATTATACGGTGGATTGCGGAGTATATATGTAGATGTAGATGTGATTTAATTAAGAAAAAGTTTATTATTATCTGTAAGTTATTACTTTATGATACATACAGTAATGAGTAGACTTGATTTAGTAGTGTTGCCGTATTTGTTAATATTTTATTTGTTGGGATCAACTTCGACTTCTCATAAAATAGTGTGGTAGTTCTCAAAGTGCTTCTGTAAGTGGTAGAACGGGCTATTTGTCGCTGATAACAAGTATATTTATGATTTTGTGTGTCCTTACGAAAACTGCATTCTACTTTCAAAGTATGTGTTCATGGCTTCTCTTCTTTCTTATCTCGATTATGTATTGTATTGAACTAGTACTTAAATATAAACTCGACCTCAAAACTTATTTGGACTGTATACTACAGCTCCATAAAATTTCTTTAGCAACACACACAAAATTATTCACCTCTTGGTGAAGTAAGATGGGATGGTACACTTGATTTACAGGTGTTCTTTTGTAGGTATGGCTTTATACGAGGATTGGAACGTAAATAGTGGCAAATATTTATTCACAAGAGATACAAAAGCGTTACATGTTTGCACCTGAAAATGTCCTTCAAATTAGTCACCAGCGTTCTGTACAACCCATTGCCAGCAATGTGGAAGGAATAGAATACCGTTATCAGAGACTGTTCTGTTGATGGTGCGAATGGAGCTGTCTACTTCCTATAAAATATCTGGTACAGTTTTGAAGAGAATGCCACGAAGTGGTTCCTTCATCATGATTTGCAGTAGGATTTTGGACTATAAACTACCTCGAAGAGAACGACCTATTAACCAGTAATCAACACGGATTCAGAAAGTACCACTCTTGCGAAACACAGCTTCCCCTTTATTCACATGAAGTGTTAAGTGCCATCGACAAGGGATCTCAAATCGATTCCATATTTCTGGATTTCAGGAAGGCTTTTGACACTGTACCCCACAAGCGGCTTCTTATGAAATTGCGTGCTTATGGAATATATCCCAAATTGTGCGATTGGATTCACGATTTTCTATCAGAAAGAACACGGTTCGTTGTAATTGACGGTAAGTCATCGATTAAAACAAAAGTGATATGTAACGTTCCACAGGGAAGCGTTATAGGTCCCCTACTCTTCCTCGTGTTTATAAACGATTTAGGAGACAATCTGAATAGCTCCCTTAGACTGTTCGCGGATGATGCTGTCGTTTATCGTTTAGTGAAGTCAACAGAGGATGAAAAGCAACTGCAAAGCGATTTAGACAAAATTTCTGCATGGTGCGAAAATTGGCAATTGACACTAAATAAAGAAAAGTGTGAAGTATTACACATGACCAATAAAAGAAATCCGCTGAACTTTAATTACGCGATAAATCAGTCAAACCTTAAGGTCGTAGATTCTACCAAATACCTAGGAGTTACAATTATGAACAACTTTGACCTGAGAGAACACACAGAGAATATTGTGGGGAAGGCGAACCGAAGGTTAGGTTTCATTGGCAGAACGCTTCGATGATGCACCAGCTCCACCAAAGAGACTGCCTACATCACACTTGTGCGTCCTCTCCTGTAGTACTGTTGCTCCTTGTGGGTTCCCTCACCAGATGGGACTGACGGAGGTCATTGAGAAGGTTCAGAGAAGGGCAGCTCGTTTTGTTTTATCACGTTCCGGGGGGGGGGGAAGCGTCACAGAAATGTTGCACGAATTGGGGTGGAAATCATTAAAAGAAAGACGTTATTCACTGCGGCGTGATCTGTTTGCGAAGTTTCAATCACCGACTTTTACTTCTGAATGTGAAAATATTTTGCTAGCACCCACCTACTTAGGGAGACATGACCATCCCAATAAAATAAGAGACATCAGATCGAAAACGGAACGATTTAGGTGTTCTTTCTTCCTGCGCGCTATTAGAGAATGGAACGGTAGAGAAAAGTTATGAAAGTGGTTAATGAACCCTCTGCCAGGCACTTGAATGTGATTTGCAGAGTATCTATGTAGATGTAGGTGTAGATGAATCGTCTAGCATCGACTACTGTCCACTAACGCGGCGACAGTATGCACTTCCTCAGAGACGTTTAGACGACGTGCCCGATGCATGTCTACACAATTTGCGACCTTCGTAGAAGGCTTATACCAAAAGAATGTTCAAATTTTTGTATATCTAAGAGACTTAACTACGTCCCTAGGCTTACAAAGTACTTAAACTACCTTAAAGTAACTTATGCCAAGGAAAAACCAAACACCCATGTCCGAGGGGGGACTCGAACCCCCGATGGCGAACGGCCGCTCGCACCGCAGCCAGGTGCTTTAGTGGGCACGGCTATTCTGCCGCGGCAGGCTTTTATCCAACGTGCCCCTGTTCTGTACGGCAATGCCGATTCATCGTACGCCTCTTGAAGACCTTGATGACGCTGTCGTAATGTACGACGTCTGGTACATTCAATTTTGATCCAACTCCGTTGTTCCTGTTTCTGCACTTGATGGGTTCAATAAGAGGCTACGGACATTAGGCGTTTTCTTTGATTTAACGAAAGCATTTGATTGTGTTGATCACAAAATATTGTTGCAGAAGTTGGAACATTATGGAATACGAGGAGTAGCTCACAACTAGTTCACCTCTTACTTTTAATAATAGACAGCAGAAGGTAATTCTCCACAGTGTAGAAAATGGCTATGACGTACAATGGCAATGGGGCACAATTAAGTGTGGGGTGCCCCAGCGGTGTGTTTTGGGACCGTTACTGTTTCTTAATTATATAAATGATATGCCTTCGAGTATAACAAAAATATTTTTGCTTGGTAGTGAAGGATGTTGTTCGTAATATTGACAGTTCAAGAGATAAGTTCATGGCTTTTAGAAAACAAGTTGATGTTAAATCACAGTAAAACTTAGTTTTTACAATTTCTAACACATAATTTGACGAAAACTGACGTTTTAATTATACATAATGGGCATATGATGAGACTGAACAGTTGAAATTTGTAGGTGTTCAGACAGACAGTAAGCTGTCGTGGGAAGCCCATGTTCAGGATCATGTTCCAAAACTGAATTCTGCTATGTTTACCATTAGAACAATATCTGATATAAGTGTTTTTTCAACAAAACAAGTAGTCTGTTACTCTTACCATCACTCACTTATGACATACGGCATTATTTTTTGGGGTAACTCGCCTGATGCAAAAAGGATATTTCTGACTCAGAAACGGTCTGTTCGAGCAATATGTGGTGTAAGTTCACGAACGTCATGTCGACCCTTTTTCAGTAGTTTGGGAATTTTGACAGTGGCGTCACAATACGTTTTATCTTTAATGTCGTTTGTTGTTAATAATATCAGCTTATTTCCACGAGTTAGTAGTTTTCACTCGGTGAATACTAGACAGAATCTAAATTTGCATCAGACCACCTTGACACTTGTGGAGACAGGTGTGCAGTATTCTGCAGCATCCATTTTCAATTAGCTGCCACAAGAACTAAAGAATCTTAGCACTAACCTACACGCTTTCAAATCTAAATTGAAGAGTTACCTCATGGCTCACTCCTTTTAGTCTGTCGAGGAACTCCTAGAAAAGTTAAACAATTAAGCTAATTCCTTTTTTTTTCTTTATTGATTCTTTTCACTTTGTCTTGAGATTGTCGTGTGCATAGGACTACTTAAAAATTTTCTGTTACCATTCTTGTGTCAAACTTCATGTATTGACTTGTTCCATGACCATGGAGTCTCACTCCTGAATTAGGTCCTGTGGAACAGAAAACCATATTATTAATATTATTATTATAAAACATGAGACAGTTACGTTAGACTGCTCGCTCACAAGTGACTGTTTCCCTCGATTGTGCGCAAGCCGATGACGCGAGACGGGTGAATCCATTTTCTCGGAGGAAAGGTAGGTGTCTCAACAACGTGTGCTATCGTCGACAATACTAAATTCCATTGCATAGTGCCTCCACAGCAGTGTTGCCACTATTTAAGTTCCAAGCATCGTACGTCTGTATATGCATCTTATGTCTTGAAAGGACAATAAAATCATTTTACCTGTGATACAAATAATTCAACAATGGAAGATTATAGTGGACAGTTTCGGGAAGAAAACAGTGATATAACATACCCCAGTTACCAATTTCAAAAGGAAAGAGGCTACCAAATGAGGGCTTTTTAATATTATTCGCAATGCACTGGTCATTGCGCGTCATTTATCTGGGGCAGGGAAGGCCAAGGGTTCGGCACAGATACCGTGCTCTGGCTCATATGTGGTCGCCCTATCATTTCGCAGCAGACAGCCACTCTGTTGGGCATCATACAAGGCAACCGCTACAGACAATTGCTTTTAACAGTGAAAAAGCAATGAGCTAGAGATCGGATAAATGTGCCGGAAAACGTGAGAAATACACCGGTTTCCAAGCCACATCCAGGAAGTTCTGCTTTCCTTTTCTGCGGCTTAGGTGGGATCGACTCGGTTGACTTCAAACAAGTTATTGAGGCCAGAGGCACAGTCGACCGGTAGTCCCGGAAACACTTATAATTTCGTTCCTGTAATGAATTCTGAGCTAATGTAACCAACGGCAAACGAGTCAAGTTGGTCATAGTCATTGTATCTACCGCGATATCGATCGAAAACAATAATATGTCATACTAGCTTACTATATCTGTCTTTAAGAAATTCATTTCTGTGTGTCAGCAAAAGTCGTATCTGCCCGGCAAGCGGTATTATGTTATTGTTGACACCAGAGATAAAACTGTTTAGTCTCTATTAGCATCGCTGACTGACTTCGTATTGCACCATTGATCTCTATCACAGAATTACATTACTAGACTGGCAAATAGCGTCTGTGACTGAAGCCTGACGCCGCCATCTTGCCTCACGTCACGTCATAAAGTTTCTGTACGGTATCAGTATGAACTTCTGACACGATATGACGTTGTAAGCCATATTAATTCGTATGAACAGGATTTGCATTTGAGCCAATACTTCTGCAATGAATTAACACATACACTGTCGAATCTTGTTATGGGAAGAACGTGTTACATACAGTACAGTTAAGTTTTACTTAACGCCCTTGCGCCCTCGCGTGATTACGTTGTCAGTCATGTTACGTTCGCATTATAATTCGCGTGACAACGTAAATGTTTGTCATGAAATCTTCGTTTTACCAGAGCAGTTTCTCTTACTGCGTGAAAGAGGGTACATACAAGAACCTGTCAACCATAGAGCAGGAACAGCATTATTTATTTACTTCATCGTCTGTACGAAACAGTAATCAAATCACTCAATGCGGACTTCTAAGAATATTAACGTTTTGGTAAAAACTTTCTTCCGTTTCGTTGATGTTGCCAACATAGTCATGTGACACCGCTGGGATGGTAGGTAAAATTTTACCGTTACATACACTGAAAAAAGAAGTAGTTATCTAAATTGCACCAAGAAGAATAAAGATATTTGTTATCCACGACAAACAGCACATTTATCACGGTCATTCTATTGAAAGAAAAGCCAAAGTTGACCGAAACTGACAACCGATTAATAAAAACAGGAAACGCGACTCATTAGTGCATGTGTCAATGCAGACTCAGGGAGCATCTGGCGCGGCACGGACGTCGCAGGGAGCGCCTGGCGCGGCGCGGACGGTGCAGGGAGCGCCTGGCGCGGCGCGGACGGCTCAGGGAGCACCTGGCGCGGCGCGGACGGCTGAGGGAGCACCAGGCAGCAACCAGACACCCCCTCTCGGGAATGGACCAATCACAGAGCACCTGACTCGGCGCGGACCGCATATGGAATGCCTAACGCCTAGGCATAAATACTGGACGCGTTCCAAACAGGGACAAGTCCCAGGAAGCACCTGAGGAAGACAGTGAGGCACACTGTCGAAATATTGTGCAAGATTGACACAAACATCCGGCAGAATACCCGACTACTCCAGAATGTCAACCTTTTGACCCATAGTCAACACGGGTTAAGGAAGTATCATTCTTGTGAAACAAGGCTAGCCCTTTACTCGCATGATGTTATGAGTGCTATCGACAAGGGATGTCAGATTCAGTATTTATAGATTTCCGGAAGGCTTCCGACACTGTACCTCACAAGCGTCTTCTTATCAAACTGCGTGCTTATGGTATATCGCCACCATTGTGCGATTGGATTTGTGATATCCTGTAAGACAGGACAAAGTACGTTGAAATCGACGGAAAGTCATAAAGTAGAACTGAAGTGATATCTGGTGTTCCCCAGGAAAGTGTTATAGAGCCCTTACTGTTCCTTATATTTATAAACTATTTATTGGACAATATGCGTAGCTCCGTTACACGTCGCTGATATTGATGTCACGTATCGGTTAGTAAAGTCACCAGAAGATCAAATACAACTGCAAAACTATATACATAAGATAGCTGCATGGTGCAAAAAATGGCAATTGACCCGTAATAATGAGAAGTGTGAACTCATCCATATGGCCACTAACAGAAGCCCATTATACTTCATTTACACAAAAAATCAGCCAAACCTTTAGACCGTAAATTCAACTAAATACCTAGGAGTAACAATTACAAACAACTTAAATTGGAAAGAACACATAGAAAATATTGTAGGGAATGCGAACCAAAGACTAGGTTTCATTGGCAGAACACTTAGAAGATGCAACAGCTCTACTAAGGAAACTGCCTACACGATTTAGAGAAAGTACAGAAAAGAGCTGCTCGTTTTGTATTATCGCGATATAGGAGAGAGAGTGTCACTGAAATGATGCACGAGTTGGAGTGGAAATCATTAAAAGAAAGGCGTTACCCGTTGTGACGAGATCTATTTGTGAAATTTCTTTCAGCAACTTTCTCTTCAGAATGCGAACTGATTTTTTTAGCACCCACCTGCATAGGAAGATATGATCATCAAAATAAAATAAGAGAAATCAAATCGAAAACATGAAGATTTGGGATTTCCTTTTCTTCGCGAGTTATTGAACTGTAGAGAAACATCATAAAAGCGATTCGATGAACCCTTTAACATGCACTTTAGTGTATTTATGTAGATACAGATGTAGAATATGCGCGTGTAAGAAAGACGAGTTAGATTAAAAAACGTGCGAATCATTAGATTCCAGGCCGAATTGGCATGCGTCTAAAATTACCTATCATAGTAAGAACAGAGTCTATATGGTCAGACTCTGACCAAAACTTGTTAGTCATGAACTGTAGGCTGAAACTGAAAAAACTGCAGAAAGGTAGGAAAATAAGGAGGTGAGACTTAGATAAATTGAAGGAAAGTGAAGTTCTGGAGAATTTTAGAGGGAGATTTAGGCAACAATTGACAGGAACAGGGGAAAATAAAACAGTAGAAGAGGAATGGGTAGCACTGAGAGATGAAATAGTGAAGGCAGCAGAGGACAAAATAGGTAGAAAGGCAAGACCTACAAAAAGTCCTTGGATATCACAGGAAATACTAAATTTAGTTGAGGAAAGGAGAAAATATAAAAATACAGTAAATGAAACAGGCAAAATGGAGTACAGACGACTAAGAAATGAGATTGACAGGAAGTGCAAAATGGCTAAGCAGGAGTGGCTAGAAGCCAAATGCAAGGATGTAGAAGAATGTATAAGAAGGGGAAAAGTAGATACCGCCTACAGGAAAATAAAAGAGACATTTGGGGACAAGAAAAGCAACTCTACGAATATCAAGAACTCAGATGGGAAACCAGTTCTCAGCAAAGAAGGGAAAGCTGAAAGGTGGAAAGAGTACATAGAGCAGCTCTACAAAGGAAATGAACTTAGAGACGATGTTGTAAGAAGGGAAGAGGAAGTAGATCAAGATGAAATAGGAGAGACTATACTGAGAGATGAATTTGACAGAGCCTTGAAAGACCTAGGTCGGAACAAGGCCCCAGGAGTAGATGACATACCCTCAGAGCCACTAAAGTCTCTGGGAGAGCCAGCCATGACAAAACTATTTGAACTGGTGTGTAGGATGTATGAGACAGGCGAAATACCCTCAGACTTTAAGAACAATGTAATAATCCCCATTCCAAAGAAATCAGGCGCAGACAGGTGTGAAAATTACAGAACCATCAGTTTTATAAGTCATGGTTGCAAAATTTTAACACGAATTATCTACAGGAGAATGGAAAAGCTGGTAGAAGCTGACCTCGGGGAAGATCAGTTTGGATTCAGGAGGAACGTAGGAACTCGGGAGGCAATACTCACTTTACGTCTTATCTTAGAAGATAGATTAAGGAAAGGCAAACCTACATTTTTAGCTTTTGTAGATTTGGAGAAAGCATTTAACAATGTTAACTGGAATACACTCTTTCAAATTCTGAAGTCAGTAGGGGTAAAATATAGGGAAAGGAGAGTTATTTACAACTTGTACAAAAGCCAGACCGTAGTTATTAGACTCGAAGGGCATGAAAGGGATGCAGAGGCTGGGAAGGGAGTAACACAGGGTTGTAGCCTTTCTCCGATGTTATTCAATTTGTACATCGAGCAGGCGGAAAAAATTGGAATAGGGATTAAAGTTCAGGGGGAAGAAATAAAAACATTGCGTTTTTCTGATGATATTGTAATTCTGTCAGAGACAGCAAAGGACCTGGAAGAGCAGTTGAATGGAATGGACAGTGTGTTGAAGAGAGCATATAAAATGAACATTAACAAAAGCAAAACAAAAATAATGGAATGCGGTCTTAGAAAATCAGGTGATGCTGAAGGAATTAGATTAGGTAACGAAACAATGAAGGTGGTAGATGAGTTTTGTTACTTGGGTAGTAAAATAACATGCGATGGTCGCAGTACAGAGGATATAAAATGCAGATTGGCAATGGGAAGAAAAGCATTTTTGAAAAAGAGAAATTTGCTAACATCGAATATTAATTTAAGTGTAAGGAAGTCTTTTCTGAAGGCATTTGTGTGGATTGTTGCCTTGTACGGGAGTGAAACATTGCCGATAAGCAGTGCGGACAGGAAGAGAATAGAGGCCTTTGAAATGTTTTTTTTTTTTTTTTTTTTTTTTTTTTTTTGTAGTTTTAGGGCGCACAACTTCTATGGTCATTAGCGCCCAGCCAAGAACATAGATTCGCTATGATCTAAAAAAAAATGGCGACTTTCAGGCTGAAAACGAAAGATAAAAGACAATTAAGAGGGTTAAATATCCTTGGATAGGTTGGCCAAGTTGATAAAACGCAAAACTCGAGCAGCTGCTCGTGTGTATCAGCTAAAATTTCCTCCAGAGTAGACGGAAAGTGAAGGGCTACACGGAGATGATTAAAATTAACACAAGTCAGTAAAACATGTCGCACTGTCAGCAGTTCACCGCAGGAGCATAGCGGTGCAGGTTCGGCGGATAGCAAGTGACGGTGGCTGAAACGGCAGTGACCGATCCGCAACCGGGCCAGGATGACCGCCTCCCGCCGAAAGGAGCGTGAGGAGGTCCCCCAAGCGGTCGGGATCGGTTTGATAGTTCGCAATTTATTGTTGTACAGTGAAAGCCACGCACTGTGCCATTGCGACACGATACTCCGGCGAAGAGCCCGTTGAACATCGTCCGATGGGACGCAAAAGATAACCATGCGAGGCAAAAGAGCTGCCGCCTTGGCTGCTATGTCAGCGGCCTCATTCCCGGGCACACCGACATGGCCAGGGACCCACAGGAAAGAAACGTGACAGCTGTCATCTGCTAGCAACTGGAGTGAGCGTTTGGTCCGATACACGAGAGGATGGTTCGAGAAAGGGTCCTTAAGACTCTGCAGGGCACTAAGGGAGTCAGAAGATATGGCATAGAAAGGTTGGCGGTGGCGGCAGGTATACAAAACGGCCTGGTGGAGGGCGAAAAGCTTAGCCGTGTAGTTCGAGCACCGGTCAGGGAGCTTGTATTGGAAACGATTGTCCCCGACGACGAAGGCAGATCCGACACCGGCAGTGCTCTTGGAACCATCAGTGTAAATAAATATGGCGTTATCGAACCGCGAACGGAGTTCGACAAGCCTCGAGCGGTATACCAAATCCGGAGTGCTCTCCTTGGGGAGCGAACTAAGTTCAAGGTGTGTGTGAACCTGGGCCTGATGCCACGGTGGCAATGGGCTTTCGCTCAACCGAAGGGTGGAAGGAAGGGTAAAATCGAGCCGCTGTAGCAGGCGGCGAAACCGAACTCCAGGTGGAAGCAAGGCAATCGCAGACAACTGATATTGGCGATCGAGTGAGTCGTCAAAAAATAATCGGTAAGATGGATGGTTGGGGATCGACCGTAGGCGGCATGCGTACCGACACAAGAGTATGTCACGTCGAGTGGTCAAGGGTAATACAGCAGCCTCGGCATACAGACTTTCAACAGGGCTGGTATAAAATGCACCGGTCGCCAGACGTAATCACCGATGGTGGATAGAGTTGAGACGGCGGAGAATCGACGGCCGTGCTGAAGAGTATACAAGGCTTCCGTAGTCGAGCTTCGACTGAACAATGGCCTGGTAAAGGTGAAGCAGGACGGTACGATCCGCTCCCCATGACGTGCCACTGAGGACACGAAGAACGTTAAGGGATCAGGCACAACGGGCAGCCAGGTAGGACACGTGTGTGGATCAGCAAAGTTTACGATCAAACATGAGTCCCAAGAATTTCGTAGTCTCCACGAAAGGGAGAGCAACAGGGCCGAGGCGTAGAGAAGGTGGAAGAAATTCCTTGTATCCCCAGAAATTGATACACACGGTTTTCTCAGTGGAGAATCGGAAGCCGTTTGCGATGCTCCAGGAATATAGACGGTCAAGACAGCGTCGGAGAGAACGCTCCAAGAGACACGTCCGCTGGGCGCTGCAATAAATTGCGAAATCGTCAACAAAGAGAGATCCGGAGACGTCGGCTGAAAGGCAATCTACGATCGGATTGATTGCAATGGCAAAGAGCGCCACACTCAAGACGGAGCCCTGTGGTACCCCATTCTCCTGGCAAAAGGTATCTGACAAAACAGAGCCCACCCGTACCCGGAACTTGCGATCCGCCAAAAACGCTTGAATGAAAAGAGGAAGGCGGCCCCGAAGGCCCCATGTGTGCAATGTGCGGAGAATGCCCGCTCTCCAACAGGTATCGTATGCCTTCTCCAAGTCGAAGAACACTGCTACTGTTTGTCGCTTCTTTAGAAAGTTGTTCATAATGAAGGTCGACAACGTAACGAGGTGATCCGCAGCAGAGCGGTGTCGACGAAAACCGCATTGGATATTAGTCAGGAGGCGGCGAGATTCGAGGAGCCAGACCAACCGAGCGTTAACCATGCGTTCCATCACCTTACAGACGCAGCTCGTCAGAGAAATGGGGCGATAACTGGTTTGGGAGATGGGGATGGGGACAACAATGGCTTCACGCCAACTTGTGGGAACATGACCTTCAGTCCATATGCAGGTACTAAGAAGGAAGCACTTGCCCGCAGGAGAGAGGTTCTTCAGCATCTCAATATGAATGGAATCGGGCCCGGGAGCAGAAGACCGGGACAGGGCGAGAGCACGGTCTAGCTCCTGCATGGTGAAGGCGACGTTGTAATTTTCACGATTAAAAGAGTGGAAGGAAGGCGGCCGTGCCTCCTCTACCTGTTTGCGAGGGAGAAAGGCAGGGTGATAATGGGCAGAGCTCGAAACCTCCGCAAAGAAACGGCCCAAAGCGTTTGAAACATCAGCGAGGTCCACGAGGACTGCGTTCTCCACGGTCAGGCCAGGAATCGGGGAGTGGACCTTAATGCCGGATAAACGGCGTAGGCCACCCCAAACAACCGTGGAGGGAGTAAAACGGTTAAAAGAACTAGTAAAAGCAGTCCAGCAAGCTTTCTTGCTGTCGTTTACGATACAACGGCACTGCGCTCTCATACGTTTGTAATTGATGCAATTCTCCAAGGTTGGGTGGCGGCGGAAGGTGCGTAAACCACGGCGCCGGGCTCTAAGCGCGTCGCGGCAGGCTGCAGTCCACCAAGGGACCTGGACACGACGTGGAGAAGAGGATGTACGAGGCATGGAACGTTCAGCAGCGGTGAGAATAACCTCTGTGAGGTAGTCGACCTGACTGTCACAGTTGGGAAAATTCTGATCGTGAAAAACAGCCACGGAAGAATAAAGCCCCCAGTTGGCTTTGGAAATGTTCCAACTGGTGGGACGAGGAGATGGGGAATGATGCAGGAAATGGATGATACAAGGGAAATGGTCACTTGAGTACGTGTCAGAAAGTGCATACCACTCAAACCGACCGGCAAGCTGAGGAGTGCATATTGTGAGGTCTATATGGGAGTAAGTGTGTGTTGTGTCTGAAAGGTAGGTCGGTGCACCGGTGTTGAGGCAGACAAGATCGAGCTGTTGGAGAAGGTCCACCAAAAGGAAGCCTCTCGGACAAGGTGCCGGAGAGCCCCATAGGGGGTGGTGGGCATTAAAGTCGCCTACCAACACGAAAGGTGAAGGGAGCTGGTCAACAAGGTGTAGCACATCTGCCCTAGTAAGGGCAGATGACGATGGCGAATAGATATTACAGAGGGAGAAGGTAAATGTGGATAAAGTGATGCGGACGGCAACTGCCTGTAGGTGAGTGTACAAGGAAATGGGATGGAAATAGACATCGTCTCGAAGGAGCATCAGAACCCCACCATGGGCTGGGACACCTTCCACGGATGGCAGGTCGAACCGCACAGAGGTGTAGTGTGGAAAGTCTGCACGATCACGTGGACGCAACTTAGTTTCCTGGAGGCAGACTAGAAGCGGGCAGTGCAATCGAAGGAGTAGTTTTAACTCCTCCCGATTAGAACGAATGCCGCGAATATTCCATTGAAGGAGCGCCATGATAAAAATGAGAGAAGAAATAAGGATAAAAACCAACTATCAAGCGGGGTCACCTCGACGGCCGCTGAGGACCGGATTTCGAGGGAGCACTGCTATCGCTGTCCAGGGGCAAAGGGTCGTGGTCCATAGGTTCGACCGACGCGCCTGCCACCTCCCTGAGTTGATCAGGAGGGGCAGTTTCCACCGCCGGTAGAGGGCCGGGTGCCCGGCAGATGGAGCGACCCGGTGAAACAGAAGACGGCCGAGGCCGGCAACTGTTGGACGGCGTGACGGATGGGTCACGCCTCGGCGGGGAAGGAGAGGAACTCTTTTTCTTGTCAGCTCTTCTGGAAGAGTGACGGCGGGAAGAGGCAGTTGACGGATGGAAGCCTGAGAACGCAGAAAATCCTCACGGACGGGTTCCTTTTTCAAGGTCCGGGCATCTTGTTTAGGTGCCCGCGGTTTACTAGAGGTTGATGAAGACTGTACCTTAGAAGCAGCAGGAGGAAGCGGGGACGTGGAACGGGCAATCTTCGGGCTGGCGGATCGCACAACTGTGTCAGCGAAAGTGAAGTCACAAGTCTGGGTACTGGAATCCTTGGTAGGTCGGGTTGAGGTGAGGACCCTACTGAATGTACCCGCTGGGAGGACAGTGGGCTTTCGACTCGCCAACAACTTTCGAGCGGCAGATGTCGATACCTTCTCCGTAACCCGAATTTGCTGGATTACCTTCTCATCCTTGTATACAGGGCAGTCGCGAGAGGAAGCCGCATGGTCACTGTTGCAGTTTAGGCAGTGAGGGGACGAAGGTGGGCAATCCCCCTCATGGGCGTCCCTACCACAAGTGACACACTTTGCTGCATTTGGGCAATGTTCACGGGTATGGTTGTACCTGTGGCATTGAAAACAGCGCGTTGGGTTAGGCACATAAGGGCGGACGGAGATGACTTCATACCCTGCTTTGACCTTCGACGGGAGGTCAACTCTGTCGAACGTCAAAAACACAGTACGAGTCAGTGTCAGTTGGTTATCGACCTTTTTCATTACCCTAAGGACGGCTGTCACACCCTGGTCGGACATATACGATTGGATGTCTTCATCAGACAACCCGTCAAGGGAACTCGTGAAGACTACCCCCCGTGACGAGTTGAGTGTGCGATGTGCTTCCACCTTGACAGGAAACGTGTGTAACAGTGTAGTCCGGAGTAGTTTCTGAGCTTGGAAGGCACTTTCCACTTCCAGCAACAATGTGCCATTGCGCTGACGTGAACAGGTTTTAACAGGGCCAGCAATATCATCTACACCTTTCTGTATAACGAAAGGATTGACAGAATTGAAATCCTTTCCGCCGGTGCGAGAGACGACAAGAAATTTAGGTACATTCGGCAGAGTCTTTTTTTGCTGAGGCGAGTCTAACTTACGTTTCTGGGTCAACGTCACTAAAGAAGAGAAGGAAGTCATCGCGGAAGTGTCCCCCGTGATTACCGGCGTCTCCGATGGCGCGCTCCTTCCTAGTAGGGACCCTCTCCGAGTGCTTACCCGCCTTAGGTGATTGTTCACACCTCAGGTCACACCTCCCGATATCTGACGGAGGGACCAATCGGCACGTTCGGAAGGTACCAGCTCGGGTAATCACCCCTCCCTGGGCCTGGCCTTTACCAGGGGGTACGTACGTGCCCTACTTGTCTACCCGGGGCGGGGAATTACGCGTTACCCCGTCACCTGCTACGCATGATAATGCGTGGGTCGGCCTTCAGACACGCACAGGGAGGAAAGAAGAAGAATAGAGGAAGTGAAGAGAAAGAAGGAAAGAAGTGTCTCAAACGCCGAGGTGGAGAGGAGGAGGAGGAGGAGGAGGAGGAGAAGAAGCCTAGGAGAGTACAAGGAGAGAAAGACAGAAACAAAGATTAAAAAGGGAAGGAACGAAGGAAGAAAAACAACAACAAGAACCACCGTAGCTCACTAAATATGCCCGTCTCCGGGCGAAGGCATGAACCGGGAGGGAAAGTGAAGCAGCCTGGGGCAGAAGAAAGGCTGCTCCGGCTCGGGGCCCCGTGCGCGCCACACACGTACCCACAAAAGAACTGTGGGCCCCCTGGGGGGCTTTGAAATGTGGTGCTACAAAAGAATGCTGAAGATTAGGTGGGTAGATCGCATAACTAATGAAGAAGTACTGAACAGAATTGGTGAGAAAAGGAATTTGTGGCTTACCCTGACTAAAAGAAGGGATCGCTTCGTAGGACACATTCTTAGACATCGAGGAATCGTAAATTTAGCATTGAAGGGAAGTGTGTGGGGTAAAAATCGCAAAGGGAGTCCAAGAGACGTGTATAGAAGCAGATTCAAGTGGATGTGGGTTGCCGTTCTTATGAGGAGATGAAAAAGCTTGCTCAGGATAGAGTAGGGTGGAAAGCTGCATCAAACCAGTCTCCGGACTGAAGACTATAACAACAACAGTAAGAACAGACCATGATAGAAACTCATGTTTCCCTTATGTTTATATTCAACTTATTTTCAACGGAATAAGCTGCAGATATACATACATTCGTAAATATTTGTGCATGACGAAGTTGTACTTTATACCACTAAATCAGTTAAATTACATTCTTACATTTATTTCCGTATAACGTATTTCTCTTGATATTTTGCTAATGCTTGTACCGCAGAAATTATACTATTTTGTTAATTACGAAGAAAAATAATTATAAACAAACATCATTCCTTCGGCGGCTTGTCCACCGCTAGGAGCGCTAGTGTCATTACAACTAACTTTAGGTAACAACTTTCACAACAGGGAGTCTCGCGACTGTATATGTTAAAGTGTGAATAAAGTAAGTGTTAACCCTTTAATGCACAGTGTAGCTGATCAGCTACATACCGTATTTTTTCCATTATCTCTGAAACTGATGAACATTTTACCACAAATTCATTTGTAGCTCCTTGTATACATAGTGTTACATATGTTAATAGCTCGTCCTAGAAATTATAAATTGCAGAGTGCTATTGAATCAGTTCGATAGTTACTTGCATTGAGTTACTCCTAACATGTACGTTTGTTTATTATTCCTCCCTTTCCATATAAAAGTATTCAATCACGTGTTACTGTTGCAATGTGAGTTACTTTCTGAAAAGATGAGACGCATATTAGTGAAATATATACCACATTGGATACATCATGGAAGCTCTATTTAATTGACCTGCTATTAACTTTTTCTCACCTAACTCTTGCACCGCAAATATTGCGGAAACGCAAAGTGCGATTGAGGTATGGTTTTCACAGAATCGATTGGTAGTCAAGGACTCGTATTGTTAGCCAATAAACAGATTGTAAGAATACCTAGAAAGTGTATTTTTTTATGAAAACATACAATTTATCAAATTGAACAATGGTTGTTTCTATCATGTATGGTTGTTTCTATCATGCATCGTGTTTCTATCACGTACACCAGCTGTGTACAAAGAATTTTAATGACATTTTTTTATCACGGTTAGGTAGGCAGTTACAACCATTCAAAGTTTTGGGGGCGGAGGATACGACAGCGTAGCTTACTGGCTGGTGGTCATGAGACAGTGGGCCGTGCCCCAGGGGATAGCCACTCGACCAATCACTACGCTATCGTAGTCTCCACCCCAGAAACTTTGAATGATTGTAGCTAACAAACTAAACGTGATGAAAATGCCATTCAAAATTCTTTGTACACTACTGATGTTAAAAATTACAGTGCATGATAGAAACAACCATTGTTCCATTTGAAAAATAGTATTTATGCATAACAATACACTTTCTAGGTATTTTTACAATCTGTTTATTGGCTAACAATACGAGCCTCTGACTACCAATCCATTCTGTGAAAACCGCACATCAATCGCACTTCCGTTTCCACAATATTTGCGGTGCAAGTGTTAGGTGATCCACCATCTATACACACTATACATTAATCGTGGTAGTTTTTATAGCTTCAAATAAAAAGTCACGCATTAAAGGGTTGAAATGTTTATTTGCTTTGATGATAGCAGTGTGGCTGATGACCATATTATGCAGCCAGAGTTGGTTCTAAGGCGGAAGTTTGCTCTCTCGCGGTGCTGAACGCAGCCAGACAGGGTCTGAGCAAAGTTAAGAGCGGCTGCGGAAATTACGTGGCAGGGGGTCGATGCGCGCCGGAGTGGGTGTCGAATGAAGTGAGATGCATTGCAGCCTGAACGGGCCAGACAGGCCGTCTTCCGTGCGAGATCAGCGAAGGCGACGTTAAGTAAACGAGAAGAGCACGGTCGAGACATGCGCCAGGCCGACATCGAGTTGACTTGAAAGGCGGCATGTCACGAACGTAACTACGAAATCAGAAGCGGAGCACAAGATGGTATTAAGGAAAAATGCAAAGGAACCAACGTTTGCCTTACGCGATTTACACAACTGACGGGAAACCTGAATATGGCCATATGGATGACGATACGAGACGCCTTTACCAATCCAGAATATGTCTATTACGTCACCTGACAACTGATGTTAAAACAAAACTTTTGAATATTCAGTATACAATTAGATTAAATGCAATGAGTGGCTTACCGTGATTTTATATTGGTATTCCTTTGAAGCGAAATATTTTGGGAGTATATATGAATTATGTCTACAACCATATTTAACAGGCCACGTCACGGTGTATGGCGGAGGGTACTTTGTGTACCATAATCACGTTCTTCTTTTCATATTCCAGTCACTCGACAAGGGTTCGCAAATCGATTCCATATTTCTTGATTTCCAGAAGGCTTTTGACACCGTACATCACAAACGGCTTTTAATCAAATTGTGTCGTTATGGTATATCGCCCCAAATTTGCGACTGGATAGGGGATTTCCTGTCAGAGAGGACACAGTTTGTAGTAATCGACTAAAACAGAGGTGATATCGGGCGTTCCACAGGGTAGCGGTTTGGTCCTCTGCTGTTCCTTATTTACATAAACGATGTGGTAGAAAATATAAATAGCTCTCTTAGGTTGTTTGCAGATGACGCCGTCATTTACCGTCTAGTAAAATCATCTGAAGATCAAATCGAACTGAAGAACGATCTGAATAAAATATCACTATGGTGTAAAAATTGGCAATTGACTCTAAATAATGAAAGTGTGAAGTCGTTCACATGAGTACGAAAAGAAATCCGTTAAACTGTGTTTACAAGGTAAATCAATCAAACGTGTAGGCCGTAAACTTCACAAAATACCTGGGAATTACTATTAATTCAGACTTAAACTGGAAAGAACACGTTGATAATGTCGTGGGAAAGGCGAAGCAGAGACTGTGTTTTATTGGTAGAACCCTTAAAAGATGCAACTACTACAGAAACTGCATTCACTACGCTTGTCCGTCCATTTTTTGAGTATATCTGAGTATAACGGTGGTTCGATGAACCCTCTGCCAGGCACTTAAATGCGATTTGCAGAGTATCCCATGTAGATGTAGATATAGATGGCTGGCGGGGAAGGATGACGTCTAGTCTCTCTAATTTCATCTTCGTGGTGTTTTCTCGAGATGTACGTAGGAGGAAGCCATATATTGTTTAATTCTGATTAAGACGTACCGATTCGCTCCCGGTACATTGATAGAAGCGGCTACCGTGATGCAGAACTCTTCTCTTGTAGTGGCTGCCAGTGGCATTCGTAGTTTACCATCATGACCCTTTCGCACTTACTAATGTGTAACGAAGCGTGCTGCTGTTCTCTGTGTAGAGCTACGACTTTTCTCAGACCACCCTCAAAGGTGTCATGAACCACATGGCTACCCTTTAGGACAAAGAGCGTGGGCATACATAAAATAATTCTTAAATTTCTGACGACTGATTCCTATCTAATGAAAAATGACGTTTTGTTTGAAGTATTACGAAGTTAGCTCCGATTAATATTCAAGAAATTGGTAAAATTAATCGCCAGTAAAATCATATAAAACTAATTTTCCCCGACAATCTAATATTACCGTTTGCTTACCTGCCAGAGGACCATCTTCTATTGGGGGCGAAATAATTTTCCGTGTCCTGTATTAATTATTAAAATGGCAAGATGGCGATCAGCCACAAAGGCTACCGGAGCCGTTCAGTTCAAAGCCAGAGAGCCAACGTCTTCGCGAAAGGACACTTCTGTTCCCGCCATCTTTGACGAGTTGCCGCCAAGACAGGCCGCCACCCTAGGAGTCGTGAAACCGGGCCTTGCGGTCCAGAACGAACTTTTAACTGTTCTCTGGTCAGGTTGGTAACAGTCACGAGTTTTGCCGGCGGAAGAATCTGCGGTGCGAAACCCGCGTTAATAAATGTGGCGTGAGAGACATGGCCACTCTCACTTCGGCAGTTGTCTCAGATGCTTGCAGTTCTTAGGACAGGTCTGCGGTCGCCTATTGTGCAGAAGCCGCCATGCTCACTCTTGGTGATTTTTCGTTGACCGACAGGAACTTCACAGTTCCACCGAGCAGGTATTCGCGCTTAAAGTGAAGTAATTGCATTCGAGTTTAATAAATATGCAACGGTCTGCATATCGGGCGATAGGCGCGATGATTACTAAGAAGCTTTTCCTTTAGTTTTTGTACCGTCCCTGTTTCGGGCTCAGTTTTCTGTTCTCATGACCAACGGAAATCTTCATGAAACTGAATACGCTCTCTCTCTCTGTCTCGTTAAAGGCTGGTCGAACTATTTGAATGTGCTTTATTTTCGATGTTTGCTCTCCGTTGTATGTCTTTTCCTGCAGCAAGAATCAGTAACCGTTTAATAAGATGAAACAGGCTACCTCGTAATTCTATATGCTACAAATATAATTTCAATGAACTGTCGGACTTCTTGTCTGCAGCCTTCCCCTGTTGCTATCATTTTTATTCATTTACAAAATAACAGAAACCCCTGCTAGAAGAAAGGAGGTCCGATGCTGGCAACGCTCACAGCAACAGAAGATTGTTAATTGGGTAGCGAAAGTCAGGCAGATTGATTTAAGTCATAATCTCGTTTCTTTCTTCCCACAACTAACCATAGGAAGAGGCAGGCGCTACATGTGTTTTTCCTCCGCCTGCAATCGTATCTGCTTCGCCTTCCACAGAGGTCAGCGATATTCAGTTGTTGTACAAACGATTATTTCGTAAGCTTCTTCTTATGTTGCTGGACTACACTTCCTGTCCTGAGGATTCTTCCTGTAAATCTCACAGTGAAAACGCCACATCTTAGATTTAGTGATAAGTAGGCGTAGTGGGTATCCTGTCCGGTCTTTAATACTTCTCTTCATTCTATTCAATTTTGTGTCGTATTTCACTGTAACATCCGATCCTCGCAAATGCTTTATCAGCAGTCAACAGGTAGTGAGTCTCGAATGAAAGGCGCAAACTGTTGATGATGAGAAGTCAACTGAGACCTCCACTGGAATACACGTTTGATTATGCATATATCTTTTTTCTATATGAAACTTTAAAGAGGGCGCCTTAGTCCCAAATGACGTACGCTGACGTCAACTGTGTAAGAATTGTAACAGCTGCGTCAGTACGAACGCAACCTCCAACATGGAGGTCGAGATGTTTTAAGTATTTTAATTGTTTTTAACGAATATTTTTTATCATTGACTTTAATTGAAACTTCTACAATTGGCTTATAACGTAACATGTATGTTTTTTCTAACTGGTTCTTTTGTATTTATTTTAGCACTGATAATGACCACACAGTGGTCAAAATCTAGATCTGCAAATAAAGAAATATTTTTACGACTGATTGCTGAAAAAATTTTCACAAGTCAAATACATTCGTGGAGCACAAATTCCAACATGTAATCAAGCCTGACAGCTATTTACATTTTTATATGGTATATTTATTTACATACCAGTTAAAATTTTGACCACTATATAAGCACACTAAAGTCAGTAGCCTCAAATGAACAAACTCAAAATCAGCAACAGGTAAGTTTTCACAATCAGTCCGCATTTTCCTAATTATTCAACTAAACGATGATGGTGCAGTTGACTCTCCATCCAAGAACTGAGATAACTGTGTGATAGGTAATTTGATGAAGTGAAGGAAACAACACGGTCGCTGAATTTTTAGTTCTATATTCCGAATAAAGCCATTTTCCACCCAATGTTTATTGACGTTCCATCACAACCAATGGCTTCTACCTGATGATTGTTAAAGTTATTAGCTTGAAGGTACTACAGGTGCACTCAGCTTCCAGTTGCACTTTCTGGAAGATATAGCAGCTGTAGCTCTATCTGAAACACGAAACTAGGGATGGGAAAAACCGACCGGTTAAAACCGATACCAGTATTTTAGTTTTGAATAACCGGTTGTTTCGGTATTTATTTGGTGTCGGTTGTACCCGGTTTCTTTTAGTTATTGCCAAGAACCTGTTTAAAAACCGGTACGACAACGTCCTGTAGTAGTGGTTCAAAAAGTGTTTTTTGTAAATAATTTTAAAAAAGTTAAAACTAGTAGACCCTAATATTTAGGGCTATTCCTAAAATATCCACTGCTGTGAAATATTAGGTCATCGCAGAAACTAAGAAAAGCGATCAGTGATAATTTAAGGACAATCCCGGCAGTCAGAAACGTGCAACAAACGCGTGACATAAGAACTTAAGAACTGGTGCAGCTATTGAGGCATCGATGCACCTGTTACCGTGTGGCGTGGCCTATTAGACGACGCGCGTGCACGGCAGTGTGGAAGACTTGCCTCCGTCTGGTCATGCGGCAGTCCCTTGCTGTCGTCGCCAGACATCGGTTGTGTCTCAAATGGCACCATCCCGAGTGTGGAAGTACTTCACGAATTATGGGAGCAGTGAGATACAATGCTCCATTTGTTTTAAAAAGCTGAAGACGGGTGGAGGTACTACAAATATGCTACGTCATTTAAGGAGAAAGGATCCAAAATGTTCCTTGGAAGATAAGGTAAATTCGATTCATATACCTATTATGTAGGTGATGTACTCTAAACTTGGAATACTAACTTTTAATGTTATTATATTGTTATGCTAACAAGTTTTATTGATGTGATTCCTTGAAAGGGAGGGGAAAAATGTTAAAATGTTTGTAGAATTTATGGGACTTAACTACGGGGTCATCAGTCCCTAAGCTTACAAACTACTTATGAACTAGCTAAGACTAAGGACGGCACAAATATCCATGCCCGAGGGGGGGATTCGAACCACCGACCATAGTGGCCGTGCAGACCGTGACTGAAGCGCCTCAGTCCCCTCGGCCACCGCGGCCGGCAAGGGGAGGTTATATGGGTTTAGGTAACATTGATCATGTGGTGCGTCGCGATGTAGCCGTGCGGTCTGAGGCTCCATGTCATGGACTGCGCGGCTGCTCCAGTCGGAGATTAGAGTCCTCCCTCCTCCCTCGGTCATGGATGTATATGTTGTCCTTAGCGTAAGCGTAAGTTGTCCTTAGATTAAGTAGTTTGAAAGTCTAGGGACAGATGACCTAAGCATTTAGGTCTTATAAGAACTCACACCTATTTAAATATTATTTGATCATGTGGTACAGAGCTTTCCTAGTTCAATTAGCGTAAATTTACACTGACAACAATCATACTGTTAGTCGGAACTGTGACTTTATTCTTCGAGATACTTCTGCAGGACTGATTGAAGTTTATTTACTGACTGTAACTTATATATGTTGCGTATATAACGAGATATTCGTATGCGCTGGCTCACAAGTCCAACTTACGGAGTGGTTGGCTCAATATTCGCAACTGCCGGATGGAAATACTAGGCCAGTAAATCTGTATGCTTCGTATATCGTCTTCTACTGACTCCTGGCTATGCTTACACACACTCAAGACAGCGTAGTATTGGGAGGGGATCTTGAAAAATATGGAAAGACTAGTGATTTGTCGTATAACGTAAATTTACCTAAATTTTAACTGAATTTCGCAAGTTTCGGTTTCGGCCGAAACTAGAAGAACCGAAGATTACGGTTTCTGTTTCGGCCGCAAAATATGTTTCGTTCGAACTCTACTGGAAATTATAGCAATAAAAACCTAAAACCGGTTATTTAAAAAACCGGTTATCTTGAGCAATTATTACGGTGCGGTTAAACTGGAGATGAAAATAACCGGTATAACCGAAAATCGGTTGTTTCAGCGATAACCACCATCCCTACATGAAACCGATCACTATCTAAATCTGTGGACGTTAGATTGGATCTTATTTTAGATGAAGTAGAAGGAAGTGATAACAACGCGATGTCACTTGTTTTCTTTTCAAAAGATGTTCGTTCTAATTCACAAGTGTCACATGTAACCGCAACATTTCGTCGCACACTTTCTCTTCCCTGTTTCTTTTGAAGTAGATGCAACCTTAGATGTTCGCTGATCATGTACGTATATTCTCTCCATGACATGTATCTTTTCACATTCACTGGTGTAAATGAGCCGGCCGCGGTGGCCGAGGGGACTGAGGCGCTCCAGTCACGGTCTGCACGGTCACTACGGTCGGGGGTTCGAATCCCCCCTCGGGCTTGGATATTTGTGCTAGGGTACTTGCAGGCGGAAATATGAAATAGTTTTCATTTGGCTTCAGCTACAAACATATGCATTTTTTTTCTTAAAATTACCTTTTTCATGATCTCTGTTGTACGATTTTCTTAATTTGTAATAACCGTCGTGATAGGATTCTATCATTTGCACAACTTTTATGTGAGATACAACTGGAATGGATGTTTTACAATAAATTGCTTCTGTTTGATTAGCAACGATCTCAGAAATTATGAAAAATGAAACTTTTTTTTAAATTTCAATCTGTGTTGAAATATTAAAACTTTCTTAAAAAAATACAAGATCCTCATAAGCGGGAACAGTAGTCCCACTAAGTCCTTTTGGGAAGCCAAAAATCGGACATCGATACTACTGTCAATAACAACTTAGTCTGCACTTCATTAAATGTCCGACACTCCACTAGGGTTAAACTAAACAAACAGTTCAACTCGCTGTTCTCACCGGGAATAACAAGGAGCAACTTACAAATTAGTGTGAGCATCAGGGGGAGGTGCTTATCCGCTTTATGAAATCATGGAGAATGCAGAGTTTATACAATTTTCTTGAACTTTAAAGCCTTATGTGCGAACTGAAGATATGAAGTTGGATTTTTAAAACTATTTTTCCGTTAATCAGCACATAAATACGTAACTTTCGAGTCCTATTACGACTCGAACTAAATTTTTTGTTTATTTTCTTTATTTTTTATTTTTTAATTAATTAATTAATTATTATTATTATTATTTTGTTTTTTGCCCAGCCTACTGAACCGATGATGCGCAACTGTGGGGAATGTTCATATGGTTTGGTACTGATGGAGGGACGTTTACTTAAGGAAGGAGTTATTAAAGTTGTGTTGGGAGAGGGTATGCATGAACAGGTGGTTATTAGTAGGCAGTGAGCGGATGTTGTGATATAGGATACTGCAGTGCTGTAGCACCATTACAGGAAAATTAGAGTAGGTTACTGGGTGAGGGAGTTGAAACGAGAGTGTCGAGGTATGTAGATTTCGATGTGGGAAAGTGTAACTTGGGTAATGAGATGGAAGATGGAGCCTTTAGCACGGGAGATTTGTGGTAGAGTGTATATATGTTGTAATGGATGAATGTTTTGTAGGACTATGGTCATGAATTTGATGACGTCTTCGGCATGGAAGGAGTTGTTGGAGTGAATTCGGTCGTCAGTGGAATGGATTTGGTTTCATTGGTAGTGGCTTGGATTTACAATTGACAGAGTTGATGAGGTTGGAGGCATTACAGGTTTTTTACGTAGGGTGGGAGGTGCAAGTGACCGAGATTGGGGCACTGGTTTAGGAAATGAGAGTCTTTGCAGTGTGGACAGGTGGGTGGATTCTTACTGTTGGTTGTGTGGTTGATGTTTTATAGAAGACACTTTTGTCAGCCATAGCTTTGCGGATGGGAATTACAGGTCAGTGGTCATATATCATAATTCTCTCTGTGGGTGGTCTGCTATGGAGGTACAGTCAAAGCAAATTTGTACAAGTTGAGTGGCTTGAGGTAAAATCACAATGCGTTATTTTGGTGTTTGGTTGATGTTAGGTCGTATTTTGCTGTGGGTGAAATCTAGCTGAAATATGGACATTTTGTTTTGAGGGCAGAAGGAAAACTCATTTTGATAACGTGTTTCATATATGACACACTGTAAGGAGTCAAGTTCTCCTCACTTTCATTTCCTGCATATTTCGACCTTAGAATCACATTCTACTCATCGTTTGAATATAAACTCAATGGGGCAAGTGCGACAAGATTAAATCGTGGCTGGAGCTTAATTGTTGAACACACCGCAAGTAGATAATGTTTTTCTGGAGTGGGGCTTGGTGCTTGAGGCAGGACAATGGGAATTGTGCTCCACTGTGTCGCCCCGGGTGGTCTTCGGGAAGAAACCCACTTAAAAACCCCCTCCACTATCGGAAATGCTGACTCATTAAACGCTCTTGAAAGCAAAACACAATCACAATACTATGCGGAACAAAAGATGTTTACTGGCAACTGTTAGCCAGAGGCAGAAAGCCATACAGAAGGCTGCCTCAATTCCAAGTTAGTGCCAGCAAGACGGAAAGGAGGCGCCTAAGCGAGACGTTAGGTGACTCACTATTGGCCGGCGCGCCATACATCGTTTTAAGACGCACCATTTGATTGGCATGCGAACTACTGACATGGAAACGCTAGCGGTATCGCCTGATATATACAGAAGAACGATCGAAAGTAACACACTCGCTCGCTCTGGCTGTGTAGCACTTCTGCACGCAGACTTGTGGAGTGATTCTCTCGCAGCGATTTCTTGTGTGGAGAGGCGGTAAAGACTCCTGTATATTATTGCACTGTAAGGAGTACCTCCGTCCTAGAATGAATCTCAGTCGATATCGTGTTGTTGTGGTCTTCTGATGCAGCTCTCCACAATACCCTATCCTGAGCAAGCTTCTTCATCTCCACATAAGAACGGCAACGTACATCTGTCTGAATCTGCTTACTGTATTCATCTCTTGGTCTTCCTCTGCAGTTTTTACCCCACACACTTCCCTTCAACGCTAAATTTACGATTCCTTGATGTCTAAGAATGTGTCCTACCAATCGATCCCTTCTTTTAGTCAAGGTATGTCAGAAATTTCTTTTCTCCCCAATTCTGTTCAGTACCTCCTCATTAGTTACGCGATCCACCCACTTAATCTTCAGCATTCTTCTGTAGCACCACATTTCAAAAGCCTCTATCCTCTTTCTGTCCACACTGTTTATCGTCCATGTTTCACTCCCATACAAGGCAACACTCCATACAAATGCCTTCAGAAAGGACTTCCTTACGCTTAAATCAATATTCGCTGTTAACAAATTTCTGTTTTTCAAGAACGCCTTTCTACCCATTGCCATTCTGCATTTTATATCCTCTGTACTGCGACCATCATTTGTTATTTTACTGCCCAAGTAACAAAACTCATCTACCTCCTTTATTGTTTCGTTACCTAATGTTCAAATGTTTGTACAACTTATGGGACTTAACTACGGGGTCATCAGTCCCTAAGCTTACAAACTGTGGTGTCGCACAAGTACAAAGTGCGCGCCACCTACTTTCGCCGCGCGCCGCCATGCATGCACGGCGCGGCGTTATTCCGACGACAGCCACGAGCGCCCTCTGGTAGAACGCCGCTCGTGGCCACCACTGAAGGACATCGGCCACTTCGCACTTCGGACTGAGCTAGCAACCACTTCGGACTGAGATAGCAACGAGTTAGGACCTTCGTAATCAGATAGGCACCAGTGAAGACTTTGCTATTGTACAGGCACTAGGCAGGCCTCTAACAACTATGTATCAACGTTCTGCAGTACTATGTAAAAGTTAAGTATTGTTATATTCTGTGCAATATATATCTTTCTAATTTATTCGAGTGTTTATAGTTTCTGGCTGCTCCCCTCCGTACCTGCACCAGCGTGTCGGTCTCATTCCACTCGGCCACCGACACCTACGACGAGGCTGGGACACAAAAGCGGCGACGAAGTTGGGACACAAAAGTGGCGACGAGGAGTGATAGAACCTTGGACCAGCCCGCTTACAGCAGCCAGACAGCAGCAGTCGGAGCACGCAAAAATTGCTCCCGCCCGCCCACCCTTATTATAAGATTTTTGGGGGAACATATTCTGTTACGTATTTTGTGGACTTTTTTGTTGCAGAGCGAGTCCTCTTTCATATTGCATTTGTGGTTTGTTATAAGTTACTTGTATACGCGGCGCCTAATCGGTCAGCATGGCCACTACCCCGAACCCAAACTTAATGGAAATTATTCAGTTACAGACGGCGCAAATCTCACAACTTCTCAACGCAGTGGCGCAGTTGACGGCAACTCAACAACAGCCGTCGCTTCAGCAGCCCACACCTGCCGCCGCAACACTTCCTACGTTTCGCCAATACAACGAACGTGAGGAAGAATGGAGTGATTATCTGGCGCAGTTTCAAGAACTCGTCGCGGCTCATCAACTTACAGGTCAGACTGTTAAGCATCTTTTATTGTCTGTGGTGGGCCCCAAAACTTTCGTGTTACTGCAAAAACTATTCCCTCACGCATCTCCTCGTGATGTAGACTTTGAACAAATAGTAGAGGCACTAAATGCTCATTATGAGAGAAAAGTTCTCGTAGCTGCGGCACGGTACCGATTTTTCAGACTTAAAAAATTGCCGCAGCAATCACACCAAGAGTGGATTACGGAATTGAAGGGCTTAACTCGCCAGTGTAAATTTACTTGCTCTTGTGGACTTTCGTATAGTGACGTGATGTTGAGGGATGCGATTACGCAGAATATTCAGGACCCCAGAATTAGAGCAGCGATTCTGAAACAGTCTGACCCCTCATTAGACAGTGTACTGCAGCTTATAGAAGCGCATGATACTTTTGACTTAGCAGATGTAGAAATGCAAAGCCACAGTGTAAATTCAGTGCGCCGCAACGGACGCTTTCCTAGCCGTAGTTCTCAGTATAGCACTAGTGATTCTTATTTTTCTACCGGCCGTGCTGAACAGACAGTGAACAGTAGCCAGTGTAAAAGTGCGACACAAAGGTCGCCCCGTCGTGTTAGAAACAGTGTTTTGAATAACGGGCGCCAACGCTCATTTCAGAAAAATGTACGTAAATCTTGCCCCCAGTGTGTGTCTCGCCACAAGCGTGCTCATTGCCCTAGTCGCAACGCAACCTGTTATCAGTGTGGCAAATCGGGACATGTGCAGTCTGTGTGTATGCAAATTAAGAACTCAAAGAACAGTAACGTTAGAAACGGTGCTTCGCAAAGTGCGAGAACAGTTCATTCTGTAAATGTTATTCGGGACAAGCAAAATTACTATGAACAGTGCATTCCGGTAGTGAAAATAGTGCCTTCTGCAACTGCTCCTTGTAATAGTGCCCAGTACTTTGTAGCTAGTAACAGTAGAATTGGTGTAGCTACTCAAAGTAATTTTAGTGCAGTAGCCTCGCATTGCGCGGACGCCGATCCGGCGGTAGTGTCATCTAGTGACAGTGTTGTTAATCCGCTGCGTGCCGAGTCTGCGCCGCTTACTTCACTACGCGGCCCGCGCAAGCGCAGTAAACAAACCGTAGCAGACGTTGCCCACATTCGCGCACCAGTCGAGCGCCGCAAGCAAAAACTTTTTGTGAACCTTTCCATTGACAATAAGACTGTGCAATTTCAGCTCGACACTGGTTCCGCTGTTACCTTAATTAATAAAGATACTTATGAACTTCTGGGTTCGCCAAAATTGTCGCCGTCACAGCAAGTGTTAACAGCATATACAGGACAAACTATTCCCGTGCTAGGAACGTGTAGCCTGCCTGCCTCTTTTCAAGGTGTAACGAAAACTGTTGCTTTTGTAGTTCTACAGGCCAAATCTACGCAGAACATTTTTGGACTCGATGCATTCGACTTGTTTGGTTTATCAATTCAAAGAGATGTGCTTCAAATTTCGTCAATAGTGCCTCAGGATAAAATCAATGCATTGTGTGACAAATATAGTGACTTGTTTTCGCCGGAACTAGGTTGTGCAAAAGACTTCGTGGCACATGTAACTTTAAAAGAATCTGCAGTTCCAAAATTTCGTAAAGCTAGACAAGTGCCTATCGCATTGCGTGATTCAGTTGCCGAAGAACTTAAACGTTGGCAAGATAGTGGGGTGATTTCTCCTGTTTCTGCGAGTCAGTGGGCCTCGCCTATAGTAATTATACCCAAGCCGTCAGGAAAACTTCGTCTCTGTGCGGACTTTAAATCAACAGTGAACAGTCAAACAATTGTAGACACTTACCCTCTGCCCAGACCTGAGGAACTGATGGACAAATTAGGACAGTCTCGCTTCTTTTCTAAGATTGATTTAGCAGAGGCATACTTACAGATTCCACTTGATGACGAGTCAAAAAAGTTTTTCGTCATTAATACTCACATGGGCCTTTTTCAATTTCAACGCCTACCCTTTGGCAGTTCTTCCGCTCCCGCTATTTTTCAGCGTTTTTTGGAACAGCTGACAGTTTCTGTACCGTGTTGTTCGAACTATTTAGATGATATTGTGGTATCCGGACGTACAGTTGAAGAACATTTAGCAAACCTGGAGTGCCTTTTCAAAGTGTTGACTGCAGCAGGTCTACGTTGCAATAAAGCAAAGTGTTCGTTTTTTCAAACTGAAATAGAGTACCTAGGCCATGTGATTAATGCCCAAGGAATCCATCCCTTACAGTCACATCTTCGAGCAATCAAAAACTTGCCTCCTCCTAAGAATGTGCACGAATTGCAAGCAGTAATGGGGAAGCTTAACTATTATTTCAGATTTATTCCCAATGCCTCTCAGATTGCAGCTCCACTGCATCACTTACGTAGGAAGAATGTTCCTTTTGTATGGTCTAAAGATTGTCAGGTTGCCTTTGACAAACTAAAGTCTGCACTACTCAGTGATGCATGTTTGATTCCCTTTGACCCACAGAAGCCTGTAGTGTTGGCAGTTGACGCCTCGTCGTACGGTCTGGGTTGCGTTCTGTCGCATCGTATTGGATGTCACGATCGTCCTATTGCCTTTGCATCCAAGCTACTGACGCCGACGCAACAGAATTACAGTCAGATAGAAAAGGAGGCCTTAGCAATCATTTACGGCGTCACAAAGTTTCATCATTATCTCTATGGCAGAAAATTCTATTTGTTGACAGACCACAAGCCTCTCACGTCGTTGTTCTCACCCACAAAGCCGATTCCGCCACGTACGGCACAAAAGCTTCAGAGATGGTCCTTGATATTGTCTAATTATCAGTATGAGATTTTGTACCGACCTACCACTAAACATGCTAACGCGGACACACTTTCCCGACTTCCGGTTGGCCAGGATGTATCATTTGATTCTTCAGAAATGGCATGTTGTCAGATAGACTCCAGAGATGCTTCCGCTGTCGCAGATTTTCCTTTGAACTCTCGTCGGGTTGCACAGGAAACAGCTGCGGATGCAGACCTAAGTGTGGTAGCACGTTTTGTTCGCTCAGGGTGGCCTGCCAGAGCCAAAGACATTGATCGGCCTCTGGTTCGACGTTATTTTGCACAACGTCATGCATTATCTTTAAGTCAGGGTGTACTGTTGTTGCATACCGACAACGACCAAGCAAGAGTAATTGTTCCTCGTTCCCTGCAACGAGAAGTGTTACGCCTCCTGCATCAAGGACATTGGGGCATTGTTAGGACAAAGCAATTGGCCAGACGTCATTGTACCTGGGTTGGTATGGACGCTCAGATAGAGAGCATGACATCACAGTGTACAGTTTGTGCGGAGCATCAGGCGGCTCCTCCGCAACGTTTCTCAGACTGGCCACGCCCCAAGGGACCATGGCAACGTTTACATATTGACTTTGCCGGACCTTTCTGGAATACGCGCTGGTTAATTGTTGTAGACGCTTTCAGCAAGTTTCCTTTTGTGATTGCCATGAACTCAACGACAGCTTCTAGTACAATCAGTGCCTTAACATCAGTGTTTTGCATCGAAGGCTTGCCTGAAACTATCGTCAGTGACAATGGACCTCAGTTTGTTAGTGCGGAATTTCAACAGTTTTGTCGTGTGAATGGCATTCAGCATATTACCACTGCACCTTTTCACCCTCAGTCCAATGGTGAAGCAGAACGTTTCGTCCGAACATTCAAGTCACACATGGAAAAGAGGAAAGGTCAGCACTCCAGGCAGCAAGCTCTTCAAATTTTCCTGTCTACGTATCGGTGCATGCCACGTGACGGCCCGTCTCCTGCCGAGCTGCTACACGGCCGCCGTCACCGCACTCTCCTTCACCTGCTGCAGCCTCCCACGCACCGAGTCGGTTCGTATGGCGCTACGCGTTTTCAGGTTTCTACGCCGGTGCTGTACAGAGTGTTTGCTGGAAACAAGAAGACATGGTTGCCGGGCACCATTCAACGCGTGCTTGGGCGCAATATGTATGTTGTACGTTCTTCCACAGGGACGGAGCTGCGGCGCCACGCAAACCAATTGCGCCTGCACAGACCGCGCGATCCTGTCTCCGGTTTCTTGATTCCAGACCCAGTTCACCGCCAGGGAGCACAACCACATCGTTCGTCCCCGGACTACGAGATCCCTATGGACGTCGACGTACATCCGACGCAGTCGTCGCCGCCGCTGTCGCCTCCGCAGATGACAGCGTCACCGAGAGGAACTCCGGGACCGTGCGGGCCCCCCCAGCTTGGGCCGCGCACCTCAGAAGAAGATGACCTGCTCCCTCTGGGCGGGGGCGGGCGCCCTTCCCCAGGTTTCGGCGGGTTCCCTGGAGGATCGCAAGGCGGATGCCGGGGCGCGGACGGCGTCTCGATCCCGGCCGCAGCTACGACGCCCGTCCCATCAGTAACGCCCCCGCCCAGGCCCTCCTCCCAGTGCCGTCGCCGTGGCCCTCAGCCCTACGCCACGACGGCGCGGCGGTTTGGGGGGGAGGGGTGTGGTGTCGCACAAGTACAAAGTGCGCGCCACCTACTTTCGCCGCGCGCCGCCATGCATGCACGGCGCGGCGTTATTCCGACGACAGCCACGAGCGCCCTCTGGTAGAACGCCGCTCGTGGCCACCACTGAAGGACATCGGCCACTTCGCACTTCGGACTGAGCTAGCAACCACTTCGGACTGAGATAGCAACGAGTTAGGACCTTCGTAATCAGATAGGCACCAGTGAAGACTTTGCTATTGTACAGGCACTAGGCAGGCCTCTAACAACTATGTATCAACGTTCTGCAGTACTATGTAAAAGTTAAGTATTGTTATATTCTGTGCAATATATATCTTTCTAATTTATTCGAGTGTTTATAGTTTCTGGCTGCTCCCCTCCGTACCTGCACCAGCGTGTCGGTCTCATTCCACTCGGCCACCGACACCTACGACGAGGCTGGGACACAAAAGCGGCGACGAAGTTGGGACACAAAACAAACTACTTATGAACTAGCTAAGGACGGCACAAATATCCATGCCCGAGGGGGGATTCGAACCCCCGACCGTAGTGGCCGTGCTGACCGTGACTGGAGCGCCTCAGTCACCTCGGCCACCGCAGCCGGCTACCTAATCTATTTCCTTCAGCATCACCTGATTTTCTTACACTGCACTCCATTACCCTAGTTTTACTCTTGTTAATGTTCATCTTATATGCACCTTTCAGCACACTGTCCATTCCGTTCAATTGCTCTTCCAGGTCCTTTGCTGTATCTGACAGAATTACTATGTCGTCGGCAAAACGCAATGTTTTTACTTCTTCGCCCTGAACTTTAATTCCTTCTCCAAATTTCTTCTTGCTTTCCTTTATAGCTTGCTCAATGTACAAATTGAACAACATTGGAGAAAGGCTACAACCCTGTCTTACTCCCTTTCCAACCACTGCATCCCTTTCATGCCCTTCAACTCTGACAACTGCTGTCTGGTTTTAGTAAAAGTTGTAAATAACCTTACGCTCCCTATATATTAGTATATATCACCAGTGCAGAATTCTAAGGATTACGCACTGTTCAGCGGATCCTAGTATATATCTCCAGTGCAGAATTCTAAGGATTACGCACTGTTCATAGTGTTGACCGAGCTAACGTCCAGTGTCCTGGAATGGATCTTAGTATATATCTCCAGTGCAGAATTCTAAGGATTAGGCACTGTTCATAGTGTTGACCGAGCTAACGTCCAGTGTCCTGGAACGGATCGTAGTATATATCTCCAGTGCAGAATTCTAAGGATTACGCACTGTTCATAGTGTTGAACGAGCTAACGTCCAGTGTCCTGGAATGGATCTTAGTATATATCTCCAGTGCAGAATTCTAAGGATTAGGCACTGTTCATAGTGTTGACCGAGCTAACGTCCAGTGTCCTGGAACGGATCTTAGTATATATCTCCAGTGCAGAATTCTAAGGACTGCGCACTGTTCAGCGGATCCTAGTATATATCGCCAGTGCAGAATTCTAAGGATTACGCACTGTGCATGGTGTTGGCCGAGCTAACGTTCAGTGTGAACATAGAGTGAATCAGATAATGCCTGCGAGCGCTTGAGTGGCAATGTGATGGGTTTTTTGTAACTTTGTCATTGGTATAAAAATCTATTTGCGATGATCCGAAGTATTTGCGTTAGTTAAGGCGCCACTCTCTCACATAGAGAGGCACGCTAGCCACAGTTAAAATCACCCCTCCCCCCGGCTGATTAATGACGGGAGTTGGAGTACTAGTTGGCCTGAATGTCGTTTTTAGTCTTTTGTCCTCATCCCATTATTTGAATACCTTAATGGTACCAAATGAAATGAAGTGTTTGTAAGTCTTTTGGGACCAAACTACGTTGGTCATCAGTCCCTAGACTTACAAACTACTTAAACTAACCAAAAGACAACACTCACATACATGACCGAGGGGGGATTCGAACCCCCGACGCGGGAGGCCATGAACTCCGTAACGTGGCGCTCAAGACCGATTAGCTACTCTCGTGCGTGAATGGTACAAAAATTCTCCATTCGCATGACTAGTAAATGTTTAGGAAACTTTCACAGATGTGGGCGCGTTAGGGGGGGGGGGGGGGTAATCGAGTGTCCCCGCCCGTAATTAGCCAAATGAATGGTAATGCATGGTAACAATGCTGGATGAAGGCACAAGGAAATGAAGATGAAAAGGGAAACGCCGGGTTTTGAGCTAGTATGATATTTATAGGATTTTAAGAGTTCAATTTAACTTTTTCATGGTAGAACGGCGATATCCTTAAAGTCGTGCGCTTTCACGAAATGAAAGCATAGGAGCATGGTGAGTCGTGTCGCAAGATCGATACGTCGTGACTAACTTTCAAGTATCTCTGGTGCTACGACAGAGCTCCTCTTTGGTTTGTTTCGAATCTGGCTGGCAGGGAAGTTGTTGGACGCCAAGACGTTTCCGAGCTCCGTGGCCGAGCAAAAGTAAAACGTCGGGGCGTCGTCGAGCTGGACGTTCCTGCAGCGGCAACGACGAGTCGTTTTTGAGAGTGTAGCATGAACAAAGCAACAAATTTACAGCTACTGGTTTAATGGCTACCCAATCCAGATGTGCTTTTAATAATAATCACACAATGGGAGCCTGAAGATAGTGTAACGTAACACCGAAACCGGTCGCACATAATTTAATAAAGATTTTAAATGCACCTGCTGGTATTTTCAACCATATATAGAAACTTTAATTGTGCCGATTCGTTACTTATCCCTACGCACTTCAAATCGTGTATCACGTCGACCCAGTCGGAGAGTATGACTGCCGGACCGCTGTCGTGCGATCTCTACGTGTGGCACCGCCACGGTACGAAGCGCGCCCAATCGGAAGTGGCTTCCAACAATGACGCAGCAGGGCACCAGTGACGTAGCGGCGCCGCACAGCGGCCGCCGCGCGGCAGCACCGTCGCCCCCGGCGCGTGCGGCCGCGCGCTGCCGCGGGCTCAGTCGCTGGCCGACCGTCGCAGGCGCCGCACGCAGTGAGTCGCGCGCGCGCCATGGCCGCCGCGGCCCGCCTCGCCCGCGCCCTGCCGCCGCCGCCGCCGCCGCCGCTGCTGCTGCTGATGCTTCTTCTGCCGGTCTGGGCGCCTGCCGCCGCAGACGCGGGGCCGGCGCGCCCCCGCCTCGACGCCTGCGTGCTGTCCGGCTGCACCTGTCTGGACGGCGGGGCGGACGTCTCGTGCCGCGACGCCGCAATAGGGGACGCCTTCTTCGACGACGTTGCCGTCTCGCCCGCTGCCACCAGGCTGTGAGTACACGCCGCTCTACTTGGCTCTTCTAGCCCCACTGCGCATTTTTTTTTTTTTTTAATTTTTCCGCTCCTCCGTTCTTATTGGACCAAATTTGTAAATATAATTACGTAGGCTTCCGCAACCAGAGTCAGATGACATTAAAGTTTTCTGGGTATTGTACCGCGTCATGATGTAAGAAGGCTATTACTTAAATAACCGAAGTTTCGGTCAACGTTACAGTGGCCTTCATCAGAAGTAATAACCTTCTTACATCATGACGCGGTACAACATCCAGAAAACGTTAATGTCAAATTTGTAAAGTTACGATTCTTGTACTCTGCTCCCCGTTCGCTTTTCGCTGAGCTAGGAGAACCTATCGAAGAAAGAAAATATTGTTACACGATCAACTACTAAAACGTGAAACACAAAAGTTTTCTTTTTAAACGAATTTCATACTACTATGTTACAGATCTCTAGAGGTTGTCGAGGGGACATTGGATCAAGTTTTACACTCGTGCACCCAAGTCCCGAAACATCATCCAACGTAACTACGATACAAAGAAAAAAAAAAAAAATCTGCAAGCTCCTCGTTTTCCATGTGATTGCAATTTTAAAAAAAGAAAAATAAATGTAAAAAGAAAAAGAAGCTGAAACGGGCTCTAACTCTTTATCACACACTTTTTTTCCAATCGTAAATCATTTTTTTCGTATCACAATTTGTTCAAGCGTGCCAAGAAAAATGTCAAAACAATTACACAATCTAAACAGTTGGAAAAAGTGCATTACTTACACATTGAATTGATGCAAAATTGAGGTAAACTTTACAAATTTATTCATACCTTCCACTTTGCACTTATGCAAAACCATGTGAAATGGACATACGTAATTAATGAATGTTTCTGCTTGCATCTACAAAAAAACACCATCAAAAGAGAGCAGTAGCTCTGTGTGCTGGTCTAAGAATGCTACAAAGAGCCGTACACATTGTCATGTTAGCGAGGACTGTAGCGCATTCTACTGACAGAATCTGTTCAGTTAACCTTATAAGGCAGTACTGGTTATCTGCAAGGCAGATTCCAGTGTTAAACTTGTAGGTCAATGACGAAAAGACAGTTAAAACTTCGCTTTGCACATCTGCAAAGCAACGCAGTGAAGGGCTAAAATGCATAGTTTCCATGCTTGCAGTAGTTCCCTCATACCGTGGAACACGTCTTTTCTGTTAGTGAAATGATGATATTACTTGTATGCACTTCAGAACTCACATTTACTGGACATATTTTCTTGTTTTGATCAACAGTACGTCCCCTCACAATATAGAAAGCAAATGACTTGCACTAAGAGAGTTGCAGAAATCAGGCTTATCTACATCTACATGGGCCTGGCAGAGGGTTCATCGAACCACCGTTATACTATTTATCTCCCATTCCATTCTCGAATAGCGCGCGGGAAGAAAGAACACATGAATCTCTCCGTTCGAGCTCTGATTTCTCGTATTTTATTATGATGATCATTTCTACCTATGTAAGTGTCAGTCAACAATATATTTTCGCGTTCGTAGGAGAATGTTGGTGATAGCAGTTTCGTAAGTAGCCCACGCCGCAGCGATAAGCTTCGTTGTTGTACTGATTCCAATCCCAGATCCTGTATCATTTCCGTAACGCTGTCTCCCCTGTATCGCGACAACACGAAACGAGCTGCCCTTCTTTGGACTCTATCGATGTCCTCCGTCAAACCCAGCTGATGAAATGAAATGAGCGTATGGCTTCCTTGGCCGGAATATCCCTTGCGGAATTGTTCGGCCGCCTTAGTGTAAGTCTTTTTATTTGACGCCGCGGGGGCGACTTACGTGTCAATGACGATGAGATGATGATGATTAAGACCACTCACAACACCCAGTCCTCTTCCGGGAATCGAACCCGGGCCTCCTGCATGGTAGTCAGCGACGCTACAGCTGAGCTACGGAGGCGGATACCCACCTGATAAGGATCCCACACTGGGCAGCAAAAATGGACGGACAAGCGTAGTGTATGCAGTTTCTTTTGTAGTTCTGTTGCATCTTTTAAGGGTTCTGCCAATAAAACGCAGTCTCTGGTTCGTCTTTCCTACAACATTATCTTCATGTTCTTTCCAGTTTAAGTCTGAAGTATTAGTTATTCCTAGGTATTTTGTGGAGTTTACGGCCTTCACTTTTGATTGATTTATCTTGTAAACAAAGTTTAACGGATTTCTTTTCGTATTCATGTGGACGACTTCACATTTCTCATTATTTAGAGTCAATTGCCAATTTTTACACCATAGTGATATCTTATTCAGATCGTTCTGCAGTTGGTTTTGATCTTCAGATGACTTTACTAGACGGTAAATTACGGCGTCATCTGCAAACAATCTAAGATCGTTTAAAAGACTTTCTTTACAAATAAAATTTTTGAAGCGATCTTGAGTGAGCCTCAATTCTGCCGTATATGAAAAAAAAAAAAAAAAAAATTCCCAGAAACTGACAGAATGCCAGGAATACCCAGCGGAGGAAGTATCAAATGTTCAAACGTTTGTTAAGCTTAAGGTACTTAACTGCTGGGTCATCAGTCCCTAAACTTACCAGCTACTTATGAACTACCTTATACTAATGACGACACAAACATTCATGGCCTAGGGTGGGATTCGAACCCCCGAAGGGGAGCGGCCTGGCGCATCGCAGCATAGCGCCTCGATGCGCTTGGCCACTCCGCTGCGGCGAGGAAGTATCAATGGCGAATCAGTGCTTACAGCCAAGTCGGATGACATTCCGCTCCTGTGTAAAACTTGATCGACTAAGTCTCTTTCGACAACCACTAGAAGCATGTGGCATCAATTGTGAAACTTCCTGAGCAAGATGAAACCCTCTATTTTAAGGGACATTTTGCTACTTCTGTTTTTTTCGAACAAGATAGATGTAACCTTATAATCCAGCTATATGGCAAAATCGAATCGCATATAGGGCAAATGATCTTTCTATATCAGTCTGCGATCTTCATTCCTTTATTAATAAGAATAAAAGCAAATAATCGCTTAATTGTCGTTATTTATAAAACGTCGTTTTCGCATCTGCCATTATCAGATCTAAAGATCTCCCAACTTGCGAAGCAAACTTCATTGTCAGTAATGAAATCAATTTATTTGACGCCCTTCTTAGATACAGTTTTCGTTAGCGACACTCAACTTTGCTTCGCGACATATTTAGCGATCTATTCGATTATATTATTAAAAAAATATATCAAGAAAAAAATCTACGTATCACACGCGATTTGACTCACTGTTAACAATTACGCTGGTTAAAGGCGAAAATCATCACGCCGTCACTGCCCCCGTGGCAACCCGTTATGAGGATATGTGAATGTAGTCTTTTCCGGCGTATACAGCTGATTAAATCTTCTCGGGCTTCCATCCGGGTAGCTTTCATAAAATTCCGGAAGCCCGAGAAGATTTCATCGCTTTGCGAGGACACTTTAGGCTACCAGGCTACCAGTAGGTACAGTAGTAACAGGGCAGAAAATCTGAAAATAAAAAATATAAAATAAAAATTTTGTTACAAGTTTCCAGGTGAAACCATTCGTCGTTTTCAGGCACTTACTGCTCCTCTTCGGAATTATGTAAGCTACCCTAGGTGTTCAGGCTGGTGGAAGGACAATAATTGTCCTTGGATGAAACACATAAGTCACTTACTTCTGAAGTAGTACCTGAAACTGTGTTAGGCATCTTGTTGCTGTTCTTTCAACAACAAATTCTACTGTTACTTAGAAAGACAAAACGCTCTTAAATGAAGAATCGTATTTTAGATGTTGCGGAACCAGATCTTGTCCTTGACTTCAAGAGTGATGCTTCATTCAATAAAACCTTTCACAACCACGGCCGTGTGAATTATTGATTTTCGCTCAGAAACGTGCCTTTCTTCTGATTTTGGCTTTTCTTAATTCCTCTATAATAGCAACAGACAGACGTACTTTGTTTGTAGGGCGCATTTATAGACGGAAGACAAAGAGAAATCGCCACAGACCAAAGTCAGATACTTCCACACAAAACATCGACACGCATGAATACCAAGCCAGAACGTAAAATGGATACTGACTAATAGCATAATCATTTCAGAACTACTTCGCCGTTCGGCGCGCTGCCAATATGTCCTAAGACCGGGGAGTAGTGACCGTAATAGAAAATTCTTCAGTGAAAACAATAGGACGATAATACAACGCAATATTCCACAGCTGTTGCTTTTCTGTTTTTATCGTTTTTATCTGGGTCGAGAAAGTCTGAAAATAACTACAGTCAATCTTTCTCATATCCGGGAGATACCGTAGGAGATAAATCGATAGTGGATTACATTTAATCGAGAAGCGTATCAGTTTCCAGATATAATAAAGCATTCTGCCTCACTTCAATGGTGAATCCATAAATCGGAAATCGTTTTAGCTTTCGCTGCCATTAGGGACATCTCTAAAGATTCCCCCCGTAGAGAGAGATGTAACATTCAATCCGTTTACTGACACACAATTTCGTTAAGACGGTTGAAGAATTTCGGAAAGAGTTTTCCGCTGTCGAGTTTACGTGTCCAAACCTATATCGGCCATATTGATAGCGCTGCAGAATATAATTTTTATTATAATAAGCTGTTTTACAGAAATGACCCCTGGAAATCAGCTGGAACAAATTACGATTTAGGCAGCAGAAAGGTTCTTTCCTTCAGTCGAGAAACTTCGTGCACAATCTAATATTTTACTGCTCCAATAACCATTCTCTCCAGGTCAGCACAAACACACTGAAATAAGACGTAGTCTTTAGACCGTTTATAAAACTTTACAGCCGGCCGCAGTGGCCGAGCGGTCTGCGGCATGCCAGTCATGGTCTGCACGGCCGGTGCGGTCGGGGGTTCGAATCCCCCCTAGGGCATGGATGTTTGTGCCGTCTTTAGTATAAGCTAGTTCATAAGTAGTTTGTAAGTTTAGGGACTGATGACCCCGTAGTTAAGTCCCATAAGTTCTACAAACATTTGAACATTTTAAAAACTTTACAGGGTAGATAAAATCGATGTTGGGAGAGGAAATTCGGCAGTCAGAACTTCATTTCAAGAATCTGGAGTGCTTACAAGTCCAACGTGAAGTGGTATTGGAAAACCGATGAAAGAACATCGATTTTGTGTGCTCTATGTAATGTGAGCTCGCGTGTATCAGCCTCGGCTTTTCACTGGAAGCCTGGAAACTTTAACTGATGAAAGAAAAGCGGAGTGAAAATGTATTGAAAATTGGCATTATGTTCAAAAATACAACAACAATCTTCGTTAGGTAATAAAGGGACTAAGTTTTACATAGTAACCTATGTTCGGAAATCCAGTGACGGTATAAGCACTTACTCAAAGCCAATACTGTTAAACGGATCTCTTTTATTGCAAGCTCTTTGCTATCCATATTTTGGGAGGAGGTACTACGGACGAAATCAAGAAGAAGAAGAAAAAAATAATAAAATGAAAAAAAGAAAAACTCCAGTGTAAAACGTATAATTTAAGAACTATAAGCCCATATCGTGTTTGCTACTGTGTAACACATCTCTTCTACCAGTCAAATGTCTATAGCTCTTGAAGTATGCATATTTAGAGACCTTGTCTACTGGACATTTTTCTCTTCTTGTTCCCGAGCGCATTGAGGCGCTATGCTAAGATGCGCGAGGTCGCTCGACGTCGGGGGTTCGAATCCCCCCTCGGCCATGGATGTTTGTGACGTCTTTAGTATAATATAGTTCATAAGAATTTCTTAACTTTAGGGTCTGATGACCCCGCAGTTAGGTCCCTTAAGCTTAACAAACTTTTGAACATTTCTCTTTTTGGTTCCATACTACTTCCTCACAAAACATGAAAACCGATGAGCTTGCAATAAAAGTATTGTCAAGTAAGTGCTCACAGCGTCTTTGGACAACATTTCCTATGTAAAACGGTTCTTCCTCTAAGTTCCTTCGGAGGTTTTCGTATATTTTAGAAGCACCCAGTGAACATTATACAGAAACTACGTCGGACGATATCCGCCTCAGTGACTACAGCGGCTAAGTGCCGTACTTCAGTTTGATTCCCGGTGTTTTAACTCGATCTGAAGACTAAACCGGTAACCATTCAGCCAAGTGAGAGCAACTGAGGAGCCAAATCAACGAAGTCCCGGATGTTCCGATTTTCAAAATGTTCAAATGTTTGTAATCCTATGAGACCAAACTACGTTGGTCATCAGTACCTAGTCTTACAAACTACTTAAACTAAGTTAAACTAACCTAAGGACAACACACACATCCATGCCCGAGGGAGGATTCCAACCTCCGACGCGGGAGGCCGCGCGTTCCGTAAAGTGGCGCTCCAGACCGCTCGGCAACTCCCACGCGGCGTTCCGATTTTACTTGTCTGCTTTGACCTATGGGCGGGAAGATACGTGATGGAAATATATGCGTAAAATAACATTCCGAAACACAAAGAAGTCTCATAAAATAAAACTCTGTTACACACAGAGAAACTTTCCTTGGCCTCCGTGCTCTCCCAAGCAGTTGCCATTACGGACAAAGTTACGCAAGTTATGCAGTGATTAGTGTGTTTTACTTATATGACCCAACTCGGTAGGTGGATGGGTGAATATATTTTGTTTATTGTATTAGGTTTTTGGAATTGAAAACCGGTTTCCTGCTGCAATTTCTTTATTTCCTCCAGATACGTTTCGCTCTCTTCTATTCCAGCACATCAGCGGACTGCTTTATCTAGAAATTACATTTTGGTCACAGATGTAGCGTTAACATATTATAAACAGTTCGTTTCGATCAAAATAAATGACTACTTACGGTTTATAGTCTTCTGAGTTTTTTTGTTGTTCCCTTCACCTGTTCATAGGTCGAATTATGGGAAATCTAAAATTTACGCGAGAAAACGAAGAAGACATCGCGTAAATTGTGGAGTTGTGCAACTTCAGGTGAGAGGAACAACAAAGAAGTCGACTCCGTAATGGAAAATGTGCCAACCCACCACAATATTACAATAAAGATAACAAATTTCCAGCTTGGTGGTGGGATATGAAATATTGATTTTTATTTTTTTTATTTTTCTTTTTTTTTTTAAATAGCACATATCGATTCCCTTCACAATATGGAAAATCACCATGATGTTGCATCATGTGGACAAAAAGGATAGGTGGTATTTTAAAAATAAATATTTCATATCGCAAAAACAACCTGGATTTTTTTTTTAAGATTTAAAAACAATCAAGCAACTCGGCAGAATATAAACTGTGAGTAGCTACTTACTTATTTTGATCGAAACAAAGTGAACTGTTTATAATATATTAATGCTAGCCACGCGGAAGGAATGAAGGAAACTTAGGGTTTAACGTCCCGTCGACAGCTTAGTCATTAGCGACGGAGATGACGCTCGGAGTTTTGGGGAAGGAAATCGACCTTTGAAAGGAATCATCCCGGCAATTGGTTGGAGTGATTTAGGGAAATCACGGAGAACCTAAATCTGGATGGCCGGAAGGGGATTTGAACCACCATCCTCCATAATGCGAGACCATTGTGTTACTACTGCACCACCTCGCTTGGTGGTAGCCTCGCGGTAATGGCCATGCGCTGTGAGTCGCCTTCCTGGGAAGTGCGTGGCTGCCGCCCCACCCCTCCCGTCGGAATGTCGAGTCCCCCCTCGGGCATCGGTATGTGTGTGTTGTCCGTAGCATAAGTTAGTTTAAGTAGTTTATCAGTCTAGGGGCTGATGGCTACTGTAGTTTGGTCGCATAGCATTACAAACATTTGAACATTTCGTTAATGGTGCATTTTTGAACAAAATGTAATTTTTAGATAAATGCCTTGAAACAGGACAAAATGAATTGCAGCAGGATGACGGCGTTTAAAACCCAAAAGCGAATAATTTGATGCTTGCTGCTAAAGATGGCCAAATGAAAAAACTTCACCCCATTTACATGGGCCCCAAAAATCCTATTTCGTAAACCGATTTCCCAAATCCGCTTTTGGTTGAGTCATGTAAACACTGCAAAATCGATTCTGGAAATCTGTAACGTGGTTATTTTAGTTCACAATCTATTTTCGTCCCCATGTAAACGCAACCGTTTTCGAAACGTACTTGTCAGATTACGTTTTCTTGTTAAGAATTTTCGGCTCATATTGTCAAAGTGACATTTTATGCAGTGAAAGAGGTACAAATATGAGATTGAGCAATAAATCTGTGAATTTAAGTAGAGAAAAATAGCGACTGAGCTGACTTAAGTTAGGAACTGAATCACCTGTTTTCAGCCGCCATATTAAGTATGATAGGAAATCCGCTTCAGGCAGTAATATGTAAAAAAAAAAAAAAAAAAAAAAAAAAAAAAAAAAAAAAAAATGTTCAAATGTTTGTAGAGCTTATGGGACTTAGCTATGGGGACATCAGTTCCGAAACTTACAAACTACTTATGAATTAGCCCATACCAAAGACGGCACAAACATTCATGCCCGAGGGGAGATTCGAACCCCCGAACGCAGCGGCCGTGCAGACCGTGATTGGCACGCCGCAGACCACTCGGCCACCGCGGGCGGCATGTTGTTGTGGTCTTCAGTCCGGAGACTGGTTTGATGCAGCTCTTCACAATACCCTATCCTGAGGAAGGCTCTTCAACTCCAACAACCTACATCTGACTGAATCTGTTTACTGTATCCATCTCTTGGTTTCCTCTGCGGTCTTTACCCCAAACACTTCCCTTCGGCGCTAAATTCACAATTCCTTGATGTCTAAGAATGTGTCCTACCAATCGATCCCTTTTTTTAGTCAAGGTATGCCAGAAATTCCTTTTCTCCTCAATTCTGTTCAGTACCTCATTAGTTATGCGATCCACCCACCCAATCTTCAGAATTCTTCTAAAAAATGTTCAAATGTTTGTACAGCTTGTGGGACTTAACTACGCGGTCATCAGTCCCTAAACTTACAAACTACTTATCAAATAGCTTACACTAAGGACGGCACAAATATCCATGACCGAGGGGGGATTCGAACCCCCGACCGTAGTAGCCGTGCAGACCGTGACTGGAGCGCCTCAGTCCCCTCGGCCACCGCGGCCGGCCAGCATTCTTCTGTTGCCGCTATCCTCTTCCTGTCCGCACTGTTTATCGTCCATGTTTCACTCCCACACCAGGCAACACTCCACACAAATGCTTTCAGAAAGGACTTCCTTAGGCTTGTAACTTGTAAACACGACAGAGAAAAGCGGTTTACGAATGTCAGTTTTCGTCTTCCGGAAGATGTTTTGCATGTAAAAGTAGTACTTGTAAATTGATCAGTTCCTATTGTAAAAAGTAATGACACATTCATAATTAAAAAAAATAAGTAAATAAAAAAAACCTCTTCACTGTAAATGAACTAGCACCACGCCGACGTCAGAGGTCAAAGCCGACGGGTAGTATCAACGCCACCTAGATACAAGGCCTGTGCATTGCCTGCCAAGAGTAGTTATAACAGAAGCAAAATATTAGTCTTATGTTGCGTTGTTCTGAGTCTGGGAATACGTATACGTTGCACACTGTATTTCAGAATGTTGTTATCTATGTGATTCTCCGTGCATTATTCTGCTGCCATGCGGCAAAAAGCCTAATATGAATTATCCGATACCAATATCGGTAAGGTATCTCACTAACAGTTCATAAACATCTTAAATCAAACTTCCTGGCAGATTGAAATTGTGTGCCGGAACCGTGACTCGAACCTGGGACCTTTGCTTTTCTCGGGCAAGCGCTCTATCGACTGAGCTATCCCGACACGACTCACGATGCCGCCTCACAAGTTTACTTCCGCCAGTACCTCGCCTCCTACTTTCCAAACTTCACAGAAGCTCTCCTGCAAACCAAGCTAGGCTAGCACTCCTGGAAGAAGGGATATGGTGGAGACATGGTTTAGCCACAGCCCTAGGGATGTTTCCAGAATGAAACTTTCACTCCGCTGCAGAGTGTGCGCTGATATGAAACTTCCTGGCATATTAAAATTGTGTGCCGGAACCGGGACTCGAACCTGGGACCTTTGCCTTTCGCGGGCAAGCGCTCTACCGACTGAGCTACCCCGACACGACTCACGATGTTGCCTCACAGCTTTACTTACGCCAGTACCTCGTCTCCTACTTTTCAAACTTCACAGAAGCTCTCCTGCGAACCATGGTAGGCTAAGCACTCCTGGAAGAAAGGATTCGGTGGAGACACGGCTTAGCCACAGCCTAAGGGATGTTTCCAGAATGAAACTTTTGACTCTGCAGCGGAGTGTTTGCTGATATGAAACTTCCTGGGAGATTAAAATTGTAGAGCGCTTGCCTGCGAAAAGCAAAGGTCCCAGGTTTGAGTCCCGGTTCCGGCACACAATTTTAATCTGCCAGGACGTTTCATATCAGCGCACTCTCCGCTGCAGAGTGGAAGTTTCGTTCTGGATCTTAGATCAAAATAAATTAGTCAGTGAATAACATTGAGAACATTCTGAAACACAGTGTGCAACGTGTACATATTCTCAAACTCAGCACAGCGCTACGTAAAAGACAAATAGTTTGCTTGTGTTATGACTACTCTTGGCATGCAGCGCACAGGCCTTGCATGTAGGTGGCGTTGGTAGTATTCCGTGCTACAGTTGACCCCACTTCAGACCACGTTAACTGACAGCGGAGCGCTGGCTGACCCCATACCTCATTGACAGAGCATGCCTCGGCGGTCGGCTCTGACAGAGAGAACTTAGACCGGATAGTGTGGTGACGATTCCCGGCGACGTGTCGGCCGATTGTGAGCGACCTATAAAGAGGCGGGAGTTCAGTGACTCCGGCAGCTGTTGACGGTGGAGTAACCGCCGGGCCGGCTGCCCCACTCCACGCGCGCTCGCGTGCTTGCTTTGCTCTCGATGCGCGCCCGCTAAGTGCCATTATCGCGTGCGCCGGCGCGCCACCTGCCGGCGCGGGTCGCCGGCGGCCGCGGGCGGCGCGTACGCGACTCTGGTCCCTGGCGGCACCGCCGGGAGAAAGCACGGGCGCCGCCGCCGCGCCGGTACGCCACGTGCCAGCCACAGGTGGTCGCCGGCGATTTACATTGCGGGGCCCTGCCATCCCGACACCCACAGCCGCATGCCTCCGTCACGGCGCAGCGGCGCGCGGCGTGAAGGCGGATTTAGGGCGCTCTTACTGACAGGCCAAGGTGCTCCTCTGGAGGGGAAATGCTACGGAAGGCGTGGCGTGGCTTTGGAAGTGGCGGAAGCACCGTAGCTGGGAAGTGGTGCCATTTGGTTGATGACTTTCCTGGGCTTTACACTGAGTCCTAAAATATTCATCATACTCGATGTGGAACTCTTATGTTATGAGTGTTTACAGTAAAGAAAATCGCACTGACGTATTTTACGGCCCACTTTAGATTTTTAGTTTTATAAGTTTCTGAAGTCAGCGGGGGTAAAATACAGGGAAAGGAGAGTTATTTACAACTTGTACAAAAGCCAGACCGCAGTTATTAGACTCGAAGGGCATGAAAGGGAAGCATCAGTTGGGAAGGGAGTAAGACAGGGTTGTAGCCTTTCTCCGATGTTATTCAATTTGTACATCGAGCAGGCGGTGAAGGAAAGCAAGGAAAAATTTGGAATAGGGATTAAAGTTCAGGGGGAAGATATAAAAACATTGCGGTTTGCTGCTGACATTGTAATTCTATCGGAGACAGCAAAGGACCTGGAAGAGCAGTTGAATGGAACAGACAGTGTGTTGAATAGAGCGTATAAAATGAACATTAACAAGAGCAAAACAAAAATAATGGAATGCGGTCTTAGAAAATCAGGCGATGCTGAAGGATTGAGATTAGGTAACGAAACAATGAAGGTGATAGATGAGTTTTGTTACTTGGTTAGTAAAATAACATGCGATGGTCCCAGTACAGAGGATATAAAATGCAGAATGGCAATGGGAAGAAAAGGATTTTTGAAAAAGAGAAATTTTCTAACATCGAATATTAATCTAAGTGTAAGGAAGTCTTTTCTGAAGGCATTTGTGTGGAGTGTTGCCTTGTAAGGGAGTGAAACATGGACGATAAGCAATGCGGACAGGAAGAGAATAGAGGCTTTTGAAATGTGATGCTACAGAAGAATGCTGAAGATTAGGTGGGTAGATCGCATAACTAATGAAGAGTTACTGAACAGAATTGGTGAGAAAAGGAATTTTTGGCACACCCTGACTGAAAGAAGGGATCGCTTGGTAGGACACATTCTTAGACATCGAGGAATCGTAAATTTAGCATTGGAGGGAGACCAAGAAGACGCATATAGTAAGCAGATTCAAGTGGATGTGGGTTGTCGTTATTATGAGGAGATGAAAAGGCTTGCTCAGGATAGAGTAGGGTGGAGAGCTGCATCAAACCAGTCTCCGGACTGAAGACCATAACAACAACAAGTTTTTGCATACATTTTGGACCAAAATAATAATCTAAATAATAAAAAATTAATTAATAAGTGTGTCTGAGACCCTTCTAGGGAAAAAAAATTAGGTAGTGGCGGGTACCGAACCACTGACCTTCAGCGTCACGGTTCAAAGCATTGCCCACTATGCTACGGCTAACAGTTAGAACTTCCGTTCTTTTATCTCATACTATTGATAGCCGTTGTTATCTGATGCTAATATGGCATTTGTAGACACTAGATTATCATTTATCGTACGAAGAACGACGTGTTTTTGTTAATTCTTCAGTGCGCCATTGCTTTGAAATGACAACGTGTAGGTTACAATAAGAAAATCATCAAATATGCAACGCAATATGGCATAAGCCACAGAGAGTACTGGGCGAGGAATGTCACATGACGTCTGCGAAAGGCTAGTTTTCGTTAATTCAATGGAGGGTGTAAAAACTCAGTTATTTTTGCAAATATGTCTAAAACAGTACGAGATTTGAAAAAAAAAAAAAAAAAAAAAAACATAAGTGAACAAAGTTGTAAAAAATTTTCTCCTCTACTATTCAGTTTTTGTGTCAGATGAACGGTCCGTTTGCAATTACAATTATATTACAAACGGCTTTTTTTATTATTACTACCGCATTTTTCGTCCGAAAAATTTGATAAATGGAGGTTCTGGTCTCTGGCGGTCTACAATTATGTCTGTAAAATTTGGTGCTGATCGGTTGAACGGTTCGTCTTAAAAACCGGGAACACGTTACGGAGAGACAGACAGACATCCCAAAATCACTGTTATTTTTGCAAATATCTCTGAAACGATACGAGATATGAAAAAAAAGTAAGAGCGCAAAGTTGTAGAGAATACTCTCCTCGCCGGCCGGGGTGGCCGAGGGGATTGAGGCGCTACAGTCACGGTCCGCACGGCCACTACGGTCGGGGGTTCGAATCCCCCTCGGGCATGGATATTTGTGACGTCCTTAGTTGTAAGTAGTTCATAAGTAGTTTGTAAGTTTAGGGACTGATGACCCCGTAGTTAAGTCCCATAGACTCTACAAACATTTGAACATTTTGAATACTCTCCTCTACAAATTAGGTTATTCAATTTTTGGGTCATGTGAACGGTTAAGACGTTATTTTCATTTAAATTTCGAGTTGTCAAAAGACGATCGCAAAGGCCCATTTTTACTGTTACTACCGTAACCTAAAGTGCATTAAAATCTGGATAGGAGGGCTGGCTGATATTAGTTTTCACCCAAACAAGTTTCAGTACCTCTGTCTCATCATCAGTGGGTGCCGGCCGCAGTAGCCCAGCGGTCTACGGCGCAACAGTTACGTTCTGCACGGCCTCTACGGTCGGGGGTTCGATTCCCCCTCGGGCATGGATGTTTGTGACGTCTTTAGTATAAGGTAGCTCATAAGTAGTTTGTTCGTTTATTGACTGATGAACACGCAGATAAATCCCTTAAGCTTAACAAACATTCGAACATATATATATATATATATATATATATATATATATATATATATATATATATATATATATTCCTTTGTTTAAACAGGAAAGGTTTGTCACTGTTTGTCAACCTCGTACCTTAATTGTCCAGGCATGGTAAGACAAATGTTTCAGATGAGCTGGCACTAGAGTGGCAAGCTATAAATGGTATGCACATCACCAGTCCACTGTGACTGTTTTCTATATATTGTGTAGCTGACATGGATAACATCTAGATTCAATAATGTACTACATTCACTATAGTTTTGTGTTTTACTTGTTACATATTTGATAATGACTCATTACCGAGTCGAAACTAGTCATCAATAGAAATTCAATGTATATAAACGATCTATGGCAAATAAAGATCTCATGAGAGATTCATAAGTGTATTGCTTGTGTTTCGTCCACGGAAATGCGGAAGAGAAAGTATACTGCAAAACAAACCATGACAATGCTACCATTGTCTAATTATGTAAAAAACGAGACCTACCTTACCATGAAAAGTAAAAACAGGCCATAGATTAAGAAAAAAAAGCTGACGATGGCATAGAGATGCTAAAACATATTTGGGTAAGAAATATAAATAGTGTTTTGCATACCACGCGGACCTCATACCCAGAATGAGTCCAAAAAGTGTTAGTCTTTGAGTCAAATATGTTTGTAACGCTTATGGGACTTACCTGCTGGGTAATCAGTCCCTAAACTTACAAACTATTTATGAAATAACTTATACTAAAGAAAGCTCAAACGTTCATGCCCAAGGAGGGGGCGGGGGATTAGAACCCTCGACGTGGAACGGCCTCGCGCATCGGAGCATAGCGCCTCAATGCACTTGGCCACTCCGTCGCGGCCTCAATCCTGTTTCCCATGAAAAGAAGTGAATATAAAATTTAGGACTGCGGAGTTCACATTTACAGGAATGTATATATGTTCTCAAGAGAGGATTACCGTTTGAACCGGAATCTAACATAAGAGTCGCCAGATTCCTAGTGTTTTCTGCAATTTCACTACTGCAACGCGACTTGAAGGCTGGGTCGTAAAAACATATTGCAGCACATTCAAAATACCATCGTATTTAGGAGCTTGTGTGGCGCTATCACTCACTTCCAAAGAATGCACAGCTCTCTTTGGTTGTTTGCAGATGACGCCTTCATTTATCGTCTGAAGATCAGAGACAACTGCAGAACGATTTAAATAAGATATCAGTATGGTGTAAAAACTGGCAATTGATTCTAAATAATGAGAAGTGTGAAGAGGTCCACATGAGTAGGAAAAGAAATCCGTTAAACTTTGTTTACAAGATAAATCAATGGAATGTGAATTCCACTAAGTACGTAGGAATTACTATTACTTTAGACTTAAACTGGAAAGAACACGTAGATTATGTCGTAGGAAAGGCGAACCAGACACTACATTTTATTGGCAGAACCCTTAAAAGATGCAACAGACCTACTAAAGAGACTGCATACACTACCTTGTCTGTCCTCATTTGTAGTATTGCTACCCAGTGTGGGGTCCTTATCAGGCGGGTTTGACGGAGGACATCGAAAGAGTCCAAAGAAGGGCAGCTCGTTTTGTATTGTCACGATACAGGGGAGACAGCGTTACGGAAATGATACTGGACCTCGGATTGGAATCATTACAACAACGGCGCTTATCGCTGCGGCGTGGGCTACTTACGAAACTCCAATCACCAACATACTCCTCCGTATGCGAAAATATATTGTTGACCCCCACCTACATAGGTAGAAATGATCATCAGAATAAAATACGAGAAATCAAAGCTCGAACGGAGAGATTCAGATGTTCTTTCTTCCCCCGCGCTATTCGAGAGTGGAATGGGAGATCAATAGTATAAAGGTGGTTCGAGGAACCCTCTGCCAGGCACTTGAATGTGACTTGCAGATTATTCCATGTAGATGTAAAAGTAAAAGAATAAAATTTCCAAAAACAAGGGTTCCTTTAAGTTAGTTAGTTACAATTTCAGGCATCGAAGTAAGTCTTTAACGAATCATATCCTTCGATATTTCTGCTCTTAATGAGAAACGCAAATGCTTCATCACTACTCCATAATTTTACTGCTGTATAAATGTCTGAACGCTTCCGATTGCAGTTAATCAGCTACTTCAATACCGACCTATTTTGGTGGGTACCTACTAGTTTTGAAATTGTGAATGCCTAGCTACAAATCAATAATATGTCCTTGTATAAACTGTAAGTATTAGCCCGTCCCTTTCCTGAAGATATTCAAATGGTTGTAAATTGTGGTTATCAATCCCTAGGCTTAAGAACTACTTTAACTTGAACTGTCATAAGAACAAACACACACAGCTACGCCCGAGTGAAGACTCGAACCTCCGATGGGTAGCTACTGTGCTCTTAGAATTAAGACGCTTAACTGAAGAGATTCAGTTTCATACCTTAAAAAACATGATAGGTACACGAAAAGCACAGAAGCAAAGACAAGGTGAAAAGAGCGTTTACAAGGGATACAGAATATGTTCTTCAAGAAGTTTAGTTATGAAAAGTCCAAAAGTCTGTAAAAGAAAACTCATGGACGTGAATGTACGCACCGAATATAATCATGAAGAGTTTCTTTTGTACTTGAACACATGAGATTGTAATTTTCGCTCTTAAAACGTTTTAAGACGATACGATTACGACTCAGCTATTGTCGGTGAATTACAATTCATCAACATTTTGTAATTATAGACTGTCATTATCAAATATGTTCAAATGTTTGTAAATCTATGGGACTTAACTACTTTGGTCATCAGCCCCTAGGCTTACAAACTGTTTAAACTAACTTTCGCTAAGGAAAACACACAAACACCAATGGCCGAGGGAGAACTGTAACCTCCGACAGCGAGCAACGATGCGCTCCACAGCAAGGCGCCTTAGAGCGCTCGGCCACTCCACCACGGCGCCATTATCAGAGAATTCATAATAACAGTGATCAAGTGATATGAAAGTAACAGCATAAAGAAACACCAACTACTCATATTGTACCGTTCCATTCTTCTGCTACTCCGTACTGTCCAGTTTGCGCGCTAGCATCGCTTCAGCTGTATTTTTTCCCCTATAAAGCTTGGTGAATGTCTGTTAAGCCGTCCTTCCACAAGACGTGTTGTTCCAACGTGGCGCAGGCCAGACGTGCTGTCTATCTAGCTATTGCTATTGCTCTGAAACGACCTGCTACATCTCACGGAACGTGCTATTCATCGTGATTTGCGAACGCAGCGCTCTCCAGCGCCCATTGCGGGCTGGCGCGCAGATAATTGTGTTTATAAAGATGGATGTGCGTAAAATTACACGGTATCTCTGTTAGCGATCGCCGAAAAAAAGAAACCTGAAACTGTAGTTTTCTTGTGCTTGTAAGTGGCAAGTGGCGTCGCATTTACATCTACATAAATACTCTGTAAGTCACATTGAAGTACATGGCAGAGGGTTCATCGAACCGCTTCTATGATATTTCCCTAAATTTCCATTCTCTAATAGCTCGAGAAAAAAAAAAAAAAAAAAGGAACGCCTAAATCTTTCCGTCCTCGACCTGATTTCTCTTTTTATTATTTTGATGATTACGTCTTCCTATGTATGTGGATTCTAACAAAATATCTTCACATTCGGAAGAGAAAATTGGGCCGGCCGCGGTGGCCGAGGGGACTGAGGCGCTCCAGTCACGGTCTGCACGGCCACTACGGTCGGGGGTTCGAATCCCCCCTCGGGCATGGATATTTGTGCCGTCTTTAGGATAAGCTAGTTCATAAGTAGTTTGTAAGTTTAGGGACTGATGACCCCGTAGTTAAGTTCCATAAGCTTAACAAACATTTGAACATTGGAGAGAAAATTGGTGAAAGAAATTTCGCAAATAGATTTCGTCACAACGACTAATCATTTCTTTTAATGATTTCCACCCTGACTCTTCCATCATTTCCGTGACACTCTCTCCCCTATATGGCGATAATACAAAACGAACTGCCCTTCTCTGTGCTTTCCTCAAATCGTCTGTCAATCCCACTTGGTGGGGATCCCACAATGCGCCAGTATACTCCAAAATAGGACGCACAAGTGTGGTATAGGCAGTTTCTTTAGTAGAGCTGTTGCACCTTCGAAGTGTTCTGCCAACGAAACGTAGTCTTTCGTTCGCTTTCTATACAATATTTTCCATTTGTTCTTTCTAGTTTAACCACGCACTAGCCATGTTCTCCTTGTACCGTGAAACTGAAATATTCCAACGCTGTACAGAAATGCAACAGAATTCAAACACTGTGGGGAAAACCGAGTGACGTTGGGTACTGCCTTGAAATTTATTGATTCCTAGCACGATAATCTGAACAGATTCAGGGAGAGAGAGAGATTTCTTGTTTCTGATAAATAACGTCGAATACCGGATAACATAATTGTATTAAATTAATAAACCAATTACACAAACCGTAATTAAGCCGCATAATTAAAAAATATGGGAGAGTATAGATGCAAACCTGCTATTTACATCTCTTTTCTTCCACAGTTCCTGGCGCTAACCACCACTCTATACGTCGTCTTAAATAAATAAAAATAAAAACGAATATCGGATATCATATTTAAATTAGCGACAAAGAACCAGAAACAAAAGAGGAAAAAATATTTTTTTTTCGAAAGTATGCTTGCAACCGGGCCCGTTTGTAATCTCTGCGCCACAGCCTGCGACGCTACAAACTACGCTATTTCTGCACTCTTTCAGTTTACCCAGTTTCTATGTATACTACGCATGTAAAACGTGTAGTAATGTTATTTATGTGTGACTTAGCATAACAAAGACGCCCCTTTGATAGAATGGCGTGATACCGTAGCAAAGGAACGATAATATTTCATGGTATTCAAAATATAACAGCGATACACGTTAAATACGACACCTTTTAAATTGTGAAAATGTCAGTTTCAGGTAATTTATTGTAACAAATCATATTTAAAATGAAGCATTTTCATAAGTTCGCCAATTTTCTGACGCTTTAAAAAAATATTATATTCATACATCCCACGCTACAGCGAAAGAAGGCATGAAATACGGAGTTCGGTTTGCAATATGGCGGCTCAAAATTTCTGCTGCTTGTTACATGAAAACCAGGTTTCCCAATCATTCAGCTTGTCTTCGTTGTTTTAAAACCATTGCTGGGCTGTTCCGTCCAGGTAGAAATAAAGTTGGTCAAACACATTGTATGACCCCACCTGTTATACTTGGCGACTCGGTCGAACACTTTTAGCCATTTGTTGGGGTCCTGTCCAGCGTCTCCAGAGAACACCGACGGTTGTCTGATGTGCAGCTGGCTTACCGCTGGTTTCGTGTCCATCGTTCTTCTGTTAATACGGATTTTCGGAAGGGTGTACTCGGTATATCCCTTATATCCCGATTATAGTCCGTGTAAGCGAGGGCTTTTACGTTGCCTAATCGGAGCCACTGTGATGCAGCTGTTGCACAGGATACCCGGCGCCTCCACCAAACAATGTGGCGTTAAAATGGAAGTAGGCTTGACTTCGAGGGAGGGTTGTCGACTGAAGACAGTAATTATACTGAAAGCAGGTTTATTGCGAACTGAAATGTACACGCAGCACTAACTGCCTCTCGGGCAGAGTGCTCTGTCATTTATACACGGACAGAATGTACCAGAAATTACAAGAATAGTTAACATAAGAAACAAGTAGAAATTACAAGTGAACATAAAAAAATGTAGAACATTCTGGAAATGTTAATTACAAAGAAATAAATTTTTGCCGGTGGACGGGATTGAACCGGTGCAGTCGGTGACGCTATCCCCTGCGCCACGCCGGCAGTCGGTTTACTCGGGGTCTCACGGCAATATTGTTACAAATAACTGCCACATAAAGGGATGAGATTGTATTCATACACTGTATGAGAACGAAAGTACTTAGCGACTTGAAACCAACTTTAAACATAATTTCAAACCTTTATTGAACTTTTTCTTTCTTACACCCCATATCAAAATTCGGACAGGAAAATTTTTTCTTGCTTACTACTTTTCCGCTCTTCGTGGACTAAAACTGCGGCATTCGGTATAGCGTTACAATTTATATTTTCTACACTAAGAATTGTAGCCGCAGGAAAATTTACAGACAGTATATACACAAATAGCTGAATGTACCTTCGAAATTGTATCATAGTACAACTCGTAGTTCATGAGATATGAGCACATAAACAGTAACGTTAATAGAAAACCGCCCTATCACGCATCAGTTTTTATTCTATTACTTCTTTACTACTTATTGTATTTGCAACAGATTTTGTAGACATACAGCACTCACATAAATGAATATTTACTTGAAAATGTTGTACAACATATAACATAATAAATATGAGATAGTGCGAATTTTATATGCCATTTGTATTTTGATTATTTTCTTTGTTTAAATACTGCACGTATAATTTTGTACATTATGCAAGACAGCCTTATTTCTTATGTATTCTCCGTTAAATGTAATACGTTTTCAGAAAAAAAGGAAAGGGACAGAGAAGAGCAAGAACTACTAACTCAAAGCAGGAATAAATATTTATTTATTTATTCCTGCTTTGAGCTGCTTTTTAGCTGTAGTAATATAAAAATTATTTGAAATGTGAAACAGAAGTTATGTGCAAATTCTTGCTGAATAAAACTTTCGAAACTGGTGAAGGGAACATTTTATGAAAGAAAAAAAATTCTCCAGAAAAAAAATTATTTCATACAAATTGTATGGTAATCTCAATGAGATTTGTGTTACTGTTCAGTTTTGATGTTATTGATACTTTCTACATCTGGACTGAAAATTGTTAATTTTAGGCCTAATTGTTTACAACACAGATGTTATTCATTTTTATAACAAAAAAAGGCTAGAAAAATGTAGGCTCACATAATTAAGTAGTTGTGGATCCCATGAATTCGTTCAAAGCTATACTTCCCACTCGACACGGAACGATACAGTATAATTCTACATCTGCAAGTCACATTAAAGTGCATGACAGAGGGTCTATAGTGAAATACATAGAAAATGGAAACTTAGAGTGAAAAGACGCCGCAATAATCAGGGATAAATCCACTAAACAACAAGCAAATTGGGGTACGATCTGCCGTCACAGAAAGACTAAATCAGTGGAAGGTTAATCGCATGACATTTATCGCAAGTGGAAGACGAAGCGGCTTTGCTATGTCGTAGTTATTCACGAATCCTGTGTTTTTCTCACGTTATTAGCCAAACTGGTTTCTTCTTTGCGATGGGTTTTGTACAATTTCACTAGTGAAAATTTTCTAATTATGTGAACTATCTTTTTTTTCAATCGGCATGATTTGTTACGCACATATGTTAATATCGTTCAGCAACCCACCTGAATAAATCCTGCGATCCACTAGTGACCCGCAACACACAGATTGGGAACCACTGTGCTAGACGATAATGGTGTATACAAGAACGTCGCTGGACCAGGTACTGTTTTCGGACGAGTGCAGTTTCTTTTTTTTTTTAATTTTTAATTGGGATTCAATGATCGCGTTCATATTAGTGCATTTGAAATCGTTTACGTTCTGCTTATGGGCCATTTTCAAGGCCAATGTGCTTTCGGTTGGAACTCCACGCGGACGATGGACAGGTCATCCTCTTTAGTAACTGCTACTGTTATCTCTCCATCTACTGCGTGGAGTTCCGAACGAATCCACATTGTCCTTTTACAAGATTTCCAGGTCCTGATTGAAAATGATGGCCGCACGAGACGTGAGGCGTCAGCTCAAGGACTCGTGGTGTGGGGTGTAACTGGATACCACACGTTGCTGTACCAACACGTGCTTTTTTGGTGTCACAGTATGTCAACCTTTCTCCCTGGCCCCACAGGTCACAACACTTGTCCCCATTCGAAATTTGTGGATTGACCCAATGCCATCCACCGCAGATGAACAGCGTGAATGCAGCATGAATCGCTGTCTCACAGAACGCCTTTTACCCTTCGATGCCGTCACGCATGGAACCTGTTCTCAGGACCCATGGCGCACGCTATCCCTACTGGGAAACATGACACGTAGTGAACGGAGGTAACTGAAATGCTAATCGTCTCTTCAGAACGTGATCATGTCCTGTGAATATAAACTTGCTTGTCTCTCAAAGTGGTCCTTTAAGATTTGATTCTATTCTATGTATCGCTGTCTACCACTACCACAATATGATCAACATAACACATGGAATGATGAACAATGGTCCTAATCCTTGCTTTATTAATAGGAAATCGATTTCAGAGTGACCATCATCATTTCTTTTTTTCCTGAACATGAGTATGTACCTCTTTATATTCATTAAAATATAAGGAATAAATACAGTCACAGTAATAACAAAGTTACCAAAACGTAAAATGTAATGCAAAAGCTACATGAAAATGTTTTCCTCCAGTCATTGCTTAATCAAATTTCTAGCCGCTTTCTTGAAATTATTTGAGAACGTCTCTCTCTCTGTGTGTGTGTGTGCGTGTGTGTGTTCCTTATTGGCAGGAGACATGATTTTTATAAATGAAGGATTCGCGAGAAACAGAAATATCTCTTGTCCGTGCTTTTTTTATTATTTATTTATTTATTTATTATATGAACGCAAGACGTCATTCACAGTTCAAAACAAACACATGCATAATTCTTTTTTCTTACAGTTCTGAAAAAGTTTCCAGGCAAAAATCTGGAACAACTACAAATATACGTCAGAAAAATTGGATAAGCAACAGTTCTGAATGCACTCTCAATCATAATTTATTAAAGGAATGACATATTTCACACCTCACTAGCATATCTGTGATATATATGCATTTTCATGGAAAAGTTTTCATACTCCTCAGCAGTTCGCATGGTGTATGGTGCAAAATACTTTACAATAGACTGCAATACGGTTTGAGCGATCATCATGAAAGTTAGCACATGTACATAAATTTGTATAGAGCAGGATTGGAAAATTCACAACTCATCTTACGATGCATTGCTGACAGTACGTTGCAAACACATTTCCGCACGGTCTGACCAACCACCAAGAAAGGTGACAGATATTTGTAAATTCTCATACGTAGGATGAGGTGAGGAACAGGAAGAAATGATCTGAGAGAGACGATGGACAGAAAGAGGGATGAAATTGAAAGAGAGGTGGTAGTGGTAGGCAAAGAGAGAGAATGAGGAGATTCACGAAAAAAGGGGGGAGGGGGGAGATTGATAAAGAAGAGAGTAGGTGTTGGACAAGTGTGTGGGAGAGGTAAAAGGGTGTACGAGGAGATGGACTTTTTGGGAGGGGAGAAGGGAGGGGAAGGTGAACAGAGATGGAGTAATGGTAGGGTGGAATAAATACATAATGTGCGACATGTTACTGTGAGTTACCCGTGCCATCGACTATATGAGCAAGAGGGGACGATGACAGAGAGGAGGAAAGAGCAGATGGTCCAACAAGCAGAAAGTTGAATCAAATGGAACAGATGGAAAAAAAAAATCGTTCATTCAAGTAAGTCGATGAACGCATTCAAACAGCAACAAATGATATCAAAACAATGAATTCCGATTTATTTCATTCCAATAAACTCACGATCATATTGCAATTGTTTTATTTGAGTCTCAAAAATAGTAGGAAAGATTCGTTTGGGTGAATTCCCTCACGACGAACTGGCCTAGAGACGACACACAGTACAAATCGCGGCTGATATAGTCATGTTGTAAAATAAACATACTTCATATTTGCTTCCTAAATGCGCTTCTTATTTTCGTCATTGCACCCATGCGTAGCCATGGCACGTCGCTGTTTAGATTTAACTTATAAAAATTAGTATTTAGTGGGGCTTCTCCTCGTAGAACCTTCGCCCTATGGTGTCCACCACCGTAGGTGAGTGACTAGTTAGTTCGACTGTCATGCGGAGGATCTGGGTTCGATTCCCGGTATTTTTCCTCGACTGAAACAGGGCTGCAGTCAGCCCCATGAGACCAGTTAGGGAGCTGCTTCAGTGATAAGTAGCGGTGTCAGATCACGAAACCTGACAACGAACGGAAAAGCGGTGTGTTGACGTCCCTCCATATCAAAGTGGCAGATGGTAACATGTCGGACGGTCTGTGGATGGACGTTACGCCCCTGCTTTCAATCGCCTTCGCATAGACTTGACTAAGTCTGTTGTAACAGGGCATGGAATTTTGTACCGCTCTTCTTGCAGTGCTTGTTTTCATTGTTAGAAATTATTTGATATTCTGGCCCAACACTTTTCAAAAATGTTCACTGGGGTTAATATGTGCGCTCTGAGGAATGGTGTTAAGCTGTTTCGGTCTATTGTGCAAGAAACGCAGCCTCGTATTTACATCCGTGTGGTTCGCGGCGCTGTTCTGTCGAAAGGTGTTGTAACGATACACCGAAATAAAAGTTCAAATGTTTGTATAGTCTATGGGACTTAACTACGGGGTCATCAGTCCCTAAACTTACAAACTACTTATGAACTACTTACGAACTAGGACGGCACAAATATCCATGCCCGAGGGGGGATTCGAACCCCCGACCGTAGTGGCCCTGCAGACCGTGACTGGAGCGCCTTAGTTCCCTCGGCCACCGCGGCCGGCGATACACTGAAATTTTTATTTATTTTTTGTTTATCTTTGATCAGTGATACTTATCGCCTCCGGTTCCCTCTGACTCGCAATGCAACTAATTTAATTTCGTTCGTCATTTTTTTACTCCCAAACAAGCGAGAAGACGGAACCGAGATAGTAGTTTTACTCACTCTCTTGTCTATGTTCGTTCTTTACAGACGTCTTCCATTCATGTATCCATTCAATGTAAGTTATTGTGATGCAAGTTATTGTAAAAATATAATACTTAAATTTAAAATCACCCCCTCAAAAAAATGTTCAAATGTTTGTAAATCTTATCGCACCAAACTGCGTGGTCATCAGTCCGTAGCTTACAAACTACTTAAACCTAGGTAAACTAACCTAAGGACAAACACACACACCCATGCCCCAGGGAGGACTCGAACCTCCACGGCGAGCAACCGCGCGCTCCGCAGCGATACGCTTTAGACCGCTCTGCTACTCCACCCCGGCAAAATCACCCCCTCTCTTTGGCTTTTATTTAAATGAATCCCTCCACGTCAAATACTTATTTTCTATTGTTTTCAGCTCCTTCGCCTCCGTAATAGTTTAATGTTCAGACGCCATTACAATCGCTTCGCATTGTCTGCAAAATTTCAATCAATCATCCTTATATAATACTTTGCTAGATTTTAGAACCTGCTGTCATTTATTTTGTAATTTCACGAAGTCCGATCATTTTTTTAAAATTATTTTATCATTACCAGTAACTTCATGTTCCACCCACGGTCACACAACAATGAAAAGCGAAGTGAACAGTCTGAACATTGATCTCCTACGGAAAGTATCTTGAACATTCACTTATTAAATATGACATAAAGGTTATCATTTCCAGCTTCTACAATACGAAGTGCAGGATCCAGCTAGATGCTTTCTGTAAGTTTTATAACGTGCTGTTGCTTATATGGTGCCCAACTTTAATATGCAATCCGCGGTTTATTTGCTTTAATGTTCATTTTGTGCTGTACTTTAACTTATTTCAAATTCAAACATTCGGTACCATCAATTCTTTGTCCAAAAAATATAATCGCGGAATCTACTTTTAACAATTATGGCATCATACGAAGCAAGGGAAACGTTATAGTGTCACTTCCTTGAAGAACTGATTTTACGGCACTAACATTAGATTTTCCTTCAAGGGAACCGTAACTGTTTTTCACCGTTTGCACAAGATTCTTCCGAAATGTCTCCGTGTTGTCATTTTTTATTTTGCTTTCATCGTAAAAATAGTACTCTTGTCCAGAAGTTATCCTTCCTTGAATTTTTGTTCATAGACAAAATTAAGATGTTCCTTCTAATTCTGATCACGGGTCCAAAGATTCGTGCTGGTTACCTGTCCATTATATTCGAACTTCTTGAAGGTATTTCTGACTCTGCTGGCACATATCTTCTTTCCTCTATATTATAACGCTCCGCTCAAATTAGGAACATCCACTTTAGGTTTTTCATTAATTTTCCTCACGATAGACTGTGACTACCTGGTCGTGTTTCGTAACCTCTTGTAGCTTCTCGTGGATCGGTACTGGCTGAAATATCATGGGGCAAAACTAGTCTACTACAAATGATGTAGGCGACACGTAGAATTGTAGTTCATTGACATTTTAATAACTCATTAATGTCCAATTGCCCCATTTTATGGTCAGCGTATAAGTCTCATCAATAACGGTCGCTACAATCCGGTACGCACATCCCACATGTCAATAATACAGTTTACATATTCCGTGTGTGGGATACGCCTAATCTTACAAAAGTTCTCGATTTATACATTTAGTGTGGTACGAATATTGAGTAGTAGTTCATAGTACTATAGAAACACTTTCTGCACAACTAACACATAAGAACTTGAACAAAATTTTCAGATCGGAGTTCAGAGTGACGTGGAGTGTGCCTCTTATCAAACACGAACCAACTGCCCCCACCCACATGGCGCGAAAGCACACCTATTTATACTATCTGAACAATGTCTGTGAAAATTACGTAGTCTTAATTAGGCACATTAAATTAATTACAATGGAAAAGTAAATAATTACATTCAACTGGCTATAGTAAAAGGTAGCGTAAATAATACAGAGTAAATTGATATATAAGTCTCTGTTATGTAAATAGCGCTTCACTTCCAAATATAGTGTAATACGTTCGTAAACAACACTTACAGAATAAACGGTAATTACAGAGAAACTAATGAAGGTATAATATTCCTCATATTCATTGTGAAACATAATAATACCTACTATGATATTACGCAGAGTAGTGTTATTTCTTGCCTGACTATTTTGGGTGAAAAAAATAGGCCGTACTAAAGTAATTGAAAGGTTTTGCTAAATAAGAAGTAATGAAACCTACAGTTTATACGAACCGGTAATTTAAAAAATTAAAACAATTGCAATGGCCAAACATTTAAAGGATTAAAGTATTTTGCAAAACAAGCAACCTACAGAATTCGACGAATAGTTACCTTTCACAGCGGTGTAGAAGATCGCGTTGATGATCTGTTCAAATGTTCAAATGTTTGTTAAGCTTATGGGACTTAACTACGGGGTCATCAGTCCCTAAACTTACAAACTACTTATGACCTACTTACGAACTAGGACGGCACAAATATCCATGCCCGAGGGGGGATTCGAACCCCCGACCGTAGTGGCCGTGCTGACCGTGACTGGAGCGCCTCAGTCACCTCGGCCACCGCGGCCGGCTGATTATCTCTAATAAAAATTATTTGTAATCCGCGTGACTAATCGCCGACGTTGGATGGAGGTTCTGAATATTTAGATTCGATCCCCGTGTAGCATATTTTTAATCAAAGTGATTTAATGAATGGAAGAATAGCAATAAATGATACACGACCAACAGTTGATCAGACTTCAGAGCGTTCTTTACGTAAAAAATGATCGCAGGTTCTTTGCCAATAAATATTGCAAAATAAAAAATTGAATAAATTCAAAGATGCACTGGGAAGCTACACGAGATACATAATTTCAATACATCTAATACCCGAACCATCCAAAATCGTAATAGTTGACTTTAACTAAAAACAGCATGGTCATTAGAGGGAGGAACTCGTAAAATAATTAAATGAATAAAATATTACTGAAATTAATTTTGACTAAGGGGATTTATTAACAAGAACAGAAAGCAGATAATGCGTATCTGAGTTTCCATTTTATCAGTAAATTTTGTACAATTAATATAACAATAGTAATGCTCATTGCAATAAAATAATTCCGATCAGGACAAAGTCAGACAAGAGAAAGAGAGCGAGAGCACAGATATAATTGTTTATATGCTATTATCATTCCAAGGATAATTCAAGATAACAATCATATTATTCTTTGAGCTTTGTAAGTATATCTGATACGTAGCCTATTAGATTCCAACAAACATTAACAAAAAATGAAGTGGTTATATTACATATTATTTGATTAAATTATTAATTTTATTTTAAAAGAAAATTATTTATGGGACTTTTGCTGTATAGTAATCTTAAAGCAGATACAATTTACTTAGCCTTATCAGAAATACCAATGATTATAATAACTGACCTATAACAATACGCCTCTGGCATGAATTAATTAATATTTGGTAATTAAACAAACATCTGCAACACCGAATAATAGAAAATAACATCAGCTAGACACATTAAAAAAAAGAATGACAAAAGTTTTGAAAAAAATGATAATAGACTACATTCGTACCTATTATTATTCATCAATGGAATCAGGAGGTAGAGTAATGCAAGCTGTCGTTACAAGGCCTCACATTTGTATCGGTCAATGTGTGAGGGCGTCCGGTATCTAGTTGGTTTCTCAAAGTTATGCCGTATTTGCAGAATTACGACATTAGGATCTGTTCGTTTGTACAAACCACAAAATCTTCTACTACTGTCCATACATGTTCGGTCCATTTGCACCCTTATCAGCGTGGCCTTATTTTATAGCACACTGAAAACGCAATATGTGTAAACGGAGAGTATGTATCGACAACGACAAGAAAAGTAGATACGCACAAAGTGCATTCGTGTTATTGTTATTGAGCAACGTGGAAAGAAAGTTACTGCGGATGCAAATATCTGCAGCAATAGCCAAATATACTTTGTGGATAAAAAGCCGCGACGACACAAATATCCTCTTATTTACTAACTAGTTAGAAGGAAACCCGGGATCGCTCGGGTATGTATTTACTCCATTCTCGTTTCAGTTCATCTCTTTCTTATGCCTCTGCCCCTCGCATCCTGTCCACTTCATCTGCATCTCTAGTGACTTTCAGCCTGCAGTTTGGTTTTCACGGTCAGTCATTTTGACGTCATTTATCCTGAGTAATGTGACACACTGGAATGTAATTTTCCACGGGCGCAGAGTGGAATATTAGGAAACTGCAAGTACAATATGTTTTTTGCGAATAGAGTTAGAAGTAAAGACATTTCAAATTACCTTTTACATGAGTGGCGGTTTATCATATCTCTCATCGTTTATGACGTCATATTCCTGAACTATGTCTTGTATATGATCTTTACACAAAAAATGACCTGCCTCTTGCAAAATTTCATCAAAATCGGAGCAAAATTATAGATTTGTATGCAATACAAACGCACGATCGCTCTGCTTTCTATATGAAGAAGAAGATATGCGAAATAACTGTTGTTAAATGATACATCATGGGTTCACAACTGTGGCGGGTGGGGAGGATCACCTATAGTATTATGAATACAAGAGCACACTTCAAAATACCAGCACTATTCATTATTTATTGAAGACCAGTTTCGGCAAAATTATGTTATCATCATAGAATCTCATACCAAACCCACAGTTCTCAACATAAATTTGTTTCTTTTCTTTCCTTGCGCCTTTGTCCCGCATATGCAGGCTCAACGTGGTTAATCCAGTTGTGGCGTGGCAAATTTTCGAACCCTTCCTTACGCTTCCTAATTACGCCCCAGCAGGAAAAATCTGAAGTCCAACTGTCTGCGTACAGTGTTAAAACGTGTGAAAATATTGAAACGGTTTTTCTGGATGTTTACGAATCTTGTCACCGAGGCGAGAATTTGGGTACCAGACGAATATTCGCCTTGTGGGATGTGGAAAATTGCCTACAAAACATATCTAGATTGATCGACACACCGATCCATGTTGTTAATGCGCCGGGCGGATTAGAACCGGGGAGACCGCACCTCCCCGTCAAAGAAAGCGACTCCTTAAACCACCCTGGCAACCGGACTGGTCAACAAAAATCCATTATCTGTTCAAAATGGACTGGTCAATCGCATTACTATATTATTAAACTTACTTTGGGGTCATAGAGATGTACAGGCATGAGAACGTATGGGGCTTAATTACGGGGTCATCAGTCCCTAAACTTACGAACTACTTATGAACTAGCTAACACTAAGGACGGCACAAATATCCATGCCCGAAGGGCGATTCGAACCACCGACCGTAGTGGCCGTGCAGAACGTGACTGGTTGCGCCGCAGACCGCTCGGCCACCGCGGCTGGCAGATCAGATGATAACGTTGTTTTGCCTAAGCCAATCATGATGAACAGCGCTGTTGGATTTTAACCTTTAACCTTTAAGCAGGTCCACGTATTCATGTCGCAGGAAAGGAAGCGCGGAAGAAAGGAAGTTATGGTTTAACGAGCGGTCAACAATATAGTCATCAGAGATGCAGAGCAAGTTCGCATTGCTTAGTAAGGGACAGGGAAGGAAACCGGGAGTATCTTTCGAGAAGAACCACCTCGGTATTCAACTGGAGTCATTTAGAAAAATCAAGTAAAACCTAAATCTGTCTGCCCGAAAGAGTTTCCAGGGTACTAACCACAGAGTGACAAGTGAAGAAAAATGAGTACAAAATCTGAGAGCCAATCCTCTGTAAAGTTCCTCTGCAAATCGGTTTATTGGAAAGTGAAACCTGGAATCAAATGGATAACCAAGTTAAGAAGCGGAACATTTAATACAGGAGGAAATATTAGTCGACTTTCAATATTGCTAAAAATCTAAACCCATAGATGTATCTATACCTCTTAACTACTGCACACTCTAGCGCAGGGTGCGAAATTTCAGTTCTGAAGCTACCACCCAGTCCAAAAAACATTTAAAAAATAATAATAATTAATCGCCAAAAGTGTTGCTAAGCGTAAAACTCGAGAATGGCTTTACCGATTTGGCTGATCTTTTCTTTGTTCTGTTCGTCATTCTCTGGATAAGGTTTGTATGAAAGAAAATTTTTGGAAAGTCTACCGGAAAATATCAGAATTTGAGAAAAATTGAAGATACGCTTCCGGCTCGGATCATTTTCTAGATTCTCCAGCTTATTCATTCTCTACTCACCTAGCAACCAAATACTCGTAATAGAGATGGCGCTATGCACTCAGCCTTAAAACAGCCAGACAGATTTAAGATGAAACGTTGTTTCTTTAGAAACCCCTCAGTATTATTCTTTCCTCCATGGTGTTGTCGGTGGTAATCATATCTTTGGAGCGATGCAAAGATAGAATTGATGCCAGTTCGCGATATTTTTGAGTGTTACAAACAAACTGAACACAGATCGTAGTTTATTTTTTTACACAATGCCTCCATTGTGGCGTCGTAATATCGGTCGGCGTACGCGCAACGCAATCCTACTATCTTATCTGATCGTAGAGTCTATGAGACCGACGAAGATCGTGCACGCGCTTGGAGGTAAATCGAGAAAGAAATTCTGAAGCGCGATCCATTATGACGCTGGAACAACGGGTACAGTCGAGTTCGATTCGCTCTGTTGCAATTTACGCACAAAATAATCTGGATCGTCGACAAAGCAGACGGCAACATGTGACTATTAGAACTGAAAGTTTGGCGTTCACGTACGATCCATTAGTCGATTACGCACCGGATGCAACAGTAGGCTTCGAAATAATGAACAATGTTTGTCAATAATCCGCTTCCAATTGATTTATTCATCCATTTTGACTTCTATTCCAAACAAGGTCCTTACTTCAATAACAATAAATAAGATCAGAGAGAGGGGAAGGAGAAGATAAGAATGGGAGAATGAAATGCATTTAAAAAGGAGGGAATGATATAGACGCAGAGAGGGTGGAGGAGGAGATGGATATGGTGTGTGGTAAGAGGGAGTGGTGTGAAGTTGGTGGAAAAAAGATAGGAGGAAGAGTAGATGGCGCGAAATAGAGGAGGGAGGAAGGGAAGAAGAGAAGAGATTACGGTATAATATCCCATACCCATTATGTTACGAAATATCAACCAACCGGGACTTTGTAACGGCGCACGGCTAGCAGTGAAAACAAATATTGAACAACGTGATCGAAGCAACCATTCTAAAGGGAAAATATAAGCGAGAAGATGTGTTGATACCCTGCATCTCAATGGTAGCAACTGACTTACCGTTTGACTTTAAACGAGTACAACTGCCAGTGCGGCTTGCTTTCGCTTTGACCATAAATAAACCACAGGGTCAGTCGTTGAGTGTTTGCGGCGTCAATCTGGAAAACCCATGCTTCTCTCATTCACAGTTGTATGATGATTGCTCTTGCTCCGGAAAACTCACAGCTTTATTTATTTCCGTGCCAGGCAATCAAGCAAAAAAGGGAAAAAAAATCGTGTAACATAAGGCATTACTACTACTACTACTACTACTACCAAAGTCTTGCAATGTACAAAATAGAAAACTTATATTCATAAGAAGTAGTTGTTTATTATGGAGACAAAAATCTATAAATAAAGTGATCACTATGAAATATGTTTTATTGCTGCGAAGGGCCAATAACTTCTGACATAACAAAGTCTGTCGGGGAAGACCTATTAACATAAAAAATCAATGTAGTGTTGTTTTAGAGAAAAAACATAGGGTAGAACAACGTCTGCCGGGGCAGCAAGTATGAAATAATTTCCCTTACTCCCCTCTGTCATTGCTCGAACATATACCATATCAAATTGTTTAATAGAAAAATACATACCAGCACCATAGCCTAGCGCTATAACACTTAATTTTTGTGTTATGTTGTTTTTCTACTGAAAGGGGCCAGTTTGCAGTGGCACCATTGGCTCACGCAGATGGAGGAGGTTCATTAAAGTATTATTTGCAAATCACCCAGTCGATCTGTCTTCAGACAAGTCCTGTACACTGCTTTTAGTATTTACTGCTTGCTCTGATAGTGCGTTTTTCGCTCCTTTTTTGTTTAATCTCGCAGATGAATCAGCTGACTATGCGTAAATGTGTTTTATAGGATTAAGTAAAATACTACCTTACAAGTGACTATGAAACTTAAATATGAAATAGTCGAACGCGGTAACTTACAACAACTTTCAAGACTTTTAAGAACCCGCGACAAAATAAAAACGCGAGTCACGTGAGTGTAAACCCACTCCAACTCAGATATGCGCGTTCGAAAATCTGGCAGCTTGTAAGCGATAGAAAAAATAAGAAAAAAAAATATATCCGAGTAGAGTCTGCTAGTGTGGTTGCAGTCATTACTAATACAGAAAACAACCACACGTCAAGTAAACAGAATTAGAAGACTCAGCTCTGCAGATGCGCGTGAACAGCTGCCTGAACGAAGGTAAGACAGTCGTTTCATATCTGTTATTTGCACAAATACTCTTCAAATTGGTGAGGTTTTCAAGACACAGTGGTACTACATATTATATGTGTAACATTCATTTTATTGTTAGAACTAGACTGAGGGTGTTTGTATTTGGTTTAAAGGTTCTGGATGCTAAACAAAGATACTGATACAACAACATGGAAATGGGAGCTTCATTATTCATCAGTAAAATAACCGCTTGCGTCATCAGGCTTGTATAATTCTGGACCTAGTATTTAAAAAAAAAAAAAATATATATTTATATGTAAGCCCAGATAGCATGCTGCCAATTTTTGATCGACAATGGCGAACTGGCGACCGTTAATTTCTCACCCTGCGTCTAGCGTCAACCGTCCGCAAACCCAGTCTACCCCACTGTAAGCTAAACTATTCTATGGCTGTATAATGAAAGTGTCGCTAATCCAGATCCACCACGATACAGTCGATTGTAGATCGACTTAACCTAACCATAACTTTCGTATCCATAATACTATAGATCGTCCCACTCACCTCCACACAAAAAAAAAAAAAAAAAAAAAAAAAAAAAAAAAAAAAAAAAAAAAAAAAAAAAGGAGGTTAAAAGAAGTGTTCACACACAAGCTGTAGTGACACCGTCATGTATCTTTTAGCATATGCCTGTTACTGTTACTGTAGATATATGCATCTGCACACACTTTTTCTTTTCGCGTCGCTTGATAACAAATACACGAAAGCACTTTCTGGGTTTGCACAGTTTATTGTCGTTGATACAAACTCTGCATTTTCACTGCGAAATAAATTACGGCCACGCTGATAAGGGCACGAATGCGCCGATCATGTATGGTCGTACAAACAAACAGAAGCTATTTGTCGAAAGTTGTTATGCAAACACGGCAGTTGTTACGTTAGAGATATGAGCAGCATTTCGTGTTCCATTAACAGCCACTGAACGGGGTGATTCTAAACTTTAATGAGTAACAAATTTTTACTTCCTTTTTCCGTCACTCCACGACGCGAATGAACCTAATGGTAAAATGTAGAGTAGACTTACAGTAATGGCAAAACTACTTCCTGGAATTGCGAACTATGCCGCTCTATTAGCACCTTTAAGAGGGATAATAATATGGGGAACGTTCAATCACGGCTTTGCAGTTGTGCAACAGTACGGATATCTACAGAATCCATTTACTTGTACCTTCGTTTCATGACACGCCGGACATAGCGCATCATATGCGGCAGTAACATACAGAAAACTACAGTCGCTGCGATATCATGAGAAAATGATGACACTGATCTACATTACCGTCCGAAATTAAGGTGAAGTTGGAAAACACTAATTAGGTTTGTGTGATGACGAAAGCACAGAATGTGATCACGGAATGTAGGTGTGCTATCTTTAGCGTAGCTCGAGGTTTACATTCGGTATTGACAGTATTTTCTTAATGCGTCATTATGAATGCAAATAGACAATGCTTTGTGAGAGGTTAAGTCATTTTCTTTTTTGGTAGGTAAGTGCCGACATTCACTCCATATTTCGTACATCCAAGTACGCCGTGTAGAAGACATACCTTCGACGGGAATTTTAGTGTATATTCTATGCGTTAATTTATGGGTAGGAAGGGCACTAACAATTCTTATGGGCGAGCGAAGAGTTGCAGCTACAAAGAGTGTACTGACATTGAAGTGTGAATCGATTCGTATCCCCTACCTAAGGATATTCCGAAACCTCACTGTAATTGCAGTGTGTCCATCAGTGGGTTTTGTGGAATGGCTCCTGGATCAGCTGTTTCATCCAATATACCTGTGGCAGTGTTTCTCCTGTTGCTTTGTTTTGGTTACAGTATTCCGATAAAAACGATTTAATAGCATTGAAAATTAAGCGAATGAATTTTATTTGGAAAACAGCCTACAGCGAGACTGCATCGTCAGCACTTTCCTTACATTCCTCATACATCTCAAACATTTAACTGTTTTCTTCTACGCTCGCAGAATGCATTGTCAACCTGCATTTATGTTCAACAAAGGAAGGGTAGATGTGCAGGTAGTAAAACCTACAAAAGTAAGATGAGATTATTAGACACTAGTTGAAATCACGGTGTTGCCCGAGTATTTATTTATTTATTCCTGCCACTTTTCAGGTATATATTCATTTGTATATGGGCTGTATGTCTGTACAACCTCTTGTGAATATAGTTAGTAGTAAAGAAGTAATAGATTAAAACTTGGTGTGTGACGGAGCGGTTTTCCATGAAGGTTACTGTTTATGTGCTCGTATCTCATCTACTACGTGTCGTACTGCGATACAGTTTAGAAGATACACTCAACTATAGGCATTTATACTGTCTGTAAGATTTCCTGCGGCTACAATTTGTAGTCTACAAATTATAAATTGTAACGTCATACCGAAAGCCGTAGTTTTACGCCATAAACAGCGGAAAATAGTAAAAAAGTAATTTTTTTCCATTTTGCGATAGTTTTCAGCGAGAAAAAGTTTAATAAAGGTTTGAAACTAAGTTTTAAATTTGTTGCAAGTCGCTAAGTACTCTCAATCTCATATAGCGCAGCATTGTGTGGCAGTTTTTTGCGAATGCTATTGTTTATGACGTCATATCTTCTGAACTATATGTCGTATGTGATTCTTAACCATGCAGTAATTGTTACCTCACGGTAAAGAATGTGTGTACCAAATTTGGTCGAAATCGGTCCAGTGGTTTAAGAGAAAAAGAGCAGCACTGTCGCTAAATGCAGCACTTTTTTGGCATCTCATTGTTTATGACGTCATATCTCGTGAACTATGTATCGTACGCGATTCTGACACTTACGGCGACTGTCCTCATGGAATGAAGCTTACGCGTACAAAATTTGAAAAAGATTGGATCAAAACTGTAGATTTGTATGCAACACGTACTTACAAACACACAAACATACGGACACTGCTTTATATATAAACTAGCTGAAAACCCGGCGTTGCCCGCGTATCTACTTATTTATTCCTGCCATTTTTAAGGGTGTATATCTGTTTGTATAAGGGCTGTATGTTTCTAAAATCTCTTGGAAATACAGTTAGTAGTAAAGAAGTAATAGATTACAACTTGGTACGTGATGGGGCGGTTTTCCGTGAACGTTACCGTTTATGTGCTCATATCTCATGAACTACGTATCGTATTGTTAAATAATTTAGAAAGTACATTCAACTATATGTGTGTATACTGTCTGTAAAATTTCCTGCGGCTACAATTTGTAGTGTACAAATTATAATTGTAACGTCATACCAAATGCCTCAGTTTTTTTACTCCATAAAAAGCGGAAAAGTAGTAAGCGAGAAACTTTTTTCCTTTCATCATTTGGCTATGGTTGTCAGCGAGAGAAAAAGGTTAATAAAGGTCTGAAATTATGTTTAACGTTTGTTGCAAGTCGCTAAGTACGCTCATTCTCAAATAGCGTATTTATAATTTCTCGCCCATTATATGGCAGTTTTTTGCGATTCCTAATGTTTAAGACGTCATATCTTCTAAGTCATACGTATGTGTCATACGTAATTGTTAACCCTGCAGAAATTGTTACTTCATGGTAAGGAATGTGTGTAGCAAATTTGGTTGAAATCGGTCCAGTAGTTTAATAGAAAATGACCTGGATTGTCACTAAATGCAGCACTTTTTCGCGCATCTTATTGCTTATGACGTCATATCTCGTGAACTATATATTGTACGTGATTCTTACATTTACGGCGACCGTCCTCATGGATTGAAGCTTATGTGTAAAAAATTTCATAAAGATTGGAACAAAACTGGATTTGTATGCAACACGTACAAACATACGGACACTCGGCTTTATATATTAGAAAGGTTTCTTCCTTGTTTCTTTTTCACAGATGCAGGTATACAATTTACATAGGGTAATTAACATCAAAACTGAACACACGAAATGGCGAGTTACTAGCTGTTTTCAGAAGCAGAATAATACAAAATTTTAGTGCCAATACTAGTTCAACAGAAAAATATGAAGAATGAGGAAAAATGCATAGAAACATGCGAGTAATCTTAAAAGATAATACTATTTAGAATATACAATGCCAGAGTGTAAGGACTGTTCATGTCCAAAACATAAAAAAACACCACACACACACACACACACACACACACACATACACACACGTGTGAAACTATTATGTGATTGCAGTTGACCACTGAAGACGCTTTTAAATAAAGACAAACGCGTCTGGTCTCAATTAGACTGTTATTTACGGTTTTAAAATATGGTTAATTCGCCTACATAAAATGAAATTATTAGAAAAGCTTTCACTTATAAGGCTGAAAGGAAAATGAACTTCGCTGAGTGGCTGCGTTGGCAGAACAGAGAGTTGAGAATGGAGTTTCCCATTAAAAGTTATGAATTTACTGTCTTTCCTAGCCTCGGTAGGAGGTTAATTCAAAATGCCACATACGTCTACTTTTATTTCTCTGATATGACACATATTTCCGGACATATCAACGCTTTTAAACTATTTGTTGCTCGTTTTTATTTTTCTGGATTATAGCGCCATTTGTTACGAATATAATCTCATATTTAAGATAAAATTTTCGTATTTTCCGTGTAGAAAGAAAATCTACACTAAAAACTGAGGGTTACTGTTCACTTTTTGCTAACGAATTTGGCATTGTATTTCAGACTTCTATACGAGTCTCCAGTAGCTAAAAATCGAAGTGTGATCGCAAGTCGTGTTTTTACTGGAATACAGTTTCTCATGTTTGTATTGGATTTATCTATCTTCGGACCAAATAATTGGGCGAGATATTCGAAATCGTTTTTAGACATACGAGTAAAGTTCTGGAACAGGTACGTATCTAGCATGAACTGACGAGTTAAATTTCCTGAATTACTCCACCTACTCAAAAAAGGACGCATCTACAGAGTCCGATTTCTCTTCTTTTTGTTTCGAATAGCATTAACACTTGTTTCATGTAAAAGTAGGAGAGCCGCACTCACTTCTGTAACGTCGCACTCATCCATTTTGTATGAAATTGTGTAGCCTCTGCCGAAATTAGTTGCCGCAAACATTGCTGGGCAATAGATGCCGACGTGTTGTCACTTTTGTTGCTGCAATACATGTGGCTGCAATGTTGCCAGACAACATTTCCGGGATATATTGACGTCAATATGCAATTTTCATTGCCCATCTAAACGTACCTTAAGGTAAACTAACCTAAGGACAAACACACACACCCATGCCCCAGGTAGTACTCGAACCTCCGACGGCAAGCAACCGCGCGCTCCGCAGCGTGGCACCTTAGACCGCTCGGCTACTTCACCGCGGCAGGTTTTTTCATTTGTGAAACAGACATGACTATATTATACATTTATTAAAATTCATAAGTTGAAGTCACTCTGTTACACTCATTCACAAAGAAGTTACATAAAGCAGAAGACAATAAATTAGTCATATGACTTTATATTCAAGATAATACTCTAGATGTACAACATTTTTAATATTATGACCTTTTGAAGTGCTCCTCGTTTTAACATGTCTTCGTACATCTAACAGTGGCAAATTATCTACTTCCAGATTTGAATAAAACTGACATGCCTGTCAGTTATGCCTTCATGTTCGCTCTTTACGTTCAGCAAAATATTACGTTCACATTCTAACATAAAGTTAACCCTGCCACCAGAACTGCTTCCGTCACTGATAGCATGCTTCCGCAGCTCTCGATCGTATATTTCTATACAGACAATAGCGTCAATTCGTATTCTTCAGCACTCTCGTATTTCAATTAAAAATAATTCATTAATATTTTTTACAAATGAAACGAACTTCACTTGTATTGTAGAGATCTAATTTTCTTATGGTCCTTTCAATTAAAACCGTCTATGTCACTAAAACTGTCTTACTTTACAGCGTAGTTTCGTCCTTACTAGATAGAGGTTATATTACTTTGTTTTGTAAGTTAAGAGGTGTGTAGATCTGAAGACAAAATATGCCGAAACGACATTAGAAAGACAGTTTTACTTATCTAGATCTTTCATTCCTTATTTCAATTATAGTATTGCAGTTCATATATTCGTAATTTATTCGAAAAACGATCTTGAATGTCAACATTAGATTAAAAATAAAAATAAATAAATAAATAAGTAAAATAAAGACGGATTAAGGAAGAGTCTTGTGGTATTTAGGGGCAGTCTCTGTTCCTCTAAACACTCTCAATGTAGATCTGACCGTAGGAATCCATATTTGATATATCATGCACAAAATGCGTCACACCAAGCGTTATCAATAGGGCAGGTTTCCTAAAAATGTAGATCGGTCAGTTCGCGTGACGTCCTTTGTATTCGAGCAACATTGGCGTTTCTGTGGCGCGTTCTCGTCATCAAAGCGAAATGACGAAGCAGCACGGATAAGTCGGACAGGTATAATCACTGAAGTATCGTCCAATTCAGTATCCCTCTGTGATTGCCTAGCATAATTATATCCAACCACCCTACAACATTTAATTTATAAGCATAGAAGTTGGTTTTTAGTTCTCCACAAAACATTTTGTGTCATAGAAACTATCGTCACGTGGAAAAGGGCTCACTTTGGATTACCGTAGTCACTGTACTGGTAAATTCTGTTCAGGTATTTGGTAACATTCGGTGGAACGCATTGCTTGGGTTTCCAAGAACGTTTCGACACTATACAGTTGTTGTGAAATGGTGCTAGCGGGATTGTAGGTGCCTCGAGCACTAACAAGGCCTGAAGCAATATTTGCACAAGCAACACACCTGTTTCATTTCAGTTATTGATCTAGATGTTTTAAAACTCTCACATATTTGAGGATAGCCAGACACAGTCGCTCAGCTTCATATTTGATTTGTTCAAGGCACCCAATGCTGTACAGTCTTTCATGTAACAGCATTCCAACTAAATTTCTTCTGTGGTCAAAACGTTTTATCAGATATGATTTATTCCGCAATCTAAGTCTGCATATCACGATCTGTAGGCTGACTGCAGACACTTTCTCTGTCCAGTGGGCTCCGACGACACTTATCCCTGTGCAGATTTGTCAGATTATCTGTTATGTCCTCCTAACAATAAAATCATACAGATGTGTCACGTACATTTTAAACAGCTTTGCAGCACTCTTGCATAAGAGTCTTTTCATAACTCACGATAATTTTACTTTTGTTTATTTGATGATGAATTCCTGCTCCGTCGTCGGCGTCGTTGTAGCTATCGCTCCAATCACTGGTTACTCTCTACTCTAATGTATCTTTCACCGGTCTTTTACTTAAATATATAGCTACTACATCTTATATCAGTTTTGATCTGCTTATTCTCTCCACAAACAGTAGAATTAGCTACTTATTTAATCAGTATATCTTCTTTTGGTCAAATAACCAATATTTAATTTCTAACCAAATCAGTTCAGTATGTCTTCTAAAATGATTTATTGTCTGACAATCAGTCAACAGTTGCAATTTTACACACACACACACACACACACACACACGCACGCACACACACACACACACACACACACACACACACACACACACACACACACACACACATATATATATATATATATATATATATATATATATATATATAACTTAAAAAATAATAAGTGACGGGAAATTTTAATACGGTAGGTCAACACAAGAAATGTTACACTTTCTGTAGAGCTATGAGCCTAGTTTATAGTATCACTTTCCAAAGAGCTACAGCACAAATATATAATTTTTTAAATGGAACAATAGTTTTTTTTCTATCGTGCATTGGAATCGTTGAAACCAGCTGCGTCCAAATCAATTTAAACTACATTCCTACCACTGTTAGTTTGGGAGCTGCAACTCTTCAATTTTTCAGGGGCAGATACCACACGTTGTACATAATACATGGCTGTGTGGTGGGTGATGGATGTTATGGCGGTAGGAAGATGATTTACATGACATGTTCAAATGTCTGTCCATGTTCCTCAATGCATAATGCAATGCGCCGCCGAAAGGATCTGCAGCTGAGATGTAACATCGCCGGTGTGAGGGAGCGACATGCGTCCTTGATGCGCCGTTTTAGATCATCTGGGGATGTGGGCTCGTGACATAAACACGATCCTTTAGATATCCCCACAAAAAGAAATCTACTGGTGTTATTCGGGCGATCTTGCGGACCATGAATGAGGACCATGGCGCCCCAACCATCTTCCTGCAAACCTCTTGTTTAGTTCTTCCACAACAGCACGCGCAGAATGGGCTGGGTGACCACCGTGCTGCATCCACATATGGACTCTCGTGTGTAGACACACATGTTCAAGGAGACCACCCAAACTATCGGCTATAAAAGCTCGATATAACTCACCTGTCAGTGTACATGGGAAGTAGTGTGGACCGATGTTTTCATTCCCAAGGATTCCACACCACACGTTAATAGACCACCTACGTTGACGGTCGACAGGTCGTACCCACCGAGGATTCAAAAAATGTTTAAATATTCGTATAGCTTATGGGACTTAACTACGGGGTCATCAGTCCCTAAACTTACCAACTACTTTATACTAAGGACGGCACAAATATCCATGCTCGAGGGGGGATTCGAACCCCCGACTGTAGTGGCCGTGCAGAACGTGACTGGAGCGCCTCAGTCCCCTCGGCCGCCGCGGCCGGCGTTTGTGGTACCTGCCCCTGAAACTTTGAATGGTTGTAGCTCCCAAACTAACAGTGATAGGAATGTAGTTTAAATTGATTTGGACGCAGCTGGTTTCGACGAATCCAATGCACGATAGAAAAAAAAACTATTGTTCCATTTAAAAAATTATATATTTGTGCTGTAACTCTTTGGAAAATGATACAATAAAATATGTTCATAGCTCCGCAGAAAGTGTAACATTTCTTGTGTTGACCTACCGCATTAAAATTTCCCGTCACGTATTATTTTAAAAGAGGCAAACACACTTAGTGAAACACCCTGTATATATATGCAGCGTGTTACAAAAAGGTACGGCCAAACTTTCAGGAAAAATTCCTCACGCACAAAGAAAGAAAATATGTTATGTGTACATGTGTCCGGAAACGCTTAATTTCCATGTTACAGCTCATTTTAGTATTTCAGAGCAAATGTTCTATTTACGGATGAGGCTTCATTCCAACGTGATTAAATTGTAACTTTTCACAATCAACATATGTGGGCTGACGAGAATCCGCACGCAATTGTGCAATCACGTCATCAACACAGATTTTCTGTGAACGTTTGGGCAGGAATTTTTGGTGATGTCTTGATTGGGCCTCATGTTCTTCCACCTTCGCTCACTGGAGCACGTTATCTTGGTTTCATACGGGATACTCTACCTGTGCTGCTAGAACATGTGCCTTTACAAGTACGACACAACGTGTGGTTCATGCACGAAGGAGCTCCTACACATTTCAGTCAACGTGTTCGTACGCTTCTCAACAATAGATTCGGTGACCGGTTGATTGGTAGAGGCGCACCAATTTCATGGCCTCCACGTTCTCCTGACCTCAACCCTCTTGACTTTTATTTATGGGGGCATTTGAAAGCTCTTGTCTACGCAACCCCGGTACCAAATGTAGAGACTCTTCGTGCTCGTATTGTGGACGGCTGTGATACAATACGCCATTCTCCAGGGCTGCATCAGCGCATCAGGGATTCAATGCGACGGAAGGGGATGCCAAAGTGTTTGAAGTCACGCTGGTACATTCTGTTGCTGTGTGTTTCCATTCTATGATTAATGTGATTTGAAGAGAACTAATAAAATGAGCTCTAACATGGAAATTAAGCATTTCCGGACACATGTCTACATGACATATTTTCTTTCTTTGTGTGTGAGGAATGTTTTCTGAAAGTTTGTCCGTACCTTTTTGTAACAATATATATTATTTGCATGTTTTGATCAGTCACTATCACCTTCAGAATTAACATTACTATCATAATATAGACGACACGTGCTGCAGTCGCAACTACGATGATTCTGAAGACGACCCTGATGGATCGAAACAAGTAAATGCAAAAAATAAAAAAAATAAAAATTGAAAAGTTCACGGGTGTGTGGCCGGATCCTTGTGTCCAACCGGCACAATATTTTGGCAATGAAACCTTGCTCTACTACGAAGACGCCGCCAGCAGACGTCATCGGGCGCGTACGGCGTATGAAACAGCGGAGGGCGGGAGGAGATAAAAGCGTCGCTACCGCTCCTAGGCAGTCAGAGAACAAATGTTTGTTAAGCTTACGGGACTTAACTACGGGGTCTCTAGTCCCTAAACTTACAAACTACTTATCAACTACCTTATACTAAAGACGGCACAAATATCCATGCCCGAGGGGGATTCGAACCCCCGACCGTAGTGAGTCAGAGCACCTGATGATGGCAACAGGTTTCGTTGCCGAAATATTGTGCCACTATGACACAAGGATCCGTCCGCACTCCCGTGAACTTTTTCATCTTTTTATTTTTATTTTAGACTCCATTTGTTTATTTTAAGGGTTTATTGCCGTTCTCTGCGCCATGCGCCGATCTACATCTACACAGATACTCTGCAAATCACATTTAAGTGCCTGGCAGAGGGTTCATTAACCACTTTCATAACTTTTCTCTACCGTTCCATGCTGTAATAGCATGGAAATCGTTCCGTTATCGATCTGATTTCTCTTATTTTATTGGGATGGTCATGTCTCCCTAAGTAGGTGGGTGCCAGCAAAATATTTTCACATTCAGAAGTAAAAGTCGGTGATTGAAACTTCGCAAACAGATCACGCCGCAATGAATAACGTCTTCCTTTTAATGATTTCCACCCCAATTCGTGCACCATTTCCGTGACGCTCCCCCCCCCCCCCCCTCCGCAACGTGATAAAACAAAAGGAGCCGCCATTTTCTGAACCTTCTTAATGCGGATCCGCTTGCATTTCACTTACGACTCCTCGATATACTACGGAATCATTTGCAAAAATTCTTTCTAAACTTAGGATATTATCTACGAGGTCGTTTATATATATAGTGAAAGGAACCGATTTTATGACACGCTCTTGGGGCAGCGAGAAATCACTTTCACGTCAAAGACGTCCCTCCTTTGATAATCACATGCTGCATTCTGTTAGCTATAAACTCTGCCATCCAGTCACAAAGTTGGTCTGCGATTTCATACGCCCTCACCTCGTGTATCAGGTGACAGTGCGGAACCGTATATGAATTGTGTCAACAGGAACCCTAACTCTAGGAACACACAACCACCACCATCTGATCAGCCAAAATTATGACACAGTCCTTGGCAATCATCCGACGTCGCAGAGTATCTGTTAGCCCTTGGAATACCACGATATGGCTGCCGTATTCACTGCCGAACCCTCACCATGTTTAACCCTTGTGACGTGAACTCGGCCGGAAGTTGGAAACTGTGTAAAAAGAGTCATTCTACCATACGACCATATGACCTTCTCCTATTGCTACATAACCCAAGAGTTAAGGTTGTGGCATCACCGTTTTCATTTGTCAAGCGTTTGTATCGAGTACTTTCGGAATTCTAGCTTTCCCTGCAGTTCGAAGCTTACTCAATTAACTTCGCCTTGCTTTTGTGCTGACAGGGCACATGAGTGCGACATTTGGTTTTGTAGTGCTTGATGCGGCAGTCCTTCTGTTGCTTTCCGTCACGAACATCACGCGATGATGCGCAGTGGTCAGCCCAATGGAATCCCATTCAGGAGGTCGGTGGTTAAAATCCATCTCCGGCCAATTGTATTTAGGTTTTCCATGATATTCGTAAAATGCTGCAGGGAAATTCCGAGATGGGCCCATTCAAAGGGCAAGTCCAATTTCCTTATAATGTAGATATTTATGTTATCTGTCTATGCAACTGGATAATAAATATCACCTTTATTTGTAAGGCATCATCAGTAGCCTGTAATATATACATTATTGTTTTACAATATCTTGTTTTATACGTTTGTGGTATTATAGGTTACTAGCTGGTACCCGGCGCGTTGCCGCCGTAGAAGGAATAATTGTGCAAATAACGTTTGAAATTTCAAAGTGTTAGCTTGTTTAGTTACTTTGGTGGGGATCAATACTTCAAAATAGACATAACTATATTGGGTTGCACCAGACTACTGTAATTTTTTTTGTCTAGATGCAAGACGCTTATAACATATTTGTCACGTAATTTGATAGAGAATCCTAAGAAATTCTGATCGTAAAGATGTTCAAATATTTGTAATGAACTAGCTTATACTAAAGACGGCACAAAGATCCATGCCCGAGGGGAGATTCGAACCCCCACTGGGAACGGCATCATGCATCGTAGCATAGCGCCTCAAAGCGCTCGACCGCACCACCTCGGCATCTGGTCGTATGTAAAGTATACTAACGGCAAAACACAATCAATATCCTCACTAAACGATAGTAACGGTGATACCATTGATGATAGTTCTGCCAAAGCAGAATTGCGTAGCACAGACTTCCGAAATTCCTTCACGAAAGAAGACGAAGCAAAGACTCCAGAAATCGTATCAAGAACAGCAGCCAGCATGCGTAATTTAGAAGTTGATACTCCTGGTGTATTAAAACAACTTAAATCACTTAACAAAAGTAAGTCTCCTGGTCCCGATTGTATACCAATTAGTTTCCTTTCAAAGTAAGCTGATGCAATATCTAGTTATCATATACAACAGCTCGCTCAGCGAACGTTCCGTACCCAAAGACTGGAAAGTTGCACAGGTTACGCCACTATTCATAAAAGACAATAGGAGTGATCGGCAAAATTACAGGCCTATATCACTGACGTCGGTTTGCAGCAGGATTTTAGAAAAATTACTTTCCTTAAACATTATGAACTACCTCGAAGAGAACGACATATTGACCCATAGTCAACACGGATTCAGAACAGGTAGATCTTTACTCACATGATGTGATGAGTGCTATAGACAACGGATGTCAAGTAGATTACATATTTCTAGATTTCCGGAAGGCTATCGACACTGTACCTAACAAGCGTCATCTAATCAAACTGCGTGCTTATGGAATATCGCCGCAATTGTGCGACTGGATTCGTGATTTCCTGTCAGACGGGACACAGTACGTTGCAGTTGACGGAAAGTCATTGCGAGAACTGAAGTGACATCTGACGTTCCCCAGGGAACTGTTATAGGGCCCCACTGTTCCTTATTTTCATAGCCGATTTAGGAACAATCTGAGTAGCTCTCTTAGGTTGTTCGCTGAAGATGCCATCACTTATCGTTTAATAAGTTCACCAGAAGTTCAAAAGCAACTGCAAAATGATTTAGATACGATCTGTCTGGTACAAAAATGGCAATTGACCCTTAATAAAGAGAAGTGTGAAGACATCCATATGACCACTAAAAGAAGTCCGTTGAACTTCATTGCAAGATAAATAAGTTATAGCTACATGCAGTAAATTCAACTAAATACCTATGAGTAACGAACGACTAAAATTAGAAAGTGCACATAGAAAATATTGTTGTGAAAGCGAACTAAAGACTACATTTCGCTGGCGGAACACTTAGAAGACGCAACAGCTGTACTGAAGAAACTGCCTATACCACACTTGCTCGTCCTATTTTGGAATACTGCTGCGCATTGTGGGATCCCCAGCAAGTGCGACTGACAGACGATTTAGAGAAAGTTCAGAGAAGAGCAGTTCGTGTTGTAGTATCGCGATATATAGAAGAGAGTGTCACAGAAATGACGCACGAGTTGGGGTGTAAATCATTAAAAGAAAGGCGTTATTTGTTGTGACGAGATCTATTTGCGATTTTTTTTTCACCCGCTTACATAGGAAGACATTATCATGAAAATAAAATAAGAGAAATTAGATCGAAAACGGAAAGATTTAGGTGTTCCTTTTTGCCACGAGCTATTAGAGAATGGAAATATAGACACACATCATAAATGTGGTTCGATGAACCCTCTGCCATGCACTTCTATGTGACTAGCATAGTGTTTACGTAGATGTAGATATATATTTCTGCAGAACACCCATCGTCAGTGTCTTTCTGCAAAAATATATTTATCGTTAATAATACGTAGCCAAGTATTACAAAAATAAAATTCACAAAATTACTGTTATACGTGGTGCAGCACAGACTGTATTCAGAGGCTATACCCTGCTTTGAATGACTTATTAGATTTTTATGTGAACAAGTGTAGTCTACCAGTTTCTTTAACAGAACAGTTTTTTTCTTGTAAGTGTTGTGCTACTGGAACGTAGCCTTTGGTTCACCTTCCGTACAATACTTTTTACGTGTTCTTTCCAATTTCAGTTGTTAGTAATTATAGTTCGTAGGTATTTAGTGGAATTTACGGCTTTTATATTTGACTGATTTATCGAGTGAATGGTTAGCGTATTTCTTTTAGTGCTCGTATGGATGACTTCGCAGTTTCCATTGTTTCGGATCAATTGCTTTTTTTTTTTGCACCATGCATGTATCTTATCTAAATCATTTCGCAGCTGCTTTTGATCTTCTTGTGACTTTAAAAAAGGTAAAGCATTCCACAAACCGAAGATTGGTTTGAACACTACAGTGCTTTACTAGGCATGGTCCTGTTTGGAGGTGGTATGCTGTTGCCTTCCTCCGACTTTAGAACCGACTTACCCAGCAGTTATAGGGGGACCTACAGTTTAACGTGGGTTCCGAACCACGGTGCTACTCGGTATTTTTCACATGAGCAATACTGCCAGAGGTGAAAGAAGTGGAAAGTGACAAATAAAAATCTTAAGACCTGACGGGGATCGAACCCGCGACCTTTGGTTTTGTAGTCTGACACTACCACTGTGCAACCGAGGCACACCTTGTCACTTTACAACCCGATAAACGACAGCATCATCCGCGAACAGTCTCAGAGAGCTGCTCACGTTGTCTCCTATATAGTTTATTAAGGTAACGAACAGTAGGGGCCCTATAACGCTTCCCTCGGGAACGCCAGATATCACTTCCGTTTTACTCGATGACTTACTACGTACTGTGTCCTTTCTGACAGGAAATCGCGAATCCATTCGCACAACTATGGCGATATTCCATAAGCTCGCAATTTGATTCCAAGACGCTTGTGAGGTACAGTGTCAAAAGCCTTCCGGAAATCTAGATCTGGAGTCTATCCAAGATCCCTCGTCGATAGCAGTCATGTAAGTAAAGACCTAGTAGTGTTTCACAAAAACGACACTTTCTGAATCCGTGTTGAATATGGGACAGTAGGTCGTTCTCTTCGAGGTCAATGATATACGCGTAGGCCTGTAATTTTGCGGATCACTCCTATTGTCTTTCTTGAATATTGGAGTGAACTGTGCAACTTTCCTGTCTTTGGGTACGGAACTTTCACTGAGCAAGCGGTTGTATATTATAGCTAGCTATGTAGCTATTGCATCAGCATACTCTGAAAGGAGCATTTGTTAAGTGATTTAAGTTGCTTTAGTATTCTAGTATTTAGTATTCTGACACCAACTGTCAAGCAGCTGTTCACCTGGACGGAATCGCACCCTCTCAGGGCGTGATGAAGGTAAGGTTGCCGATGTCGCGATGTTAATCTTCGCATATGCTTGGGTCGCAAGCTGCGGACGCCCATCGTTAAGTGTGTTCGGCGCATTGTGTGTTTAGACACACTTGGCCTACCATTAAAGTCTGATGTTAGTTCAGCCACAGTTCGCCGCCTGTCCTTTTTTATCTGTCTACTAATCGTACTACATCCGATGTCTGTAATGAGGGGAGGCCGTCCAACCCTTTGCTGTTGGACGTGATTTCATTTGTTGTTATAAATGAAAAATCTCCAGCCGTTACTTTTGGCTCCGAAAGTAACACCTGAACATTTTTCATTTATAACAGTAATAGAACGCCGTCGTCCCAACATCCATCAAATCAAGAAGAATACCCAAAGGTGTTTCGCCACTTGTTAAAGACACCACCACAGCAGATTAGATTAGTACTTGTTCCATAGATTATGAATACCATACTTCCTAATGTTCAAATGTTAAAATGTTTAAACTTAAGGGACTTAACTGCGGGGTCATCAGTCCCTAAACTTACAAACCACTTATGAACTACCTTATGCTAAAGACGATACAAACATCCATGCCCGAGAGGGATTCGAATCCCCGACGGGGAGCGGCCTCGCGCATCGCAGCATAGCGCCTCACTGCGCTTGGCCACACCGCCGCGGTTCTTCGTAATGATGTTGAACGTGTCAGGTTAATGAAAGGTGTCTTTACAAATTATTACTTTTTAGTAAATATTACAGGACACAATATTTGTTTAAATTTTTTCGAAGAAGACCAGACAAGTCTGCTAGTTCCAGGAATCCTCGTGCCGAGCTTGCGGGCTATCGCAGTCTTCCCTCTGTTCTACAGTAAAGCCCATTTCACACGATTGACTTCGTGGTGAGTGCGCCATCGTGCTTGCGTGAATCAGCAGCAAACCCCATCGCGAGTGTGTCGATTACGTTAATAATCTATACGTTGTGCCGAGTGAGGAATTCTAAATATTCGAGTGTGCTGCAGAATGCGCATGCGCAGTAACAATTAACGATAGTGGTGTCTGCTAACGTCGGAGGTTAACCTATTCTAGTCGCCCGCATTCATATTACACAAATGCTTTCGCATCTTCTTTAACTTTACTCTGTTGTTTGATTTGTTTTCTTCATCACACCGAAAAAATTGCATCATAGTCTAATATTGTTTCTCTATTAGTTTTCTCCAATAAATGTGACGAAACATCCGCAATCAGAAAAATATTTGCGTTTTACAGTGAGACATCTTACACTACGTAGGCCATTCAGTAACTGAGGGCATCTACCATTTATCGAGTACGAAAAAATGACTCTATTCCTAGGAAAACAACTCTGGTCAGTAAGATATGAACGAAGTTGATAATCAGTAACACAAAAATAGGTAACTAATTTCCAGTATCTAGGATGTGGCATTGTAAGGTACCTATGGTCCCGAAATAGTTGGTTTTCTGTAATATTTAGTTTTGTGAACTGGCCACAGATGTAAATTGTAAGAGGAGCAGTAATCTTTGGAAGTTCGATTGTAGAGTAAGCTCTCTGGCTGCGAGAGAGCAGTCAGTTGCGAGTTAGTTGCCAAAGTGGCCAGTTGCGTGAGGTAGAGCGAGGAAGCTGTAGGAGAAGGCAGTCGTTAAGTATGTCTTGCAGCACAAATTCGCTTGCTGCGTTTTCATTTGGTAGTTAGTTTCCCCTTCCTTTTATTTCCTTCATGTAAGATTATTGTTGAACTTAATTACTACCGACCTAACCTGCATGCTGCGAGCTGCTTGCTTTACCTGTTTCCAGTTTTGTAATAAGAATATACGAGGTAAGCCTATTTTTATTTACCTGTGTCGCAGTCAGATTGTCTCCCCCTTTCATTATTCAAGTTGATCAGTTTCGTAGCGGCGGAGCGGCCGAGCGCATTGAGGCGCTATGCTACGATGCGCGAGGCCCTTCCCCGTCGGGGTTCTAATCCCCCCTACGGCATGGACGTTTGTGCTGTCTTTAGTATAAGTTATTTCATAAGTAGTTTGTAAGTTTAGGGACTGATGACCCCGTAGTTATGTCCCATAAGCTCTACAAACATTTGAACAGTTTGAACATTCAGTTTCGTTGTACCTTTTGGGAGAACTTTCGACAGGGCCATGAATTTTAATGTTTGAGTTTCCCCATCTCCCGGGCGTGTCCGTTGCGCATATTAATGTTTTACCTCTTACCTCTTACCTCTGTGAGCCTAGTTACTACATTGTTCGGTTTTTAAAAAGTTCAGTTTTGCACGTACGTAGTACGCAAATGGTTGCAAAATATCAAGACGAATTATTTACAGAAGGATGGAAAAGCTGGTAGAAGCCGACCTTGGGGAGGATCAGTTTGGGTTCAGGAGAAATGTAGGAACACGTACTCACTTTACGGCTTATCCTAGAAGATAGAGTAATAAAAGGCAAACCTACATATCTAGCTTTTGTATATGTTGATTGGAATAAACTCTTCCAAGTTCTGAAGCAAGCAGGAGTAAAATATAGGGAGCGTAAGGTTATTTACAACTCGTACAAAAACCAGACAGCAGTTGTCAGATGGTCGCAGTGCAGAGGATATAAAATGCTGAATGGATATGGGTAGAAAAGCATTCTTCAAAAAGAGAAATTTATTAACCTCGAATATTGCTTTAAGCCTAAGGAAGTCCTTTCTAAAGGCATTTGTGTGGAGTGTTGCCTGGTATGGGAGTGAAACATGGACGATAAAGAGTGCGGACAGGAAGAGGATAGAGGCTTTTGAAATGTGGTGCTACCGAAGAATGCTGAAGATTAGGTGGGTGGATGGCGTAACTAATGAGGAGGTACTGAACAGAATTAGGGAGGAAAGGAATTTCTGGCATATCTTGACTAAAAGAAGGGATCGATTGGTAGGACACATTCTTAGACATCAAGGAATCTTGCATTTAGCATGGAGGGAAGTGTGTGGGGTAAAAACCGCAGAGGAAGACCAAGAGATGGATACACTAAGCAGATTCAGACAGATGTAGGTTGCCGTTCTTATGTGGAGATGAAGAGGCTTGCTCAGGATAGGGTATTGTGGAGAGCTGCATCAAACCAGTCTCCGGACTGAAGACCACAACAACAACAGTACGTAGTATTGCTCAATTACCATTAAACGTAATTAATTAGTTCGGGATTTCGGTTGGCCAATTTCCATTAAACTTTATTCGAGATAACTTGCACCAAAAACTTTAAACTTAATCTATTCGAGATACCTTGCAATTTCCATTAAACATATTTTATTTATTTTCCGGTATACCTTGCAGCATAACTCTTGAAGGACATAAATAAATAAGAAACATAATTTAATTCCATTGCATGGTAGAAACAATTTGCACCAGGAAGGAGTAATCCCATACTGTTCCATTTCGGTACTAATGTGCGACTAAATTACTAGATTGACATAGCAATGTAATCTGAAGAACGACCAGTAGGTTGCATTCGTTACGTGACCGACATGTTGAGAAGTTGGCACCGGTGAACGGCAGTGTATTAACAATGAAGCAAGACATTCGCGGACAGTACAAAGCAACCGCGATGCCCCGCATGCGCGCTAGACAGCCCGTCTGTTAACTGAATGCATCTGACAGGAGGCCGAATCGTTGAACTGCGTGAAGCGGGTGGCCGTGTCGTGCAGTTGGCAGGCATGCGGGCCATTCAGATGTCACAGTGGTCCCAGGTTGGCATCAGTGGAAACACGGAGGCATCCAGTCACGTCGTGAAGTTTCGGGTCGACCAATAAACACCAATCCGCGACAAGAGAGCGAGGAATATTAGGATGTAACGTCCCGTCGACATCGTGGACATTATTGACGGAGCTAACAATGGGATAGTTTTGTCAAGGATGGGGTAGGAATTCGGCCTGCAGTGTTTGAAGGAAATCAAAGAAAACCTAAATCAGGATGGTGAGGGGCGGATTTGAATCGCCGTCCTCCATTTATGACCTGATGGGCCTTCAAAGTCCCACTTTATAAAAATGAGTGTAAAACATTCTTCGTGATTTAAAATGCGTGCCACTTATTCTTGCTTTGGTACGTCGTCCATGCATTGCTTTTCTTTTATTGATGTGATGTCGGTGACGACAAAGCAATTTGAATTTCAGCGCATTCAGTCCTCGCGGTTATTTAGTTGTATGCGGTATACAAAGTGATTGTTCAGTTTGTATTCTGTGCATTTCCTGTGGGAATGCGATGTTCATAATTTTTTTCCCGTTACTCGCTAAATTAATTTTTTGTAATAATTGTTCAGTAGTGGAATATATTATAAATCCTCAGAATAAATTTGTATATATAATTTGGTACTTGTAGGTCCGGTCAGGCCTGTAGATATGTGGTTTTGCATGACAGGGTATGGCGAGAAAGATGAAAGATGAAGAGATACTCAAGTTACTCCTGATGAAGACAGTAGTGGTTCTGCTACAGTTCATGTTTTAGAAAACTTCGAACTCAACAATGTACAAGTAGAAAGAACAAAAATTTTTACCACACCATCCACTATCTGACAACAGAATATTTCTGCTTGTACTCAAGAAGCTGAAGAAATACATTTTGAAGACAGTAGTGATTTTGAAAGTGACTTGAAAAACGATCAACAAGAAGTGGAACAGGAAGGAAATAACAAAAAGAAAGCTGCTAGATGCCAAGAGAAAACAGATTCTCCCTTCGCTGAAAAATTATGAATATCAGTCCAAATTTTTTTGTATGTCAATGAAAGAAAGAACTGTTTTTATGAGTACCATTTTTATGAAGTAATGCGTGATAGTGTCTGTATCCTTCTGACCCGACGGGATTCTCAAGTCTGTTTTTAGAAAATAATAATAATAAAATCCGAAATATATCATTTGATATGCTTTTTCTTTATACAAAAGCTATTTCCCAACAACTAAAATACCACAGAAAAATTTCAGAATATCAAAGTGAAAAGATTGAAATTTTGGCCATATGGGGACTGCGAGTCCAGTGTGCTAACCACTGCGCAACCTCGCCCGGTATACAAACTCCGGGAACGACAATCCTATGTTGAGAGAAGCAATGAGAGATTCCACGACCTCGGCCACATCATATGCGAACTTGAACTGAACACACTTAACAGCCTTTGAATTTTTAATGAAATAAATCGCAATTTGCGATCACTTATGGCTTCACTGCACTAGGTTTAGATGTAATACCAATGTGCGGCGAATGAAAATTTGTGCTCGGCCGGGAATCGAACCCGGGATCTCCTGCGTAGTAGGCAGACGCGTTGACCAATCCACCATCGAGGACACAGTGACCAAACCGACTGCAGAGGACTCTTCCCTGCACGTCTCCCGCCACATCCAAATCTCCATTCGCCACACTGTCTCTTTCCTATTACCGCAGCCTCTTAATTCTGTAATGCTCGCAGCCACAATACTGTATTCCCGCCTCAGGGAGAACAGACCATGAGGTATCGAGAACGAATTAATTGTCGTCAGGAGCACAGCCTCGGCTTGTATACAATTATATATATATATTTTGACGACGTTACAGCGTTCATTTTTAATGAAATGAATCGCAATTTGCGATCACATATGGCTTCACTGTACTAGGTCTAGATGTAATACCAATGTGTGGCGAATGAAAATTAGTGCCGGGCCGGTTGTTTTGTATGGAGTGTTACGTAGGAAACAAACTGGTTTATTTAAGGGTTATCATAAATTCATGGAGCTGCAGAGATGCTTTAAAAGAGAAAGTTTAAAAAAATTAGTCTCTCTACTGCAATGTCTCCAAATATAAATCTACAGTACATGCCACTGTATTTACTGTAAACTAATTGATCAAAAGTATCCGGACACTCCCATAAGCAAGGTTGTTCGCCGTCGGAGGTTCGAGTCCTCCTTCGAGAATGAGTGCGCGCGCGCATATGTGTGTGTGTGTGTGTGTGTGTGTGTGTGTGTGTGTGTGTGTGTGTGTTGTCCTTAGGTTAGTTTAAATTAGTGTAAGTAGTTTGTAAGCGTAGGTATTAATAAACACAGAAAAGTTTAGAAAACAATTTTTTGGGGGGAAAACAGCGGTCTTCTGGAAAGTATTTATAAATAAAAATAGTCACAAATTGCAAAAAAATATCATTTATACAAAAATGATGACCGGTTTCGACCTGTTTACAGGGCCATCTTCAGATCCATGTGGCGTAGGCCTGACGTCCAGGGAGCAGCATCGGACAAGCGGCTGCTCCGTGGACGTCAAGCTTACGCCACATAGATCTGAAGATGGCCCCATAAACAGGCCGCAACCACTTATCATTTGTATAAATGATATTTTTTGCGATTTGTGATTGTTTTTATTTATAAATAAACACAGAATTTGAGTCCCATAGCTGTACAAACATTTGAACATACTCAAAAACATACTTTTTCACACTAGGTGCGTTGTGCTGCTGCTTACTGTCAGGTACTCCACATCAGATTAGATTAGATTAGTTGGTTCTTTCCATAGATCGGTGTTGAGGTGATCCTCGTGGATGTAGAACATGTTTATTATTATTATTATTATTATAAGTTGATAACACAATATTACTAATACAGGTATATACACTTTTTACAAGCTGATGATATAATACTAACAGTATGAATACAGACACATGCATCATTTGGTTCTATTTAAGAATTCGTCAGTGGAGTAGAAGGAGTTGGCCTCTGGAAAGTCTTTTAGGCTCCTCTTAAACTGCTCTTTATTTGTGGCTAAATTTTTTATGGTTGTCGGTAAATAATTGAAAATACTTGTTCCTGAGTATTGGACCCCTTTTGTACTAAAGTGCTCTCAAGTCCTTGTGTAGATCATTTTTGTTCCTAGTATTGTAGGTAAGTACTGTGCTGTTTGTTGGGGAAAGAGATATATTATTTATGACAAATTTAATTAAGGAATAAATATACTGAGAGACAGTAGTTAATATACCCAGTTCTTTGAAAAGGTTTCTACAGAATGTCCGTGAATTTCCAACACAAATAATACTCATTACACTCTTTTTGACTCTGAAAACTTTTGCGTGACTTGAAGAGTTACCCCAAAATATTATACCATATGGCATTATGAAATGAAAGTAAGCAAAGTATGCAAGTATTTTTATGTCTCCTATGTCTGATATCACTCGCATTGCAAATACATTTAAGCCGGTTCTGCAGTTCTGAGGTGTGCTCCTACAAACTGGATTTATTATCAAGCTGTAATCCCAGGAATTTTATGCTGTCAATCTCTTCCATTTACTGTTCTTCATACTTCATGCATTTTCTGGCTGGGAATCTCTTACATGTTCTGAACTGGATGTAGTGATTCTTTTCAAGGTCAATGAGTTGGCTTTAAACAATTTATTAATGTTAATGGAAATATCATTAGCAGACCTTTTTAAAACTAAGCTCGACATGTGACATCAGTAGTCATTAGACATCGTGAAAGAGCAGAATTGGGCGCTATGTGGAACTCACGGACTTCGAACGTGCTCAGGTGATTGCGTGTTATTATGTCAGAAGTCTGCACGCGAGATTTCCACACTCCTAAACATCTGTAAGTCCATTGTTTCTAATGAGATGGTGAAGTGGGGGTCACGTGAAGATATACGTACAGCACGAAAGCGTACCGACCGATCTCGTCTGTTGACTGACAGAGACCGCCGACAGTAGAAGAGGTTCGTACAGTGTAATTGGCGGGCATCTATGCAGACCATCAAACATTAATTACAAACTGCGTCAGAATCCACTCCAAGTACTACGACAGTTAGGCGGGAGGTGAAAAAACTTGAACTTCATGGTCTAGCGAATTCCCATAAGCCACACATCACGCAGTTCACTGCCGAACGACACCTCTTTTGCTGCAAGGAGCGTAAACATTGTACGATTGAACAGTGGAAAAACATAGTGGGAGTGACGAATCACGGTACACAATGTGGTGATCCGATGGCAGGCGAATGCCCGGTGAACGTCGTCTGGCCGGCCGCGGTGACCGAGCGGTCTGTGGCACGTCAGTCACAGTCAGCACGGTCGCTACGGTCGGGCGTTCGAATCCCCCCTCGGGCATGGATGTTTGTGTCGTCTTTAGTATAAGGTAGTGCATAAGTAGTTTGTAAGTTTAGGGAGTGCGCCTCGGTTGCACATTGGTAGAGTGCCAGACTACAAATCCAAAGGTCGAAGGTTCGATCCCCGCCAGGTGCTAGGATTTTTATTTGTCACTTTCCACTTCTTTCACCTCTGGCAGTACTGCTCATATGAAAAATACCGAGTAGCACCATGGTTCGGAACCCACGTTAAACTGTAGGTCCTCCTATAATTGGCTGGGTAAGTCAGTTCGAAGGTCGGAGGAAGGCAACGGCATACCACCTCCAAACAGGACCATGCCTAGTAAAGCACTGTGGTGTTCAAACCAATTTTCGGATTATTGACTGCTTTACCTTACCTTAAGTTTAGGGACTGATGACCCCACAGTTAAGTCCCTTACGCTTAACAAACATTTGAACATTTTGAAATATGGCAACATCAAAATTACAGTAAGGATTTCAAGTAGCAGTTTGAACGTTGTCTGCCTGCGTGTGTAGTGCCAACAGTGAAATTCGAGGCGGTGGTGTTGTGGTGTGGTCGTGTTTCTCATGGCAGGGTTTTGCACCCCTTGTGTTCGTTGTACTTTCACATCATAGACCTATATTAATATTTCAAGCGCCTCTTGTCACTTGCTTCGGGCTGCAAGGTTTCTTTGGGAGTGTCATCCCATTCTTCACGGAGTACTGCGTGGAAGAAAAGTTTTGGCTAAAATCCACATTTTCACTCCATATTTTAGTCCTGTTTTAGAAGCATTTTTCGAATTGAAAGAAATGACATTAATCGCCTTCTATCCCGCAAGCCATCTTACGGTGTGTGGCGAAGGGTGCTTTTGTAACACCGTCATCGTCCTTTTGCTGTTGCTATCGCGAATGGTTTGCAGGGAAAACGACTGAAGTAAGACTTAGTGTCGGTCCCTTTAATTATATACTCGTGATCTTCTTGCAAGATATATGTAGAAAGAAGTAATTTTTTCGATGATCGACGCTCTCGTAACATAGGTATTAGCTTAGATCGTGATACGGAACGTCTTTTTCAGCGCCTGCTCCTGAATTTTGCCGATGTAACGATTTCACGATTGCTGCATACACTTATAATTAAGCATGTTGCGTTGATTTTTTGCTGCTCGTCTACCATTCGTAACCGGTACGTAAACCACACTGACGAGTAAACTTCTAGTACTGATCGAACGATGTTTTGTATGCTATTTGTTTGAGTATACCCCCGAAATCTCATTCCGGTATCTGCCTTCCACACAATTGTATGTGGTCGTTCCATTCAGAACCACTCCATAAACGTACTTCTATTCGTTTTGTGTTTCCATTAATTTATCTGCAAATGCGTAATTATATCATAAACGCTTTTTATTTCTATATATTCGCATTATTTTACATTTGTTTATATTGAGGGTAAATTACCACTCCCTGCACCCAACAAATGTTCAAATGTTTGTTAAGCTTATGGGACTTAACTACGGGGTCATCAGTCCCTAAACTTACAAACTACTTATGAACTACTTACAAACTAGGACGGCACAAATATCCATGCCCGAGGGGGGATTCGAACCCCCGACCGTAGTGGTCGTGCTGACCGTGACTGGAGCGCCTCAGTCACCTCGGCCACCGCGGCCGGCCTGCACCCAACAGTTTTGCTACACTTTTCCACCTTTGCGACACGCTATAGCATCATTTACGAAACATCCAACGTTATCCAATACGTGATTTATTACGAGGGGGAGTTGGAAAATAAGTTTCCCCTGTCGACTGTGGTCAGAGTTCAATATGAAAGGAAAATAATAGAATAAGACATTAAAGATAAGATATATCTTCTTTTATGTACATAATTTCCAAGTACATTGAGACATTTGTCATACCGCTTTATAAGGCTTCAAAAAGCCGCCCAGGAAAATATCTGGGTGTTGCTTACGGAAGAAGCTTGTTTCACGTCAGCATTGCTTCCAAAACTCAGAGAGTCTTCTTCAACGCAGGAAACGGATGGTAGTCACTTGGTGCGAGATCAGGACTGTATGACGGATGATGCAGGCGCTCCCAACCAAGAGTTGCAATATGGTTTAGCGTTGCGGTCGTCGAGTGTGATCTCGCATTGTCATCCAACAGCAGGTCTGAGAAGGCCAGGCCGCTTTTCCGAATCACCTCTTTCAGTTTCGACAGAGTGGCACAGTACCGCACAGTACTGATTGGTTGCATACTCCCAGAAGTCCAGCAACAAAACTTCTTGGCCGGCGCATAAAACAGTAACACTTTACCTGCAGACAGAATGCTTTTGAACTTCTTTCGCACACGTGTTGACGGATGTTTCCATTGCATGGATGCGGCCTTCTATTCGGCCGTGTAATGGTGGACCCACGTTTCATCCCCCGTCACAAACCGAAACAGAATGTCATTGCCATATTCATGGTCGATCTCTATCCAATGGAGTATCGGTGTCTTGCGTTCTTGCGCGTTCATCTGCTGTGTCGCCTTTTACCCACAGCCGTTCAACGGTTCTTCCGTATGCAACGCCTGAGTTTTTGAAAATTATAAAGCGGTTTGGCAAATGTCTCAATGTACTTGGAAATTATGTAGAAAAGATTTATCTTTAATGTCCCAGTCTATTTTTAACTTTCATACACAACTCTGTGCCGGCCGCAGTGGCCGAGGGGACTGAGGCGCGTCAGTCATGGTCTGCACGGCCACCACGGTCGGGGGTTCGAATCCCTCCTTGGGCATGGATATTTGTGCCGTCCTTAGTGTTAGCTAGTTCATAAGTAGTTCGTACGTTTAGGGACTGATAACCCCTTAGTTAAGTCCCATAAGCTCTACAAACATTTAAACACAACTTTGTCCACAGTCGAAAGGGGAAACATATTTTCCAATTGCCCCTCATATATACTTGGAATAAGTAGCGTACCCCATTGGCGTAGGAAAGAAATTAAATTCACGCCTGAAGACTTCATTCAGAATTGGTATATCGCCCCAAATTTGCGATTGGATAAGGGATTTCCTGTCAGAGAGAACACAGATCGTAGTAATCGATGGTAAGGCATCGACTAAAACAGAGGTGATATCGGGCGTTCCACAGGGTAGTATTATTGGTCCTCTCCTGTTCCTTATGTATATAAACGATTTAGGCGAAAATCTAAGTAGCTCCCATAGGTTGTTTTCAGATGACGCCGTCATTTAGCGTCTAGTGAAATCATCTTAAGATCAAAACCAACGGCAGAACGATCTGAATAAGATATCAGTATGGTGTAGAAATTGCCAATTGACTCTAAATAATGAGAAGTGTGAAGTCGTCCACATGAGTACGAAAAGAAATCCGTTAAACTTTGTTTACAAGATAAATCAATTGAAAGTGAAGGCCTTAAACTCCACAAAATACAAGGAAATACTATTACTTCAGACTTAAACTGGAAAGAACACGTAGAAAATGTCGTGGGAAAGGCCAACCAGAGACTGCGTTTTTCTGGCAGAACCTTTAAAAGATGCAACAGAACTACAAAAGAAACTGCATAACTACGCTTGTCCGTCCATTTTTGAAGTATTGCTGCCCAGTGTGGGATCCTTATCAGGTGGGTTTGACATAGGGCATCGAAAGAGTACAAAGAAGGGCAGCTCGTTTCGTATTGTCTCGATACAGGGGAGACAGCGTTACGGAAATGATACAGGATCTGGGATGGGAATCATTACAACAACGGCGCTTATTGCTGCAGCGTGGGCTACTTACGAAACTCCAATCGCCAACATTCTCCTCCGAATGCGAAAATATATTGTTGACTCTCACTTACATAGGTAGAAATGACCATCAGAATAAAATACTGGAAATCAGAGCTCGAGCGGAGAGATTCAGGTGTTCTTTCTTCCCGCGCGCTATTCGAGAATAGAATGGGAGATAAATAGTATAATGGTGGTTCGATGAACCCTCTGCCAGGCACTTAAATGTGATTTGCAGAGTAACCCATTTTTATTTATTTTTTATTTATTTATTATTTAACATGCCCCATTACATAGTTACATTACATGTTTGATGGTTAGATTCAGGCCATTACATCAAATATTTTTGCAAACACAAGAACAGTATATAAGTTGACAGGGTTTACAAAGGAACAAACAGTTTTATACATCAGGAAATCTTATTGAATTACAAAAATTGTAAAAGTCTGTTGTGAATTTATGTACTAAGTCATATTTACTGACGGGCCATCCTCCTCCTTTGGCAGCTATTTTTTTTTCCTGAGATGGTCCCTCTCTTTCAATTAATTGCAGCAGTCAAAAAGCACGTGGTCAACAGTTTAGACAGCACTGTTTCATGTGCACGTTCCGTCTTCAATTATTTTGAACCGCTGATAGTAGGCTTTCAGTTTCCCATGACGTGTTAACATAGCTGTAAAATTCTGAGATATTGGAAGTTTAATCAGTAAACGTTGTCGGATCGTAGGAAAACACGGTTTAGTGCTTCCCCCGTTTTTTTTCTGTGCCACTCAATGCCCCATTTGTTCCTAAACTCTTCTCGAAGTTTTTTCTTTACGGCACTTGTAGGTATTTTGTTGTAGCATATTGATTGTCGTGATCGAGCTGCTCTTTTAGCAAGGTTGTCCGCTACTTCATTTCCCCATATCCCTTGATGTGCCTTAACCCATTCGAAATGCACCAGCCAGTTGTGTGTCTGCAACCTTCCGATTTTACATCTTATCTCTTCAATCAACAAGTTGTGGTTCTTCGGATTTCGCAAAGAGTCCAAAGTAATCCTGCTGTCGGTGTGAATTACTGCAGTTGTATCAGTATTCGAGAGATTATTTATGAACTCAAGAGCATTGAGGATGACAAATTGTTCCGCTTGATTCGTTAGACAGTTTTAGCTGTATCTGGTAAGTAAGCCTCTTATTAACAAATATTGCTATCCCCGAACCCACTCAGTCGTCTGACTTGCTTCCATGTGTCTATATTTCAACAGCGTAGCTTTTTCTGGCGTCCTTCTCAGTTATCCTTGTAAAGTCTGCCCAGCCCAGTGTGCCCAGCTTCTGTACTAACCCATGTAGATGTAAATGTAGATACTGTGTTCTTTTCGCTAGAAACTGTTCGATTCATTCACACAGTTGGTCTGATATTCCTTATTTTGTTCTTTAGGTGACAGTACATATCCGAAGCAAACGCATTCTAAAATAAATTTGTCGTAAATGCTAATGACTGTAAAAAATCTAGAATATTTCCCAATGAAGTAAATCTGGTCAATAACAAATTCAAATGTTTGTTAAGCTTAAGGGACTTAACTACGGGGTCATCAGTCCCTAAACTTACAAACTACTTACGAACTAGGACGGCACAAATATCCATGCCCGAGAGGGGATTCGAACCCCCGACCGTAGTGGCCGTGCTGACCGTGACTGGAGCGCCTCAGTCACCTCGGCCACCGCGGCCGGCGGGTCAATAACAAACAAACATCTTATCACCTTCTCCTGTCGGCAGACTATAAGATGTCATGTCGCCACTGCAAGTGGGCGGACAAGTGTATCTTGCCACGTGCACGGACTCTATTTCACGCGCTCAGCTGAAGCCGTTAGCTCCGCTTGCTGAACACGCCGGCTCTGCTTGCTGAACACGGATCGCCGCGTCCGTCCGACGCCTGGCTACTGCCTGATTCCGCGACGGAGTCTCCGAACCGCTCAATGCTGTCGCCGTGACACACTTTCCGTTCCCCATTGGAGGCACTTTGCATTATTAACCTCACGTGCTAATTGCCAATGACTTGGCTGTCCTGTCTAAATGAGCGCCAGTACTTCTCTTGTTTCGCAAATCATTCATGAAGTCGAATGAAGATTTCCTTACCGTACACATTTGGTTTTCGAGATACACGCGTAAAAACTCGAAGAAAGCAAGAGATAATTGTAAGAGGAGGAAATACAGTGGCTAGCAGTAACTTCCTATATCCCATTCTTTAAAGTATATAATTCCCATGTAAAAAACATCTTGAGACATCTGATTAGTAGATCTCGAACATACAGGTGACAGTTTTTTAAATATATTGCCGCGAGACCACCGATAACCGACTGCCGGCGTGGCACAAGGGATAGCGTAACCTACTGCGGTGCTGAAGGTCGGCCGTCCGCGGTGGCCGAGGGGACCGCATAGCACGTGCCTTTGTCGACCATTATCATCAACTATATCGGGATGAGCAACATGATGAAGACGCTTTCGCTGACGTCACCCACACCATCACCAACACACTTGATGCTGCGGCGTCAGAATCACTTTTAGAAGATATCACGAATGATGATGTTGCAGACGCCCTTGCCAAAGGGAATATTAATAAATCACCAGGGCCTGATGGTTTTCCACTAGAATTCTACAGGACATTCAGGGATGTGATGGCCTCACGATGGAAAGACATGTACAACGAATTACTATCATCAGCAGTTCCCATACCACCGACTTTCACGGAGGGCATCATCATTCCTGTACCCAAACCATCTGGACGTACCCGAACTGAACATTATCGCCCAATCACACTCCTGAACAGTGACTTCAAGATATTCACCAGAATCTTGGCGCTACGGATTAAGCGCATACTACGCCAGGTTATTTCACATGAACAAACGTCTTTGGGAGGAGATAGCAATATCCAGACGACCCTTAGTGACTATCGCGATGTCATTGCCATTGCTTCGGCGTGTCGGCTGCGTAGTGCACTAGTCTCCATAGACTTCAACCGTGCTTTTGACAATGTAAGCCATTCTTTCTTGAAAGCTGTAATGGATCGAATGGCTTTCCCGGCTGCATTCACCGAAATGATCATGCATCTTCTCCATGATGCCACTTCTAAGGTGATTGTGAACGGACGAGTTGAAGGGCAGATTCCTATCTTACGTTCGGTACGACAAGGATGCCCACTCTCAATGATCCTCTATGCAATAGCGATGGAGCCACTCATCTGTGGGCTGAAACAACGACTAACAGGGATCACGTTACGAGGAACTACCTTTCAATGCCGAGCTTACGCGGATGATCTCGTTTTTATCGGTCGCTCAGAAGAAGAGATCCGGTCAGCACTGCGTTGGATCGAACGATATGGGGACGCAGCTGGCAGCAAAATGAACTTATTAAAATCACGTGCCATGGAAATAGGCAGAGGGCTACCGGAGGGAACTGAAAGTCCTTTGCAGATGACGGATAAATTGCGGTGTTTGGGCGTCACCTTTACGAAAAACGTTCGTCGCACTTCGGCGCTTAATTACAAACGTCTACTACAAGTTCTCCGCGTCACCGTCCGTGAACACCTTCTCAGATCATTGGATATGGTCCAAAAGGTCTCTTTCATTAATACCTTCATTGCATCGCGAATACCTCACATGGCGCAAATCCTACCGATGGCTCCAGCGGTGGCACAGCGGATACAGGCGGCCTTTGGATATTTTGTGAGTCGTGGACTCCTCTTCAAGGTACGGTATGCAACCCTCACCCTCCCCCCTTCTAGTGGAGGATTGGGTCTTATCAACGTCCGCGCGCGAGCAACGGCCCTCTATGTCAAGACCATGCTCAAGATGTGGACCCATCGCCAGCACAGTTTCACTGGGCACCTCATTGACGAACTCGCCCCTACGTCCTGCATGCCGCCGCCGGCACTCGGGCACATCGCGCCTACGCTCTCCCACATCCAAACATTCTTTTTGGAATACAGCTATATACGCACGGAACTTCCCAGAAACAGGACACCGACAGCACGTGATGTATACAACCTGCTGATGAGGAATCATCATCAGAATAGCATAGAGAGACGACACCCAGAAGTGACGTGGCCAAAGGTGTGGCGAGCGATTCACCAAAAACACTTAACGACGGAGACACGTGCCACCTGGTACCTCGTCGTCAATGAAAAATATCCGACAAGGAGCAGATTGCACGACATTGCACTGTCCGAGTCTCCTATGTGCGTGCGATGTCGTGTGCCTGACACAGATAACCATCGTCTGGAATGCGGATCTTCAGCGGACGTGTGGCTTCTAATCCGGAAGATACTTGCCTTTTATCTCAGAGTGCCACCACACGTGATCGAGCCTAAAATGCTCCTACAACCGGACCAAACGTACTTTCCTCAATCAAAGACACAGACAATAAACTGGATAAAAGGACTGTCCGTGTATTATCTCTTTCGTGACGGTCTGAAAGATGTCCTTGATTTTTGGATCTTCTTACAGGAAAGACACGATAAATTGCAGTACCTTTCTAGATATCGACAGAATTTTGCTAATTATTTAGGTAGTATATTCAATGATCCCCCTCATAGCTGGAGGGTCCCGGGTAAGAGAAGATGAGGCAATGATCACTGATTCGCAATTAGAACAGAACACGGATCTTGATGATAATACGAGAAGACGTACTCGGATCCTCGCTATGAAGAGTTGGGACAAGAAAAAAAACTTTGCTTTCAGATACTTTGCATAGTCATCATTTTAATACCAGAAGGGTACCTTCAGTTTCACTCTCTTGTGTTTACTTCTTTACTATTTTATATTCCTTACGTAACTGCCATGAAAGAATTCCTTTAGTTCTACTGTAATATACGTTTAAAAAAAAATCATATAAACTGTCGATCAACTGATCTTTTGTGCAGCACCGGCCATCTGGGCAAAATGGCGCGTGAGTGTCGCACTTTCATAAAAAAAAAAAAAAAAAAATAAATAAAATAAAATAAAAAATAAAAAGAAGCAATAAAATACAAAAAAAAGGGGACTTAGGCGCTTCAGTCACGGTCTGTACGGCCACTGCGGTCGGGGGTTCGAATCCCCCCTCGGGCATGGATATTTGTGCCGTCCTTAAGATAAGCTAATTGATAAGTAGTTTGTAAGTTTAGGGACTGATAACCCCGTTGTTAAGTCCCATAAGCTTAACAAACATCTGAACATTTTTTGAGCTGAAGGTCGCCGGTTCAATCCCGTCCACCGGCAAAAATTTATTTCTTTGTAATTAACATTTGCAGAATGTTCTTATGTTTACTTGTAATTTCCAACTTCTTGTACATTCTGTCTGTGAATAAATAGCAGAGCACTCTTCCCGAGAAGCAGTCAGTGCTGCGTGTACGTTTCGGTTCACAATAAACCTGCTTTCAGTGTACGTGCTGTGTTCAGTCTACAACCCTGCCTTCGAAGTCAAGCCTTCTTCCATTTCAACGCGACAATATGAAGCAAACCGTAAATTAGTTACAAACTAAGGCGTAAACACACTTTCTTCAACGCCACTACAGATAATGACATTTAGGTTATGACATATAGCTGCCTTCTATGCTGTGATGTGCGTAGACGAATAGAAAATTTCTGCATAACCCGGTGAAGTGTCGGAAGATCGATGCAGTCGATGACTTCCTGAATGGCTATTTTCAGTTCATTAATGGTTTTGGTGTTATTACCTTGTCTCTAATACAGCCCCTTAAAACGGAATTCAGATCCAGGACAATATGGTCACAGTGTAACATACCAGTCACGACACTCGAGAGAATTTTTGTAACGCACCATGGTAGCAGCGCACCAAGTGGCCAGCAGTGGAAACTAGTGAGGTGCGGTATTTTGTACACTGTACATCGTGTTACTTGTAGCTTGTATTCGTTTGCGTGATGATTTCTGGAATGGAACATGCCTGTAGCGCAATTAAATGCAGCAACAACCAGAAAAAGCTACCTCCTCTGTAAATAAATAAATAAATAAATAAAAATAATAATAATAAAAAAAGAGTTACCATGACTTTTGCCCCAACCCTCTATCCTGCAAGATAACAACCAAGACTTCTCAAGTCAATAGTGCCAGTGCAGTTTCTCTTCTTACAAACATGTACAGTGTTGCCAACTTGAACCAATATGTAGCCTACCGTATGGTGTTAACATTACTTTGTCCATCTCATGTATACAGGGTGGTCCATTTATAGTGATCGGGCCAAATATCTCACGAAATAAGCATCAAACGAAAAAAACTACAAGGAACAAAACTTTTCTATCTTGAAGGGGGAAAAGAGATGGTGATATGGTTCGCCAGCTCGATGGCGCTACCACAGGACAAACTAATATCAACTGCATTTTTTAAAAATTGTACCCCCTTTTTTTATTACACATTCGTCCAGTACGTAAATGAATGTTTTATTTGGAACACTTTTGTCGCTTTGTGGTAGATGGCGCTCTAATATTCACAAACGTATGCTCACAATTTTAGTCTAACAGTTGGTAAGAGGTTTTTTAAATTAAAGCACAGAACATAGGTTCGTTTGAACTTTATTTCGATTGTTCCAATGTGATACATGTTCTTGTGTGAAATTATCATACATTATGAGAACGCATGTAATATGCGTGATTACTTGTAATTACCTCATGACTTCAATAAATGCTCATAATGATGTCCTTCAACTTCAATACATTTGGCAATATGCGTAACGAAATTCCTCTCAACAGCGAGTATTTCGCCTTCAGTAATGTTCTCACATGCATTGACAATGCGCTGACGCATGTTTTCAGGCGTTGTCGGTGAATCACGATAACAAATACCCTTCAATTTTCCACACAGCAAGAAATCCGGGGATGTAAGATCCGATGAACGTGCGGGCCATTATATGGTGCATCTACGAACACCTGTCATTAAATTCCGTTTAAGACCGCTTCATATGCACGCGATCCATGTGTCGGACATCCGTCATGTTGAAAGTACATCGCCATTCTGTCATGCATTGAAACATCTTGTAGTAAAATCGGTAAACCATTACGTAAGAAAACAGCAATCGTTGCATCATTTAGAGTGCCATCGATAGAATAAGGGCCAATTATTCTCTCTCCCATAATGCCGCACCATACATTAACCCGCCATGGTCGCTGATGTTCCACTTGTCGCAGCCATCGTGGATTTTCCATTGCCCTATGGTGCATATTATACCAGTTTACGTAACCTATATTTGTAAATGACATTTCGTCACTAAACAGAATGCGTGAATAAAATCTGTTATCTTCCCGTAATTTGTTTTGTGTCCAGTGGCAAAACTGTACACGACGTTCGAAGAATTCGCGATGCAAATCCTGGAGCACAGAAATGTGGTACAGGTGAAATTTATCTTGATGTAGAATTCTCAACACCGACGTTTTTGAGATTCCCGATTTTCGCTCAGTTCGTCTGCTACTGATGTGCAGATTAACCGCAACTGCAGCTAAAAAGTTACTTGGCCATCGTCATTTGTTGCAGGTCGTGGTTGACGTTTCACTTGTGGCTGAACATTTCCTGTCTCTTTAAATAACGTAACTATCCGACGAAAGGTCCGGACACTTGGATGATGTCTTCCAGGATAGCGATCAACATACGTAGCACGGGTCCGTTGGGCATTTTGATCACAGTATCTACAGATAAATACCGTATCGACCTTTTCTGCAACTGGGAAACGGTCCATTTTAACATGAGTAATGTATCAAGAAGCAAATACCGACCGCACTGGCGAAATGTTACGCGTTAGCACGTCCTCATACGTTTGTGACTATTACAGCATCACATATCACAAAGGGAAAAAAGTGTTCCAAATAAAACAATCATAATTATTTACGTACTAGACGAATATGTAATAAAAGTTAGGGGTAACTATTTAAAAAATGCAGTTGATTTTCGTTTGACCTATGGCAGTGCCATCTAGCGGGCCCATCCTGTCGCCATCTGTTTTCCCCCTTCAAGCTAGAAAAGTTTTGTTCTTTGTAGTTTTTTCCAATTACATATTTTTGAAGACGTTACAGCGTTCAATAAATGAAATATATCGCAATTTGCGATCAATCAATTATGGCTTCAGTGTACTAGGTTTAGATGGAATATCAAAGAGCGCCGAATGAAGATTTTTATCCGGTCGGGCCGGTCGGGATTCGAACCCGGGATCTCCTGCTTACGAGGCAGACGCGTTGGCCACTCCGCCACCGAGGACACAGTGACCAGCCCCACTGCAGAGGACTCTTTCCTGCACTTCTTCCGCCATACCCAAATCTCCGTTCGCCACGCTGTCTCTTTCCTACACCACAGCCCACAGCCTATTTGTCCTGTAATACTCGCAGTCACTATACTGTATTCCCGCATCAGGGAGAACAGACCATGAGGTCTGGCGAATGGAGATTTGGGTGTGGCGTGAGACCTACAGGAAGAGTACTCTGCACTGTGTACTCGGTGGCGGAGTGATCAACGCGTCTGTATAGTAAGCAGGAGATCCCGGGTTCGAATTCCAGGGGGCATAAATTTTCATTCGCCGCACTTTGGTATTCCATCTAAAACTAGCACAGTGAAGCCATAACTGATGGCAAATTGCGATTTATTTCATTTGTAGTTTTTTTGTCTGATCCTTATTTCGTGAGCTATATGGCCCGGTCACTATCAATGGATCACCCTGTATATGGTAGGGTTACGTAGTAGTTACAGTTAGCCTGTAGATGTAATTACTGGTTCTTCAACGTAGCGTGTGTGAGGCGGCTGGCTCGGCAGCTGGGAGCAGCTTTCACAGCGGAGGAGAGAGCAGTGTTCACGCGGGGCGCGTGGGCCCGTCCTTCAGGACGCTGCACCAGTGGGTGGCCCCGGCGCTTCACGAGTACTTGGGTTGGCGGCTCAAGCACCAGCAAGTCAGTCACCTCCTCAAGTGACTAATGTGCGAGAGGATCGAGATTTGTAGGAAACAGTAATGTTGAAAAGGCGAGCAGGGCACAGTCTGTTGCTCCGAGATCGGTCGGCACCCTGACCGTTACGCCTCCATTGGTGAGATGTGTTTACGAGCTTTGGTCTGTAATGTGTTTCTATCCACTCAGTCCAGGTGGAAGTTATCAATAAAATTATTGACATAAAATTGATTGAACGTTACGGAGTGGTTTCTTCAGGAATCGTGTCGTACACGACTGGCCATTAAAATTGCTACACCAAGAAGAAATGCGGATGATAGACAGGTCTTCATTGGACAAATATATTATACTAGAACTAACATGTGATTACATTTCATGCAGTTTGGGTGCATAGATCCTAAGAAATCAGTACCCAGAACAACTACCTCTCGACGTAATAACGGCCTTGAAACGCCTGACCATTCAGTTTAACAGCGGAGATCTTTCGTCAGAATGGTTATAGTGAGAGACAGATAATACGTGCATTGCGCTATCAGCTTTCTGTGCAACGGGTGAGTGACAATAGTAATGTAGTGGCACCTAAATCTATGGCCTTTTTGCCTTACGCACGAACAATTTCCAACAAGATTTGCGGAAATATAATGTGAAATGTATACAGGCCCGGTAAAGGATGATCTTGGTTTGCTTAAGTCAGGTTTATGTCGTATTCCTTACAGTCATATATTGTCATATATTGGTCAGACAATCAGGGATGTGGAAGACCGATGTACTGAATACAAACGTTACACGCGCTTACAACAGCCAAACAAATCCGCAGTTGCAGAACACTGTCTTGGCACCGGTCATCCTAAGGAAAACAACAACACAGAGATTCCGGCATGCACTTCCACCTATTGGGATAGTGTTATTAAGGAACCTGTTAAAATAAAACTAGCAAGCGACCTTATAAACAGAGATGGTGGTTTTTGTTTAAATTCTGCTTGGAATCCGGCACTGTCTCTCGTCAAAAAACAGAGGGACAAAATTAATGCTGCCTCACCTGTTGATTAAATCACTATCGATATTCTTTTTGATGTTTGGTCATCTTTGGTAGTGTTGACGCTGCAGTGACTTGTACTGTGTGTGTTATCTTCCTTGTTTACCTTTTGCAAACCGAGCTTTTCAATACGTTTGCACATTGCTTCCTTAAGTGCAGTTGGGACTTGAGAACGGCAGGGTATCATCCTGCCGAAATATCGGCGGTTGTCGAGGACGTCACCCGGCAGCATACCCGTAAATTGTTCGACCATGTTTACGAGCTTTTGTTTGTACTATGATTCTACCCACGCAGTCCAGGTGGAAGTTATCAATAAAATTATTGACATAAAATTGCTTGAACGTTACGGAATGGCTTCTTTTGGAATCGTGTCGTAAACTACTGGCCATTAAAATTGCTACACCAAAAAGAAATGCAAATGATAAACGGTTATTCATTGGACAAATATACTAGAACGGACATGTGATTACATTTTCACGCAATTTGGGTGCATAGATACTGAGAAATCAGTATCCAGAACAACCACCTCTGGCCGTAATAACGAGCTTGATACGCCTAGCCATTCAAACAGACCTTGGATGGTGTGTACAGGTACAGATGCCCATGCAGCTTCATCACGATACCACAGTTCATCACAAGTAGTGACTGGCGTATTGTGACGAGCCAGTTGCTCCGCCACAATTGACCAGACGTTTTCCATTGGTGAGAAATCTGGGGGATGTGCTGGCCAGGGATGCAGTCGATTATTTTCCGTATCCAGAAAGGCCTGTACAGGACCTGCGACATGCGATCGTGCATTATCCTGATGAAATGTAGGGTTCGCAGGGATCGAATGAGGGGTAGAGCCACGGGTCGTAACACATCTGAAATGTAACGGCCTCTGTTCAAAGTGCCGTCGATGTGAACAAGAGGTGACTGAGACGTGTAACCAATAGCACCGCATACCATTCAGCCAGGTGATACGCAATTCTGGCGGTGACGAATACACGCTGCCAATGTGCGTTCACCGCGATGTCGCCAAACGCGGATGCGACCATCATGGTGCTGTAAACAGAACCTGGATTCATCCGAAAAAATGACGTTTTGCCATTCGTGCACCCAGGTTCATCGTTGCGTACACCCTCGCAGGCGCTCCTGTCTGTGATGCAGCGTCAAGGGTAACCGCATCCATAATCTCCGAGCTGATAGTGCATACAGCTGCAAACGTCGTCGAACTGTTCGTGCAGATGGTTGTTATCTTGAATAAGAGACATCGCTGCACTATCCGTTACAGCCATGCGGATAAGATGCTTGTCATGTCGACTGCTAGTGATACCAAGCCGTTGGGATCCAGCACGGCGTTCCGTATTGCCGTCCTAAACCCACCGATTCCATATTCTGCTAACAGTCATTGGATCGCGATCAACGCGAGCAGCAATGTCGTGATACGATAAACCGCGATCGCGACAGGCTACAATCCGACCTTTATCAAAGTCGGAAACGTGATGGTACGCTTTTCTCCTTACACGAGGCCTCACAACAATGTTTCACCAGGCAACGCCGGACAACTGCTGTTTGTGTATGAGAAATCGGTTGGAAACTTTCCTAATGTCAGCACGTTGTAGGTGTCGCCACCGGCGCCAGCCTTGTGTGAATGCTCTGAAAAGCTAATCATTTGCATATCACTGCATCTTTTTCCCGTCGTTTAAATTTCTCGTCCTTAGCACGTCATCTTCGTGGTGTAGCAATTTTAATGGCCAGGAGTGCACATAGAAGACCACTTCAAGCTCAACGACAGTATACCATAGACAGACTTTTAACAAGTGTACTGACCACCGTAAATACCGCGCGGGAATAGCCGAAAGGGTCTGAAGCGCCAGGTTACGGATCGCGCGGCCTGCCGCGCGTGGGGGATCGAATCCTCCCTCGGGCATCGATACGTGTGTTGTCTTTAGGTTAGTTTAACTTAGGTTAAGTAGTTTGTAAGTCTGAGGACTGATGACCAACGCAGTTTGGTCGCATATAAGTACAAACATTTGAACATCTGAACCGCCGTAAATATGGTGGCCGAGTTTACACAGGTTGCCGCAAAGAGAGCTGTAACTCATGTGTCAGCTACTCTATGAAAATTAAGCTCGTTGGTCCCTACACAGACCAACGTACAGAGAAATAACTTCAGTTAGAATTCCATGCTGAAAGGCATCTTTCGGAATTCACTCTGTTCGAGGCAAGAGCATCACAAACTTTACTTATCGCACTGGCTTCGGCACAAGATGCAACTGAGCCTTGGACACACAACTACGCAGTCAACCATCCTATTGAGCACCGCAGCAGAAATAAGATATTACTGCCCCAGCATCTAGGCGCACTCTGTCGTGATCTAGTGTCGGTGTTTGTACAGGGTTAAGATAAATTCGCGCACTCGGGCTTTGCAGCGCGATTTCTGACCTGCCAACAATGAAAAACGTCTCTTACAAAATTTCATCCTGCGCTTATTTCAGCCAGTAAATGGACGTCAAAGAGTGAGATGGCTGTGTGTTCCATAAAATAAAATAAGTTCCATACGTCAGTGTGTTTCCTAATTACACCAACAAACCTGTATGGATTACCTGACATAGTCGGGTTTGGAGGCGATCTGATCGTTTTATAGTTTTCAAAATGAAATGCCAAGCTCACACATTAATAATTTATTGACTGACGACCGGTTTCGGTGAACTGTGTCACCATCATCTGGTCACATACATATGACCAGTTCGTAATATGTATTTGACCGCCGGCCGCGGTGGCCGAGGAGACTGAGGCGCTCCAGTCATGTTCTGCACGGCCACTACGGTCGGGGGTTCGAATCCCCCCTCGGGCATGGATATTTGTGCCGTCCTAGTTCGTAAGGTAGTTCATAAGTAGTTTGTAAGTTTAGGGACTGATGACCCCGTAGTTAAGTCCGTTAAGCTGTACAAACATTTGAACATTTGTATTTGACCAGATGATGATGACACAGTTTACTGAAACCGGTCGTCAGTGAATAAATTATTAATGTGCGATCTTGGCATTTCATTTTGAAAACTGTAAAACTTGTAAGGAATGTATTAGGCGTGTTGAGGAACAAAATGAGCATGGAAACCCATGCCCGGAAACGCCATTCAACGACGCTACGAAGATTCCAAATGACAGACACCAGCTTCTGCCGCTAGACATTCCCTCCAACAGCATCGACGTTCTGTAGCGTCATTGGATGACGTTTCGGGGCATGCGTTTCTATGCTCACTTTGTTCCTCGAGACACCTCCCACATCCCCTAGAAGATTTTTGGTGTAGTATGGGACACACACCCATCTCAATCTTCGACGTACATTTACTGCCGGACACATGTGCTGGAGGAAATTTTGTGACAGACATTGTTTTATTGCTAGCTGCGAAGCCCTAGTACGCGAATTAAGTCACCCTCCATATGAATCTCTGTTGGTCGGTACGGTGGCAGATACACTATTCTTCGTGAGCACTAAGAGTAATCGTACGTCGTGTTGGAGTCCCCGTCGGGTAGACTACGCCATCCTGTCCAGAAGGTTCTGGTGCGTTGCGTTGTCCTTGTGACTCGTGACGTCGGAAGAAGAAAGCCTGGCAGTGGTCGCGCGTCCTTGACCGAGCGCGACACTAGCGGTGGCCAGTGCCAGCCGCCCTGACCCTCGCCCACATGTCTCTGATCGGAAATAGGAGCCCGTCTCTTGGCGACAGTTGGGCACGACACGTGTGAACACTTATCATCCGTTTGTGACAGCTATTGCCGACCTAACGCAGATTTACATACAGCTTAATACCGCCACTGACAGTAAATCACACACACCTATATTTTTACTCCACAAACCACCTTCCGGTATGTGGTGGAGGGTACTTGTATCAGTTTTAAATTCCATCTGTTCCCTCTCCCATTGGCGAATGATTCGTGGGTGAATAATATGGTCGAAAAGCCGACACCAAGTGATTCGTTGTGGTAATTGTAAGATTATGTTAACAATAGTGTCTGACCGATACATAATTTGTGGCCGAAACCGAAACTTAGGTAATTAAATTAAAATTATGATAAATTTACGTTACACCACAAAACACTAGTTTTCTCACATTTTGCAAGATACTCTCCCAGTACTAAGAAGACCACATGGGTATCGGATTTTAAAATTTCTTTATATTTTTGGTACGTGAAGTTCACAACATAAATAACAATTGGCCAAAGCCATTCGACGCAACTCTAAAAAATTCTTGAGAAAATCGCCTTTGACACTCGGTGAAGTACACTAAGTACAAATTATAAAAACTGTGACAGAATCTGTTGGTGTAGCTCAGGCGGTTGCCTCCTATCACCTCAAACATAGAGTCGGCGGTTCGAATCCCGCTGTAACAAATATGTATTTCGTTTTTGAAGTTATTTATATAACTCATTTTGGGATCTGTTTTGTCGTCCTGGTCAACCTCTGGTTAGTCCTTTCCAGCATAGCTTTCAGGAAAGGTTCTGTACAGGATGCGTATAACAGCTATCCAGGTTAATAATATGTTTTATTTACTGAACGCTTTACAATTACTTTGTAAAGTATGTCTCTTCTCTTCTCTCTTCTCGCATTGTCGTCTTCTGTACGATGCTAGCTGCGCTGAGTCCTAGTGACTACCTATTTAGTAGCTAAGTTCAGATGGCTCTTCCAGACGCCTGTCGGCCTAGATATAGCAGCTTGTAGAGGGCGCGCTTCTAGGTTCCTCCAGGACGTGCGGCGCCGGCGTGCGATTGGCTGCCGGTCATCTGCTGCCTTCTCCACAATCGTTCTCTTGTGCCCGGCGTCTGGCGCTGACTACGCCACAACAGAATCTATAATTCCAGATGTTGTGTCAGTTTTTTATCTGTATGTAGATGAGTTGAAAACCTTGTCGTAAAACGATGGTTGAGTAGGTTAGCTGCTTGAAACGCTATTGCTTACTAGCTGTGGAGATGACTTTCCAAAAACAGTGCTGTAGCTCTTCACAAACTGAACAATCAAAGACCACCCTAGTCAGCTAATTTTGAAGCCAATACTGCAAAAAATATAAGTTAAGACTTTTTTTTTTAATTGAAACCATCATTATTAACAACCTTCTATATAATATAAATCATTACGAATAAAGAATAAACGTGCACTTTTCGCAAAAACTACCATTAAATATTAACATTGTAAGTATGTAAGTGACGAAAAACGAAAAAAATAAAAAATAAAAATCTGTCACAGCTGGGTTTGAACCGCATACCTTGACATTAAAGCTAGAACACTACCGCCCGAGCTAGCGTTTCGAGAATTTCATCATCAGAATCTAGACCTGGGGCAAAACTACATACATAAATGTATTGCATCGCATATTATTGAACATATTTTGGGTTAAGTGTTCTCCTTTTGTTAAATTTGTTCAGCAAACAGCCTAGTGTACAAACTTTTGAATTTATTTGCAGCTGCAGTGAGAGTATCTGGACCCATCCGTAGCATATATTCCGTTCCAGACCAAGTTTGGAGTAGCCTACAGATGATCCATCTCTGAAATTAAAGTAGTTGGAAATAAATTCAGAAGTTCACGCACTAGACGGTTTTATTAAAACAACTAATTTATTGCATTGTACATTATGAGCATTGTCAATTATGTATACTCAGGATTCAGCACCCGCATGACAATAGCGTGTAATGCAATACATTTATGTATGTACTGCACGGCCACTACGGTCGGGGGTTCGAATCCCCCCTCGGGCATGGATATTTGTGCCGTCCTTAGCTGTAAGTAGTTCATAAGTAGTTTGTAAGTTTAGGGACTGATGACCCCGTAGTTAAGTCCCATAGACTCTACAAACATTTGAACATTTGAACATTTATGTATGTACTTCTACCCCAGATCTGGATTCTAATGAGATTCTCGAAACGCGTTAGTAAACGATTTGCTCACATCACAAACTATAGCTTCTCTATTGTAGCAGCAGCAACCTTATTAGCCCTGATGAACTTTTTTTAAAAAGTTTTCTTAATGGGCGCATACCGCATACAAGAAATTATGTCACGCCTGACGATGATACCCTTTGTTCCATGTTATTTTGTAAACGTTTATCTGTATCACCCTTCACATCACTCCGGTCACTTAATTTACAGGTTTTTTTTACAGCTGTTGCTATTTTGAGTGATCTATCGCCGACACTATAATAGAATGATAATGGATGTACCATCTGATGTGCGTTGTACGTGATATTTGTTCATCTCAAGAGACAATAATTATCAGTGCGTTAATGAGTGAAAATTCCGCAAATAGCCATGCAGTTCGTCACAAGTATCTGTGTTGAGACTTCTACTAGGGTTCGCGCAAAAAGCATTGCTACCAAATTTTATATATAAAAAATTTTAAAGCTTTGTAAATAAAACAAATTAAAATTCTATACCCGTATTCTCGACTCTGCTTATTTATTTCTCCACATAGCCACCAAGGCGCCGAGCACATTTCTGCCAACCAGAGACCAGTATTTTGATATCGAAGGTGTAAATCTTTGGCTCTGTTGACGGAGCCGCAACCTCGCTTCTGCATACACCGCTTCATCACTATCAAAGTTTCAGAAACAGAAGGGGTGGTGAGTGGGAACTGCGGTAGAAGATGGATGACCGTGGACTCAAGGCGTCGGCTGAAGTTTAATCGTGGACATCGGCGCGAGGACCGGTGATTGAGCACTTCACGCCACGACCACTTCTTTGCAAAATGAAAGCAGCCAATAGCATGTGGCATATCCAGGTGGTTACCATCCAAGCACTCAAGATGTCCGTCGTTGGTTAATTGTGGTGATCCGACGACAAACGTTGTATTCACAAGGTCGTTAAGTCAATATTGTATCGAGCGGGGAGGACGGCGATTCAGATCTGCCTCGGGTATCCTGGTTTAGGTGTTCCGTGATTTCCCTAAATCACTGCAGAAAAATACGGCGATGATAGCTTTGAAAGATCGCGACCGAATTCCTTCCCCATCCCTGATAAAAAATATCAGAGCGTGAGCTCCGTCTTTAACGATCGAGTTGGCGACGGGACGTGAAACGCTAATCTTCCTTCCTTCAATATTATACTAATTCAGGCTGTGGTCCGACATCATAATTGCTGATCTCCAGGTTTTCGAGGACTAGTATGGTTAGCCATTAGTACAAAAAAATCCGCGCACGCTTCGTTGACTTTCAGATCGATTAAAATTAAACGGTGGGTGAGGGAGGGGGGGGAGGAGAACTCTGGGCAACGTAAACTCACGGAGAAAATACAGTCAAATCAATATGTACTCTGCTTTGTATTCCCGTGGCAATGTGGAAAAAAACATATTTTCTCAGAAAATAATTATTCATTGTAAGGTTGCTGAATGACAAAAGCCGCGGTGGAGTGGCAGAGTGCTCTAACCACCTTGCTGACGAGCGAGCTGTTGCTCTCCAGCGGAGGTTCGAGTCCTCCGTCGGCATGGGTGTGTGTCCTGTTCCTAGGCTAGTTTAACTCAATTCAAGTATTTTATAAGCCTAGGGACTGATGACCAAAGAAGTTAAATCCCATAGATTTACAAACATTAGAACATTTCTGACTAACAAAATTTATGAGCGTCCAGTTTTTTTTTTTTTTTTTTTTTTTTTTTTTTTTTTATTTGTATGAACACACACATCAGACCATTTATCGACTCGGCAACGTGAACTGCCCTCGGAAAAATCAGTAGTTTTACATATTCTGTCCATTTACTCTTGCCCACACTCTTTCTCCATCTTTTCTATCTTACTCCTCCTCTGCCTCGCAAGTCTCGATTCATTGGCCCCTTCCTTTCCTTCTATCCTGTCTTTGTCCAACTCTCAGTCCTCTTTTTCCATTTACTCTTCCCTTTGCCGTAGCTATTAAAAATTAAGAAATTAAACAGAGGAACCTACTTCATATTTGGTTGTAAAGGCGTAAAACGGGCACAAAGTTACTCTTACAGAAAGGTAAACGAAACAACGACGTCTGTAAACAACGTTATTTACAGTCTCTGCCAGTATATTGCTTTGATTTCCAATGCTGGAAACTTCATGAAAAATGTCCAAATGTATGTAAACCTTGAAGATGAAGGTGAAGCAATGAATTAAAATTTGTGATGCGACCAGGAATCGAACCTAGATGTCCATGCTTACTAGGCGGACGTCTTTCCGTTAGACCACCGCACCACTATCGATTATATATGGAACAAGAAAGCTGAATTAAAATTTGTGACGTGGAGGGAACTCGTACTTAGACTATTCCAAGGCTCCGTAAGTTAAGAGTTTTCCCTCAGCCATTTGTGTGCATGTTGTCATTGGAATGAATTAATTTAAGTAGTGTGTAAATTTAGGAACCAATAACCTAAGTAATTTGGCCCTTAGCTACACAAACTTTTAACTTTAGTATAAAATGAAAGTGTTGAGTCTGTAATTGAAAGCAATAGTGACTCAACTCTACATCTACATACATACTCCGCAATTCACCGTAAGGTGCGTGGTGGAGGGTACACTGTACCACTACTAGGCATTTCCTTTCCTATTCCATTCCCAAATTGAACGAGGAAAAAAAGAATGCCTATATGCCTCCGTACGAGCCCTAATTTCTCTTATCTTGTCTTTGTGATCTTTACGCGAAATGTAAGTAGGCGGCAGCAAGATCGTACTACACTCAGCTTCAAATTCCGGCCCTCTACATTTACTTAACAGAAATTCACGAAAAGAACGTCGCCTTTCTTCCAGCGATCCCCAATTGAGTTGCCGGAGCATTTCCGTGACACTCGCGCATTGGTCGAACCTACCGGTAACAAATCTAGCTACTCGTCTCTGAACCGCCTCTATGTCTTTCTTTAAACTGATCTGCTGCAAACTACATAAGAGAAAAAGAAATACTGAATAAAAAAAATGACAACTTCACATTAAGTAGAAACCGTTAGCTCACAGAAATAATTAAATGACGTTCCCTTGGGTTCTTGTGTGGTATGAATGAACGATTAGATGAGCTCTGTTTTCTTCGCGTTTCATGTGCGTTATTGTTGTCTATTGCGCATGCGCGAATTTGCGCGAAGGAATATCCGACGTGCATCGTGTAATAGGTTTACCTGAAGCAGTACATAGTTCCAGGTAAATACGATTGTGGCGTTGCTACATAGGCGTACGCCTTAGGTGTATCGTGTAATATGGGCTTTATTCTGTGTCTGTGTATAGTTACTTTGTGCTCCAAGTCTTTCTCTATTGCCGGCCGCGGTGGCCGAGGAGACTCAGTCTGCTTGCGGCAGCGACGGTGTACGCAGCTCGTGCGGTGCTTCGCTGCGGCAGCGGTTTGTTTACTTCCTGCAGGGGTAAGTCTACTCGCTCACGCCAGCGCTTGCGGTGACATGGAAAGGTTATAATGGATCAAATTAGTAGAAGAGACACTCTGAAGTTCACTTTCGAACGAAAATTTTCCCGAATAACTTCTTTTGAATTTGAAGATTGGTTGATTGCTGTTGCAAAGATTAGATTAGAGGACATTATTGGATACCACATGTCGATTGTAAATAGTGTGATTTTCGTTAAGTTGACATCTTCCGAACTATGCGAGAAGGTCGTTCTAGACACAGGTGGCTCCTTGAAATTTAACCACAGAGATGGTAATGTAGGTAACGTCACTGTCGACCATGTCGGTTTTGGAGTGAGAACCATTAGAATTTTTGAGTTGCCATTTGAGGTACCTGCCAGTGAAATAGACGCCGTCATTGCTCCCTATGGCAGAGTTCTCAGTAATGTTGCCGAGAGGTGGTCTTCCGCACATAAACTTCCCGTGCTGAATGGTGTAAGGCAGTTAAAAGTAGAGCTATGTCGTCACATTCCGTCTTATATAAACGTCTGCGGGTTTCGAGGTATCATTATGTATGACGGTCAACCAAAGACCTGTGCACTTTGTAATAAGCCAGGTCACGTGCGTGCTGAGTGTATTCAACGACGCATTGCACAGCTACCAACCGGTGAAACTGTTAAGACTTCAGAAATGACGATTTTGCCAAAAACGTATGTAGCAGTGGCGCGTGGTCAACTGACTGCGCCACCGGTTAGTGACATTTGTTTAGATGACTTGCCCAGCGATGTCGTCGCGAACGACTTAGGAACACCAATGGAAATTTCTGAAAGTACGACAGAACAGGCACCAGAATCTGAAGTAGTGCAGCAGTCGCCCACACAGACAACGGAAGACACCGCAATACGTACAGAGAATATGGGGGCGGAGGAAACAGCTGACAGACAAACACCAGAAACTCAGCCCGCGATTTCGGAGACTAGGCAGGACAATGAATCTGCTAAGTCACCTCGCAGACGTAAGAAACGCAGATTGGCGCAAGAAGGAGCTGCGGAAAAGTCAGCTCCACTGCGTGAAAACGCGAAACAAGTTAAGGATAAAATTACCGAAAAGCCACCCACTGTTGCAGTTACACAGAATCAGCCTCCGTCACATAAACAGGTAGAACTTGCCGTCCCGTTAAAAGCAGACACTGTCAAGGTAATGGTTAACAAGGCGTCTCCCAAACACAATGATGAATCGGCTCAGAAGTCACGTGAGCAGGACCCACGTAAGACCGTGTCGGCTCAGTTTGCCACCGGTGTGGACTGGTCAGACGAGGTAGAGGATGTAGACAAGGACACCGTTCTGGAAGATGCTTCCGGGGATGCTGGTAACGTAGGACACGCAGTGACCACGGATCCTGCTGTTACAGATACCTCGGCCATGGAAACCACGGACGCGGAGAAAGACGCTGACTCTGATTTCTATTAATCTGTAGATCTTTCATATCTCACATCCATACATGTGTGATCGCCAGGCCTACAAAATTGCCACATTAAATATTAATAAGTGTCGTAGCTCCATCCGGTTACAACACATTCAAGATTTTTTATATTCCGCAGATATAGATATTCTATTACTTCAGGAGGTTGCAGACATTAATTTAGAAAAAATATTTGGATACAATGTCTTCGCCAACCCGGGTACTGGTGCGGATTTGGGTACCGCCATCCTATTAAGAGAAGGAATTGTGGCATATAACATCGAAATGTTAGTCAATCACAGAGGGATTGCAGTAACAGTTAACAATGTTAGAATAATTAATGTATATGCTCCCTCCGGATCCAGTAACAGGCGTCGCAGAGCGGAATTTTATACGGAAGAGATTCTTCCTTTATTTACAACAACGTATGACCAGCTTATCTTGGCGGGAGATTTTAACTGCGTTTTGCACCCAAAAGATCAGACACCAAATTTTAGCAAATCTGTGGAATTAGAACGGATAGTCAAGGACTTATTTTTAATCGACACTTGGGAGCACAAGTATGGAGCAACGCCTGGATTCACGTACGTAACAAATCATTCTGCAAGTAGGCTAGATAGAATATATGTATCAGATAATCTAAAACAACGAATTCTGCAATGTGAGGTCTGGCCAGCTATCTTCACAGACCATGCGGCTTATATCTGTACCGTAAACTTGCAGAAACAGGGTACGTACCGCAGTAAGGGACCCAGGAAACTTAATGTGTCACACTTAGACGATCAAGGTTGTCATGAGGCCTTCACACATGCGTGGAATGAAAGTCTCACCAAGTTTCGGTCATATGACTCGGTTATAAAATGGTGGCTACAATGTGCCAAACCCAAATTACGAAAAGCCATGTTACAGTACTCACGAGACAAGAACTGGTGGCTTAAACGAACCATTGAATTCCATTATTCAAGTTTACGAGAACTGTACAAACTGGACGAGACAGTCATTGAAAACTACGCCCAAATTAAAAAAGTGAAAGCCAAACTATTACTCCTTAAAAAGACACAGTTGGAAGGATTAAAAGTCAGATCCCGAATCCAGGACTCACTACGACTTGAAGCGACGTCAATCTATCACCTGACACGTGAGAGTAAACGAAGTAAAACTAAGATACTGACGGAATTGCAAACTGGAGACGGCACGCGTTTAACTCACCAAAATGACATTCGAAATGCGATTCAAACTGCTTACACGGATTTGCTGTCTGAGAAAATGATCGATGACAACGCATTTCAAGAATTAGCAAATAATTTAACTAACAGACTTACCCCTCAGGAATCAGACGAACTAATAACACAAGTGACTGAAGACGAGCTGGAAGATGCGCTGTTTCACAGTCCTAAGAACAAATCGCCCGGGTGTGACGGACTCCCTGTAGAGTTTTATCAAACCTTTTGGACACACATGAAGACGAAACTGACAGAGATATGCAATGAATTGATGACACCTCATCTTAATATCCCGCAAGAGTTCAGTGAGGGCCTGGTGGTATTAGTTCCAAAACGTGCAAATAGTAAAACTATCGCCAATCTGAGACCGATTACTCTTTTAAATAGTGATTACAAACTTTTTGCACGTATTCTTGCAAAAAGGATGAAGAACGTAATGACTAAAGTCACCGGTACTTATCAAACCAGCGTCGGCAGAGATAGGTCCATTTTCCAAACGCTAGTGGACTACCGCGACCTAATATCAGTGGCGGAGGCATGCAAGATTGAATGTGCAATGGTCAGCTTGGACTTTGATAAAGCCTTCGACAGAGTCAACCACCAGTATTTGTTTAAAGTTATGCGGTCGCTGGGTTTTCCCGTGCATTTCCTCGCTGTAATACAAAACCTGTTACGGAATAGCACATCACGAGTGGTTGTCAATGGACGGCCAGGTGGCATGATCCCCGTAAGAAGCTCCGTCAGACAAGGTTGCCCGATGTCAGCATCACTCTTTGCAATCGCCATAGAACCTTTACTAACGACATTGACGGCGCAGTTAAACGGTTTACAGATACATGGACAGAAGTTAGCGTGTCGGGCTTATGCTGATGACGTTGGCTTCCTGATCACCAACGCAAATGACGTCCACACCGCCCTGCAGATCATCATGACATATGAAAAGGCATCTGGTGCATTAGTTAACTGGCAAAAATCGGGTGTAATGAACATAGGCAAAGGCATAGGTTTGACTCATCATCCCCGTTTGCAAGAGGTGCACAAGATGCAATTTCTCGGTGTCGATTTTAGAAAGACAATTCGAGGAACCGTTGCCGCAAATTATAAACAGTTATTGGCTAAAATTCGAGCGTCTGTACAACAGCACAGTGTCCGGAAGTTGGATGAGCTGCAAAAAGTTGCACTGGCGAATACGTATATCACTGCCAAGGTCAACTACGTGGCTCAAGTCCTGCCAATACCACGCAACATAGCACACAGAATGTTGGCAGCGCTTGGCCACTTTGTATGTCGCGCACATATTTTCAAAATTAAATACGACACCTTGACTCTTCCGACGCTACTCGGTGGCCTGAATCTCGTCGATGTGTACAAGAAGGCGCAAGCACTATATGTATGCCAAACATACAAGCAATGGAAACTGTCCACCAACGGTCTGACTTCCCACCTCTTGGAAGAAACTGTGCCAGCAGACCTACGACCGCCAATCGATGTAAGTCATCTGTCGCACGCTTTGCAGCACTTACAGTATTTCCTACTCGAATACAGTTACCTACGAACAAAAGTCCCAGAACGGAAAATGACAAAAGTGAAGGAAGTATACCAGGCGTTGATGAAAAATAAACTACGAAATGTGATAGAAAGGAAACTCCCGAACCATGACTGGAAAACCACGTGGGAAAACATCCACAGCCCTGACTTACCTTCCCAAGTGCGGGCCGCGTGGTATATGACGGTCAACAGAAAAACCCCGACGATGTCCCGCCTCCATAAGATACACCTACAAGACTCTCCCTTGTGCCCGACATGTCAATTAGTCGACAGTGATGAACACAGATTCGTCTGCAGTATAAACGCAGGAATATGGGAGTATGCGAGGCAAAAACTGGCCCTCATCACGAGAACCTCGCCACACACAATATCGCCAGCGGATGCCCTCCATCCCGATAGCATCCCATTCCCAAGGACAAAGAGGAACGCGGTCAACTGGATAATGGGACATACGGTGTACTTTATCTTCAGTACAGAATCGAAGAGAAAGGAAGATTTCATACATTACCTGACAATGCAACATGACATGATCCAAAGAAAGAAAAAGTACAAGGAACGTTACGCTAATTTCTTGATTAAAACGATAATGTAATTACAAACAGACCTTTAACAAAGAGAAATTTAATCAACATTAATTTACACAGAAGAATTTCAGTTATTATCATTATGCCTTTTGCAATTTCAGAGGAAATTTTACCGGAATTATTTGATCGCCGAAGAAGGCATTTATGTTTTTATTTATTTTTTTTATGTAGCTAATACATCCCAGAATGGTATGGATTGTATATGTGTCTGAAGATCTCTGTTTTGCGTCACAAGCTAAGAACGCATATTCAGTTAATTAGAGCTAATTTCTGTGCCTGGAAATTTTTATTTTATTACGATTCTTTTATCTCTATCAAGTGGAAAAAAATGACGAAGTTCCACTTATTTCTCACTTATTCGTTCAATTCGAACTGATTTTTCTTTGGCTGTCGGAGAGACGATAATAATAAAAAAAAAAAAAAATAAATAAATAAATAAAAAAAAAAAAAAAAAAAAAAAGAGAGAGAGAGAGACTAAGGCGCTCCAGTCACAGTCAGCACGGCCACTACGGTCGGGGGTTCGAATCCCTCCTCGGGCATGGATATTTGTGCTGTCCTAGTTCGTAAGTAGTTCATAAGTAGTTTGTAAGTTTAGGGACTGATGACCCCGTAGTTAAGTCCCATAAGCTTAACAAACATTTGAACATATTTTCTCTATCGTTTTATGACCCTCAGCCCCTCAGCTGGACGCCCTGCCGACACTGCGAGAGGAGGTTACCTGCCTTCTTTCTAGAGCAGGTACCGGCCGCCGTTTCACCAGCCACAACCTGTTTCTACTACACACCAAACTGCCAGTGAAGTCTTCCCACGTTACCCCAGAATAATAGAAATCACATGAACTATCCCAATTGGAAGTACTCATGGATGCTCAACTACTGAATAATTTAATAACACAATAAACGTGTCATGCACTAATAATTAAATTGACTGGTATTATGCATATTTACTATTAGCTGAAAACCCGACGTTGCCCGGGTATTTACTTATTTATTATTATATTTCCTTATTCGTATGCTTATCCTTACAGAGAAAGAACTGAAGACATTGTAGCACGAATAGACCAAAGATATGGTCTATGGCATCATGTTTCGCTGTATGTAACATCCTTGCTATAGAGTCGCAAACGTCATCGCTGGTCTTCAGTCCGAAGTTATTCATAATTTGACGACTTTCAACCACCATATCTTCCATACACTTATAGCTATTGGCATGGAACTGATATGGAGTACAACGGGAGACTTCGGACAAGCCGGCCGCGGTGGCCGAGGGAACTGAGGCGCTTCAGTCACGGTCTGCACGGTCACTGTGGTCGGGGGTTCGAATACCCCCTCGGGCATGGATATTTGTGCCGTCCTTAGTTATTTCATAAGTAGTTTGTAAGTTTAGGGATTGATAACCCCGTAGTTAAGTCCCATAGACTTTACAAACATTTGCACATTTGTTTGAACTTCGGACAATTACTCACAGACCATTCGTTTGCGTTCTGTAGTTTTCGCTGCAGAGCGAAATATTAACACACACACACACACACACACACACACACACACACACACAAACACACACACACACACACACACACGTAGAATTTTATATACACTGATAACTTTCCATCCCAATACACTCCACCCTTTTATCATAATCAACCCTCAAACAACATTGCAACGAATAAAACCATTTTCAAAGAGTAAATATAATTTTGAAAGAGTAATTATTGTTCCGCATTTCGCGTTATATTCTTCAAATTAGTAAATAGCTATCAGATCGCTATAAAAACGAGCCTAACACCTTCCTCAGGTATAAATTAGTAACTGTACAAATATTTAAGTCTCTGCGTCTTGCCGTTCGGACGTGATAAGCGTACAGCGAACAGACAGTCACATTAATATATATAGCTATCCGATCGCCATAAAACCGTGCCTAAGGCCTTCCCCGGGTAGATATTAGTAACTGTACAAATTTTTAGCTCTTTATGTCTTGTGGATCAGACGTGATAAACGTACACCGAACAGACATTCACGTTTATAGATATGGATTGATTAAAGAGATCGCGAGGAACGCGAAACCGGTGCATCTCAATATCATTCGCGGTAAAACGTTCCACTTTATCCTCAGTTCATGGTAATTGTCTCCCTTCTCCGCCCCACCCCCCCCCCACCCCTCGATTACATATCATTCTATTTATATTTATTATTATGTATTTCTAGCTTATATGCCCGTGCTTTGCAACGGTTGTTAAAGAAGGGCATGTGCGTATCAATATTTGGCAATGTGGCGGAGGCAGGTTTCACTTTTTCAGCTCAATAGCATCTTTCTGTATTCTAACCTCCTTGTTTGAAAGAGTCACGAACATTCTCATTTAGTTTTTCTTACCTTATTATTATGCCCTGCTGAGTTTGGCTACGCGCCTCTGTCTCACGTTTGTAAAACGCTATTTTATAAACGTGCCTTTGACAACACTTCGGCATAGTTCTATAGAAAGCTACAGATTTCGCCTGCAGCTGTTTGCGCTTCACAGTTCAAAAATGTCAACAGCACAGGCCCCTTTCAGGAATATACTTAAGCTGACTGGAATACAGTAGCGTCTTCAAAAAAATGTTGAAATGTTTGTAATCGTATGGGACCAAACTACGTTGGTCATCAGTCCCTAGACTTACAGACTACTTACACTAACTAACCTAAGGACAACACACACATCCATGCCCAAAGGAGGATTCGAACCTCCGGCGCGGGAGGCCGCGCGATCCATAACGCTCCGACCGCTTGGCTACTCCCGCGCGGAAGTAGCGTCTTCTTAGTAGTAAATGAGAAATGTATTAAACCGTGCTGCATGATGCGACATGTTTTTACCTATCGCAGTGTTAATTTATTGCAGGTATATACTCATTGGTATAAATGCTTTATGTAGATTCCTCTATGAAATCTGTTGTATTTATTCCTTTCTTATCTTAAGGCATATAGTTCTTCCCTTTCTGTCCATCGTCTCCTACCTTACTATCTGTCCATTTTAGTTTCGTTTCCATGCAGATCATTTGTAGAGACTAATATTAGCAAACTGCCTGAAACTGGATGAATGAAGTCTCGTAAATCACGCGTCTCGTGATGGGAAAGTTTATTGTTTACGTCATCATATGTCCAGAACTATGTTGTCATAGGTAGTTTTTAAACCAGCAGCGATTGTTGTCTGATTGTATGTAATATGTATCGTGATTGGTGTTAGCTGTAAAGACGTAATAAATCAAAACCTTATGCATGATGATGCGGTTTTTCATGAATCAAATTGTTTATGACTTCATATCTCACGAACTATATGTCGAACTGTGATATAATATCGAAGGAACATTCAGTGGTATGTTTGTGTACTGTCTGTGAATTGTCTGGCGTAAAATTTACAGTGTAGAAGTAACAACTTGTAACGTCATGCCAAATGCCATAAATATACATCATGAACATCGGAAAAGTAGTAAGCGATAAACTTTTTTCCTTTCATAATTTTGTTGGGGTTGTCAACGAGAAAAAATTTCGTAAAGATTTGCAATTATGTTTACAACGTATTGCAAGCCGCCAAGTGCTCTCATACTCAAATAGTTGACGAATAAAATCACATTATCAGACGCCGCAAGATGGAAAAGGTATCATTATTTATACCGTGATGTCGTATGAGCTATGTATGTATGTGGTTTTTGCAACCATAGCAAATGATTCCTGACCTTAAAGAATATTTATACCAAATATGGTTGAAATCGGTCCATTAGGAGCAGATGTAGAATATTCTAAAAATACATGCATACTCTGCAAGCGACCCGATAGCTCACCGTCGGTTCTCCCTCCTATTCCAGTCACGTATTGTTCGCGGAAAGAAAGATTGTCGGTATGCCTCTGTGTGGACTCTAATCTCTCTGATTTTATCTTCATGATCTCTTCGCGAGATATACGTAAGAGGGAGGAATATGCTGCTAGACTCCTCGGTAAAGGTATGTTCTCGAAACTTCGACAAAAACCCGTACCGAGCGACAGAGCGTCTCTCCTGCAGAGTCTTCCACTGGAGTTTATCTATCATCTCCGTAACGCTTTCTCGATTACCAAATGATTCTGTAATGAAGCACGCTGCTTTCCGTTGGAACTTTTCTACTTGCTCTATCAACCCCACCTGGTACGACAGGATAGAATGTTTTGGGCGCACAACAGCAAGGTCCTCGTATGGATCCCACACCAGTGAGCAGTATTCAAGCAGTGGGCGAACAAGTGTACAGTAACCTACTTCCTTTGTTTTCGGACTGCATTTCCTTAGTATTCTTCCAATGAATCTAAGTCTGACATCTGCTTTACCGACGATTGATTTTATATGGTTGTTCTATTTTAAATAACTCCTAATGCCTACTTCCAGATAATTTATGGAATTAACTGCTTCCAGTTGCTGACATGGTATAGTGTAGCTAAATGATAAAGGATCTTTCTTTCTGTGTATTCGCAGCACATTACACTTACCTACATTGAGATTCAATTGCCATTCCCTGCAACATGTGTCAATTCGATACAGATTCTCCTGCGTTTCAATACCATTTTCGATTGTTACAACCTCTCTCTCTACTACAGCGGCATCTGCAAAAAGCCTCAGTAAGCTTCCGATGTTATCCGCAAGGTCATTTATATATAGAGGGTGTCCCAGCTATCTTGTCCACCCAAAATATCTCTGGAACAATAACAGCTATTGGAAAACGACTTTCACCTATATCAATGTACGGCTGGGGCCCGTGAATGTACATATTTGGAAACATTCTAAAACGAAAGAAAATGTGTTTTTTAATCCAAACTTATGTTTTTTTAAATGGACACCTATATTTTTTCTTCCGCAATTCATAGCATGACAAATCACATAAACAATGGCTTTGATTGTATCACAATATTCCAATTACATCCCGAGATATTTCGACGCGAAGTTGACGCTTGAAAAACCCGAAATACGCTGCTAGATCACGTCCTGAGACTCAGGCGAGAACCCCATGCTGCTCAGGACGTGCGCAAGCCGCGCGTTTCGCGTATTTCAAGCGTCAACTTCGCGTCGCAATATCTCGGGATGTAATTGGAATATTGCGATGCAATCAACGCCATTGTTTATGTAATTCGTCATGCTATGGGTTGCTGAAGAAACAATATAGGGTGTCCATTTAAAATAACACAAGTTTGTGTTAAAAAACACATTTGCTTTCGTTTTAGAATGTTTCCAAATATGTACATTCATGGGCCCCAGCCGTACATTGATACCGGTGAAAGTAGTTTTCCAATAGCTGTTATTGTTCCAGAGATATTTTGGGTGGACAAGATAGATGGGACACCCTGAATAGTGAACAGCAACGGACCCACGACACTCCCCTGTGGCACAACTGACATCACTCTTACTTATCTCCATTCTGAATGACATTATGTTATCTAGGAACTCCTGAATGCAATCATACAATTGGGTCTGATAGATGTGGTCGTTTCTCACGACTGTCATTGTTTTGACGTCATATCTCCTTACGTGTGTGTCGTAGGTGGTTCTTACTCAGACAGCGATAGTTGCCTAATACTAAGGATCATGTGTACCAAGTTTGGTTGAAACCGGTCCAGTAGTTTAGGAGGAGATGTGGAACACACACAGAAGCGCACGCACACACACACACACACATACACACACACACACCATCATCATCATCATCATCGTCATCATCATTTGGTTGTCTGATGTACGGCAGGTTTAGACTGCATAGCCCTCCATGCTTCTCTGTCTTTTGCGATCATCTTCGTTCTTTGGTACCCTCCTAGTGGCTTGCTGACGTCATCCGGCATCTGGTACCTTCTTCTGCCCCTCCCTCTCTTTCCCGGAACGCAACCCTCAATTGCCTCTACCAGAAGACAATCTCGTCTTAAACTGTGGCCTAGCCAGTTCAGTTTTCTATTCTTTATCGTCAGCAACATCCTCCGTTCCTCTCCAACTCTGTTCACTACTTCTTCATTTCTGACTTTATCGATCCAGCTGATCTTCTCCATCCTACGCCATATCCACATTTCGCAAGCTTCAATTTTCTTCTCATCTTGCTTTCTCAATGTCCACGTTTCTGCTCCATATAAGGCCACACTCCACATTAGACACTTAACCAGCCTCTTTCTTAATTCTTTGTTTAAACCACTGCCACTTTGATGTCTTGTTGGCAATTCATATCTTCCTTAATCCAACTTCCCAAATACTTGAATGCTGTCACCTGTTCTATGACCTCTGACTCCAACTTGATTTTCACTTTTCTTTTCTTTAAACCTATGACCATGCTTTTCGTTTTCTTTTTATTAATTTTCATGTCATATGCTGTACAGGCTTCACTCAGATCATTGAGCATTTGAGTCAGTGTATCTTTATTTTCTGCAAGGATGACCATGTCGTCAGCAAATCTTATACAATAAATTTTCCTCCCACCTATCCTTACTCCTCTTGTCCCATCCAAACAGCTTTCCAGTACTTTTCACATATACAGCCTATTTTTATAAGATGTAAGATTATAATGGCGACCGTGACAGGACTCGAACCTTCAATATTCGGAAAATCTTTTGAGACATTGGGCGCGCATGTCGCTACTGCTATCTTAACCACGTCATAGAGCGGGGTGGTAGTGGAGTGTGGATCACGTAGCAGCAGTGTTCCGGTTTCGATTCTCGCCCTTGTGACGTGCTGGGCCGGTCCCGCTGGCCGCAGGCGCAGTGCTCGGTGTCGGCCCGTCGCTGCGTGGCGCGGCGCGGCTCTTGACTTCCAAAGAACCTGCGCGGCTGACGACATTGGCCTGCGCCTGCGAAGTGGGTTAGGCGGCGCGGCTCGGCGCGGCGTTACCTCACGAATGGTTTCACCGGCGGCCGGCGCTCCCAGGCCTGCGCGGGGCCCCAGACGAATGTGCAGCCGCCCACCGCCCTGCCATCCTCCCGGGAAACGGCCGGCGCCGCGTGTTCACTCTCAGGTCTGTTGCTGGCTCTTACTGCTAAAATATTTACGCACAGACCTTCTAGAGAGCGGTGAGTAGCAACAGACAGCTGTCTTTGAAAGCCCCTTCTATACCAGGCGTGCAACACGCAAAAGAAAGTCGTTGTCAGCTGTAGCGCTCCTTGCGATTGACCGTCGAACTGCAAAGAAGCGTTCAAACAGTACGCACTTGTTGAATCGTCTGCTTCACGTGTATAGTGCTGGAAACGGAGCGGTTGTTCCGGAGGCGAGCCTCCGGCTACCTCCGGTTGGACGTGTCGAATCGAGCAGACGCCTTTTTGGAGATGAATCTTGCCGTATTTATTTGATTTGGCAGTGTATTTTGTGTAGCACGAAAATATGCTTTTTCCCAGCATCATTTCCATCAACCAAAATCGAAGTTTTCTAATACGAGTTTGATATAATAAAAGTTGTGTAAACGTACAATTATCGATAAAAGTTTCACGATGGCCTTATAAGATAACGAAGTACAAAACTTAGATCGCTTGTAGTTGAGTGCAGTATAGGGCAGGTAGTATCGTATTAGTTTGTCCAGCAAACGGTCCTGAGGTCGATTCCCAACAAGTGCGAACATTTTAATTCTCTTTAACTGTTCACATTTTCATTTTCTTTCTTTCTTCTTCAACAAAAGAATATTATTATTTGAGGTAACACATTTGTGGTGTTCTATTAGCTTTCGGCCAAACACTCTCGAATCTGTTAATGTATACACATTGTCCTTCCGTCTTCATATAAATTTGTCTCTTTTTTTGAAGATAGTGAACACGGTGTAATGTCATGACCGCGTAACTGGAGACAAGTGTCTATACATAACAACATTAAAACCGAAAGTATCAAATTGCAAGCTAGTGCAGACCTGTTATGTTGTTGAATAGTCTGTCTACAAAAATAATTCAAAACTTGTATATAAGCGCCAAAGAACGTAGTGGTGTTAGTGTTCTGTTTCATCATCGTTTTTTGTCGCTTTGCTTATGCTAATTTTACCGCAACATTTCGAAGGAAAGCTTTGCAGCTACCTTGGCATGTCTTCCACAATTACGAATAGTTTCATTGTGGAATTAATGAAATGTGTCAAGGTTGAAGGTATCGTGTGTTTTTCTTTTTATCGACACTTTCTTTACCATTCTTAACCAGTTTCATATTGTTTTAACCTTGGTACAGTAGGAATCTTTATGAAATATTTTTAAATAGATGTGTCTCTACCTGCGGCGTACTGCCGTCCACAGATCTTAAATGTAGCATTGTCATTTGCTCTCTCAAAGAACTACCGCACATCAGATCTATGTTTTAACACATGTAGAAATATTATTTAATGATTAAAAATGATTTTTTTATTCAGATAAAGACTTTTCACACAAGAAAAATTTGCAATCATTAATTATCTTCAAAATACCTGCTTATAAGTGTAATACAAAAATATAAAAGGACACGTTCTTGTAAGTTCAAAACAATCGCCTCATTTGCTTGGCCTATGCGGTAGTACCAGAAATGCCCGTGTGGAGCGCACTCGTCGGATGCGCCCTCTGGCCAGCGATATTCCGTCGCGCCTCCGTTTTCTCCGGCCAGCCTCCGATTACCCTGTCCCCTCCTACGGTAATACCGGAGATCACCGGATGTGGCGCACTAGTCGCACCTTCCATTTACCCGCCAGTTAACCGCATCTGCAGACCAGCACTACACGTGTCTACTTGAGTACTTGGTTTGTTGTCAAATTACAGCAAATGAATCACCGAGTTAAGATCACATTTCGAAACTGTAAGATATATTATTATTATTGTGATGATTAAAACATTTATGTGTCTTGTAGACTGCCACTGTGAAACTGTTTTCGTGCAGTTCATGATAACTAAGTCGCTCAAATGTGTCAACGTCCACATTATAAAATGCGACTACATACTTCCAGCCCCTGCGGTTTGAGGCACCTATGTATATGATGAACACGCTCAGTTGTCTATACATAGAACTTTAACAGTGATAAAGCTTCAAATAATGCTCACCAAAAACAAATACTTCATCTATTAACTACAGAATGTTTCAGGAAAAACAGCAAATATTTTAGAGGATTTGCAGTTAAAATTTCATGTAACGTGTGTCCAGTTTTTATTGGGTTCAGAGATGCAGCTCTTGGTATGTACAACAAACTGGTTTGGAGTTTTTGACTGATTTTTTTGTCGGTTCTTGGTAGATCACCATATTGATTTTTATTTAAACAACCGGTTTTCGACATACTTTAAAGTCTGAATATGTGCTAGTAAGTCGAAAACCGGGTAACTAAGAGGAAATGAACGTGTAGAACACACACAAAATTCTTCTTTCAAGTCAGTGTGTTGTCGTACTACAAAAAATCGACGAATAAATCAGTGAAAATGTCTTCATTTACGTTTGCTCTAAGTTTGTTTTGTTTTCATATTAACAGCTATATCTTTGTATTCAATAAAAGTTGTACACATGTTATATGAAATTTTTAATGCAATTCCTCTATAGCATCACCTCCTAAAAACGTACGACTGAGTCGAAAAACTACGTTCCTCTGAGCAGTAGACAAATATACATTCTTTCAACAATCAAATTTGCGACTTTGCTTCGTCTGTCTGCTGGGTTCCCCATTCGGTCGTCTACGTAGGCGCATGCGCATACGCGTGAGAACAGGATCCATCCTATTCCGTCTACTAGCAATCGCATGCTTTAATCTTGTGCAAGTGGCCGAGTCTACACTGTACCCGGCCGGCGTGACCGGTGCATCAAGGCTAATCTCGTAAGCTCTCACTTCCCGTGTAGAAAGGAATTAAGATTTATTGTACGAAGCCACCAGTTTCGCTGCTCCAGTAGCCCCATCTGATGCCACACAGACGAACTAATAGTCCAAGATTAGCAATCGTGAAGAAGTAGTGGCCACTGTGATAACCAGCTCCCGTCGAAATCTTCTTCTACATGCACAAAACGACTGGTAACGACTGTTCATTTTAAACTATGTCGGAGCCGGTGGTAGCCGGGCGCCATTGCACAGTACCTCGCATTTCATTGTTTCTGACGTCGTATCTCGTGAACTATGTGTTGCAAATGATATACTTAGGGCGACCGTCATCATGGATTGAAGCTTACGTGTGCTAAATTTCATAAAGATTGAAACAAAACTGTAGATTTGTATGCAATACGTATACACAAACATACGGACACTCTGTTTTATATATAACTAGCTGAAAATCCAGCTTTGCCGGGTATTTGTTTATTTCTGCCTTGATTGTACTTCTCATATCCCTACTCTATTTCCTTTTTTTCTGAAATCATGTTACTTTTATCGGAGAATAAATAAGAAATAAGGCTGTCGCGGATAATGTACAAAGCCGGCCGCAGTGGCCGAGCGGACTGCGGCGTGCCAGTTACGGTCTGCACGGCCTCTGAGGTAGGGGGTTCGAATCCCCCTCGGGCATGGATGTTTGTGCCGTCTTTAGTATAAGCTACTTCATAAGTAGTTTGTAAGTTTAGGGACTGATGACCCAGTAGTTAAGTCCCATAAGCTCTACAAACATTTCAACATTTGATAATATACAAAATCATAAGTGCAGTATGCAAACAAAGAAGGGTAGTAATCAAAATACAAATGACATATAAAATGCGTACGATCTCATATTTATTGAGTTATTATGTGATACAATTGTATAATTTTTCAGGCATGTATTCATTTGTGTAAGTGCTGTATTTCTGGAAAATCTGTGGCGAATACAACTAGTAGTAAAGAAGTGATACATTAAAACTTGGTGCGTGATGCGACGATTTGCCATAAATGTTACTATTTCTTTACTAACATCTCATTAACTACGCGTCTAACTGTAATACAATTTAGAAAGTACACCCAACTATATGCTGTAAAATGTCTTGCGATTACAATTGCTTGTGTAGAAATTAAACATTGTAACGTCAGAATAAATGCCGTAGCTTTACTCCATAAACAGCGGAAAAGTAGTAACAGAGAAACTTTTTTGCTTTCATGATTTTGATCTGGTTGTCAGGGAGAAAAATAAAAAAGGTTTGAAATTACGTTTAAAGTTTATTGCAACTCCCTAACTACTCCCATTCTTATACAGCGTATTTATAAAGTCTCGCCGCATCATGTGACAGTTTTTGGCGAATCCTATTTTTATGACATATCTTCTGAATCATGTGTCGTCTGTGATTCTTAACCCTGCAGCAATTGTTACCTCACGGTAAGGAATGTGTGTACCAAATTTGGTTGAAATCGGTCCAGTGGTTTAGGAGAAAATGAGCAGCATTGTCACTAAATGCAGCAGTTTGTCGCGCATCTCATTGTTTATGACATCATATCGTACGTGATTCTTACACTTCCGGCGAACGTCGTCATGGATTGAAGCTTACGTGTACAAAATTTCATAAAGATTGGAACAAAACTGTAGATTTGTATGCCAGTTGTGCACATAAACACTCAGCTTTATATATTAGAGGAAGAAGAGTATTATAACGCGGAGCGGTGTTAGAAGAGAACGACCGTAGTTAATGCCGCAGTGAGAAAATATCTGTCGAAAGCTAATATTAAGTGATCATTCAGTTAATTGCAGCAGAAGACGCGTTTTTTAGATTTCAATTTAACCCCATGTTGTAAGCTATCGGACAAAACAGCAGTCAATCATCTCCAGCAGACCTAAAATCGTGATTCTTTCGTTCACGGCAATTAAAGCTTACCTCTATGACCAAAATCAGATACGGTGCTCAAAGGAATCTGTGTTTGCTCGCTGTCTTTGGTTACCTGAAAATTTCCTGACATTGGCTAGTGGTCACAGGAGCTGCCACGTTAGGAACCAATCAGCAGGCCTGCTTGGCACTTAATTACGGGTTGTTTACGAGACATACAGATTCCAATCGAGAAAAAGGATCACAGAATGAAAAGTAAGCACAAATAAAAAGTCAATACTTTAAGACTTATGTCATTAGAACTTAAAAAAATTAATTAAATTATTTAACAAAAATAACAATAAAAGTGATTTTAATTTAGAAGTTAAAATAATCGCATACGGCGGCGTTCGGACCCTCAATCTTCCGACCGGGTAGCAATTACTTTGTCGATGCGCTACACTATCATAAAAACAAAAATTGTCCAAGTGGCCGTACTCCCAGAGTTTTATGTAAATCATACGAAACTCATCTAATGTAAGCTCCTATCTCTGATATAATACTTGTACATGTGTATCACGGCTTGTACGGAAGGATCCAATAGGAGTGTGCTAAGAGTTCTGTTTGACTACATATTTCGTTAACACCGTTTCCGTATTTTTGTATAGTTATCGTAAAGTAATGAAATGCGAAATAGAAAGGACAGACCTTTGACTAGGATCAAAATACATCAAGAAACACAGTCAGACAAGGAAATGGAAGTAAACTGACCAGCTGTTGTGGCAGTTTGGCAACAGGGAAGAGATCGTGCGCGGCGGATTAGCCGTGCGCACTGGGGCGCCGTGCTGCGGTGCGCGCATCCGTTCGCCGTCGGGGGTTCGAGTCCGTCCCACTCGGGAATGGGTGTTTGTGTTGTTCTTAGGTTTTAGTTTACCTTAATTTTAGTAGTTTGTATTGTACGGACTAATAACAAATAGCCGGCCGCGGTGGCCGAGAGGACTAAGACGCTCTAGTCACGGTAAGCACGGCCGCTACGGTCGGGGGTTCGAATCCCCCCTCGGGCATGGTTATTTGTGCCGTCCTTACTCTTAGCTAGTTCATAAGTAGTTTGTAAGCTTAGGAACTGATGACCCCGTAGTTGAGTCCGATATAATTACGAACATTTGAACATTTTTTGAAAAAAAAAAGGTGATTTATAAGGTGACAGCTGTACCTGTTTTACTATGTGGCAGTGACTCTTGGGATATAAGGACAAATGCTTCTAATCATGTCCAACCAAAAGAAATGAAATGTTTACTGACAGTCAATGATAGCACTGAGATGGACAGGTTGTCTCACGAAACAGTAGACAGACTAAATCATTTAGCAGAAAAACCACACAATTTAAGAGCATGAACAAAAATGAATGTAACTAATGGAAGAAACAAGGATTCTATTGCAACGCTTAAAAACTCACCGCCGGCCGCGGTGGCCGAGGGGACTGAGGCGCTTCAGTCACGGTCTGCACGGTCACTACGGTCGGGGGTTCGAATCTCCCCTCGGGCATGGATATTTGTGCCGTCTTAGTTCGTAAGTAGTTCGTAAGTAGTTCATAAGTTGTTTGTAAGTTTAGGGACTGATAGCCCATTAGTTGAGTCCCATAGGCTTTACAAACATTTGAACATTTTTTTTTTAAAAACTCACCGAACGGACCGTTAGGATATGCCACTGAGGCCAGAACAGGTCGGTAAACATGCTCTTCGAGAGACAGTAAAAGAAAAATTAATTGACTACCAGTGCATGAAAAACAGTTATAACGGATTATGGGCCATAATTAATTTATATCCACAGATGCTTACAGCACTGGATTAAGAAATAAGACTCTATAAGTAGTTGATCAGTTGAGCTATTTCGACAGATAGTAAACTGATGATTGACGAAATAAATCTAAAGCAGAGTGTCCGTATGTTTGTAAGTGTTGCATACAAATCTAGAGTTTTGTTCCAATCTATTAGAAATTTTGTACAAGTGAGCTTGAGTCCATGTGGACGGTCGAAATGTTCAAATGTTTGTAAATCTATCGGACCAAACTGCGTGGTCATCAGTCCGTAGCTTACAAACTACTTAAACCTAGGTAAACTAACCTAAGGACAACACAAACACCCATGCCCAAGGGAGGACTCGAACCTCCACAGCGAGCAACCGCGCGCTCCGCAGCGAGACGCTGTAGACCGCTCGGCTACTCCACCGCGGCGTGGACGGTCGCCGTAAGTGTAAGAATCACGTACGATATATAGTTCACGATATATGACGTCATAAACAGATGCGCGAAAAACTGCTGCATTTAGCGACAATGCCGCTCAGTTCCTCCTAAACCACTGGACCGATATCGACAAAATTTGGTACACACATTCCTTACCGTGAGGTAACAGAAGCTGCAAGGTTAAGAATCACATACGACACATGGTTCAGAAGATATGATGTCATATACAATAGGAGTAAAAAAAACTGGCACATAATGCGGTGAGACGTTATAAATACGCAATATGAGAATGAGGGTGCTTAGCGACTTTCTACAAACTATGAATATAATTTCAAACCTTTATTAAACTTTTTCTCGCTGACAAACACATTACTACTTTTCCGCTATTTTTGGACTAAAACTACGGCTTTCGGTACGACGTTAAAATTTATAATTTGTATACTACAAATAATAGCCGCAGGAAATGTTTCAGACAAGATGCACACATATATTTGAATGTACTTTCTAAATTGTATCACAGTAAGACACGTAGTTCATGAGATATGAGCACATAAACATTAACGTTCCGCTGTTCATGGACTAAAACTCCGCAATTCGGCATGACGTTAAAATTTATAATTTCTACACCACAAATTGTAGCCTCAGGAAATTTTTCAAACAGTATACACACGTATTGTTGAGTGTACCTCCTAAATTGTATCACAGTACGACACGTAGTCCATTCTATATGAGCACATAAACAATAGCGTTCATGGAAAACCGCCCCATCACCCACCAAGTTTTAATTTATTTCTTATTTACTAATAATTGTATTTCCAAGAGATGTTACAGACATACATCCCTTATACAAATGAATATATTCCTGAAAAATGGCAGGAATAAAGAGATAAATACCCGGGCAACGCCGGGTTTTCAGCTAGTAGTACATAAAATGCAAACTGACAATAGCAGGCAAGAATTTCTCAAACGGAGAGATTTTGTTAACATAAAAAATGAAACCTTGCATAGGAGAGAACCATGAACAACAGACAGTTCATAAAAGAAGAACATTGTTGCTCTGCAAGTACAGTACTACGGACGAATGTTGAAGATTATATAGGTAGCTCGAATAGCCTAAGAAGAGGGAGAAAAATATCTTTGTGACGTAACTCTAAACTAATCGGCCGTCAAGACACTTTCTCAGTCATCAATGAATAGTCAATTTCGTAATGGACGGAAGTACGTTGCGGCGGGGTGGTGGTTGTGGTGTTGACTACGGCTGTGCTGTTGGTGGTGATAATTGCCAGGAGGGCCAAACTTCAGTAAAGAGTTTCAAATACTGTAGGCAACAGTGCGTATGTAGTGACAAAGATGCTTCCACATTGCATACAGGAGACAAGAACAGCCGCGGCGGAGCGGCCGAGCGCATTGAGGCGCTATGCTCCGATGCGCGAGGCCGTTCCCCATTGGGGGGTTCGAATACCCCCTCGGGCATGGATGTTTGCGCTGTCTTTAGTATAAGTTAGTTGATAAGTGGTTTGTAAGTTAAGAGACTGATGACCTACAGTTAAGTCCCAAAAGCTTAACAAACATTTGAGACAAGAACAGCAAGAAGAAGAATAACAGCATATTCATGTACACTGAAGTAACGAAATACATGGGGTACCAATGTGCCGAAATACAAATACATGATTAATGATTTCGTGTGGCACTTCTGGCCGTTAGATCCCAGTTGATATCGTGTTCGACCTGACTGGTGCAAGTCTTCGTCCAAATATGAACTCCCTCGTCGGCAGAAACACGTCGTCTATTCCGTGTACTCAAACACAATGGTTTATCAGCAACAACGTAAGAAGTACCAAAACCTTTGTTAGGTACCTCGCCGATACTCCAAGTACGAAAGGCAATGATGTCCCTCTCAGGAAAAGACTCAAGGCCACCTTTAGAATCATCACTACTCCGTACAAAGGCTACAGTAAGCCAACCAGTTCCACCAAAAACTTCAGTAGTTTTAATACTAAAGTCAAAACGTGCCCCAACAAACGTAATGGGACCATGCGAAACTTCCGTCTGAGCTGCTGTAGAAACCCCTGAAACACCAGGAGTAATATCAACAGTATCAATAGCCTTATAAACAGGCAGACGGGAACGTCGAAACGCCACATGGGCAACTTGCGTGTCGGTGATGATGAAATGATGAGACGGACACAACACCAAGTCCCCAAATGGGGAAAATCCCCAACCCGATCGAGAATCGAACCTTAGTCCCTTGCGTGGTAATCCACCTCGCTGTCACTGGACTCCCGGATACACAGTACTAATAGGTGGTACAGTGATACAGCTACCAGTTTCACTACAGTGTTTTGTGTGAAAAACTTTCCGATGCCATTATGTCTTGTGTCCCTCAGTACGTATGGAATACAATATGACAGAGATTAGTTACTTTTACGGAACCGTGTATTTCGTAATATTCAATATTGCCTGAATACGGACGTATTTCCAAAAAGATTTTCACAAGTATTTCATCGTCTATTTCACCCCGTTAGGGAAGATATTTCAAAAAATCGTTTCCTAAACGATACTGCTGTTATAAAGTAAACATCCGTTTCAAATTCCAGTCCTCAGCGGGGTCATTTGGGCGATTTTGATATTTCAACCACTTAAAGGGTGGAATTTCCAAAGTCATACGTATTTATTTATTTCCAACCGAGAATTCATACAACCATACTTAATAGACGTAGCTTTAAAAATGCTCCAGAAGTTCTTAAACTATTTTTTTTTCATAAAAAAATTTCATCCATTATTTAATTCCATTACAGGCTGAATTTCCGAAGTCTTTGAAATACGTATTTTTAAGGCCAGATTAAAAAACCATAAGGCCTACACAAATTTTCTTAGCTCTAGACGCAGAATTTCATTAATAGGAGTACTTTTAATAACAATAACAATTTCGAGTAGGTCATAAACCTGATGCACGTCTTGAATTGGACGTCACTTCGGCGACTTGCGTGTCTCTAAATTACCCCAGTTATCTAACCGGCGAAAGGGGAGCTACAGCTTAACCTGGAATCCAAGCCACGTGTCGTTTCTGGCGACTCCACATCTTTGAGAGGTGAAGGATGGATTTACAACGCAGACTGAAAGAATCCGAGATCCGACCGAGTTTCGAACCCGCGACCCTTCGGTTTTCAGTCGAGCGGTTTACCCCAAGAACACCGGCTCCGACTGTGAAGATTAATTAAAAGATTCGACTGACATACACGCTCCTTGTAAGTCAACTAGCAGAATTGTTTGGGCCTTCCGATCTGACGTAGTTACGCAGCTCGGCTAATTCATCAACTGAACTGAGTGAACTAATTAAACTATTTCGGTCTTTTGATACGACTTAGTTCACGCATCAGCTGAACTATTCCGGTCTTCCGATCCGATGCAGTTTACGCAGTTATAAGTTCGGACTTCTGAAATACATGCATTTACAACAGGCCGTGCCTACGTCACACTTAGAGGCCCCGGCCGCCATCTGACTGGCCGCCCGCTGCGCGGCGGTGGGCGTGCCCCAGCCAACAGCCAGTGAGGTGGCGGCCGCGGCCTCTAAGTGTGACGTAGGCACGGCCTGATGTAAGGCCTTGTCTTCTAGGTGGGTGTACTCAGTATCGAGAAAAGGGATATTTGAGCATGCGCCTTCTAATTTCCAGTAGGTCGGAAAGCAAGGAGTAAAAACTATAGTTTACCAAGGAGAACTGAAATGTAGTGCATTTCACGGAACAATTCAATTGATCTAGTTCGTTTACGAACTACACATACATCTGAGCAACTTGCCCCAGTGGTGTGACAAACGCGAAGGCTCTGGACTGGAGCGTAATAATTAGTATAATTAGTACACATTTCAAATTTCAAATGTTTGAACAGTTTATGGGACTTAACTACAGGGTCATCAGTCCCTAAACTTACAAACTACTTACGAACTACTTACAAACTAGGACAGCACAAATATCCATGCCCGAGGGGGGATTCGAACCCCCGACGGTAGTGGCCTTGCAGACTGTGACTGGAGCGCCTCAGTCTCCTCGGCCATCGCGGCCGGCTATAATTAGTACCACACATGAAATGTATAGGACGGACCAAATTACCATGTTGTAGAAAAAATAAATAAATACGACCTTCCTACTCCTTACTCGATATTAATAACAAAACACGACTCAGTAGCACCAATGACTGATAAAAAGGAAAAGCATAGCAGACAAAATCTAAGCTGGCCGCAGTGGCCAAGCGGTCTGCGGCGTGCCAGTCACGGTCTGCATGGCCACTGCGGTCGGGGGTTGGAATCCCCCTACAGGCATGGATGTTTTTGCCATCTTTAGTATTGGTTCATAAGTAGTTTGTAAGTTTAGGGACTGATGACCCCTTAGTTAAGTCCCATCACCTCTACAAACACATGGAATTTTTTTTCTGAGAAAATCTAACATGTCTGGTCGCAAGGTAGCGAGAAACTGTCCTTCCCACCACACTTGGCGTAAGTTAGCTGACGCCACCCTACTCGCTGGCAGACGGCACAGCGCACGAGGAGCGAGAGCTGCCTGCGGGCCACGTGGGCTGCAGTGGGCGACCAGAGCTGGTGGTTACCGGGGACGCGGCTACGCCCTCATGGCGCCGGCCGTCGGCTTCTCGAAGAGCCGCGGCTGTCCACACTTCATTAGTGACACGAGGACAGACTTCGAACGCGGAAGAACTGGGAACTTTCAATTTCTGTAGTCGTTGGGAAATACAATCTTCAGAGAAACACACTGTCAGTAGAGTGCCGAGAACATCATAATCCAGGTGTTGCCTCCCACCACGGACAATGCAAAGCTCGATGGCCTTCAAGTCATTGAGAGTGGTGGCCTTTCCGTACAGTAGTTGTTATTAAGAAACAAGCCTCTGTGTTATTTTACCCCGTTTCTGTCAATTGTTCCTCAAGCTCTCACTGAAACTCAAGAGCTTCAGGTTCCTTCAATTTATTCAGGTCCCATCTCCTTATCTAACATGTCTAACGTTTCTTAAGTTTTCAAATTCACATGTTTGTAAATCTACGGGGAGAACTACTCTGGTCATCAGTTCCTAGGCTTACAAACTACTTAACCTAACTTATGCTAAAGACAACAAATACACTCATGTCTGAGGGAGGACTCGAATCTCCAACGGTGAGCACCGGCGCGCTCCGTAGCTAGGCGCCTTGGAACGCTCTGCCACTCCACCGCGGCTTCTGCAGTTTAAATCTGAGAAAAAAAAATGTTTGTACAACTTATGGGGCTTAACTACGGGGGTCATCAGTCCCTAAACTTACAAACTACTTATGAACTAGCTAAGACTGAGGGGGGATTCGAACCCCCGACCGTAGTGGCCGTGCTGACCGTGACTGTAGCGCCTCAGTCACCTCGGCCACCGCGGCCGGCTTTAAATCTACAGTTCATAACCAATAATATGTGGTCAGTGTCTATATCTGCCACTAGATATGCTTTACAATTTAAAACCTGGTTCTGAAATCAATGTCTTAATGTTTTAAAACCTATCTGGTACCTTCCTGTGTATACAGGTGTCTTCCACGTATACGGCCGTCTTTCTTCATTCTTAAACCAAGTATTTGTTATGATTAAACTATGTTCTGTGCAAAATTCTACCTGGTGGTTTCCAATTTAATTATTTTTCCCCAGTCCATATTCACCTATTTATCCTTCCCTTGACGCGGCGGAGCGACCGAGCGCATTGAGGCGCTATGCTACGATGCGGGAGGCCATTCCCTATCGGGGGTTCGAATCCCCTCTTAAAAAACGTTCAAATGTTTGTAAATCTATTGGACCAAACTGCGTGGTTATCAGTCCGTAGCTTACAAACTAGTTAAAGTAAGGTAAACTAACCTAGGGACAACACACACACACACACACACACACACACACATGCCACAGGGAGAACTCGAGCCTCCGACGGCGAGCAATGGCGCGCTCCGCAGCGAGGCGCCTTAGACCGCTCGGCTACTCCACCGCGGCAATCCTCTCTCGGGCATGCATGTTTGTGTCTTCTTTAGTATAAGGTAGTTCATAAGTAGTGTGTAAATTAAGGGACTGATGACCCCGCAGTTAAGTCCCTTAAGCTCTACAAATATTTGAACATATCCTTCCCTTCCTTTTCTTACTAGCGAATTCCTGTCCCTCGTTAAATCAAGTTTTTCTCTCCCATACTTACGACAGACCAAATAATGGAAATACCACAATAAGGATAAGACTCTGTATTCCGAAATGGAACAACTGAGCAACCGCATCAGTATGCCTGTACCTGCCCGACTCATTTTCTTTGAAAACAATACTAGCGTCATTAAAACTTCAATTAACAAGCCCCACTAAAGAATTTCCTTTGCCTCCTCATACAGTTCTTAGATCTAGGCATCATCGGCAGAGCTAGCTGGGGTATAAACGTGTACTAATACCTCTGTAATACCCCCAACTGATTTATAACCCTGTACTTACCTGACCAGAAATCCTGCTCATCTTTTCACCGAAGCCGAAGTGGTCGAGCGTTCTAAGACGCCTTGCTGCGGAGCACGCCGTTGCTCGGTTTTGAAGATTCGCATCCTCCCTGGGGCATGAGTGTGTGTACTGTCCTTAGATTAGTTTTAATTAGTTTAAGTGGTTTAAGTCTTCGCACTGATGACCATATACGTTTCGTCCTATGGGTTACAAACTTTTTTGTTCCACTGAACTTTACTTATCTAACTTCAAAATATCTATTTTCCGTTTTAAATTTTGTAACTTTTATAGCCGATTAAGGGATCTAACATTTCACGCTGCGATCTGTAGAATGCCAGTGTTGTATTTCTTAATGACGAAATACTACTGAGTAGCACCCATTTGGATATCCGATTGGGTACTATTGTATCTCACCATCATATATTCATACAGAAGAGCTGCGCGTCCTCGGGGAAAATTAATGGCTGTAGTTTCCTCTTGCTTTCAGCCGTTTCCAGGATCTATATGGAAAGCCAAATTAGCTGATATTATAAGGTCAACTCAGTAAATCATCCAGACTGTTGCCCCTGTTACTATTTGAAAGGCTGCGGCCCCTCTTCAGGAACCACACGTTTGTCTGATCTCTCCACAAATACCCCTCCGCTGTGATTGCACCTACGGTCCGGCTATCTGCATTGTTCAGGCACGCAAACTAGCTCACCTCGACATTGTCTGTGGTTCATGGAGTACTAATTTTTGTCTTTTTCCGGTTTACTCCTTGCTAACATACTGTACCCATTATGTGGATCACTGCATTCAACACTTCGTTAGCAAGTCCTACGATAGCAATGTCTCCAGAAAAGTTCTTAGTTTACTTTTATTCTGAATTTGTAACCCACTCTTGAACACTTATTTCTATAATTTGGCTGCAGGGGTACGACTGCATCCTTGTCCTACAGCCAGTTTAATTCCGCGCACATTGTTCCTGCTTTTTCAATCTTATTGTAATGTGTATACTGTATATTACTCGTCCTTCTCTTCAGCGTAGAAACGATTTTATTGGTGTTTTATTGGTGTTTTTTATTGTTTTTTTCTTTTTTTTCGAAAGGGGTTAAATTACCTTCATTTCTTTTTACAATCACGCCATTAGTTTTAGAAATATATATCCGTCATTTTGGATGGACGTAAATGTTGATGTTATAGAATTTTAATCTAATGATTGATTATTGTTATTAAAACAACATGTAAGATAAAATACAAACATGTGTCACAATTTTCGTGTAAAAGAAATGCATACAGATTTATGAGGTGGGCTTCAATATGTTCTTCATGAGCCTCAACTTTGGAGCCGTATACAAAAACTTGTTATTAAACAATACAAGGTTAAATTAATGTGAAATTGGAGCAGGCGATTCAAAGAAATGAAATTGCGCGCGCATTTGCAACTACAATAATGAAAAACTAAGCAGAATTTCTCGTCCTTCTGGAAGTACATCAGCACTTAGACCAAAATTTGCTTAGAAATTTCAAAAATCTTGCACTATCCTTAATGATCACGAGTTCGACTTTAGACTTCGCTGTCGATGACGAATTACTCCATATTCTGTCGTGACACCAATGACTCGTTACACCGGGGACGAACAGCAACCCGGCTCACTATCCGCCTTGTTCCACCACGTCGCACAGTCGTTCTCAGTATGAAGGAAGTGGGATACTAACAGCCGAATGTTTAATAGAAATATTTATTGTTTCACTACCAGTTTCGCCATTCCATTATGCCACCTTCAGGTTGTAACACACCTCTCACTAACCTGTTGTTTAATCCTGTGCCAGATTAACGTTGAAATGCCCCGTGTGTTGCCTACAATAAAATTTGGACAAGGCTATCTTTACCGAAAATATATTGTGCAAACGAAAACCAACAAGTGAGGGATGTTGTCACAACGAACTACCACACCAGATAGCCCGTTCTTCCTACTCTTCTGATGACTAATTGAACTGATTTAATTCCGGAACAATCACACTCACACACGAAAGTATTGCAAATTATAGGAAGTGACAAACAATGAAACAGTACAAATCTTAATAAATGAACACGGTCGCCAACACTCAGAGTATGTTGTAATTAACCACGACAATTATGAATGGGTATTCACACACGTTAGTGTTGCACAACAGAAATGTGGCAAACACTTTTTCAAATGAATAACAATAAGAAGAATGATGCTTTGGTTTTATCAATTTATAGTAAGAAAGAAAATAAACTACGTAATAATTTTGAAATGAACTGGTTTAGCTCGGAAACTGTGTCGGATCGGAGGCCAATGTTACACTCAATTATCACCGTCCCCTCACTAACACTCACCTGCATGAGAATTACACAATGAGCAGCAAAACACTTGATTGGCAGAATAATTAATATTAAGATTACCAGGAAAGAAAATAGTCAGAATAACTTGCAACTAGATCACAACTGGACAACGCCGAAATACGAACCAACATAGCAGCATATCAACTTTACACATAAAATTTACACCAATGAAGTATTAAATAGTAATGAACCAATTATTTCAGAATTAATATCTTTTAATTTATTTACTTAATTGTGCCAAGTTTGTTTTAAAGAAAGCATTTCTTTCATTCCAAAATTTTAATATGTTGAAATTAGCTTTAAATTCAAACTTTTGTTATTTAAATTTTACAGTTTGGCACTGAAATTAATATTATTTTCACTTTCAGCGACACTCGGGAAACTTCTGGAAAGGATAGGACGCTACTTGGTAAATGTCTTAGGACTATGACGTGGTAGAAGTTCTTTAAATTTTAGGTTATTATTAGAAAAAAAAATACTTTCTAAAGCACAAAACTGGGTAACGCCTTACAAAATGGCTGATAAAACTCTTCTGGGTATTGGGCCGCATCGTCAAGATATCAAATATTTCACTACGTTTCGGTCACTATTGCAAGCGGCCATCTTCTGGGTGTTACCCTCAACAATGACAACGGCCGCGGAAGCCTTCGTTTACGCCTTACAAAATGTCTAAACTCTGTGTGGTCGGAAATTATTGGAGCGGTCTTACATTGCGTCTTCGTTGTTGAAGAGCAGTATATGGCGACTCCGACACCGCTGCGGGTCACAATACAGGGCCGCGGTGGAGTAGCCGAGCGGTCTAAAGCGTCTCGCTGCGAAGCGCTCGGTTGGTCGCCGTGGAGGTTCGAGTCCTCCCTGGGGCTTGGGTGTGTGTGCTTGTCCTTAGGTTAGTTTACCTGTGTTTAAGTAGTTTGTACACAATACAGGCACGGATCCAATCCAGTGAGCAATTTGAGGGCAGAATCTTGACATATACAGATGAACTACCGTTTGCTCCGTTCATATTGGAAAGATGTGCGCTAATTATGGAACTCCGCCAACAAAACCTGGTAAATGCAAAGAGCGTGGCGCTGCACGCTCCCGCGCACTTGCTAGCTTCCGATCTCTTCAAACGACAGAGCTCGACTCGCTTCTGACTCCCCAGCTACTACTCCTGCTTCCGCTCTGTTGCTTCAAAGACCACATACCACACACACCAAAGATGTTTCCTACTTTCCCTATCGACGATTACCCAGATACATAAATAATAAACTCACATAAACAAACTAAACAATACTACAATATACATCAGTTATGATAATAAGCTTCATCAAAACCTATATACATTTAAAATTTAATACATATTTGAAATTCACTTCTATATGCTACTCGATGAAAGGAGAAATTATAAAAATGCAGTAAATGAAACAGGCAAAATGAAGTACAGACGACTAAGAAATGAGATTGATAGGATGTGCGAAATGGGTAAGCAGGAGTGGCTAGAAGGCAAATGCAAGGATGTAGAAGAATGTTTAAATAGGGGAGAAATAGATACAGCCTACAGGAAAATAAAAGAAATATTTGGAGATAAGGAAAACAGCTCTATGAATATCAAGGAATCTGATGGAAAACCAGTTCTCAGCAAAGAAGGGAAAGCTGAAAGGTGGAAAGACTATAGAGAGAGGCTCTATGAAGGAAATGAACGTAGCGGCTATATTGTAGAAAGGGGAGAAGAAGTAGATGAGGATGAAATAGGAGATACTATACTGAGAGATGAATTTGACAGAGCACTGAAAGACTTAAGTCGAAACAAGTCCCCTGGAGTAGATGATATTCCCTCAGAGCTACTGAAGTCTCTGGGAGAAACAGCCTTGACAAAATTGTTACACCTGGTGTGTAAGATGAGACAGGTGAAGTACCCTCAGACTTTAAGAAAAATGTTATAATCCCCATACCAAAGAAAGCAGGTGCAGACAGGTGTGAAAACTACAGAACCATCAGTTTAATAAGTCATGGTTGCAAAATATTAACACGAATTATTTACAGAAGGATGGAAAAGCTGGTAGAAGCCGACCTCGGGGAAGATCAGTTTGGGTTCAGGAGAAATGTAGGAGCACGAGAGGCAATACTCACTTTACGGCTTATCCTAGAAGATAGATTAAGAAAAGGCAAACCTACATTTCTAGCTTTTGTAGATTTGGAGAAGGCTTTTGACAATGTTGATTGGAATAAACTCTTTCAAGTTCTGAAGCAATCAGGAGTAAAATATAGGGTGCGTAAGGTTATTTACAACTTGTACAAAAACGAGACAGCGGTTGTCAGAGTTGAAGGGCATGAAAGGGATGCAGTGGTTGGAAAGGGAGTAAGACAGGGTTGTAGCCTTTCTCCAATGTTATTGAATTTGTACATTTAGCAAGCTATAAAGGAAAGCAAGGAGAAATTTGGTGAAGGAATTAAAGTTCAGGGGGAAGAATTAAAAACATTACGTTTTGCCGACGACTTAGTAATTCTGGCAGAGACAGCAAAGGATCTGGAAGAGCAGTTGAACGGAAAGGACAGTGTGCTGAAAGGTGCATATAAGATGGACATTAACAAGAGCAAAACTAGGGTAAAGGAGTGCAGTCTAAGGAAATCAGGTGATGCTGAAGGAATTAGATTAGGTAACGAAGCAATAAAGGAGGTAGATGAGTTCTCTTACTTGGGCAGTAAAATAACAAATGATGATCGCAGTACAGAGGATATAAAATGCAGAATTCCAATGGGTAGAAAGCCGTTCTTGAAAAAGAGAAGTTTGTTAACATCGAATATTGATTTAAGCCTAAGGAAGTCCTTTCTGAAGGCATTTGTACGGAGTGTTGCCTTGTATGGGAGTGAGACATGGACGATAAACAGTGCGGACAGGAAGAGGATTGAGGCTTTTGAAATATGGTGCTACAGAAGAATGCTGAAGATTAGGTGGGTGGACCGCGTAACTAATGAGGAGGTTCTGAACAGAATTGGGGAGAAAAGAAATTTCTGGCATACCTTGACTAAAAGAAGGGATAGATTGGTAGGGCACATTCTTAGACCTCAAGGGATTGTGAATTTAGTGTTGGAGGGAAGTGTTTGGGGTAATAACCGCAGAGGAAGACCAAGAAATGGATACAGTAAGCAGACTCAGACAGATGTAGGTTGCCGTTCTTATGTGGAGATGAAGAGACTTGCTCAGGATAGGGTATTGTGGAGAGCTGCATCAAACCAGTCTCCGGACTGAAGTCCACAACAACAACAATGCTAACGTCACAAGATCCCCACATCGGAGTTCAAATGTTCACATGTTTGTTCAGCTTATGGGACTCGACTACGGGGCCATCAGTCCCTAAACGTACAAACTACCTATGAACTACTTAATACTAAGGACGTCACAAATATCCATGCCCGAGGGGGGGATTCGAACCCCCGACCGTAGTGGTCATGCAGACCGTGACTGAAGCGCCTCAGTCCCCGCGGCCACCCACATCGGAGTATAATATCCTTTATGGAGGGATATCGAAACTGGTTTCGTGGAATTCAATCTCCTTAGCAGGAACCAACAACAACAACTGTGACAACAAGGACTGCCGAAACTAGTAGTGAAACAATAAATATTTGTATTAAAGATACGGCTGTTGGTATCCCACTTTCTTGAAACTCGCGACCAGCGGCAGCCCCGGTTCCACCAGCAGTGATGGCTTCAGAAAGTCGCGCTACAGGCCTGGTGAGTCTGCGGCCGGCCGGCGTCCGCGTGATGTGCCGCAGCACAGCACAGTGCTGGCCCACTAGGCCTGCCTGCGCTTGCCTGCGGCCGCCGCGCGCTTACGTCACGGCGCGGGCGCTTGCGACACATCATCTACATGACTCAGGGCGGGCGCGCGTTTCTTCACCCGACAGCAGGCAGGTACCTAGTGGGCCTATCACCACTGTTCCCAGCCTCCGAGCAAGCTGTTGACCCAAGTCTCGGCTAAACCTTTATCCTACTTTTCAGCTCTTCAGTGTCCACTCAAGTCGTTGACACTGGGAAGTTACTCATCGCTGTGATCTAAGTGTACTTCATCTGTTTGTTTTCTTTTGAGGTGGGTTACGTAACAGTTTCACTTTTCTTTACCGAAAATATTCAGTCTTCTTTTCACCTATTTTTTTTTCTTTTTTAATCTCTTAGACCATTTTACTTCGTTTGTGCAACGGAAAGACCATATTGGTATTGGACTTTCGTTATTTTTTTAAATAAAGTGTGATTCAAAAACAATACCTACTTTGCATCCCTATACTTATTAAACTTTAAAACATAAGAATATCCAAATTTACACACATATTTGCGAACCTCTCAAGTTCAGATTACAGATGAAACTTCCTGGAAGATTAAAACTGTGTGCCACAACCGTGACTCGAACCTGGGACCTTTGCCTTTTGCGGGCAAGCGCTCTATCCTGACACGACTCACGATACCGCCTCACAACTTTACTTCCGCCAGTACCTCGCCTCCTATTTTCCAGACTTCACAGAATCTGTCCTGCGAAACTTGCAAGACTAGCTTCTGTGAAATTTGGAAAGTGGGAGGCGAGGTACTGGTGGAAGTAAAGTTGTAAGGCGGGATTGTGGGTCGTGTCGGAATAGCTTAGTCGGTAGAGCCCTTGCCCGCGAAAGACAAAGGTCTCATGTTTGACACCCGGTTCCGGCACACATAATCTCCCAGGGACTTTCACATTAGCGCACACTCCGCTGCAGAGGGAAAGTTTCATTCCAGATTACAGATGTTCAATATGTCCTCCATCAGCGACACAAACAATATCACATCGTTACTCAAATTCCTTCCATACTCGGACAAGCACGTCCCTCGTCACTGATTTTGCGAGGGTGGTTTGATAAGTCTGTAAATTAGTGTGAAAGAGCTGGAGATTTCCCGAACCTGCACTTTTGTTGAAAGCCTGGTAATTCGACGGAAATTACACCAAGTTTCGGACTGTCATTAACTGACTGTTGGCTGCCAGCTGAAGTGGTAACTACATAGTTAGTTCTTTAGGAAGGAGAAATACGAATTTTTTGCGGTCATTAAACATTTTCATTTGAAGGGTTGCACAGCTGCACAGCTCAAATACGAGTTGTATGAGGTTCATGTGGGTTCTGCATCAACAATGAAGACCGTTTACTTTTCGATCAGTGAGTTTAAACGTGGTAGGTGGAGCACACTCCTGTAGGCCCGTTGAAGTCACCACCCGGGAAACAATCGATAAGGTGCATGTTATGGTAATGGAAGATCGAAGATTAAAAGTTCGCGAGATAGCTAACATTGTAGGCATAGCTGAACGAGTGCATTACGTCCTCTATTAAAAACTGGCCATGAAGCAGCTCTGTGCGCGATGGTTGCCGCGCCTAATCAGTTTGGAACAAAAGGAAACGAAAGAACATTTTTTTTCTCAGGATCTCACACTGTTCAGGCGCAATCCACAGGACCTTTTACCCAGATTCAAAACTGTGAATGAAACCTGGATCCACCATTGCAATCCAGAGACCAAACAAAAGACCAAACAATGGACGAAGAGTAGGGAGAGTGGCACCAAAGAAGGCGAAGATTGTTTTGTCAGCTGGAAAGGTGATGACCACTGTCTTTTGGGATTGCCAGAGTATAATCCTGATAGATTATTTGGAGAAAGACAGATCCAAAACTGGGCCCTATTATGCTGCTCAGCTGGATCGTTTGAAAGACAACGTAATTTAAAGACTTCCAAGATTGGCATGAAAGAAAGTGCTTTTCAACAGAACAATGCTCCAATCCACACAACAGCTATCGCAATGCCAAAATTGCGCGTCTTGCGATTCTAACTGGTTCATCTCCCGCCCTGCTCACCAGACGTGTCTCCAAGTGACTTCTACTTATTCCCAAACATGAAAATTTGACTTGGTGGGAAGAAATTTTCATCGAATGAAAAAGTATCCGCCGCTGTGAAAGACTGTTTTACAGAGTTTGCCGATGGGTTGACAAAATTGGAAACGCGCTGGACCAAGTGTATAGCTTTTCATGTCAAATAAACTGAGTTATCGCCTTAATTTTTTATTCTATTTTTTACCAGACTTATCAAACCGCCCTCGTACGTCAAACGGATCCGGTTCTTCAACTCTTCCAGCTTCTGTGGTAGTGGTGGTATATAAACGCTGTCTTTAACGAAATACCCACAGGAAGAAGTCACAGGGTGTCAGATGTGGTTACCATGGAGCTCAACTGAGACATGCTGTCGCCAGTCCCTTGACGAGCAATCCAACGGTTCGGTTCAGTTTCATTCAGATAGACACGCACTTGGCGACTCCGGAGAGGAGGTGCCACGTGTTGTTGAAAAATGGTCTTCGTACAGCTTCGAAAACAATAATTTTTGTAACATAGAGCGATACTGCTCACCATTAAACATGATTTCATCCAAGAATGGGCCCTAATCAAATAAACGAGATATCGCATAAAACACATTGACTTTCGGTGAATCTCCCAATTGTTCAATGACTGCATTTGGGTTCTGTAGGCCCCAAATTCGAAACTTTTGTTTACCTAACAACTAACACGGGAAGTGGCTTCATCACTGAACACGATGAGCTACGCCGCGAAACTGTTATTCAGAAGTTTGTAAATCTATCGGAGCAAACTGCGCGGTCATCAGACCGTAGCTTACAAACTACTTAAACTAAGGTAAACTAACCTTACGATAACACACACACACACACACACACACACACACACACACACACCAATGCCCCAGGCAGGACTCGAACTTCCGACGGCGAGCAACCGCGCGCTCCGCAGCGAGGCGCTTTAGACTGCTCGGCTACTCGACCGCGGCAAAACTGTTATTATTGTCAACAGCATCTCGATAGAAAGTGCAACGCGTTTGCGTTTCTCAGCAGGACCCAGTGATTGTAACAGCCATCACTTGCACGGTTTCATAACCGAAGACGTCACAAAAACACGCCAAATTATTGCTGGTACGGCTAGTTTATTTTGAAGGACTACGTTGGAAAGCAGTTTGAATTCATGCAACATGTTTTCAGGAACAAGAGTGCGGCCAGGACTCTTTCCTTTACATACACATACTGTATCTGCAAAGTGTCGATACCATCTGCGAATGTCCCACACATGTATTTCATTATTTTTTTATATTTTTAAAAAAACATGAGAAAATCTGACAGAGTAGGTGATCGTTGGAACGTAGTAATTAACTAGTCTCCTGAAGTGATTTCATGTTGCCTGCACACGCAAGTACGAAATAGAGGTAAAAAAAAATAAAAAAATAAAAATAAAAGTCCTACTCGGAACTCCATACAGGGAAATAAATAAAGGAATAAATAAAATCCATGAAATACACTACTGACCATTAAAATTGCTACACAAAGAAGAAATCAGATTATAAATTGGTACTTATTGGACAAATGTATTATACTAGAACTGACATGTGATTACATTTTCACGCACTTTGGGTGCATAGATTCTCAGAAATCAGTACCCAGAACAACCACTTCTTGATACGCCTGGGCATTCAGTCAAACAGAGCTTGGATGGCGTGTACAGGTGCAGATGTCCATGCAGCTCAACACGATACCACAGTTCATCAAGAGTAGTGACTGGCAAATTGTGACGAGCCAGTTGCCCGGCCACCATTGAACAGACGTATTCAATTGGCGAGAGATCTGGAGAATGTGCTGCCAGGGTAGCAGTTGAACATTTTCCGTATCCAGAAAGGCTCGTACAAGACCTGCAACATGCGGTCGTGCATTATCCTGCACAAATATAGGGTTTCGCAGGGATCGAATGAAGGGTAGAGCAACGGGTCGTAATACATCTGAAATGTACCGGCCACTGTTCAATGTGCCGTCGGTGTGAAAAAAGTTGATCGAAACGTGTAATTAAAAAATGTTCAAATGTTTGTATAGCTTATGGGACTTAACTACGGGGCCATCCGTCCCTAAACTTAGAAACTACTTATGGACTAGCTAATACTAAGGACGGCACAAATATCCATGCCCGAGGGGGATTTATAACCACCGACCGTAGTGGCCGTGCAGACTGTGACTTGCGCGCCGCAGACCGCTCGGCTACCGCGGTCGGCAGACTTGTAACCAATGGCTCCCCATAACATCACGCCGGGTGATACGCCAGAATGGCGATGACGAATACACGCTTCCAAAGTGTGTTCACCGCGATGTCGTTAAACACGAATGCGACCATCGTGATGTATACAGAAACTGGATTCAAAAATGTTCAAATGTCTGTAAATCTATCGGACCAAACTGCGTGGTCATCAGTCCGTAGCTTACAAACTACTTAAACCTAGGTAAACTAACCTACGGACAAACACACACACCCATGCCCCAGGGAGGACTCGAACCTCCACGGCGAGCAACCGCGCGCTCCGCAGCGAGGTGCTTTAGACCGCTCGGCTACTCCACCGCGGCGAAACTGGATTCATCCGAAAAAATGACGTATTGCCATTTGCGCACCCAAGTTCGCCTTTGCGTTCACAATCGCAGGCGCTCTAGCCTGTGATGCAGCGTCAAAGGTAATCGCAGCCATGGTCTCCGAGCTGATGGTTCTTGCTGCTGCAAACGTCGTCGAACTGTTCGTGCAGGTAGTTGTTGTCTTGCAAACGTCCCCATCAGTTGACTCAGGGATTGAGACGTGGCTGCACAATCGGTTACGGTCATGCGGATAAGGTGCCTGTCATCTCGATTGCTAGTGTTACGAGGCCGTCGGAATCCAGCACGGCGTTCCGTATTGCCCTCCTGAACCCACCGTGTCCATATTCTGCTAATAGTCACTGGATCGCGACCAACGAGAGCAGAAATGACGCGATACGATAAACCGCAATCGCGGTAGGCTACAATCCGACCTTTATCAAAGTCGGATACGTGATGATACGCATTTCTTCTCCTTACGCGAGGCATTACAACAACGTTTCAGCAGGCAACGACGGTCAACTGCTGTTTGTGTATGAGAAATCGGTTAGGAACTTTCCTCATGTTGGCGCCACCGGCGCCTACCTTATGTGAATGATCTGAAAAGCGAATCATCTTCTTCCTGTCGGCTAAATTTCACGTCTGTAGCACATCTTGATGGTGTAGCAATTTTAATGGCCACGAGTGTAATTTATTTAAATTATATTAATTGAAATAAAGCACACCTTTTGTATAGGTGTTTGTTTGTTTATTAGTTGATTGTTGGTGATTAATTCATTCTTAGTTATTTTTTATTAGGTTTTGTCATTATAATTTCAATAAATTTTTATTCTGATTTAAGAATGGTTGGTTATTATATTGGTGTTGATTTTAATCTTTTATATTGGTTTTGTTGAGTTTTAGGATTTTGTTGCGATAGTAGTGGCCGTCATGTAACTTGACCAAGTCTGGCACACACAAGGATTTGAAAAGAACCACAGGCCACCGCCACGAAACGTAAAGGAAACATTCTCACTACAGCCGGTGTGAAGTCTCCTGCATGCACTTTGGAGAATAACAGAAACTAAAATATCGGAACCACATGGAGCACAAAATCCTCTTCACGGGATTACGTTAAACCATATGAAGGGAGAAGCTAAGTAAAATCTAGCAAAGACACTGAAATTCGGAGGATCACTTTCGTACCTCAACCTGAAACGTCTTCACACTGTAATCACGAAATGCCAGTTCACAGTCCGCCCCGCGTAGCTCAGACGACAGCGTAACTCATTACCACGCAGGAGGCAGGATTCGATTCCCGGTAGCGGACTAGGTGTTGTGAGTTGTCCTCATCAACATTTTCATCATCAACATGCAGATCGCCGAGTGGCGTCCCACACGGAACTACCGGCCAAAAATGCCGTACGATCATTTCACTACACGTCGCAAACTCTAGATCAAAAAATGAATTCATCTGTGGAGTAGCCATTTTAAGCATGTGACGGTTACCAAGAAAAACAGAGGACGACTAACATCTACCGGCTATTAATTTCTGAAGAAGGCACTCCCAGTAGATGACGAAGCCTGGTAAAATACATTTTATGTCTGTGACCGAGGGTTGTCTTGCTACCATTTGACATGTTGATAATGCCGCGAGACACCACGTAAACCGACTGCCGACGTGGCGCAGGGGATAGCGTCACCGCTGCGGTGCTGAAGGTCACCGGTTCAATCCCGCCCTCCGGCAAAAATTTATTTCCTTGTAATTAACAATTCCAGAATTTTCTACATCTTTCTTATGTTCACTTGTGAATTCTACTTGTTAATTATGTTAACTGTTCTTCTAATTTCTGGTACATTCTGTCTATATATGAATAGCAGAGCACTCTGTCCGAGAGGCAGTTCGTACTGCGTGTATGTTAAGTTCGCAATAAACCTGCTTTCATTATAAGTGCTGTGTTCAGTTGTTAAGACTGCTTCCATTTTAACGTGACAATATACTAAGCATTACAGTTTTTCTTAGAAGCTAACCAATATGTATTTTTATAGTAAAGGAATAAGCTAAAAGAAAAAGGGTTTTACCAGCTGAAACAATCATCTGATAAAACAGTCAAAACATATTGTGCATAATCATTTGTAAAATGCTAAATATTTTAAAAACTTTTATTTAAAGACATTTTTTTTTTTTTTTTTTTTTTTTTTTTTTTTTTTTTTAAGGTGCCGGACCGATATTGAACACATGCTCATTGTCAGCAATCATAGATTTTGATTTGAGTCTTTATAGATGGAGATGGGGATGTTTCAAGCGCTTTCTCATAATAACATTAGTAAGGCTATGAAGATATTGACACTGTAAATTAAAAATTTTAAAACCAAGCAACCGTGTGTTCAAATGTCGTTCGTCATCTACATGATCTGTATGATTCTGTATAACAGAAATAAAGCCTTCAAGTATCGGCGGAAGGCACTTCTGTACGTTTTTGAACGTGTGTGTGTGTGTGTGTGTGTGTGTGTGTGTGTGTGTGTGTGCGCTGTTTTTAAAGTGCTTCGAGTACACTTCAGGGTATGCATGATTCAAAACACACAAATGCTCGACAACGCGCGCCAGGGAGAGTTGGAGAGAAATTCAGAGAGAAAGAGAGAGGGGGAGAGAGGGAGAGAGGGAGAGAGAGAGAGAGATGGGGGGGGGGGCTTTAATAACTCAGCAATTCGGTTGCAGTAGGATGGAAATATTGTGTTGGGATTAAGGGAGGAGTTCGTGGCAGTTCTCCGTACCACAGCCAGATGTAAAGTGAGAATGTGAGAAAAAAATGGTCGGAAACAGGACGCTGCAAGATGGGAATGCAAAATAGAAAATGAAATGGTCAGAAGACGAATGATAAAGATAAGAAATATGGTGCTTAATAATTTTCACTGATACAACAGAACGGCTATTATTCGTCACGGTAGCAGGGAGAACAGTGTTTTGGAAAAATATTCCTTTCTGTCGCTTCATTGACGAAGGTGATTGCATTTACTGATAAGAAATAAATAAAAGACGAACTGTAGTCACATTTTAAACTAATGGCCTGCGTATAGATGTGTTTGGTCTTACATCCGGTAAGAAATGGAATGCGATTTCCACTTTAGGATGTAAGAGCAATGATACAAAAGCTTACATGACAAATTGTACTCTGTTCTAAGGCGCTCATGCGACTGTGTGACGTTTCAATTGATTGCTGCCTTACTACTCACTTGTGCACAAAATGTACCTGCAGTATTATATCTTTGTATTAAAATTTTAAAATATGCCGGATTGCGCATTACATAAAAAAAATTGTTACTTCCTTGCTACATGCGCTATATACAACAAATTTTACATGCCGTATCCACATATGCCGTTCAGGGGATATGACGTCATAAATATCAGATGCGTAAATAAGTACTGCATCCCGTTTGACACTTGACAGACTAGTACAATTATAACGAACATATGCAAAGGTACACTAATGGATGGTATTGAACATAGTATTATAACGTGTCATATTTAATAATAAGTTTGTAAATGACATACAATTATAATCAAATCTAAAAGAACATATAAAATAGACAGGCAGATGCTGTGCCACGTAATGCAAGCATTGAGTCATAAGGATGCAAGGTGTGTGCAGTTATGTAGTACAGGCTATATGAAATTATATTAAATGTGGATACAGCATTCACTCACAGGAAGTACTGTAATACAATTTTGCCATGGACGTAATCTAGTTAGTTATATCTTTAAATAAACTGAATATAACATGTTCAAGTCTAAAAGAAGATAGCATGAAACAGACAACTAGACCTGAGGCTACAATCATTACATGGCCCAGTATCTGCCTGTCTATATCATGCACTGCTCTTTTGGACTTGATTATAAAATGTTAATTGTAGGTCATTTATAAGCTTATCGATACGTATTATTAAGCATGCTACGTTATAATATGTTCAATACCATCCATGTGTGTACCTCTGCATATGTTCATTATAATTGTACTAGTCTGTCACAGGATAACATTCTACAATATTCCCTAAAATTACGTTTTTATGCATATTTCATTTGCCTTACTTTATACTTTGACAAACAATGGTTGTTATGAGACATATTTGTTTATTGTTTTCATGGTCCAAGCTGTTATTTTACGTAATGTTTACATAACACTCTCTGAATCAGTCGCCATGACACCTCATCGCCGGCCGCGGTGGCCGAGGAGACTGAGGCGCTCCCAGTCACGGTCTGCACGGCCACTACGGTCGGGGGTTCGAATCCCCCCTCGGTCATGGATATTTGTGCTGTCCTATTCATAAGTAGTTCGTAAGTTTAGGGACTGGTGACCCCGTAGTTAAGTCCCATAAACTATACAAACATTTGAACATTTTTTGACACCTCATCAAAGATATACCCTATGATGGCGGTCAAATATATACCTTTTTCACTCCATGAATACTTCGATCTCTGCAAAGTTTATCAGATCAACTATGTAGTTATCAATCAGCCTGTTTAATTTTGTATGTATCTTCTCGATGACACTACTATGTTATGTCATATTTCATTGTAACTTGTGTATAATTCATGATTGTAAAATTTTTAATAGACTCTTCAGATGATGGATAATATCCGAAACCGGTAAAGTTTTAAATACAATAAACAGCTGATGGTCGACTATGCATTAAAAAAAAAAAAAAAAAAAAAAAAAAAAAAAAAAAAAAAAAAAAAAAAAAAAAAAAAAAACAGATGTAAACCTTATGCCATATAAATATTACTTGCACTCTGGGTAGAAATATTGTGCAAGTTAGACACATAAACCTCCTATTGGAGGTACAAGGTTCAGGTTATTTGTGCTACATTGGCATACAAGGTGTATCATACTGACTGACGTTAGCCCATTACGCAGAAGATACTCGATCGTAGGAAGAACAAAATGTATGACTATACATGGGCTCCAAAATGCTTCATCTTCGATACTATGAAACAAATCTCTTCTATTGCAAGTATTTGCTTTTCTCATGTTCGGTGTAAGTAAAATGAACCAAAACATATGGGAATGCCTAAGATAGGTGAGTACTGGTTCGCTACTTGAGATGTGTTTTATCATAGGAATGATGAACATGTGCACACGGTCTTAAGGAGGTATGCCTGTCCAATTACTATGTCATAACGTGGGGTGTGAAGGGGGAGAGGAGGTGCACAGACAGAGACGGTGAAGATGAACACAAATAAGGGGAGGACCAATTAGAAAGAGGGAGAGAGAAATGTTCTGCAAGAGGGAAGATGATGGACAGCACTGGTTGGGGAATATGAAGTAATGGTGGAAGTGCATATAGACCGAAATAAGTTAGGAGGAAACTAACCTGAAAGGGATCAGGATATGAAACTAGAGAGTAGGTGGTTAAAAAGAGGGGTTGAGGAGGTGATAAGGGAGGAGGACCAGACAAAGAGGGGATTGCCTGACGAATAGAGAGAGGCCTATCACATTGTGTGTCAGACATTAAGCATGCTGAAACTTCCTGGCAGATTAAAATTGTGTGCCGGAACCGGGACTCGAACCTGGGACCTTTGTCTTTCGCGGGCAAGCGCTCTACATAAAGGAAAAGGTCCCAGATTCGAGTCCCGGTTCCCGCACACAATTTTAATCTGCCTGGAAGTTTCATAGCAGCGCAATCTATGCTGCAGAGTGAAAGTTTTATTCTGAAAACATCCCTTAGGCTGTGGGTAAGCCTTGTCTCCACCATATCCTTTCTTCCAGGAGTGCTAGTCGTGCAGTTTTTGATGAGAGCTTCTGTGAAGTTTGGAAGTGGGAGGCGAGGTACTGGCGGAAGTAAAGTAGTGAGGCGACATAGTGAGTCGTGTCGGGATAGCTCAGTCGGTAGAGCTCTTGCCCGCGAAAGGCAAAGTGCACGTTCGAGTCCCGGTTCCGGTCCACAATTTTAATATGCCTGGAAGTTTCATATCAGCGCACACTCCGCTGCAGAGTGAAAGTTTCAATCATTAAGCATGCTGGACAATGATAGGCTCGCTAGGTAGTTATAAAATAAATCTGCAATTAATTAACGACACGATTATGAACAATATTTTGTTATTATCAAAATTTTAGATGCTTTATACGATGGTAATAAGGAACTGTATACAGACTTTGTTAAATTTTACTTATAGTATAATGAGAGTTTTCCTAAAACATTGATAAATATAGTAGGGTGAATATATCAAAAAAGAAAGCAAATAGTGTCATTTTTATCAATAAAATCTCTTCAGCTGGTAACTTTATGGAATTTCTATTTTCACAGTTCCGATAATGCAATGTCATCATCTTCAGACTCCTACTCAGCATACAAATTTTGATATGTCTAATTGCATGCTGTAAACAGGATCTGTATTCGTTAACTAGTACGTTGGTACATATATGTGTGACTCGCCTAATAATAATCAGGCAGGTCGTTCAGACGTATCGTCTTGTTAGTTAACGAATATGGACCGTGTTTACAGGATGACATTATCAGAATTTATGTGCTGAGCAAGGGCCTCAAAATGATAATATAGGATTATAATAACTCAAATGTTCAAATGCTTGTAAAGTCTATGGGACTTAACAACGGGGTCATCAGTCCCTAAACTTACAAACTACTTATGAACTACTTACAACTAAGGACGACACAAATATCCATGCCCGAGGGGGGATTCGAACCCCCGACCGTAGTGGCCGTGCAGACCGTAACTGGAGCGCCTCAGTCTCCTCGGCCACCGCGGTCGGCTTATAATAACTGTTCAAATTGATAGGTTCATGGCATTACAGCTGAAGGTGTTTCATTCATAACATTGATATTGCAGTCGTTGTGCCAGATCATCTTAATTCAAGACGAACATACAAAGACCAAATAGTATCCTGGTACAAGATTAGCAACATACGAGTGGAACGTGTGACATGTAGGTATAATTGTAGGGAGCGGTATAAAATAAGATGAACGCGTAAAATATGCAAAAAGTAGGGGGAATGAAGCACTTCGCTTTGTTGGGAGGTCTGTGTAGTGGATGTACACTGGATGATGTATAACGGCGCCAGTGAGTACAATTATAGAATGCTGCTCTATCGTTTGGACTCCTAAATAGGCGATGAAAAACAAACTCATAGATGCGCAGTATGACCGCAAGTGTAGCTGAAAAGTTATTTAAAAAATCTAACTAAAAAAGGTTGCTTGAAATTTCCGCTACCAGTCACGACTATGATTTAAGTATTAAATGATATTTAATAGCAACATGTTTCGACGCTGTGCATCATCATCAGGTAACAGGCATACGAAATATATTATGAAGGTATACATTAATCTATATTGACGACATCTGGATGTTTGTAGCAATGAACATTCCTGTTGAGCAGCTCCCTTCCTCGTTTGACTGAGTGCATAGCAGTAATGCTTCAGGAATTGATAGCCCCACAACACAACACTTTTCGACACGATTTCACTCACAAGGCTGACACACTAGACAATATGGTGGTCAAAACAAAAATCGAAGTTCGTTTCACGAAACGTTGGCTCTTTATGGATCTCAGTCCTTCGCACTTCGGTTTCGACCTCACCAGAACTCTGCCAGAACCATTTTACCGGTTTACCATGATACGTCCGTTCTCAGGGAACAGACGTTGTTGATGATCAGCAGCTATAAATGTTAAATATTTAACATTTATAGCTGCGGACCATCAACAACGTCTGTTATCATGGTAAATATGACAGCCAAGACAGGCTAAAGATGGTGTAGTATGTCTCTCCCCTTCCCGGAAATCACTGCTAAATGCGTGCGAGCACTAAGGGAAGTAGACAACTGTAACATATGGAAGTTTGGGTCTGGCCGGGAAGCATGTCCGGGTGGCCGACTGGTTAAGGCGACCGCTCGCGAAAAGCGGGAGACCCGGTTTTGAGTCCCAGTCAGGCACAAATTTTCATATGTTACAAAATAATTGACCAACTTAAGAAGAGCTGCTAAAGTCGGAAATTCTCACAAATTGCGAAGTAATGAATGTGCATTTTACCGGTGATTGTATACTCTGAAGCCTGTTAAACGTATCCCATTTCAACCATACCATCGTTGAAAAAGGGTTCGATTACGAACTGCGCTGCCGCTCCCATCGTAGGTTCGAGTCCTCCCTCGAGCGTGGGTGTGTGTTGCCCTTAGAATAAGTTTCTTTAAGCAGTTTGCAAGTATAGGGACCGATAACATGAGGGATTTCGTCCCTCGGCTTTACAAAAATTTGAAGATTTACAGAGCGTTGTAGGGAAGCATGTTGGTTGTTACCCGCAGCAGTAGTCAAGAGTAACATCTTCCACAAATCCCTTTCGTTGTGGTAAGAGGTTCTGGCCCCCAGTTAGTGTGGAGAAACAAAGCGGAACACACTACACACCACAGAATGTTAAAGAACGTTGTCGTATGGCATATGCTTATAGTGTTAGCAAGTATTACACACAATGACCTATTCGCCCTGCACGTCTTTATAAGTGATGTATGTTACTGCAGTTGTGCAGGGAGCTTATTCTGGATACGGTAGGTCCCGCCTTTCTGTTTAAACACGGCAACGACCGCCCATACAGGATTGCTGCGTTGTCGAAAAGAATAGAAATGGAAGATATTCATCGAACTCACCGGACTTAGCCGTATAGAGTTTGCTTAGGATACGTGCAGAAATTCTAAGTGTGCTTGTTGAAGGATTACGTCCTACCAACTGTATAGTATCTTCTAATTTTTTAATTTTTTTTTATGTTTAAGATGAGGTGCGTAGCGGTTGACCACGAACAATTCTAAAAGAACGTTTCCAATCGGTTGGTGCTCTTGCAGCAGCGATAGCTATCAGGCGCAACATTCTGATGGACAACCACACCATGTCTCCCGTTACCCAACACATTGTGCCACGAATCCTGTACTAAGACTAACGTGATGTTCGTACGACGATTTATGATGACCCCATCAGTTGTGCCGACATTGATCCGATGTTTCTAAATGTTCAAAAGTTTGTAAATCTATCGGACCAAACTGCGTGGTCATCAGTCCGTAGCTTACAAACTACTTAAACTAAGATAAACTAACCTAAGAACAACACACACACTCATGACCCAGGGAGGACTCGAACCTCCGACGGCGAGCAAGCGCGCGCTCCGCAGCGAGGCGCCTTAGACCTCTCGGCTACTCCACCTCGGCGATCCGATGTTTCTCAACCGGATAATAACTGCAGACGAAACCTGATGTTTCCTTTACTATCCGCAACTAAAACGACCATCAGCCGCGGTGGAGTAGCCGAGCGGTCTAAAGCGTCTCGCTGTGGAGCGGGCGGTTGCTCGCCGTGGTGGTTCGAGTCCTCCCTGGGGCATTGGTGTGTGCGTGTTGTCTTTAGGTTAGTTTACCTAGGTTTAAGTAGTTTGTAAGCTAAGGGACTGATGACCACGCAGTTTGGTCCGATAGATTTACAAACATTTTTGAGCCAACCAGTCTTGTGGGTGCCTATCCTACAGGCGTCAACTCTCAGAACTTATTGACTACATCACGTGGATTGATGTGGAATTTTCTTTCGGTCCTGACACCACACCACAAGTTGAAGAAGTCGGTCGCTGAAATGGCGCCACTCAAACAGAGTGTTTAACTCACTCGGCAACGTTCTCATTTCGTCTCTAATTAATTACTTTCCTCTTTCTTGTGGCGGGATTTCCTTGACGCCCGACATTCCTTTGCCCCCTTACTCCCTTCCCTACTCGTCATTCTCACCTTACCACCTTCTCCCCCACCTGTTCCTCGTCCTCCGGCGTCCCCTGAAGACGCACTCTGCCGGCCCTGACGTATGGCGGCGCGGCTGCGGCAAATGAAGGCGGCGTTATTATGGCGAGACGCTGGGGCATTCTGGCTAATGAAGGTCCCGGGAGGGCCCGATTATGCGCGCTTAAGCATTTTAAGGAGGCCGCTCCGTAATCCCGGCCGGGAAGAAAATTAAATCTCCTCTCCAGGCCTGGTTACACGGAGCCTGGGCGGCGTTTCGTCCCACGCGCGTGCTGCTGGGGTCTCAGGCCCATCAACTACTTTTATCGCCGCAGCCTCAGACGTCCGGCACGAAGGCCATTCCCGTGGACAACTGTTGCGCCTGCTTCCACCAGTCTGCACGACAATGTTTAACTCACCAGGAATCGCGGCTTCCCGCTCCCGTGTGAAGCGGTTTACAGACTAACGTTCCCATAATTAAAGCAAAAGAACTGCTATAGTCCTCTGCAGAACTCACGATGAAACTATACACACTGTCAACAGCTGACCGTTACTGTACGGGACAGCATGCCAATCAGCGTAACCGCGGTGGAGAGGCCGAGCGGTCTAAGGCGCCTCGTTACGGAGCGCGCGGTTGCTCGCCGTCGGAAGATCGAGTCCTCCCTGGGGCATGGGTGTGTGTGTGTGTGTTTGTCCTTATCATGTAGTGAAGGCTTTCACGACCGGCTGAAATAATTACTGTTGAATCTTCCGGGTTATATGGTCGTGGTCGAAGAAACATATCTGCTCCTGACGTTTCGTCCAGAGCTGCGCTGGACATCTTCAGAGGTGTTACTGGTAGCGGTGAGTTTGCAAGACTCACCGCTACCAGTAGCACCTCTGAAGATGTGCAGCGCAGCTCTGGACGAAACGTCAGGAGCAAATATGTTTCTTCGACCACGACCATATAACCCGGAAGATTCAACAGCAATTGTTTGACCTTAGTTAAAACGCAGTTAAGTCCCATAGATTTACAAACACTTGAACAATCAGCGTACCTGGAGACGTTATGGTCACCGCGATCGCGCACCTTCGTGACGTCAACTGTTGTTTCTACCGCCGGGCCGCGGTGGATTTAAAAAAAAAAAAATAAATAAAAAAATAAAAAATAAATAAATAAATAAATAAATAAATAAATAAAAATAAAAATAAAATTAAGTGTTTGTAAATCTATGACACTTAACTGCTTGGTTAATAGTCCCTAGCTTACAAACTACTTAAACTAAGGTAAACCAATCTAAGAACAACACAAACACACACCCATGTCCGAGGGAGGATTCGAACCTCCACGGCGAATGGCCGCGCGCACCGCACCATAGCGCCTCAGTGCGCACGGATTATTCTGCCGCGGCGTCGCATGGTGTGGCCTGCTCGCTCTCCAGATTTGAGTCCCATGGAGCATGTTTGGAATGCACCAGGGAGAGGAGTTGTATCCCGTCAGTATCCACCGACCAGTTTCCAACACTTACTGAAGACCTACCTGAAATTTTGCGGCCCAGTAAGCAGCCTGTTACTTTCTACTGCTGATCCCATCGTCTAATGGTATTTCTATTAGGCAGGACTTTAATGTGTACTCGACGGTATTCACGCTGAACACGTGCAAGGGATTCAGATTTAGCAAGCCGTACAGTAGACTAACCTTTCCTCTACGACATTTTTTTTCAACCTGTGGGTCGTGATCCCCAGGAGAGTCGCAAAGACTTGCTCGAGGGGTCGCCGTCACACGAGGAAGTACTTGCACCATTTAACAGCCAGACCAGTGCACAAAGGGTTCCATAATCCTATACATATTATAAATGCGAAAGTTTGTATGTTTGTTACCGCATCACGTTAAAACTACAGCACTGATTTAGATGAAATTTCATATAGAGATTTCTTATGTCTTGGATTAGGACATAGGCTACTTTTCAAAATGTTTATTACATGTTATTTATTTCAAATATATCCATAGAAAGACGTAACGATTGTAAGAAGCTTCTAATATAAAAGCAGAAGTGCAGTGTAGGGTTTGTCATGTTAAAAAAAAAAAAAATGTTTAGCCGCGAGGGTTAACGCGTCATGTTATAAATATTCGTTTTTTGGGCAATGGTTCGTGTCCTGCCATAGTGAATTTTTTTTCTTCGTTATTGTTATCTTTTTTACTTTCGAATATAAAAAAAGATTCTTGGATACTGCCAAAACGGCTTAACTGATATATAATTACATACACAAGAAATCTGAATGTTGGCGTTCATGCCGCATTCATTTTCATTTGTTGTAACAAATGAAGGAAGTATGTATATAAATTGAAGACTTTAAATAAAATATGCTCTAAGTACCATGGCAAGAAAAACATTGACGTTTTGTGTAGAATGGGATCTAGATACCTATTTTGTGTACAAAACTCGAACTGCTACGTAAAAGTAGCGTACGTAAACTGCAACGAAAGTAATAGCAAATGCACTCAACAGATGGCAGGCGGTACGCTGCAGTTAACATATGAAACGTTGTGTGTTCCGGCCAACTGCAACGATATATATTAATTAAGGTGAATGTCTGTTCGGTGTACGCTTATCACGTACGAATGACAAGACGCAGAGACTTAAATATTTGTACCGTTACTAATTTATACCTGATGAACGTTTTAGCCACGGTTTTATAGCCATCTGATAATTATTTAGCAATTTGAAGAATATAACGTGAAATGCGGAACAAGAATTACTCTTTGAAAATTATATTTACTCTTTGAAAATTGTTTTATTGGTTGCATTGTGCTTGAGGGTTGATAATGATAAAAGGGTGGAGTATATTGGAATGGAAAGTTATCGGTGTATATAAAATTATACGTGTATGTGTGTTAATATTTCGCTCTGCAGCGAAAACTACATAACACAATCAAATGGTCTGAGTGTAATTGTTGTCCGAAGTCTCCCGTTGTACATCATACCAGTTCCATGCCGATAGCTATAAGGGGGTGGAAGATATGGTGGTTTAAAGTCGTCAAATTACAAAAAAATTCGGACTGAAGGCTAGCGATGACGATTGCGACTCTATATCAACGACGTTACATACAGCGAAACGTGATCCCACAGACCATATCTTTGGTCTATGTGTGCTACAATGTCTTCAGCTCTTTCTCTGTAAGGATAAACGTACGAATAAGGAAATACAAGAATAAATAAATAAAGCAGTAAAAATATTTTTTTAAATACATCTCTTTAAAAATCGATTAAACGTTTCGCGCATTACATCAAGTGATCGATCTGTGATATTATTAAAATCATTATTTTTGAATTTCGTGATCGGTTTCTTCGAAACGAGTGCATTTTTACCTGTGATTGGATCTACACTACTTACGTTCCTGATAAATAGATAATCAACCAACACGCCAGCGGAGCCGCGGGTTTAAGCTAGTACAAAAATAAAGGCCTAATAAAAGAGAAATTTAGTTTTTGTTAAAATTATATAATTCCTTAACATTAATTATGAATTGAATAACCTATTAATCTGTGACCATAAACAGTGAATATGACGCACGTAAACAATCAGTACAGGGCACTACGTTTGCCTTGCTTTGCTCTGCCTACAGTTTGTATCAAATTATTCAGTTTGTGTCCTGCTTGTATTACATAGTTCACAGATGATATCTGCTTAAAAGCTGTCTCTATTGTGTGGGGATGTGATCTGATGACGGTTCGTGATAGTTGTAAAGGACATTTTTTAAATGACGGCTTTAACGGTACTCGTGTTTTAATCTAATATTGGTTTTCTTCTTTTTCAGGTGAGTACCCAAAATTGAATGCCTCTGCGCCATCCAAGTCTTACCTGGTGAGTTCAGTTTGTTTTCTCGTTCCACGACGATTTTCAAAGTCCTACATCTCGGAACAGTGCAGAAAACTGTACCACTATGCAGTGAAATGTGTAATTTAAAAGCAAATTTCTTACGAGATGCTGAACTTCCTGTTTATATCCTGAATTACATTCGGCCCTGAGAATATTCCACTTTGTGAAAAGAAAAATGGGTATGTTGGTAAGTCTATACCTGCAGTAAGTAGTCTGTACATGGAGGTGGAGCCTGTAAGATGCCAGGGCGAGATGTAAATAGTTCTGTGTTATTTACAATCGCTTTCTCCGGTTTATAGGGGTTGTACAAGAAGCTAACACTGTGCGTACCTGCCAACGTTTACGGTTCATCCGAAAAATTTATGGATGTTACAGCATTTTACGGTTTTACGCATTGACTGTGTCGTTTTACGACTTCGAAGGCAAAAATTTGAAACATTAACATTTGATAATCATTCCATTTCCGTACAATCGATTGTTTGCGTGGGTCGAAGTCTGCGGTAGAGGATAACAAGTTCTATGATAAAGATTGATGCTTTTAAGAGTGTGGTGTTTGTGTCGTCATTGGAGTTGAATTTGAAGTAGGGATAATAGTTCACCCATGTGGATCTTGGGTTTCTACAGGCTCTGCACTACAAACTCAAAGAAGTGATCATTAGTTGTTGTTAGTATTCAGACCTAGAAGATAATGATCGATCTCCTGGATACAGAAAAATTCATTTTTTTTCATCAAGGGGACAGTACTTTTGAATCTACTGCTTGTAACTACATCAATAAGTTTGCATTCAGGGTTTGACAAAATCGAAGATACACACAGTTTTCATCCATTCGTTTTTCCTTGGAAACGTTTCCTGTGTTGTTATGCGAGGAAGAGAATGAGACTACAGATAACATGGTGAATGAGATTCGGAGGCAGTTCAGCTCTTCACGTAGATGATAGTGTGGTTTCAAATCAAGGTGCTGCAGATGATTCCAGTTGGACACCAATGCCAAGAATGCGTGGAACCGAAGGACTTTCTAGCAATTCGGTTGTACTTAAATAGTGCTCTCTTTTCTTACCACAACCCATAGCAGTGCAAAATGTGAACGTGTTGTCAACCTTGTGAAGAAAAATAGGATAGACTTCAAATCATCCATGTCCAATCAATCTCCTGAGTCTTTGTATTTTGGAAAGCAATAGTTCTGGTACCTGTTAAGACAAAACATTTTCTCAAGACATCTTGCAGGAAGCTAAGAAGATCACGAATATGACTTCAAAGTCGAACTAGCTTGTGATTTGCGGTGTGTGTTACATCTTGAATCTGTTAAGTTAAACTAATTTTATCAAAGCTAGACTTAAAAGTCTCGAGGGAGTTTCCTCGATCGTCATATAAATAAAATTTTTGAATATACGTCTCCAGATCGCTTTTATTTTGTAGAACATGACCGGTTTGGGGATAGCTGCCTATTTAAGATCTATTTTATGAAGTTACAGAGTAGCCTGTCGCGTGATGAAAGAGTCTTCACAGTCGTTACTGTGTTTAGAATTTTAAACTAATTTTATTGCGCAAAGCGTTTTTCATCTATGGCATATCTGCTTATTTTATCAAAGAAGTCTTATTATGCATGTTCAAAAACCAATATTCATCATGGCTGCTGCAATTTAACACGGATTTCTTCTCGATTGTTACGTTGATCTGGAAAATTTGGCCTAGGATGTTATTAGATACCCAAAAGTATTATAATTATTATTATTTCCATGAAACCGTAGTATGTTGGCTTCGTCTGACTTTTTGTTGCGCGTGATTTTTACAAATAGCACTTTTCAAAAGCTGGTAGGTATGAGTGTGATAACGAACAAGTTCGGAAATTAATATTTTACTCATATATGGGCTGGATAAACAGAAACGACAAATATTGTTTTTCTCGGAGATGATATTATTGACAGAGGTGGTTACCTTTACAAATTTTCAATACAATCGCCCCCCGTTATTTAGGACATTTTGCCAAATGTCTGGAAGGCGTCGATTACCACCTCATGATAAATTGTTAATTAAGTCAATTAACAGCTTTTGTGCAGTAATGCTACGGTTGTTTACAGTGGTCGCAATCTTCTTGTATGACTTCGTCACATATCCAAATATTACTATCTCAGAAAAAGAGTTATCACTATCATAATATTATTTTTAGTCCATACATAACAATACCTTTTTACTACTGGGTCATAGCAGTTTTCTGCTGGTAACGAATTTTCAGTGCAGTATTATTTTTAATCAACTGATATCAATACTTTGCTGCTAGTTCAGGGTTTCAATATCCTTCCGAAGTAATCCGATGTTTATGAGGACCCTTGAAATATTAAGAAGTGATACATCAGCTATGATGGTTTTATACTCGCAGAATACGTCACTTCAAATTACGAATTTTCGTTTGTAATTCTTGACAACAAAACAATATATCAATTAAGTGTGGTCATAAAGTTTTTTTTTCAGTTTTTATTCGTTTCCGCTATGCAGATTTCACCAGATGTGAATGGCTGCGCAGATCGTAGATACATCTAAGAAAGAAAATTAAATACTTGGCCTTTGGAATTAGTTTCATTAGGGGCTGGGCCTGGGGGGGGGGGGGGTATTGGTCGCCTGGGATCGCGCGTTCAAAAACGTTGAGAAACACTGCGGTACAGTATCCATATACAGACTGAAATGTGCTACGTAAATTAAAATATATATCTTAATATAGGCTAATGTATAGGTTTTTGTGCCTATATCTCACTCTGCAGTCAAAACTGCATCTCCCAAATGTTTGTATGTGGTAGTAGGTACCAGTCTCCCATTGTGCACTATAGTGGCAGACGGTTGATGTCGATAAGGGGGTGGAAGATATGGGAGTTGAAAGCTACCGACGTATATAAAATTCTACGTGTGGGTATCCATTTTTTGCTCTTCTCCAAAAATACACTATGGTGACGAACGATCCCTCTGTGTTGTTTTAGTACAAAATCTCCCGTTGTACACCACAGCAGTTTCGTGTCGATAGCTCTAAGAGGGTGGAAGATATAGTGGTTGAAAGTCGTCAGCTTATATAAAATTCGAACTGAAGACCATCGATGACTTTTGACACTATAATAGCAAAGAGGTTATATACAGGGTATAGTGATGTACATTCTTGAGTTTTTTTCTCCAACAAGCGTACGAATAAAGAAAAATAAGTGCATATTAAAACTACCAACAAAAATAACAAAGCGTAAGAAAGAAATATCGTATTCTCGATCCGTTTCTAAATGACAGAAAACGGCGCTGAAAAGTGAATCTACGGACGATACATACTTGAAATTAGTGGACGTTGTTTATCTTACAATGTAGGCATCACCGATTTTTCGATATATCCATCCCTACTGAACCGTCGTTTGAGGTGAAGACAACGTGTTCAGTTCTTGTACATATACATAAACAGAAACTGACACAATACGTCGAATTAAATATAACTGAATTTGAAATAGTGTAATTTTGTTTACACCCTTCATGAAGTTACTCCCCGCACTCGGTGCTGTGAAGATTATTATTTTCCTGTTTTACGAGGCTTATCACGCTGGTATGTGTGAGACCACATCGAAATGAATGATTTTTTTTTCAGTATTACCACAAAGCTGAAATTTGCCTTGCGTTTTTGTGTTATCTTCTTTTTAATTTAAATCATAATTATTGACAACCTTTTATAAAATATAGAAAATTACGAATAAAAAAATTACGTACATTGTTCAAATGAATTACCATTAAGTATTAGAATGACAGCGGTATTCGAACCAACGACTCCTTGGTTACTAGAACAGAAGGATACCACCACCTGAGCTATACGGACAGACGCTACAATAGCTTTAATTCTTGAATGAAGTTACAAAATTTCAAATTCGATTTTCTCGAGAATTTTGGAGAGTTGCGTCGAATGGGTTTGGCTAATTGTTACTTAAATTATAATTTCACGTACCATAAATATAAAGAATTCTAAAATCCGTTACCCACGTGGTCACCTTTTGAGACTGGTTAAAAATGCGCTACGACATCTACATCTACATCTATAGATACTCTGCAAATCACATTTAAGTGCCTGACAGAGGGTTCATTAACCACTTTCATAACCTTTCTCTACCGTTCCATTCTCTAATAGCGCTCGGGAAGAAAGGACACCTAAATCGTTCCGTTTTGGATCTGATGTCTCTTATTTTATTGGGATGGTCATGTCTCCCTATGTAGGTGGGTGGTAGCAAAATATTTTCACATTCAGAGGTAAAAGCGGTGATTGAAATTTCGCAAATCGATCTCGCCGCAACGAATAACGTCTTTCTTTTAATGATTTCTACCTCAAATCGCGCATCATTTCCGTGACGCTTTCCCCCCTGTAACGTGATAAAACAAAACGAGCTGCTCTTCCCTGAACCTTCTCAATATCATCCGTCAGTCCCACCTGGTGAGGGTCCCACAATGGGCAACAGTACTCCAGGAGAGGACGCACAAGTGTGATGTAGGCAGTCTCTTTGGTGGAGCTGTTGCATCTTCGAAGCGTTCTGCTAATGAAACGTAACCTTCCCCTTCTCCACAATGTTTTCTGTGTCTTCTCTCCAGTCTAATTAGTCACATATTTCATTATATACTGTTAATTGTCAATTTTCGCACCATGTAGAAATTTTGCCTAATCGCTTTGCAGTTGCTTTTGATCCTCTGTGGACTTCACTAACCGATAAACGACAGCATCATCCGCGAACAGTCTAAGGGAGCTATTAAGATTGTCTCCTAAATCGTTTATAATCACAAGGAAGAGTAGGGGACCTATAACACTTCCCTGGGGAACGCCAGTTAACACTTCTATTTTACTCGATGACTTACCGTCAATTACTACGAACTGTGTCCTTTCAGATAGGATATCGCGAATCCAGTCGCACAATTGGGGCGATATTCCATAAACACGCAATTTCATTAGAAGCCCCTTGTGAGGTAGACAGTCAAAAGCCATCCGGAAATCCAGAAATGTGAGATTCCTTGTCGAAGACATTGATCACTTCATGTGAATAAAGGGCAAGCTGTGTTTCGCAGGAGCGATGCTTTCTGAATCCGTGTTGACTATTCGTTAATAGGTCGTTCTCTTCGAGGTAGTTGATAATGTTCGAACAAAGTATGTGTTCCGAAAGCCCTACTGCAAATTGTCGTCAATGAGATCGGCCTGTAATTTTCGGGATAACTCCTATTGCCTTGAATATTGGAGTGACCTGGGAAACTTTCCAGTCTTTGGGTACGGATCTTTCGCTGAGTGATCGGCTGTATATGATAGCTAAGTATGGAGCTATTGCATCAGCGTACTCTGAAAGGAATCTAGTTGGTATACAATCTGGCCCGGAAGATTTGTTTTCATTTAGTGACTTAATTTGTTTTAATACTCAAGGAACATCAACTTCTAAATTTCGCTTGCTGGTAGCTGTTCTTGGCTGGAATTCTAGAGTGTCCACTTCGACTTCTTTGGTGAAAGAATTTCGGATAACACTGTTTAGTAATTCTGTCTTAACAGTACTGTCATGGGTAGTATTAATATTGCCATTGAGGGACACATCGTAGGTAAGGCTATGAAATATTATTGCGTTAGGTGTCAACACGGATGAAAGAGTGTGTTAAGTGGACATGGCAGACGGGCGCGGAAGAAGTTGCGATGAAAACGAGAGAACTGACTGTGGAGATCCCGGCCAGCGCCAGACCGTCACGAAGGGGCCTCGTAAGCAGGTAATTGCAGGGCGAGCTGGAAACACAAACCGCTCATCAGTGATGCAAATGTCCGTAACAGGAAGACGTGTTTTTCCGGCAGGTTAGCATTGCGGTCACGCTGCCGAGGAGTTTTGGTACGGCTACCGTGTGCGAATTTTCGTGGGGAGACTAGGAATGAAACAGCGCTTAAGTGGACGTTGACGGATTTTTCCTTTTTCTGAAATGTTCGGCAGTTGCTAGCAGATCGCCATTGGAAGCCTTTCTCTCGGGAAGGGTGAAGATGGTATCCTCCACGATCTGGTTAATTAATTTAAATATCTGTCGGCTCTTGTATTCTTATCCTCTTCTGTCTATTCAGTGACATTCAACTGCTGATGACACCATAAACTGTAAAAAATCTTTGAGTGGGCTGGAGGGAGGGGGGGGGGGCAGCAGACCCATTAGCCGTCCCCGCCTTGGCTGTGCCACTGCGTCTCTCCCTCCAGATAGACGTATAGTCTACAGAAATTACAAAATACTATATTGTTTTTCAGATACGTAGGGTCACAGGTGATGCAAAAATATAGTTAAAAAACTCAAGACTAGAACTTGATTTGCTAATCTGTCTGTGTGAGTGGAAAGATCGGATGCCGGCCGCGGTGGCCGAGGGGACTGAGGCGCTCCAGTCACGGTCTGCACGGCCACTACGTTCGGGGGTTCGAATCCGCCCTCGGGCATGGATATTTGTGCCGTCCTTAGTATAAGGTAGATGATAAGTAGTTTGTAAGTTTAGGTACTGATGACCCCGTAGTTAAGTTCCATAAGCTTAACAAACATTTGAAACATCGGATGTATTACCTTGTAGAATCAGTTACAAAGAAAAATATAGGTTACTAGCTTAAACCCGCGGCTCCGCTCGCGTGTGGGTTGATTATGATAGATAAGCTATCTTTTAGTTGTGTCCTATGAACTAGTAACTGATTTCGAAGGACGAAATGATATATATATATATATATATATATATATATATATATATATATATATATATATATATATATATATATATATTTTAAAGAGAAGTATTAAAAGAAATTTCTTTTTCACTGCTTTATTTGTTTATACTTATATTTCGTTATTCGTATGGTTATCCTTACAGAGAAACAGCTGAAGACATTGTAGCTCGCATAGACCAAAGATATGGTCTGTGGCATCACGTTTCGCCGTATGTAACCTCCTTGCTATATAGTCGCAAACGTCATCGCTGGCCTTCAGTTCGAATTTCAGTCAGACTCTCAACCACCATATCTTCCACCCCCTTATAGCTATCGGCATGGAACTGCTATGGTGTACAACAGGCGACTTCGGACAACAATTACACACAGACCATTCGTTTGCGTTCTGTAGTTTTCGTCGCAGAAGGAAATATTAACATGCACACACACACACACACACGTAGAATTTTATATACACCGATCTTCCCATCCCAGCATACTGCACTCTTTTATTATTATCTACCCTCAAGCAACAATGCAACCAATAAAAGCATTTTCAAAGAATAAGTATAATTTTCAAAGAGTACTTATAGTTCCGCATTTCACGTTATATTCTTCAAATTACTAAATATCTATCAGATCGCTATAAAACCGTGCCTAAAACCTTCCTCGGGTATAAATGAGTAACTGTACAAATATTTAAGTCTCTGCGACTTGTCGTTCGGACGTGATAAGCGTACAACGAACAGACATTCACATTAATATAAACAGATAAATAGCAATCCGATCGGCATAAAACAGTGTCTAAAGCCTTCCCCGGGTAGACATTAGTAACTGTACAAATTTTTAGCTCTTTATGTCTTGTGGTTCACACGTGATAAACGTACAACGAACAGACATTCACATTTATAGATATAGATAAGAAAGAGCGTATTATTTTTAAGTAACAGTAAAGCAACAAACAAATAAATAAGTAGTGAACTGTTTGTAATCTCTGGATACCATAGGATAAGTTAATAAATTCACACTATAAATTCTATTGCAGACATAACAAGCATCACGATTTCTAAAGTTAAACTTCAAACGTAGTGAAGATAGGCTACAAGTAGCCTGGATTAGGAGGAGTGTAATTTAATAATCTTTCCCATTCTTTCTCTGCTCTCTACTGAAAAGTTAATGTTAACTTGAAATTACACAAGTGGATTAAACAGTGAAGAATTCTTTCCCATAGTAAATTTGAGTTAAAGTAAATGGTTCCAGTCTCTAATTTAAGATAAATTCAAGCACGCAATGATATTCTAACAACTTTTGGTGCAAATGTATGACTATAGGTAAATAAGAGTTTCATAGAGAACTGTTCTCCTACAAAGTGTATTTTCCCTGGTAGGCATGCATATTAACATACTTCGGTCAGCCGGCCGCGGTGGCCGAGGTGACTGAGGCGCTCCAGTCACGGTCAGCACGGCCACTACGGTCGGGGGTTCGAATCCCCCCTCGGGCATGGATATTTGTGCCGTCCTTAGTATAAGGTAGTTGATAAGTACTTTGTAAGTTTAGGGACTGATGACCCCGTAGTTAAGTCCCATAAGCTTAACAAACATTTGAACATTTGAATACTTCGGTCAAGGTACCGTGGAAGCACTATTACTTGTTAATACATTTTACGCACGCACTAAATAACTAAAAATGTTAGAGTCAACCTTGTAAATTAAACTTATTATTTTAAAATAATGAACAAATAACTTTTATACTCGTGAGCGAGGAGGAGCAATCCTGTATGGAACCTTCGCGAGATAAACTGAAAGGCTGTGTAAATGTGTCATTGGGCCACGTCTGTGCTGATTAAAGATCCAAATTCACGGCTTCGTTTCCTCAGTTATCTTGTACAAATATTTGTAAACCTATTGGACAAAACTACTGTGGTCATCAGTCCCTAGACTTACAAACTAATTAAACTAAGGACAACAGACACACACCCATACCCGAGGGAGAACTCGAATATCCGACGGCGAGCAACCGCGTTCTCCTCAGTAAGTCGCCTTAGAACGCTGGGACAGTCCACCGCGGTCATTATCTTATTAAACAATATTTTGCAAGCTGTGAATGGACCACATCTCAAGGGAATTGTGTGTTTTTCAGTTTCTCCAACTGTCCAAGTTACATTTTTGGACAACACAACAGTCTAAAGAAACTTATTTATAAGGCCACTCTCAAGATGTTGTTATCGGTGTAAAAAGTTGGTATGACACACAGCAAGTTGCACTGTGGATTCGAATGCGGGAGGACGGCGGTTCAAATACGCCTCCAGCCATCCAATTTTAATGAAATAAATAGCAATTTTCGATCACTTATGGCTTCACTGTACTAGGTTTAGATGCAATACCAATAGGCGGCGAATGACAGTTTGTGCCCGGACGGGGTTGATCACTGTGTCCTCGGTGGCGGAGTGGTCAACGCATCTGCCTCGTAAGCAGGAGATCCCAAGTTGGAATCCCGTCCGGGCACAAACTTTCATTCGCCGCCCATTGGTATTACATCTAAACCTAGTATCGTGATGCCATAAATGATCGCAAATTGCGATTTATTTCATTAAAAATTAACACTGTAACGTCGTCGAAAATATATAATTGCATCCAATTTTAGGTTGATTGTTATTTCTATAAATGACTCGAGGCAAATGGTGGTTCCTTTGGAAGGGCACGAACGATTTCCTTCCCCACCATTAAGAAAACACTCAGAGCTATGCTCCGCCTGTAATGACCACATTGTTGGTGGCGTATGAAACCCCAATAATCCTTCCTTTATCGTTTAGCATAAAAGTTGGTTTGTGTCTTGTAGTTTGTAGCAATGCGCGAATGTTACAGAGATGTTTGGGGAATTCAAACGAGAATCGCTGGATTATAGGAGACGAACTTTTCGAGAAACACTATTAAGGAAATTTAGTGGGCCGGAATTTGAAGTTGGCTAGAGAACAATTCGGTGCCGCCATTTCACATCCCACGTAAAGACCACGAAGATAGTATACGAGGGATTGAGGCTAACTTAGAGGCATGCAGGCATTCTTATTTCGCTCGTACTATCTGGAAGTGGAACAGGAAACGAAATGACTATATGCATGGTAAAAACTGTTCAGAAGTGAAGGGGGAAGATATTGAAAATAATTATATATTTAACAATGTCATTATTGATTCCTGTTGCATTTGCCAACATCATGAATTTAGACATACTCTCCAGGAAAATCCTGGTATCTAACATTTTTTCTACTCCGATAAGATGTCTGTAACGTGATAAAATTATTTTACTTACCAGTTAATACAATATGCATAGTGTTGCCATCTGGCAACAAGGTTCAAGCCTGAAAAATGTAACAAAAATTTGCGTTGCCAAAAGGCAAACATCCAGTGTAGGGTTAATATAAAAAGAATGCTTATAAACTTCGAATTTCTTCGAATGGATACAGAAAACCCTTAGCCAGCAGCAAACTACTATGATCCAGTAATAAAATGATATTGTTATATATTGACTAAAGTAATATGTTAATGAAATTTGTTTTTCTGACGTAACAGTTTCTGAACATGTGAGACATACAAGAAGACAGCGTCCATTGTAAATAACTGTACTTCTGAACAAACACTCTTAATTCGCTAAATTTAGAAGTCATCATCAGGAGGAAAAATGGTTTCATTGTTAACGTACGTGTTTCACAGACATATATTACTAGACTGGCAATGCCATATACAATATCATTGGTGTCAGCGAAGTCTCGCCGCCATATTTCTATACTATAAACGTGCAAGCAGTCGTTTGCGTTATTACGGAAAACTGTCGAAAAATAGAGATGAACCGATGTAACTACGCTATCTTTAGACTTTTGACATATGGGAAATTCGTGTGTTGTATACGGCTATATTTTTTTCAGCTGGAGTAAGCTTTGACACATGCAGTAAATGACTTGTATTCATTTGCTGTGATTATTAATCTATACTAATTTCATTCTACTTCGGAGTTTTTTTCAGTAGTATGGTCATCAAAAATGTTGTTTATTGAGGATAACACGTATTCTTCTTCTTTTGAGAGTTCTTACGAAATCTACAGTCTGCTTTGACATATACAGTAATGAGTCGCATTTCCTGTTTTTATTAGTCGGTTACTAGTTTCGATCAACTTCGGTTTTTTTAATAGAATGGCCGTTATAAATGTGATATATGTCGTGGATAACATACATCTTTATTGTTCTGAGTGTTTTTCAGAACAGTCTGCTTTAACTATACGTAACTGTAAAATTTTACTTATAATCCCAGCGACCTCACATGATTATGTTGGCAACATCAACAAAAGGGTAGAAATCCCTTTACAAGATGTTAATATTCTCAGAAATCCGCATAGGATAACTTGATTAGTATTTCGTACAGACTATGAAGTAAATAAATAATGCTGTTTTTGCTCTATGGTTGACAAGTTCTTGTATGTACCCTCGTTCACTCAGTAAAACTAATTGCCCTCGTAAACGAACACTTCATGACAAAACATTTGCGTTGTTATGAGATTGGCTAATGCCAACGTCACGTGATTGACAACATAATCACTCGAGGCCGCCAGGACACTAAGTAAAACTTAACTGTACGTAACACATTCTTCTTATAACAAAATTATAACTAAATTATTTCGGAAGTATTAGCCCATAAATCATGTTCAGACGAATTAGTAAAGCTTACAACATCATATCGTATCAGAAGATCATATTAGTATCGTACGAAAGCTTTTTGACGTGAGGTGAGGCAAAATGGCGGCATCAGGCTTCAGTCACAGAGGGACGTTTGCCAGTCTAGTAATGTATGTCTGTGACGCGTTTCGATCTGCTCACGATCAGAAATGAATAGTACATATACCTCGGACACTTTTGTTACCCGTTTAGGGGCCAATCGAGACGTGTCGTAAGGAAGCCATTTTCCCATCTACGGATGACTTGTTAATTAAGCGACTCTTACAAAACCGTGACACTTGCGTGTGGCACTTCTGCCATAGTAGCTGAAGATCAAGAAACGTAGATTTTCTATCGAACATGCTGCTACGGCATCCTTATACGACCGCAAACCCCTCGAGGAAGACTTTGAACTCCCTAGGGGTCGCGGTCCACAGGTTGAAAAACACTGCTCTAGGACAGCAATCTGCTCAAGCGAGCTGGCTCGCGCTCGCGCCACGGCAGTGAGCTGTCGGCCGGGTCGCGGTGGCTGACGGTAGCGGAAAAGAGTTGTGAGAGGCAGTCAGGGGAGGCAGCAATCCCAACAAAGTATCTTACAATGAAGAACTGTCGAGCAGTCTAAATCTGCGGCCATTGATATGTTCTAAGGAGAAGTTACACTTCTCAGTGGTTGAATAATCTATTATGTGACAGATAAATGGTATGAAACTGATGTATGAAAGAGAAAATACATTTCTTATTTTTATTGTTTTTGTATTGTGTATCACAAATGAAATAACTGTAAACAGATAATACACTTAATTGCATGTTTATCACACTTGCCGATGCTCTACTTCAAAACAGGCAATAAAATGTATTACAGTACCAGAATATTATGAAAGACATCTTAAAAAAAAAAAAAAAAAAAAAAAAAAAAAATTGTCATGATGGAAGTTCGAACCTGGATCCACGGATTGACAGTCGAAGCCCAAGACCGCTCAACCGTCGATAATGCTCGGAATGTCGTTTGTATTTACGAATAACCAAGCAACAGTATGAAAACACAAAAAAACGTTAGTTACTCGTACGTCATCAAAACATAAAAAAATAAAAATGTTCAAATGTTTGTGAAGCTTATGGGACTTAACTACGGGGTCATCAGTCCCTAAACTTGCAAACTACTTATGAACTACTTACGAACTAGGACGGCACCAATATCCATGCCCGAGGGGGGGATTCGAACCCCCGACCGTAGTGGCTGTGCAGACCGTGACTGGAGCGCCTCAGTCCCCTCGGCCTCCGCGGCCGGCACGTCATCAACTTCCGGCCACATATGCTTTAGTAAAAATGCTCATCTTTAGACGACCTATATATGTAATGCATTGAAAACGTGGTTTTCCATAATGATTTTAGTCTTTGATTTTTCAAAAACTATTATCTAGCAAAAAGCCGAAACACGTGCTCTTTTATATTCAACTAGCTTAAACCCGCGGCTCCGCTCGCGTGTTGGTTGATTATGATAGATTATGCGAGAAACGTCAAATCGATTTTTTTTCTAAAGAGTGGTATTAAAAGAAATTTCTTTTTTACTGCTTTATTTACTTATTCCTATATGTCCTTATTCGTATGCTTATCCTTACACAGAAAGATCTGAAGCAGGCATAGACCAAAGATATGGTCTGTGGCATCACCTTTCGCCGTATGTACCTCCTTGCTATAGAGTTGTAAATGTCATCGCTGGCTTTCAGTCCGAATTTTTTTATAATTTGTCGACTTACAATCACCATATCTTCCACCCCCCTTACAGCTATCGGCATGGAACTGCTATGGTGTACAACGGGAGACTTCGCACAACAATTACACACAGACCATTCATTTGCGTTCTGTAGTTTTCGCTGCACAGCGAAATATTAACACACACACTTAGAATTTTATGTACACCGACAACTTTCCATCCCAATGTACTCCACTCTTTTATCATTATCAACCCTCAAGCAACAATGCAACCAATAAAACCATTTTCAGAGAGTAAATATAATTTTCAAAGAGTAATTATTGTTCCGCATTTCTCGTTATATTCTTCAAATTAGTAAATATCTACGAGATCGCAATAAAACCGTGCTTAAAACCTTCCTCAAGTATAAACTGGAAACCGTACAAATATTTAAGTCTCTGCGTCTTGTCGTTCGGACGTGATAAGCGTACACCGAACAGACATTCACATTAATATAGATAGATAAATAGCTATCCGATCGCCATAAAACCGTGTCTAAAGCCTTCCCCGAGTAGACATTAGTAACTGTACAAATTTTTAGGTCTTCATGTCTTGTGGTTCAGACGTGATAAACGTAAAACGAACAGACATTCACATTTATAGTTAATAAAGATAAAGATATAGAACGTCTGTGCAAAATTTCATAGAAATCGGTGACCTCCATGTCGGACTCCTTGTTAATAGTATGTTCTGTAATCTTTGGACCTCCGCTTTACGCTCTTCATCTTGCAAGTGCCAATAATCTTTCGCATAGAATGTATTGTAATGCCGTTGTAAAGTAAATTTTTTCGTTGTGTTAATAATTTTGAAGCATGCTAAGCATTTTCAGGCAATCGTATATCATAAAGCATATAAGAAACATTTACGCTTCTGGCGCTGGCGTGTTGTTCATTGACTTTCATGTGCCTGCTTTTCGCTTTGAAGCCATCGTACTAAATTTCTTCCACGCGAAAAGAGGTGCTTTGTACGCTATGTACTGCGTGGTGGGCATACACGCTCGCATATAAAGCCAAGTTGATTCGACGCGGTGCTTAGTCGTCTGGAGTCAGCGCTTGTTTACACCTCCCTTGCGCTGCAACAACACAGACAAATATATACAGATGGGAAACCTCCGTAAGTGCCCGGTCCTACGCTCAGGGGTGCGGGGAGGGAGGGTTTTCAGCAGTTCCGTAAGAGGTCCCATGATGGCGCTGCGGTCAGAAGTAGCCCTTTAAACTGGTCAGAGCAGGCGGCAGGTAGCAGCTCTCCCCACCACCACCTCCCCTCAAACGCCAGCAAGCTGGACACAGCCACGGCCTCGTGGCAGGCGGCACAAGCTCTCCCCTCAGTCTCCCCTCCACGCTACCCTCTGACGTGCGAGAGGCACCCTAAGCCAGCGATCCGCCTGACACCTGCTAGCATCTTACGGAACTACGAGAGGAGCGTAGGACAGTGGTTTAGGGGGGACTGCTCCTCTGTATATGTTACTCTGTGGCAGTATGCAACTCCTAGGCGCCCCATTAAGCCGCGACCGCTCCCGACCCAGACAGCGAGCGAGCGCGAGCGCTCGTGCTCGTCTAGCCGCCTCCTGGGCAGGCTTGCTCTAGGATATTGTAGCATCTAGGAAACTGATATCGCCTACAATGAGTGTTGTTATTTATCGAAACAAGTTCCATTGAGGTGAATGTGTTATATAAACGGGAGCGACGCGGCAGTGTGTCGGTTTCGCAATAACGGCCGCAGATGGCCAGATAGGAGGCGGCACAGCGGGAGGCGGGCTCTTTTAATTACACAGCCTGGGCCTCCGCCTTCTGCCCGCTAAATCACCGCGAGGGAGCCGCCGAAGCGTGCACCACGATCCCGCGGCCTACCCGCGCTGGGGGCAGCGCACTGCACGGGAGAGGCGAGGCAGTGCACAAGTACACACTGCCACCATACATCTGCATGCACATTCCCCAGGACATTGCGCTACACCTAACCATTCCTTTTCCTGCGATTCTTCAGTTTCTCCTGGCATATTTATTGCTCCAACAGTCCACAGGTGTACTGCCTGTTCATAATGTCCAACGGGCACATTATACTGGCTGTCCAACTCAGATAGCTCTTAACCTACAACAGATATTGAAAAACGACGTGTAGGGTTGTGAACATACGGCAGGGGCTTATGAATGTAGCTACTATGAGACACCCTGAAACGTGAAGAAATATTATTTGCTGGCCGCGGTGGCCGAGGGGACTGTGGCGCACCAGTCACGATATGCACGGCCACTACGGTCGAGGATTCGAATCCCCCCTCGGGCATGGATATTTGTGCCGTCCTTAGAATTAGTTAGTTCATAACTAGTTTGTAAGTTTAGGGACTGATGATCCCGTAGTTAAGTCCCATAAGCTTAACAAACATTTGAACATTTTGCACAATATACCGGGTGATCAGAAAGACAGTATAAATTTGAAAACTTAATAAATAATGTAGATAGAGAGGTAAAAATTGACACACATGCTTGTAATGACATGGGGTTTTATTAGAACAAAAACAAGTTCAAAAAATATCCGACACATGGTGCTTAATCTGATCAGAAAAGCAATAATTAGCATAACAAATTAAGACAAAGTAAAGATGATGTTCTTTACAGGAAATCCTCAATATGATCACCTTCATTCCTCAACAATAGCTCTAGTCGAGGAATAATGTTGTGAACAGCACTGTAAAGCATGTGCGGAGTTATGGTGAGGTATTAGCGTCGGATGTTGTCTTTCAGCATCCCTAGAGATGTCGGTCGATCACGATATACTTGCGACTTCAGGTAACCCCAAAACCAATAATCGAACGGACTGAGGTCTGGGGACCTGTAAGGCCAAGCATGACGAAAGTGGCGGCTGAGCACACGATCATCGCCAAACAACGCGCGCAAGAGATCTTTCACGCGTCTAACAATATGGGGTGGAGCGCCATCCTGCATAAAAATCGTATGTTGCAGCAGGTGTTTATCAGCCAGGTGTGGAATGATGAGATTCTGTAACATATCGGCGTACCTCTCACCCGTTACGGTAGCAGTTACAAAACCAGAATCACGCAGTTGCATGAAGAAAAAAGGTCCGATAACTTTTTTTTCTAATAATACCCCATGTCAGTCCAAGCATGTGTTTCAATTTTTACCTCTCTATTTACATTATTCCGTGGTTTATTAAGTTTTCAAATTTATACTGACTTTTTGATCACCCGGTATATGTATTTTTAAATTCTTTATTTAACAATCATCTATATAACCCATCTCCTAATACATTGATTGGCCAATTTATGCTATTACATTTTAGGTGAGATGTTATGTCCGTTTTTGTTATGAATGTTTTGCTTTGTTAGTGTGACTACCATATCCGACAGTTACTTTGGGAATATAAGTGAATCTACTAATTCCTGCAGTGCCAAACCTACTTCGTGGCCATGTGTCAGACGTGTCCTGGCACTGGGCTGGTCTTCTCTCACTGTAGATGCAGAAGTTGGTGTGCAAGTATACTACTTAATCTAACTTACATCAAACCTACGTCTTCATTTAATTCTCTGCTTAATGGTGGATTTGGAATGCAGCTGATTAGATTATATAGATGGATGAAAATACCAGTAGATGTATTCAAAATCTTTATTAAATTTTGTGCGGCCGGTTTCGGTTCTTCACTACACCATCTTCATGCTCCCGTTGTATGATGGGTATTAATAGCCCATCTTAACTGGGTAGCCATTAAAACCGGTAGCCGCTAATTTCTTGTTTTATTCATGTTACACCCTCAACGACAACTGACCAACTTACCAATCACACAACGGGAGCCTGAAGATGGTGTAGTGAAGCACCGAAACCGGTTGCACAAAATTTAATAAAGATTTTGAATACAGGCGCTAATATTTTCATCCATCTGTACGTCTTGATTGGTCATTGCCCGGATCCCCTGGTTTCAGATGACAGCAAATTCCGCTAGCAAGCTGACGGCCAGTCCACCTCCCCACGCCCTCCGGCAGAATGTCTGCACCTTCTCTCTGCTCCCGCACAAGGTCTTCTTGGACCTCGTTGGAGATTGCCTCTGTAAGACTATTGACAATATTGAAGGTGTCAGCCTGCCAAATCAAAGTGTCATATTTGGGTAGTTGTCTTCTTAATTTAGTTGCAATATCGTCGTATTTGGGGCACTTATATACGACACTTTCAGGTGTTCCTACTTCAGCTACACAGTCGCATCCAGGTGTCACTCTTCTCATAAACCGACATCATTGCGCCAGATAGGGGTCATGGCCTGTGAGAAAGTGTATCAACCCACGACTAGGCTCAAAGTGCTTCAAAGTTAACCTTTTCCGCACACCCGGCAGTAGCTCATAGGTCTTTGTGCCAGTTTCCTCCAATTCCCATTGTTCCTGCCACATTTCTTCCCCTCTCCGCCTGATGGAGGCCCAGTCCCCAAGATGGGTCCCAAAGATTTCATTTACCGTATTTCTGTTTTTTTGTTTTTGTTTTTTTTTTTTTTTTTTTTTTTGGCCCAGCATCATGCAGCTTGCTCTCTGACTATCACAAGAATGAAAGCTCCACCTGGCATGGTTCTATAAGCCCATGTGGCTGTCAGTGTGCTGTTGTGGTATAGCTTGATGAGATTGGGAGGGAGATGAAACCACCAATGCCCAATCCCAGCCAGCCGATGTAATGCCACCAATGACTGCTCAGCGACTGCTCTACATGGGCCACAATGTTCCATCACTCGTCGAGGATAACTCACAGATCGCGCGTGCCCTTTCCGAATGACTGTCGTGTTCCTCACTAGGTTCCCCATGAGAAGCATCTACGTTAACTTCTGTGGTGCAATAGTTATTTTGGTGTTGTGGCACCAGGATGTTGATGGCTCTTTCCACCCTGGGTTCTAAGTCTTCACGGCTACGACAGCCGATCAGCAAGAGGAAGTCGTTAGTGATTACTAGTGTATCCTCGCTCTAGTCTAGCTGCCTCATATGAGGCTTCATGTTTAAGTCCAAGAAGAGTGCCCCACGTGTACAACGTGCCTTGGAGCTGTGGTGAGGAGATCTGACATGTCGCCATCATGCTGGTTACTCCTTTGATTCCTTCTCTGTGAGGGAGTATATTGCGGAGTTTGTAGCTAGTTGGTTTTTACTCCTCTTTGTACTGTGTGATGTGTGTGTGTGTCTTTTACCGTTTATTAAATATCTGTTTACTGTGTTGAGTTTCTCTATGTGTGTCTAGTACTTGCCCTGGGTAGGAGTGGTGTTGATTTCGGATGGGTGTTAGGATTTTTATCTTTGATCTAAAGATCAAAGATGGTCAGGGGACGCTTGTGTTTGTCGTCGTTCATGTCATACAGACCTACAGAACGAATAAGTTCGTTTCCAGAGCTAGAAAAACTCTCGTAGAAAGCCCTTGCCAGATCTTGGAAACGCTTTATGAGGAGGGGAACTCCGGCAGCGGCAAGTAAGTCGGCCGTGGGAACACCATAGGGTAGGCTTGGTGCTTATACGGGTGTTTCCTGGCTGCATACACCCATGCAGAGCAGAAGTACTCCATTTGAGAGCGGATTAGCGATAGGTAGGAGTTGACTTCAACGGAGGCTGATAGGGAGATGTTGAGTATGTGATAAAGGTCGGTTATTCTGGCCCAGACTCTCCTGTATATCTTGTCTACATGTGGTTTCCATGTTAGACGTTTGTGTAGGGTTACTCCCAGATAATTGTCCGTTCTACGCCAGGATAGTTAGGATCCTTGGAGGTGAGGGAGGAGGGGTGGGTTTTGTGGAGGACCGCATTTTCCGATCTTCTTTATGATCAACATGGCTTGAGGTTTTTCGGCGTTGATACTGATCCGCCAACGGGGAGTCCATGTATGTTATATAGAACCCTTTGTAACCTACGAATGACCAGGCCCTTGTTTAGATTTCTCGTAAAGAAAGCTGTGTAATCAGCATGTTGTGCAGTGTGCACCCGGCGTACGGTGGGGCTGTCTGCATTGTACAAGCTATACAAAACAGATCCCTATGGCACCTCAGGAAGAATATTCCTTTTGGTGGAAGTGAATGTTTCTACTTTGACAGAGAAAATCCTATTCATTAGATAGCTTTGGATTATTTTTACTATACTTATGGGGAATCCCTGTGTGTATAATTTGTAAATTAACCCCTTGTGCCATATTTAATCAAAGGTTTTTGCCACATCCAATAGCACTAACCCGCAGTAGCCATTGTGGTTGAGGGCCGATGTGGCTTCTTCAACTACTCTCATTATCTGTTGAGGGACAGAGTGTTTCTTCCGGAAACCAAATTGGAAATCCGTCAGAATTTTCTCTCTGGCGATATGATCTTGTACGGGAATCAGCAGGAGGCGCTCATAGATCTTGCTGAGAGGCGGCTAATTGGCCTGTAATAGTGCTGAAATGAGGGATCTTTCCCCAGTTTATGTATCACGACCACTTACGCATGTTTCCAGCAGGCTGGGAACACACACGGGTACATCTCGTTGAAGACGTTCGCGAGGAGTGTGATTGCCGATGGCGGGATATTTTGTAACTGTTACTTTTGTAGGGACAGATTTGACTATGTTTGCCATGTTTTCAGGGACAAAGAGTTGTCCTCTAGGTCGTCCTCGGCATTTAGGAAGACAATTGACGGCGTACTATGTCGTCATGTTCATCATCTTGGGAGTCTGCTGCCTGAAACTGCTTGTCAAAAGAGACGGCAAGGGCATTGCCCTTTCAGCATGGCTGAGGAGCAGGCCCCGCTCGTTGTGTGGGGGAGGTACCCTAGCGCGTCTCTTTGTGAATGGTAGCTATCCAGAGCTTTTGGTCTTCTATGTTGAGGGATAGTGTTTGTGCTCATTGAGCGCTACCTTCAGGTCTCAATGTAGTCTGTTGAGCAGCCTCCTGGTTCCTGGGTCTCTTGGATTTTGTGCCGAATTTGTGCTAGTAGGTGCTCTTGGAGTTGTATTTGCGGCGGAGGTCTATCCCTGATGGGAGGAGTGTTATCCTCTGCCGCTTGTAATATTATCGCTGTGAGGTCGTGTATCTGTGGTACCGGACGGAGCACGAGCAATGTCCGAGGCGACAGTTTCTCGATTATGCTCCCAACTGGTACGCTTGTGGTCTGATACTGTGTGAGTGCTACCCACTCTCCCACATCGGCCTCAAAGATAACGGGATTGTGGTCCGAGGACTTTCTATTGATTGTCCTCGCAGTCACAAACCCTATGATCCACCAAGTGATTGCTATGCCTATCAAGTCATGCCTCCTCCACTTTTTGTGAAGTGTGCGGCTCGATTGAACCCAATGTCTAAGTGGTGGGTGCGCTAGTTGTTGCAGTTGGACGCCTACTGGACTGGCTACCCTGGAATCCCACTCTGGGTGCTTGGCATTGAAGTAATCTCCAATTAGGAGTTTTCATTCTATTTACCCTCGTGCTACTATGTCTCCCTCATCTGTTCGCCTGGGGGTCGGTATATTGCAACAACTGTAAGGTGTCCAGTGGCCACTCAGTGAGCTACGTGACCGTGGACTACTCAGCGAGTGCTGATACAGAGTGCCACATCCTTCTCTTTCGGTTAGGATGAGGCAAAATAAGAGAAAGATCTCCACTGTCACCCCTAGGATGATTCGAAACTGCCCTCGCTTCATTTGCAAGTGGAACACGAAAAGGAATGCTCGAAAAGTCCAACGGTGCACTGCCGTTTCATAGTTTCCGACGGGCAGAATATTTCGGCGATCAGATGTCTCGCCATCGTCAGGTGCGCTGACGTACTGAGGTCCTGAGGTGGGCGGCCGTCATATTGCATCCTCGCCCCCCGCGAGGCGTTCACTCCGTGGACAACGCCCGTAGTCACGCGTCGGCGGACGTTGAGACGCTGTTGTCGGCGCCTGTAGTAGAGTCGATGTACTTGCCTCGTTATCTCTAGTCGCCATATCGTTCCGTTTGCTGAATGTCCTCTTCTTAATTAGACTCAGTGCTGGGTCCTAAGCCCTGTTCAGTTTGTAGCCGCAGTCTGGGTTGACGAGCCCTTCCCTGGTGCGGATATCGATGGCCAAACAATGCTGTCCCTGTCTATGACAAGACCCATCACATGATTTTCGGAGATTAATGCTCTGCAACCGCTGACTTGTGAGGAGACTTAGAGAGGCCATCGACATCCGAGCCTTCGAGGTCGAAGGTGTCCCTTCAGAGAGTACTTCTAAGCTGAAAGTGTATCAGAAGTGTAAGGCAGATATTGTTAACTCTGAAACGCAACGGGTCGTAAGTCGTTGCTTCTTGATGTTCTCGTAGATCGGCGCTCTCGATAACGGCTGCCTAAAATTTCAAAGGGGAAAACTAATCCAAATGATGTAGGCGACGCGTATTATTACAGTTATTTGGCACTTTAATGAGTCTTTAGTGCCCAGTTCACCCCATGTATGGCCAGCGTACAAGTTTCATTCACCACCCTGAAGGTACATTCCACACGTCAATAATAAAAGTTTATACTGTTTCTTGTGTGGACTACGAAGTCCGATGCTTGCAATGTGGCACAAATATGAAGGATTAAATATTGTACATACACTTTCTACACGTTTAACATTAAAGAACTTTTGCGTAATTGTTCAAAAATCACGTTACACTACTCGAAACAATACTCGTAACTGGCGTGGATTGAGCTTATCAGATGAAACAATACTCATTTACATGCCGCGAAAACATCCTATTTATATCTTCCAAACAATGATACTGAAAATTACGTATTGTTAATTGAGTTCATTACATTAATTATAACGGAAAAATGAACAATTACATACACCTGGCTATATTAAAATTTAGCGTAAATAACACTGAGTAAATTTATAGATGTTGTTGTTGTTGTGGTCTTCAGTCCGGAGACTGGTTTGATGCAGCTCTCCACAATACCCTATCCTGAGCAAGCCTCTTCGTCTCCACATAAGAACGGCAAGCTACATCTGTCTGAATCTGCTTACTGTATCCATCTCTTGGTCTTCCTCTGCGATTTTTACCCCACACACTTCCCTCCAACGCTAAATTCACAATTCCTTGATGTCTAAGAATGTGTCCTAGCAATCTATCCCTTCTTTTAGTAAAGGTATGCCAGAAATTTCTTTTCTCCCCAATTCTGTTCATTAGTTACGCGATCCACCCACTTAATCTTCAACATTTTTCTATAGCACCATATTTCAAATGCCTCAATCCTCTTCTTGTCTGCACTGTTTATCGTTCATATCTCACTCCCATACAAGGCAACACTCCATACAAATGCCTTCAGAAAGGACTTCCTTAGGCTTAAATCAATATTCGATGTTACCAAATTTCTCTTTTTCAAGAACGCTTTTCTACCGATTGCCATTCTGCATTTTATATCCTCTGTACTGCGACCATCATTTGTTATTTTACTGCCCAAGTAACAAAACTCATCTACCTCCTTTATTGCTTCGTTTCCCAATCTAATTCCTTCAGCATCACCTGATTTTCTTACACTGCACTACATTACCCTAGTTTTGCTCTTGTTAATGTTCCTCTTATATGCACCTTTCAGCACACGGTCCATTCCGTTCAATTGCTCTTCCAGGTCCTTTGCTGTATCTGACAGAATTACTATGTCGTCGGCAAAACGCAATGTTTTTAATTCTTCACCCTGAACTTTAATTCTTCTCCAAATTTCTCCTTGCTCAATGTACAAATTGAATAACAATGGAGAAAGACTACAACCCTGTCTTAGTCCCTTTCCAACCACTGCATCCCTTTCATGCCCTTCAACTCTGACAACCGCTGTCTGGTATTTTACGTTCCCTATATTTTATTCCTGCTTGCTTCAGAACTTGAAAGAGTTTATTCCAACCAACATTGTCGAAAGCCTTCTCCAAATCTACAAAAGCTAGAAATATAGGTTTGCCTTTCCTTAACCTATCTTGTAGGATAAGCCGTGAAGTGAGTATTGCCTCCCGTGTTCCCACATTCCTTCTGAACCCAAACTGATCTTCCCCGAGGTCGGCTTCCAGCAGCTTTTCCAGCCTCCTGTATATAATTCGTGTTAATATTTTGCAACCATGACTTATTAAACTGATGGTTCTGTAGTTTTCACACCTGTCTGCATCTGCTTTCTTTGGAATGGGGATTATAACATTTTTCTTAAAGTCTGAGGGTACTTCGCCTGTCTCATACATCTTACACACCAGATGAAACAGGTTTGTCATGGCTGGTTCTCCCAGAGACTTCAGTAGCTCTGAGGGAATATCATCTACTCCAGGGGCCTTGTTTCGACTTAGGTCTTTCAGGGCTCTGTCAAATTCTTCTCTCAATACAGTATCTCCTATTTCATCTTCATCTACATCCTCTTCCCTTCCTACAATATTGTCTCGAAGTTCATTTCTTTTGTAGAGTCCCTCTATATACTCTTTCCACCTTTCAGCTGAGAACTGGTTTTCCATCAGTGTCCTTGATATTCATAGAGCTATCTTTCTTATTTCCAAATGTTTCTTTTATTTTCCTATAGGCTGTATCTATTTTTTCCCTATTTATACATTCTTCTACTTCCTTCCATTTGCCTTCTAGCCACTCCTGCTTAGCCATTTTGCACTTCCTGTCAATCTCATTTCTTAGTCGTCTGTACTCCATTTTGCCTGTTTCATTTACTGCATTTTTATATTTTCTCCTTTCATCGATTAAATTTACTATCTCCTGTGATATCCAAGGATTTTTTGTAGGTCTTGCCTTCCTACCTATTTTGTCCTCTGCTACTTTCACTATTTCATCTCTCAATGCTACCCATTCCTCTTCTACCGTTTTATTTTCCCCTGTTTCTGTCAATTGTTGCCTAAAGCTCCCTCTGAAATTCTTAAGAACCCCAGGTTCCTTCAATTTATCCAGGTCCAATCTCCTTATTTTCCTACCTTTTTGTAGTTTCTTCAGTTTCAGCCTACAGTTCATAACCAACAAGTTATGGTCAGAGTCTATATCTGCCCCTGGGTATGTCTTACACTGTAATACCTGGTTCCGAAATCTATGTCTTACCATTATAAAATCTATCTGGTATCTCCCGGTGTCTCCTGGTCCCTTCCACGTATACAACCTTCTTTTGTGATTCTTGAACCAGGTGTTTGTTATAACTAAATTATGTTCTGTGCAAAATTCTACCAGGCGGCTTCCTCTTTCATTCCTTTTGCCCAGACCATATTCACCTACTATCTTCCCTTCCCTTCCTTGTCCTACTACCGAATTGCAGTCTCCCATAACAATTAAGTTTTCCTCTCCCTTAATTGTCTGAATAATTTCCTTTAGCTCCGCATACATTTCTTCGATTTCCTCATCATTGGCAGAGCTAGTTGGCATATAAACCTGTACTACTGTTCTCGGTGTTGGCTTCGTATCTATCTTGACAATGATAATGCGATCACTGTGCTGGTCATAGTAGTTTACCCGCATTCCTATTTTCTTATTCATTATCAATCCTACTCCTGTGATACCCCCAACTGATTTTGTATTTATAATCCTGTACTCACCTGACCAGAAATCCTGTACATCCTGTCACCGAACTTCACTAATCCCCACTATATCTAACTTCAACCTATCCATTTCCCTTTTTAAATTTTCTAATTTTCCTACTCGATTAAGGACACATTCCACGCTCCGACTCGTAGAATGCCAGTATTGTCTTTCCTGATGATCACATCCTCCTGAGTAGTCCCCGCCCGGAGATCCGAATGGGGGACTATTTTACCTCCGAAGTATTTTACCCGAGAGGATGCCATCATCATATGTTCATACAGTAGAGCTGCATGTCCTCGGGAAAAGTAACGGCTGTAGTTTCCCCTTGCTTTCAGCCATTCGCAGTAGCTGTGTGGCAAAGCCACATTAGCTGATGTTACAAGGCCAGCTCAGTCAATCATCCAGACTGTTGCCCCTGTAACTACTGAAAAGGCTGCTGCCCCTCTTCAGGAACCACACGTTTGTCTGGCCTCTCCACAGATACCCCTCCGCTGTGGTTGCACCTACGGTACGGCTATCTGTATCGTTGAGGCACGCAAGCCACCCCACCTCGGCAATGTCTGTGGTTCATGGGAGTGGAATTTATATATAAATATATACGCAATAAAACACAATTAACTGATATTTATATATTTTTAATTTATATATAAATCTCAGTTAATTGTGTTTTATTGCGTATATAATGAAATAGGTTTGTCAACAATCCTTTCGTAATGAAAGTTTCCTATCGTTACTTGTAAAACATAATAATATCTACTTTAATATTATGAGACAAAATTTAGTTTTATCAGAAATAATAATTAGCCTAGTATATGACCTATAACAAAACGCCTCCTACATGAAAAAATTAACATTTGATAATTAAACTTCTGCGATGTCAAGTAATAAAAATTGACTTCAGAAACTTATGTTATAAAAAAAAAAAAAAAAAAAAAAAAAAAAAAAAAAAAAAAAAAAATCAAAAGTTTTGGAAAAGAAAATAATAGACTAATTACACTCGTATCTATTATTATGGCCGGCCGCGGTGGCCGAGGGGACTGCTGCGCTCCAGTCACGGTCTGCACGGCCACTACGGTCGGGGTTTCGAATCCCCCCTCCGGCATGGATATTTGTGCCGTCCTTAGTATAAGGTAGTTGATAAGTAGTTTGTAAGTTTAGGGACTGATGACCCCGTAGTTAAGTCCCATAAGATTAACAAACATTAAAAAAAAATTATGCAACAGTGGTATCTGGAGGTTCAGTAATGCAAGCTGATGGGAATAAATCCCAAGTGCTTCGTTACAGCCGCGGTGGTGCAGCCGAGCGATCTAAAGTGCATCGCTGCGGAGCGCGCGGTTGGTCGCCGTCGGAGGTTCCAGTCCTCCCTTGGGCCTGGGTGTGTGTGTGTTGTCGTTAGTTTAGTTTACCTTAGTTTAAGTAGTTTGTAAGCTACTGACTGGTGACAACGCTGTTTGGTCCGATAGAATTACAAACATCTGAACATTTGAGCTTCGTTACAACTCTTGAACTAGTGCAATGACTGCTGGTACTGTAGCATCTACAAATCAAAAACATGGGTTCAGATAAACTTAAGCTGTAGTCACGACGAGCTGAAAATGGAACAGATGGCGCTGTGACGCAGCGGATGGCCGGCTAGAGAAACAGGAGAGAGTTCCGGATTCCTCGGCTCGCTTTATGGCGCATCATCTACCTGTGGCGCCGCGGTGCTCATTAAAAAGCGATTGCGTGCACACGCCGGCATTCGCACTGCAATTACCTGCGCACACTTAACGGTGCAGATACCTGCTGAATGGTTGCCTGACGGGCCCACCGTCCAGCTGCCAGCACCTTTCTTGTTACTTGTTCTTGGCCAATGGTATGGAGTCCGCACTGTCAGTAGTACAAAAGATACCCGCGCGGGAGTAGCCGAACGGCCTGGAGCGCCACTTTGCGTGTAAATGATGAAGTATTTCTAAAGAAGATTAAGCAAGAAGGGTTGCTGCCTATCGCCTTTCCTCTCAGACAGGAAGTTACACTCACCTGCTGATCTGCTGTCCTTGGACCGTAACGGCGTCGGACTTCTTCTCTTGGCACGTGTTTTTTCGCCTTATTGAAGATTCATTAATTGAAAAGAGGTCAGTAGTAAAGTTACAGAACAAACAGTGAAAATTAATAAACCGTCCTAAATTAATTGATTTAATTTTGCTACTTTTTAATTAAGATCCCGTCCGGTCTGTTATTGGTATCGGGGAGTTTGTAATTTTACTGGCAATTTTATTTTGTTCTGATTTGCTCCTAGTTCGCCTGATGCTCCTAGTTTGCCCCATGCTCCTAGTTCGCCCCATGCTCCTAGTTCGCCCCATGCTCCTAGTTCGCCCACTGCTCCTAGTTCGCCCACTGCTCTTAGTTCGCCCACTGCTCTTAGTTCGCCCACTGCTCTTAGTTCGCCCACTGCTCTTAGTTCGCCGACTGCTCTTAGTTCGCCCACTGCTCCTAGTTCACCCGATCTTTCCATTTCGTCCGGTCTTTTTGGCTTTTGCAACCGCTACTAAAAAAGGTATTTTTATGACAGCCTTTTTATATAATGAATCAGTGTTGCCAAAGCGTGTGCTATTACCCATATTTTTGGGAAATTTGACATCAAATACTTACGCACATAATACAGTTATTTACACGAATGGGTGATACAATGGTATTCAATTACTTTGCATACAGATTACTCCTAGTACTTTATTTTTAAAATGGAGTTCTTGTGGCAGTGAACTATGAAACTACATCTGAGCTGCATCTCAGCTCGAAATGAAGGTAACTGGCAGAAGGGAATCACGCGATTCTGCGCGCTCTCGCATCCTCTCGCTGTTCCCCGTCAGTCTTCGGAAAAGGAGCGGACGAACTAAGAGGCGAGGGATCTACGAACTTGTTCGCGTAGTTCGCCTGTGGGAGCGCTCTTCCGAAATAATTTGTTCGCGAACTACACAAGACTAGAATGCTAACTGCCACTTTTTCACTGCTGGATGACAATGCTAGTCTCCAAACAAGAGTTGGAACTTCATTATAGAACGAGCCATAAAGTCTAAAGTCGATATGATACATTTAAATACGATGCGCAGATTCCGTGTTTATCGTTGGTACCTAGGCATTCTCGTATGTCTGAAGGGATTGAAACTTCGGCGACTTCAACTGTCAAATGAAACACAAGAAATGCATTCGTGTCTGATTCAGCGCCAGCTGTACTATTTAATGGCGACAAATGAAAAATCGTGCCGGATCCAAACTCGAAACCGAAGTTTCCGCATTTCGCGAGTGTTCGCGTTATAATTACGATATCCACGCACGCCTCCCGAACTGACCCAAACTTCCAACACCACACATTGCATTCTACTCGAGAGTGCTCGTACATTCCACATAGATGTTTATTACAAACATTGATGTGGTACATTACATGTGGGAAGGGTCCGCGTTTATCGATGGAACCATTGCAAATGTCCATTCTTCGAAAATGCCTATTAAGGAAGTTGAATGGGTTTGCGTCAAAAATATACTTAACATTATAGTTAAGAAACTTATTTCATAAAAGTTCGTCAGACACACAAGATCTCAAGTAATACAATAATTGAAAATAAAGAAAAACTATTTCACAAATAGTGTATGACTGAAGATGGGACGTTGATGAAAACCACACACTGTTTCAAAAATGCACCATATCCACAATTTTGGAGATATGGTAATGAAATTTTGTACCACGCTTTACATGAAAGTAACACATTTACAAATAAAATATATATTAACTTTTTAATGGCATCTGAAGTTTTATTTTCAAATATATGTTACTTTTTCTCAGAAAGTATTCAAGAGATTTCTACAAAAATAACTCTGTTTCATCTCTTTATATGTTGTAAGCTTCTCTCATGAGATTTTTGAAATATGTCAAATACGCGAAATTTCACAATTTTTTAATTATAATTCCACAAGTACAATTTTAAATTCATGCAAAATTCCAAGCACTAGGCCCCATATCTCAGCTTGCAATCAGAATTTCGAATTTTGCTTTCGAGACCACTTTTATTAGGTTTACAGAAAAATTTCATAATTCTAGCGTTCATAGAATTTGAGGAAAAGGTACATGAAGTTTAAAATATAAACTTTTCAGGAAACGCAGTTTAGTTCAGCCTAACGCTTCTCCTTGTGTCACTTCTTCAGAAGGCACCACATTTGTACTCTGGGTCGTCTTTCCCTTCGAGGCTTCGTTTCTGGTTTCTTGTTGTGTGTCTTCTTTCCCTTACCAGGTCTTCAACTGATGTTTCAGCTGCAGATACGCGCTGTAAATCTATTTTTCTCAGGAAGTCTTGAGCAAAATTTCGTATCTTGAAGCTCATTCTTTCTAATGACTTCACCCTCCCGACGTTCCCATTATTAAACACAAGAACTGCATCATAATCTGTAATTCTGACAACTGTAGCAGATGCAAATCTGGTTTTAGGGCATCGCTTCCTTATGAACTATAATCTGCATGTTATCACTACAACACGTCTTACAAATACAAGAAAATTTCACTGATGCAGTCAATAATACAAGGTCAATTAATGTAAATCCTGTGTACCCAGATTCATCACTGCAGTATGCACCATTCACATCACAATTTTTTCGCTTGGAGCTGCTAGGAGACGAGTTCACATTTTCAGCAGATGTTCTGACTTCGGACGCAGCTTCATTGCTGGTTATTCGTTGTTACCCGTGTCTTTTATTCACTAACTTATTAAAACGTAGTATATCCAGTTTTTTATACATTATTTGTGATCGTGGCATAACTGAATCAAGAAAGAATCGAACACTTATAGAAATCTCCGTCAGTATCACAAGACAAAAAAACTTTGCTTCGTCATAAACGATACAGCTACTTTGTCATTGTTTATAAGATACGCAACAGAGTCAAAGATGATCTATAAAACCAAAGAGTATGTATTACGCTCTTCTAGATGCGTCCCGCACTTGTTTTGTTGAAAGTAATAGAATCGTCGTTCTCTGAGCTGGTATTGAAGTGCTGCTTCAAAACGTGGGCGTGTCAGGGAGGTCACGCCACACATTTTAATTAATTTTCAGGCACTTCGGATGCGATTTCAACATTGAAACTTTGGGAACTTATTGCCATGAGTTGTACTAACAAATAAAAACTAAATCGAAAATTGACATTTTTGTTCAATTTCAACAACGTCACGACAAAGGATGAAATAGGAAGAGAAGAATGCTTCAGTGAAGCACACAAACATCCGTAGGGGAGACCGGGGCACGTTTTCCACCATTTTACATTTTTATTTTTGTACTTGTCATTTTTATCGATTTTGCGGTAAACAGCTGATCATTATATTTCCTACACCTTTATTTACAGTCTTGTACAGATATTTGTGAAAATAGTAAATATCATTCTTGGTAGCAAATGGTTTTGTCTGACTATGTTACGTTGGAAAATTTTCCCCGTATGCGGGGCAAGTTTTCCAGCTTACTTAAAATGTACAGGGGCAAATATTCCAATTATACTTTCAGTGTTAAAACAGAGATAATTATCTTGATTTCAATGAATACGTATTTTTATCATGAATTTACAATACATTACAAAAGAGGATAGTAAAAATAGCCACATTAAATAAAAAAATTGCTATTTAATTTTATTTACAAAATATGTGACTTAAATATTTTACAAATGCAGACATTTTTAACAATACTTATACTGATTGTCTGAATCACAATGTAAGCAAACAAAAAAATGGAACATTCCCTTTTCGTACAGTCTCCATGCGCCCATTTCGTGCACCGTACACACTTTTCATTTGCTTTAGACTTGGCGTAAGACTCAAAGCAATAAGGAATAGGTGCCCCATATGCACTGGGAAAACGTGCCCCGTCGCCATATTCGGAACTATAACACTACGTCCATGATTATCCGTGGAAGCTATTTACGAAACAAATGCACAGTTACGTGAAGAAAGAAACCCACTTTTAGTGTGTGCAATGTCAAGATAATAAGTTTAACGCTAGAATGTTTATTTTAAGTTTCAATAAAAACGTGAAAGTTTACTAACATTTGCAAAAATGACGAAAGCAGCCCTGCCGACGTTGTGACTGCTGGTACAGCACTGAAACTTTCGTAAATGAAGCGTGCTTTGTTGCTACTTCCTACAGTATCGCCGGTGGTAACATCTAGCGGTTTGTTTCGAAAATAAACGGATTTGGAAAACTTGCCCCTATGGAAAATGTGCCCCAGTCTCCCCTACTCAGATTCACACAAAGCCGAAGTACAAGCACAAGTCGTTCTCGTGCACCATCTACACGTCGTGAGTCAAAGAGCAAATAGCATGTATGGTCAACCGCAAGATCTGCTCTGGTCTTGATAAATTTGATTCTGGCAGAATGAAGCGCACACACTGCGAACTGTAATTGTTTCAACTGAATCAAGAGTTAATTACATTGTATTATAAGATCAGCAAGTGGCGTGACTTCACACGGTCTAATAAAGAAAAGAAAAGGCATCAGAAAGTACAGAATTCATTTAAAGTATCACCGTGAAATAACACTCACATATAAAATCCTTTTCTTGTTCATTTCCATTTCATTCTCCAGAGTGCGGTATTCTTTTGGTAGCATGTGTTCTCGTTTGCTGAATAACTTTAATTCCCATAATGTTTACAGCAAACGAGAACTCGTGAACGAAATCAAACCTCACGTTACCAAAAGAATGACGCACTCACGACAGTGCAATGAAAACGGAGAAGGAAAGAATTTCAGCCGAAAAAATACACGCATACCTGTTCCAGGTGGGATCAGCTACATGATGTTACAATTAGACATTGAGTTACTACACCGCTCTTCTATCAAAAATTTGCGATGGAACATCGTATAAAGAAATTGGAGTCTAACAATCTGGTACTGCTCACTAACAGAAATAAATTATCCCATATGATTCCGATGCCTACGTTGACACATTAGCATCTCAACTATTCATCCCAACTTACACCGCTCGAGACGACCAGCAAGACGTCTTTATATACCAAGCTTCAAAGATAAATTTAGTCCGACGATACCGGACGGAAGTTCGGAAGTTCCCATGTATTACGTAGTGGTCGGAGATAAAACCCTCTGGCCACCACTACCAACCCTTACAATATTTGTTGGCCAGGGACCACTAACGTGGCTTTGATGCAACATATCTTTCTCCAATCAGTACATGAGACTAAACTGCCTCCAATATTCAAAGGACTCTGACAATGAACTAGGATAGTATCACCCAGACATTTGTAAACTGCCCCTGTCAGACAGGAATAGGAGTGAGAAAATGTACACAGATACAAAGTAAATGTACACTACACTTGTGGTTACGGAGTACATTAACCCTTGCAGTCACTGACTGACAGGGAAATATCACAGATTTTGGAAGAATCTACAGGTTCTGCATTGGAATTTGATGAAACTGACAATGTGGCGAGTGAACCTGAGGAGGAATGTTTTGTGCGCGAGGATGTTGACAGTGATAGAGTATCTACAGACCAAATTAGGTGAAAGGTATGAATGGCATTACTGAAAATAGTTTTACATGAAATATTTAAGTTCTTGATCCTGATGATGCATTAATAGATCTTTCAAAAGTAAGTCATTAGTGTAATTTAAGAACAATCAAAGAATATTATTTAATCTTTATATATTCATGGTGGGCACAAAGTACCCCCCCCCCCCTTAGTATTACACGTTACTGAAAATGGCTTGGTATTGCGAGGGTTAAACACTTGATAGATATGTAGTTACGTTAAAAATGTAAGTCACAATTTGAATCCCAGACAGTCTAAGAATATAAGGTGCCAGTGGTAAATGAAAAAGGAGTGCACCAGACGTTTCAGACACTGTGCCACAACTAAATACAGTACGTCAAGGGTTCTTCATCAGGTAAAGTACGTCACGCAGGAGATACCTATCGTGTGTGCCAGCAACCTCTCGCAGTGAACCGCCGCTTGCCCCGCTCTGGCTAATGACGAGGAACGTCTCGACATGTGCGAACCGCCCAGCGGGTGCTTAATGAACTAACGGCATTGCGTGCCTGCCTCCAGCATCTCTGACACCTATCTCAGGGTCAAGCTGCACACACACACACACACATCTCGTGCTGCAGTCACTGGGAGCAGCCATGTATAGCAGCAAGTGAGTGTGTTTGTATGTGTGTGCGTGCGTGCGTGCGTGCGTGCGTGTGTGTGTGAGAGAGAGAGAGAGAGAGAGAGAGAGAGAGAGAGAGAGAGAGAGAGAGAGAAAAGAAAGAAAGAGAGATAGAATGCGTATCAACAAATACTGTACCTTATAGATATGGTATCTGTTCTGTCGGCCATTTCCAAAGGATCAGACAGTATTAGTTGACATCAACAGCCGTGAAACTACGAATTGTGATGTATTCAATCTCCGCAGTGTAGAAAATGGCTATGACGTACAATCGCAATGGGAGATAATTAAGTGTGGGTGCCCCCAGGGGTCTGTTTTGGGACCGTTGCTGTTTCTTATGTATTTAAATGATATGCCTTCGAGTATAACAGGTGACTGTAAAATATTTTTGTTTGCTGATGATACCAGCTTGGTAGTGAAGGATGTTGCTCGTAATATTGACACAGTATCAAATAATGCAGTTCAAGAGATACGTTCATGGCTAATAGAAAACAAGTTGATGTTAAATCACAGTAAAACTCAGTTTTTACAATTTCTAACACATAATTTGACGAAAGCTGACATTTTGATTACACGTAATGGACATATGATAAGTGAGACTGAACAGTTCAAATTTCTAGGTACTCAGATAGACAGTAAGCTGACGTGGTAAGCCCATGTTCAGGATCTTGTTACAAAACTATATTCTGCTATATTTACCATTAGAACAATATCTGAAATAAGTGATTTTTCACCACGAAAAGTTGTCTATTACGCTTACTTTCACTCACTTATGATGTACGGCAATATTTTTTGGGGTAACTCGCCTGATGCAAAAAGGATATTTCTGGCTCAAAAACGAGCGGTTCGAGCAATATGTGGTGTAAGTTCACGAACGTCATGTCGATCCCTTTTCAGTAGTCTGGGAATTTTGACACTGGCGTCACAATACGTTTTTTCTTTAATGTCGTTTCTTGTTCATTTCAGCTTATTCCCACGAGTTAGTAGCTTTCACTCGGTGAATACTAGACAGAAGTCGAATCTACATAACAGGTGACTGTAAAATATTTTTGTTTGCTGATGATACCACCTTGACACTTGTGCAGAAAGGTGTACAGTATTCTGCAGCATCCATTTTCAATAAGCAGCCACAAGAACTAAAGAATCTTAGCACAAACCCACACGCTTTCAAATATAAAGGTTTACTCCTTTTATTCTGTCGAGGAACTCCTAGAAAAGTTAAACAATTAAGCTAATTCATTGTTTTCTTTATTGATTCTTTTCACTTTGTCTCAAGATTGTCGTGTGCATAGAACTACTTAAAAATTTTCTATTACCATTCTTGTGTAAAAATTCATGTATTCACTTTTTCCATGAGCATGGAATCTCACTCCTCAATTGGGTCCTATGGAACAGACAGCCATATAATAATAATAATATTATTATTAAACACACGGGCGTGAAACTCATTTTTGTAACTTTTCTTGTCATCTGGCACCACCAGCGCTCCTAGCGGAGAGAAATTCAGCCGGGAGATTCATGTTTGTTGTTTATTAAAATTTTACTTAATCAATGAAACAGTAAACAGTTATAATATTTTCGTGTTCCAAACATTAGTAACTTAAGAGACGGTACATATCGTGAAGTAGATATAAAAATAGCTGAATCTGACTCATTCATTGACATAAGCTATAAATTCGTGGAGGGTTTCGAACATGTGAATAATTGCAACTTATTACACTGAAAGCGATAAAGCAGAAACACGGTATTTCATGTAAGATAAGGATATATTTCTGCTGCTGTCTCTTCTCTTTATGTTGACATTTTTCCTGAGAAATAATGGTTTTGGATAGATTATAACGATTAGCATTTTTTTACTCTTCTGGCGACTTTTTAATCCATGAATTCTGAATATCGTAGTATCGAAATAACATTATTTCTTGGCGTTATGTAAATATACAAACACCGAAATTGTAGTTCCATTTCAAATATTAGGCTAACAAAAGTAATATAATTCGAAAATGGCATGAGAAGTATATACTTCAGTTTTTATTTGTTGTTATTGTGTCAGGCATTTTCCTTAACAAGTAAAAGATACCATTTCATACCTCCCAATGCCGGTTAAATTTTACCAAATATCCCAGTGGCCTCATAATGTTGGCTACAGATGCTGAATAGTGAGAATCCTGTGAGTCTTCATTTTAGCCAATCGCTTGACAATGCTGATGTTTTCTCATGGAATCTTCGCTTTACGAGGGCAATTATTTTTACTGAGCGGACGAGGGACATACAACAACCTGTTAACCGTAAAGCAAGAACAGCATTATTTGTTTACTTCCTGGTCTGTACGATACACTAATAGAGTCATTCTATGTGGTTCGGACAAATGGGTAAATATTTTCTATCGTGTTGTTGATGTTGCCAACATAATCACGCGAGGCCGCCGACATGATATGTAAAATTTTACCCCCAGTGACCATTGCAAACACAATTGGTCGATTTTCAACCACAGGCAATACCAGTATTATTAAATTCGAAAGGGAAATCTGTTACGTTTTTGCTACCTAACCACCAGCCATTTTCTATGAGATAAAAATGCTAAATAATGTAGACGTTGTATAAGATACACCTATTTGAACCAGCGTATTAGTCGCGAACTTTTTCTTTCTTTCTTTTTTAAATTTTTTTATAATTTTTTTTTTTTTTTTTTTTTTTTTTTTTTTTTTTTTTTTTTTTTTAGTAATACTAGCGCAGTATAAGAACAGTGGACATAAACCACATTAAAAACACATAAAATGTGCTGGATAATGTACTCCTACAGCTACTTAAATAACACTGGTCAGGAATTAAGAACAAAGTTCCTTTATAAGAGCAGAAAGGCTCGCCATGCCTTTTAAAGGTTTTATGGAATATGTAATTGCAAGTGTAATACCAGTAGCATTGTAAAATATCCGGAACAGTGACTAAAGGTTATCTGATGTAGGTTTCTTGGATCGCTGCATGGGAGGCCACTTTCCATGAGATATAACGAGACAGTATTGAAGTATGTCGATGATGGGGAGCCAGCCAGATGCGTGCTATCTTTATTCTGAATGTCATTTCTTTTCAATTTCACGCTACCTGACGCAGCGCAGCCATCGCACAGATTTGAGGAAAGCCACGCCGTGCCAGGTACTGGAGAGAGACAGGGACGTACAGAGAGCGGTGCCGCTGCTTCGGCAGCAGACACGATGTATCGAGCCGACAAAGGGGGGCGTGTTAGATATTCAGCGGGCGTGCGGCCCGGGGTTAGAATTCCCGCCGTGTTAGCCAGGTGCACCGAGCGAACCCAATACCTGCGGGAGGGCGACGCGGTGCAGGGAAATGTCAGGAACCTGCCGAGCTCTGTAGAGGCGCCTCGAGGGAGCTGCCGACATTCAGCCGACTGGTAATTATATTCAGTGGGAGGTGGCACAGTAAAGCTCATTTCGTGAGACGAAGAAACAGATGATGGAAGCCAACGGAAGAGCTGCTGCCTCGGCGCTGGAAAAAGCAGTAGGCGGAGAAATAAAGTTCGCCGCAGGCACACTGCAGGACGAACTGGTTTTTTTTTTTTTTTTTTTTTTTTTTTGTCCGCACGATTATGTCTTCAAGGAGGAGAACGAAACGTATCAGACAGTTCGCGGCACACCCGAATTCTGTAACTTCTACCTGCTGCCATTATTTACAGTGGTTACAAATCAACAATGAAAAAAGTGTTTCAATGAAACACACATACATGAAAGCAAAATGTACACGAAAATAAAGATTTCATTTAACGCTTGCTAAAAATCCAGCGTCGCCCGATAATTTTTTACTTAATCTCACCTTTATCTCTCTCTCCAACTTCTGTTTTCTTTTCTTTCCGTCTATTTCCTCCTTTCTTCTCTCTCTGTTAATCTCCTATCCTTCTCTTTGCCGCTCTAGCGCCGGAACGACGTCTGTTAGCTGTGAATGACAGCTCTTTACCATGTGCGTCTTCGCCACCACGCCGTCCGTACAGAAACGAAATATTAAATTTTATTCTGAAGAAGGTTCTTGTACGAAGTAGGAATGTGATTTTCAACTGAACTGTCACGATAAATCAGACTGTAATTGTCGATTCCTTAAAGTTTCTTCAAATATTTCGACGAAAATTCTCTCGTTTGTTTTATAAAGCGTAGATAGAGTTTATGAATCAGAGGTTAGAATAAGGGAAGGTGACGTTACCTGTGCCGAGGACAGGAATTGGTTGAAGCCAGAGGGGCCATACTTTTGTGCCCAAAACAGAGGTTTCTCGCTTAAAACCCTTTGTGAATATTACCCTCTTTACGTAAACTCAATTGACAGTCAAATCGCATTATTTACATAGATATTACGTACATTTCAACGACTGGAACTACTATACACATGCACTACGACAAATGTTTCGGGCACAAACAAATGCCGGGATGCGCATTTTACTGGCTTCACATTTTCAGTATTAGGGCATCTCCTGAAATTCTAACCTCCGTGGTTGTAAAATAAAATATCGATTCACAAACTCGGTTTCCACCTTATATAAACTGATGGTGAGTCCCTAAAACTGTATAAAATCTTAAATAAATACTGTAATAACTTTCAAAAATATAATTCAGAACAATATTAAAATTTTCTGGTGTCTTAATGGCTGAAATGACTCTCTTTAACGCAATGAGACTTGAGGTAAAATTCTCAGTTTTATTTCCCTTCACACATATCAGTATAATAAAATCTACACAGTGTTAGAACATTATTGTAGAGACTCAAGGTAGTAACTGAAACTGTTTGTGATATACATAACTAGTAAAACTTTTGTAATAATACTAATCATTTTTTTTCTTATTTTTTGGGTTATGATCTTTGGCAACGGCGTTCCTTAACAACATCTTCTTTAGCTCCGTAGTTGTCGACCCGCAACGTTTGATGGACAGCTATATTATCTATGGCACCTGCAGAGAAGATGATGTTCTCGTAGGTTGCGCCGTTGTTACCGCACATAAAACATATATTGTTTAAAAAAAATCATGTAATGAGAATCAGTAACAACAACATAAACATGATTTTACCTGCAAAACTGAGCTGATGTAAGGCAGCAACGGGGATAATATTTCGACCCACTGCAATCTCCGTTTTCCACTTTCTCTGCCAATCACTCCTCGTCTCTCTGTAGAGCTCCTCCTCAGTCTATTGTCTCCTCCAAATGGAAATATTTTACAACTCTGATGTCTAAGTTTATTGAATGGTATGAAATTTGAGGTACACATTGATGTTCGTTTTCAAGGTTAAATTTGTAAACTTTATTAAGATCGTAATAAAACAGTAGATTTTTCGAAGTTCGTGCGTAAAATACCATCTTTCACTCATAATACGAAATTTTACGTAGGCAGTGACTTTTCTTTGGAAGATCAAGTGTACAAAGTTTCATCGCAATCGGATGAACGGTACGGCAGCGTTTAAAAAGCGAGCAAATATAGACACAAATAAACAATTATCTTTCAAATGTTGAAATGTTTGAAAATACATGGGACTTAACCCAAGGACAACACACACTCAAACACACACATCCATGCCCGAGACAGGGCTCGAACCTCCGACAAGAAGCAAAGGCGCGCTCCCCAGCAAGGAGGCTTAAAAAGCTCGGCCTTTCCACCGCGGCCATTTATTTGTACATTCATATTATGCACACCAAAATATTCAATGAAAACTGATTTTTATGCTCATACTCAACATGCAACACTCCTGTCGGTTACTGAAACTTTGCAGCCGCTTACAATACAATTAGCAGTATACAGGGTGAATCTAAATTCGCGCACTCGGGCTTCGCAGCGCTATTCCTCACATGCTAGCAATAAAAAATGTCTGTCAAAAATTTTTATCCTGCGCAAATTTCCGGCAGTAAATGCACGTCGAAGAGTGAGATGGGCATGTGTTCCATACGTCAGTGTGTTCTAGAATTATACTACACCAACCTAGGGTATGTGAGAGATGTCTTACGGAACAAAGTGAGCATAGAAACCCATGCCCGGAAACGTTATCCAATGACGCTACAGAGCGTCGAAGTTGCTGGAAGGGATGTCTAGCGGCAGCAGCTGGTGCCTGTAACTTAGACACTCCGTAGCATCGTTGCATGGCGTTTCCGGGCATGGGTTTCTATGCTCACTTTGTTCCTCAAACCACCTCCCGCATCCCCTAGAAGTTTGTTGGTGTACTAGTGTAATTCTGAAAAACACTGACGTATGGGGCACACACCAAACACAATCTTCGACGTCCATTTACTGCCGGAATTATGATCAGGACGAAATTTTGTGAGAGACATTTTTTTATTGCTAGCATGTGAGGAATGCTGCTACGAAGCCTAGGTGCGCGAATTTAGATTCTCCATGTATTATGACTCACAACAGCTTTGTTACGTGTAGTAACTGACCATTAAAATTACTACACCAAGAAGAACTGCAGATAATAAACGAGTATCTATTGGAAAAAATATATTATACTGGTTATATATTACATTTTCACACAGTTGAGGTGCATAGATCCTGAGAAATCGGTACCCAAAACGACCACCTCTGGCCGTAATAACGGCCTTGATACGCCTGGGCATTGAGTCAAACAGAGCTAGGGTGGCTTGTACAGGTACAGATGCCCATGCAACTTCAACACGATACCACAGTTCATCAAGAGTAGTGACTGGTGTATTGTGACGAACCAGTTGCTCGCCCACCATTGACGAGACGTTTTCAATTGGTGAGAGATGTGGAGAATGTGCTGGCCAGTACAGCAGTCGAACATATTCCATATCCAGAAAGGCCCTTACAGGACCTGGAACATGATGTCATAAATTATACAGCTGAAATGTAGGGTTTTGTAGGGATCGAATGAAGGGTAGAGCCACGGGTCGTAATACATCTGAAATGTAACGGCCATTCTTCAAATTGCCGTCGATGCGAACAGAAGGTGACCGAGACGTGTAACCAATGGCACCCAATATCATCAGAATGTTCAAATGTTCGTTAAGCTTATGGGACTTAACTACGGGGTCATCAGTCCCTAAACTTACAAACTACTTATGAACTACTTACGAACTAGGACGGCACAAATATCCATGCCCGAGGGGGGATTCGAACCCCCGACCGTAGTGGCCGTGCAGACCGTAACTGCAGCGCCTTAGTATCCTTGGCCACCGCTGCCGGCCCCAATATCATCACGCCTGGTGATACACCAGTATGGTGATGACGAATACACGCTTCCAATGTGCGATGTCGCAAAACACGAAAACACGGACGCGACCATCATGATACTGTGAACATAACCTGGATTCATCCGAAAACGTGACGTTTTGCCATTCGTGCACCCAGGTTCGTCGTTGCGTACACCATCGCAGGCGTTCCTGTCTGTGATGCAGCGTCGACGGTAACCGCACCCATGGTCTCGGAGCTGATAGTTCATGCTGCTGCGAACGTCGTCGAACTGTTCGTGCAGATGGTTGTTGTCTTGCAAACGTCCTAATCTGTTGAGTCAGGGATCGAGACGTGCCTGTACGGATAAGATGCGGATAAGATGCTTGTCATATCGACTGCTAGTGATACGTGGCCGTTGGGATCCAGCACGGCGTTCCGTATTGCCCTGCTGGATCCATAGATTTCATCTTCTGCTAACAGTCGTGACCAACGCCAGCAGCAATGTCGCAATACGATAAACCGCAATCGCGATAGGTTACAATCCGACCATTATCAAAGTCGGAAACGTGATGGTACGCATGTTTCCTCCCTACTGGAAGCATCACAACAACGTTTCACCAGGCAATGCCGGTCAACTGCTGTTTTGTATGAGAAATCGATTTGAAACTTTCCTCATGTCAGCACGTTGTAGGTGTCGCTCTGAAAAGCTAATCATTTTCATATCACAGCATCTTCTTCCTGTCGGTTAAATTTTCATGTCTGTAGCACGTCATCTTCGCGGTGTAGCAATTATAAAGGCCAGGAGTGTATTTATAGCATCACCGAATCGCTATTACAAGACTACGCCTACAGAATTTTGCCCCTCCGAGAGGATTTAAATTTGACCGCGTCTGATACTAGTAGATGAAAGCATCGGAGGTAACCTTCATTTCACAAAGATATATAGTACCAGGAGAAAATATAGTGTTGAAACAGCAAGGAATCAGAAAGAGTTTTTACATTAAGAGCAAAACAGAGCTATTTCTTGTAATTAAGATTGCCAATCCCTTTAGACAATAATTAACTATGTGATTTATAGCCTAAATGTAATTATTAAGTAAGAAAAAATGTATTCTAGTAATGTGATAAAAATTGGTAAAATAGACTTTAAATGCAACACTACCTAACACTGTCACTTTTGTGAATGTCAGACAGCATCACAGCAGTCTACTAAAATTGTGAACAATAAGCCTACTCTTTCATTACAAAATTTGAAACCAAAATACTAAAATGATAAATATTTCATTTAGGCCTGTTCCAAAATTAATTTTAGAAAACCTGCTATTTTGTCTTAGTTTTGTGAAATGACTAATAGCAAATCCTTTTAGAAACCTGGTCCAAACGTATTACAATTTATTTGACTATTCACAGACTCTGCTTTACACTGACTTACTTGCATAATAATAATAATCTTTGAGTAGTGCAAGGGTATATCGAACAAACACACTTTGAAAATGAAGTACATGAATGTTATATGCCGTTTTTCAATCAAGTCAAACAGCTTTGCACTTTACTATTGAAATCAAGAAACTATATGACCCTATTAATTCATTCATTCATTCTTTAATAAGCAGCCGGCATGATGGAATGGGATGCCTCTGGTTACACGTCTCGGTCACCTCTTGTTCGCATCGACGGCACTTTGAACAGTGACCGTTACATTTCAGATGTGTTACGACCCGTGGCTTTACCCTTCATTCGATCTCTGCGAAACCCTACATTTCAGCAGGATAATGCACTACCGCATGTTACAGATCATGTACGGGCCTTTCTGGTACGGAAAATGCTCGACTGCTGCCCTGGCAAACACATTTTCCAGATCTCTCACCAATTGAAAACGTCTGGTCAATGGTGGCCGTGCAACTGGCTCGTCACAACATGCCAGTCACTACTCTTCATGAACTGTGGTATCGTGTTGAAGCTGCATGGGTATCTGTACCTGTACACGCCACCCAAGCTCTGTTTGACTCAATGCACAGGCCTATCATGGCTGTTTTTACGGCCAGAGGTGGTTGTTCTGGGTACTGATTTCTCAGGATCTATGCATCCAAACTGTGTGAAAATGTAATCACATGTCAGTTCTGGTATAATATATTTGTCCATTGAATACCCGTTTATCATCTGCATTTCTTCTTGGTGTAGCAATTTTAATGGCCCGTAGTGTACAACATAAAAATTAAAAAAATAAAATAAATAAAAAGTAATAATAATAAAGTAAAAAAATTAGAAATTAATATATTCGTAAATCTATCTGACTCAACTGCGTGGTCATAAGTCCGTAGTTTACAAATTACTTAAACTAAGGTAGACTAACATAAGAATAAAACAAACACACATGCCCGAGGGGGGACTCGAACCCCCGACGGCGATCGGCCGCGCGCACCGCACCGCAGCTTGCCGCCCCTGTACGCATGGCTAATCCGCCGCGGCAATATGATAGGTAGAATAACAGACATTTGTTTACTAAGTTTTCTGAAACTTGGGTGTGGTCATGTTGAACTTCCAAAAGCAAATATAAATGTATGCTCCCTATTGTGAAAAATTTCATCGAACAACGCATATTGTTACTGCACCATTGCTATACACTTAATTCATATTCTAAAACGCTTGTAAATGATTTGAATTTATTGCCCTTACAATCTAAATGTACATACCTTAATTACTATGAACAGGTAATAAAATATGCTGAAGATAGTGAAACTGTGGTGTCGCACAAGTATGAAGTGCGCGCCACGTACTTTCGCCGCGCGCCGCCATTCACGCACGGCGCGGCGTTCTTACGACGTCAGCCACGAGCGCCCTCTGCTGCAACTCCGCTCGTGGCCACGACTGCTGCATCGGCCACTTGGGAATCAGGCACTAGTTAAGACTTGGCTATCGGATAGGCACTAGGAATCAACAGTAGGCAGGCCTCTATCTAAACTATGTATCAGCATTCTGCAGTAATGAACTTTGTAAAAGTTAAGTATTAGAACGTTTCTATGAAATATATATATTGTTCTAATTTCGTCTAGAGTTTCTAGTTTCTGCTGTCCCACTGGCTGGTCACCTCCGTACCTGCACACGCGTGTATCCTTTATTCCTGTGTCGGTCTTTTTCTGCTCGGCCACCGACACCAAAGACAACCGGCGAAAACTAGACACAAAAGAAACACTATAATAGTCTGCATAGATACCAGCAAGCTGATGACAAGGTGAAGGGTTAGTCCGCAGTTAGAAATTCCTCCCAACGAGACACGTTTAGACGATCCAGCGTTTCTAATACCTGGAAGTATAGTTGCCGAATTCGAGTAATGGATGAACTGACCCTTTTCCAATATCTTTATTGTGCTCATTAAAAGGTGCCGATTTCTAGTGTGTCCACTTCTCTCAGTGTACGTTAGTGGTTCTAAGAGCATCAGCATGAACTTACTGTACTCCTCTGGCCACCAAACTCACCGGATTTAAGCCCAGTGGATACTCTATGGGACCATCTTGATCGGACTGATCGCGCCATGGATCGTCAACTGAGAAACCTGGAGAAGCCAGCCACGACACTGGGTGTCTACATTTCCGAAGATACCTTCACAACCACAACACCTGCGCGTCAAGGTGGTTATTCAGGATTATGATAGGTGCGGAAATTCCTGTACAAAATCGTTCAAATAGTTTCGAACATACTGATTTTAAGGAAAAAAAAACTCAAATTGGAAACAGAAATGTTAGAAATACTCATAAGTCAGATTTGAAATAATCTTTTATTGTAACTAAAAATACAGGCAGTTATATTTTACTCTCATTGGCTTTCAAATTCAAATGTTTGATAATCTCTGGGCCAAACTACTGTGGTCATCAGTCCCTAGCTTACAAACTACTTAAACTAACGGAAACAAAACTAAGGAAAACACACACATATCCATGCCCGAGGGAGGACTCGACCTCCGATGGCAAAAACCTTCCATTCCCTGACAAGGTGCCTTTGGCTTCAATCGCTGCTCTGCAAACAGGAGGCATTCTTATTGTTGGGTTCATCTTCGTTTCCTCGATGTTATGCCGCCATTCCTCTTTGTAGTCTGGTCCAGAAGTGATTCACATTTTTGTAATAGGTCTTGATATAACTTTTCTACCCAAGCGATCCCAAAGCATTTTAAAAGGATTAAGTTGGGCATTGCGGCAGCCAGGTCATCTTTTTCACTTACTTTTTTCATATAAATTTGTCATCGATTCACTCTGATTGTTTTGTATTGAGCACTCACTGAAATTAACTCTTTGCTGTATCGTGCATAACTACATATCAATTTCTTACCTATAATCTTATGAACAGTAGTACAACTACACAATATAGGTGTCTTGGGTTGTGAAATCTGATACCGGATGACACCCTCCGTCCCGACATCTATCCTTCCTACCAACCTTAATCCTTCCCCGTATAAGACCGCCCCTCTCCCTACCCTCCCTCCCTCGCTTGGATTTCTCTTGTTGGAATCTGTAAAATATAGCTATATTTCATTAGTGTCTTCAAATGCATAATTCCTTACTTTCTTGTTTCTCTAAATATGTCCATTTGACTCATGTGGAATGAGCAGAGTACCGCCTAATTTCTTTTCCCAATGTAAGCACTGCTTTTCTACGTCTTTACTTCATGTCAGAACAAGTGTAACTTTCTGCCTGAAGAGCGGCGTATTAATCTGCTGCCAGCTGTCCCTGTGGGCATTAAATAGCAGATGTTCAGATGTCTGTAAAGTTTATAGGAGTTAACTGCGGTGTCATCAGTCCCTAAACTTACAAACTACTTACGAACTAACTTACACTAAAGACAACACAAACATCCATGCCCGATGGAGGATTCGAATGCCCGACAGGGAACGACCACGCGCATCGGATCATAGCGTCTCAATTCGTTCGGCCACTCCTTATTGTCTCCAACGCAGTAATCAGAGGAATTAAAAAAAAAAAAAAAAAAAAAAAAAAAAAAAAAAAAACCAGAATGCAACAGAATATGCCACTAATTTTGTTTCAAGTAAACGTTTAGCTTCCCATCAAATGATATCAATTGTGACGTTGATGTGTATGTTACTGGTAATTATGTGTTAAATTATATTGCTTCATGGTGCCATGTGCTTCCGGAATTTTGAGATTAGTTAACATTCGAACACCAACTGCACAACAAGTTCAACAAATAAATGACCCTCAAAGGTCGTGGTGCATAAGTGTTCACGAATTTTCTTTTCTTAGATATTTCACCTGTTAAAATATTGACTGATTCACAGGAGAAAGAAATCAATAGCTCAGAAGGGAATAGCGATATCAAGGTCTTTTTTTGTGAAATAAATAACATGTAGATTAAATAATGTGACGTTTTCTGATACAGTTTAGCGCGGTAAGAATTCCTCCTCCTGGCGAGAACTGCCACGTGTAACCTACTACCATTTTTGCTTATATTCTACTTAATTATGAGCAAAATATTCCCAATACCGCTATCAGACTGCAAATCAGACAAAATAGGCCCCAATTTAATAGTGAGTAAAATTATTGACTGAAAGGAAGTTCCTAACGTTAATATCCAATCATGTTTATTTATCTAATTACATGTAATTTTCCACATCCAATTCTGAAAAATAAGGCAACAAATTTCTCAATGGCTGAAATCGAAGTATTAAAATAGACTTAATGTACCTAATGTGACACTGGAGTATCACATACACTGATATTGACTCCTCCTTGTAAGTTCTCGTCTTTCGTGAGCTGAGTTACTAAACGCTTTTCACTACCAGCCTCAAACGGTCGGCGAGGACAGCAGCCGAAGCCGACTGCCGTTTAAAGATTGGAAATATTTTCAGTCCGCTGGCAGCTGCGATGACGATGCTGCGAACACTTACGTCACCTTCATATGGAGAGTGGTCTGGCTAACGCCGTTTTGTGGTCTCTCTGAACGGCAGGCGAGCGTAGCCGGCGGCGACGTCTCCTGAGAATCGACCTCCGTGTACCCAACGAATTTACGCGTTCGGGACGTGTCCACGCCAGAATCTTCAAATTCACACATTTCGGAGGTTTTCCAATCGAACTCCACTGGTCTCCCACCCGAAATGTACACAACCATTTTGCTTTGATGTGGCGAAATTTCTGGAGACACACTTGTTTTGCGGAACATGTTCAGTACTTAAATATCTACTACAAGCCGTCTGGAAGGAAAATAATTAGATCCAGTTCCAAATCACAAGCTAGTCTTTCACTTTCTTCGGTTCTGGAGCTAATAAATCCGAGAAATAATTCTTCTTTAGCTTACTTGGGATTAACTTTATGATACTTGTGATTATTCCCGATTGATATCAGAAGTGTTCCGTGTCTCCTACATTTTCAAACTGCAGTAATTATACTTTTAGGATAATTATGACAATGCTTCCCCGGGGGGAATCAATTCTTCTTTGTCGAGCTGGAGAAATGATTTAATAATAGGGGGAAATTCCGATTTATTTCATTGGGACTATCTTTGATCCATCATAAATACGCTGGAAGGAATCATTATAATAATTTTGAGAAATATATTATTCGATGTCCGTCTGTGGACTTTTGCGGAAATCATAGTACTATTGTAGACACATTGCAGTTCAGGTTACAAACTTTTCAATTTATTTTTATTACAATTTTTTTTTTTTTTTTGAATGTTTCGTAAGAAATTCTTGAATCCAAATTGGAGCATTACGAACTCCTACGCAAAAGCCGATAACAAGGGCGACACGTCTTGGCATGGAAGAAAGCGGGCCTGGCTAGGTCGCTGGTGGCTGTTGGAACCACATCTGCCGACACAAATCTCCTGATTCCCGTAAATTCCGAGGAGGGAGGCGATGAACTCTGATGCCATGTACAGTCACATCCAAGATGTATTAAAAATGACTGACTCCCATTTTGGCCGTCCGCGGTGGCCGAGGGGACTGAGGCGCTCCAGTCACGGTCTGCACGGCCACTACGGTCGGGGGTTCGAATCCCCCCTCGGGCATGGATATTTGTGCCGTCCTTAGTCTTAACTAGTTCATAAGCAGTTTGTAAGCTTAGGGACTGATCACCCCGTAGTTAAGTCCCATAAGTTCTACAAACATTTGATTTGAACTCCCACTTTAGAGTGATGGCACTGTCATTTTTGAATACGCACAAGAGGGCATTGACTAGCAAATGTACCACGAGACTTCTACATACATACTCTGCAATCCACCCAAAGGTGCGTCGCGGAGGGTACTCAGTACCAGTACTGGGTACTTGTTTTCCTGTTCCACTTCGATATAGAACGAAGGAAAGACGAATACTTGTATTCGTCCGTGCGAGCCATCATGTCTCTCACCTTATCCTTGTGGTCGTTACACGAAATGTAGGTTGGCGGCAGTAGAATCGTTCTGTAGTTCGCCTCAAATTACGGCCCTGTAAACTTCAACAGTGCTTCTCCAAAAGAACGTCGTCTCCCCTCCAGCGACTCCCACTTGAGTTCCCGAAGCATGTCGGTAACCCTCGCGCATTGATCGAATCTACCAAATCTCGCCGCCCGCCTCTGAACTGCCTCTATGCCCTCCTTTAAACCGATTTGGTGGGGATCCCAAACATTGGTGCGATACTCAAGACGGGGTCGTACAAACGTATTATATCTGATCTCTTTTACAGATGAATCAAACCTTGCCAAAATTCTCATAAAAAAGCAAAGTCGTCCACTTGCCTTCCCGACGACTGTCCTTATGTGCTCATTCCATTTCATATCGCTATGCAGTGCTCCGCCTAGGTATTTAATTGACGCAACTCTTTCAAGCAGCACACTACTAATGCTGTATTCGAATATTACGGGATTTTTTTCTCCTACTCAACTGGATCACCTTACAATTGTCTAAATTTAGCGATAGCTGACATTCTTCAATTCACTACCTAGTAATTTGGGCCAAGTCATCCTGCATCCTACTACAGTCATTCAATGACGACAACCTCTTGTACACCACAGCACCATCAGCAAAAAGTCGTAGACTGACGGACAATTTAGAGAAAATTCTGAGAAGGTTAGCTCGTTTTGTATTATCGCAATATAGGGGAGAGTATGTCACGGAAATGATGCACGATTTGAAGTGGAAATCGCTAAAAGAAAGCCGTTATTTGTTACCGCGAGATCTTTCTGCGAAATTCCTTTCACCAAAATTCTCTTCAGAATGAGAACATACATTGTTAGCACCCACCTACATAGGGAGACATGACAATCATAATAAAATAAGAGAAAGCAGGTCGAAAAAAGAAAGATTTAGGTTTTCCTTTTTCTAGCGAGCTATTAGACAGTGGAACTATAGAGAAATATGATAATAGTGGTTCGATTAACCCTCTGCCATGCACTTGAATGTGATTTACAAAGTATCCATGTTGGTTTTTCTTGTTGCAGTTAAATAAATGGGAAAGGGACCAATTATATTTTTTATTTTTTCAAAAAGTTCAAATGTTTGTATAGCTTACGGGACTTAACTACGGGGTCATCAGTCCCCAAACTTACAAACTACTTATGAAATAGCTAACGCTAAGGACGGCACAAATATCCATGCCCGAGGGGGGATTCGAACCCCCAACCGTAAGTGGTCGTGCAGACCGTGACTGGAGCGACGTAGTCCCCTCGGCCATCGCGGCCGGCTGTACTTTTTCCCAAACAATGTTTCGAAACCTTTCTTCCATCATCACTGGGATATTTATTAAATCTGTAAGTATGGAATATTTACAATGAACACTGTAGTTTAAGATTCGAAAAAATTCATGAAAATGCAAGAAATTATATGTAAAAACGCCTGGTAAACCATATTTTTGCATTTTTCATGAATTTTTTCGAATCATGAACTGCAGTGTACATTGTAAATATTTTATAGTTACAGATTTAATAAATAGCCCACTGATGATGGAACAAAGGTTCCGAAACATGTTTGGGAATGAGTAAAAAACATAATTGTTTGCAAAAAAGGCGGACCCTTTCCCATTTATGGGTGTTTTTGTTTAGTATTAATTATATAATTCTTTAGCTTCTCCCGGCGTAATTCTAGATGAAAAAGTTCACGGGTGTGCGGCCTGATCAGTGTGTCAAACTGCCACAATATTTCGGCAACCAAACCTGTTGCCAGGTGCTCTGATGAACTGTTCATCAGAGTACCTGATGATGGCAACAGGTTTGGTTGCCGAAATATTGTGGCAGTTTGACACAGTGGTCCGGCCGCACACCCGTGAACTTTTTCATCTAGTTTTTAATTAGTTTATAAGTTTACGTACTGATGACCCCGCAGTTAAGTCCCATAGGTTTTACAAACATTTGAACTTTTTTTTTCTTAACAAACAATTGGACAATAAATAGTCGCCGCGGTGGAGTAGCCGAGCGGTCTAAAGCACCTCGCTGCGGAGCGCGCGGTTGCTCGCAGTGGAGGTTCGAGTCCTCCCTGGGGCATGAGTGTGTGTGTTTGTCCGTAGGTTAGTTTACCACGTTTAAGCAGTTTGTAAGCTACGGACTGGTGACCACGCAGTTTGGTCCGATAGATTTACAGATATTTGAACATTTGAATAAATAGTCAACAGTATAGATAATGGGAAAAAAATTGCTGATTGAGCACGTGTTCGTATACGAAGAGGACGAAAAAAAGTGTGGTATGAAAACAGTCGAAGACTAACGAGACTGGTTAAATACGGTTGTGCATATTTGTGTTTCACCGCGAGTCAGTGAAAGCGTATTCCATTATGCTGTAAACAATGCCTTTTGTCGATTTGAAAGAAGAGTGCGGGCTTTAAATTTCCGACACAGTTTATCTGTTGGTGGAACAAGTTGCGATTGGCTTAAAAAAAAAAAAAAAAAAAAAAAAAAAAAAAAAGGCGGGGGGAAATCGTGGTGAACACGAGCAGCAGCGGCAGTAGGACACGGAGTTCGCGATAAAACACGGGTGCCCGGGCAGGTTTTAGGGGGCGGGTTGGTGGCGAGTCGTTAATTTGCGGGGGGCGGTGTGTCGCGCTGCGCCCGGCCCGTGTAATGAAAAAGCGATACCAGAGCGTGGGCGGAGGACGCAGCGCGACAGCTGGGACGACGCAACACGCGTTTGGCCGACCGCCACACAAAAGGCGGCCGTGGCGCCCAGGGGGAGGGAAATGGGGAGGGAGGGTGACGTAAAACGGGGAATCCCGCCCTCGCCCACCGGGAGGGTGGGTGCCGGGGCGCCACCGCCACCGCCACGTGGCGAGGGAGGCGCGCTGACCCACTTACCGGGGGCGTGGCCACGCGCCGCCGGGCCGCTGGTACTGGTACGCCACTCACGTTTTCCACCGCAGGAGTGCCAGAGTCGTAGCACAGACGCTGACGGTACCTGCCTAAAACTTTCAGCCTCCGTACTTTTCCCTTTAACTCTCTTTTTTTAATCGATTCTTGCAAATGGCAGAACTGGTGGCAAACTCTCTCTCTTCCTCCATCTCAATCACACATTCAAAGTTCCCTTTATGAATAAAAATCGCACTGACGTGTTTTACGGCCCACTTTAGATTTGTAGTTTTATAAGTTTTTGCAAACATTTTGGACCAATATAATCTAAATAATAAAAAAATTAATAATGATTATGCAGCCAAGATCGCATTTTTCATTTATTAGGTGACCGATTTCGGCTTACTCGACGCCATCTTCTGACCTATTACACAAAGTTTAACAATTGATCTATATACATGATTGCCAAGAGACTACTTATATTACAATTATATGGTTACATACCAGTCGTAATTTACATAATTTCACGACATTTTTATATACTAAAATAGTACATCCTGGTTGAGGCATCGTTAAACATAAAATTAGTAGTCACAAGTAAAAAATATATATCCATCTTCTAACTGTTTTGAAGTGAGGTACTTCAAAGTCTAAGTACAATACTACTTGGAGTCCAGTATAACACTAACTGGCTGGTGGGAATCTATATACAAAGATTGTACATGGGCATTTATATAATGGTCTCTGCCCTTTGTGGTCGTCGTTTTTTTATTATATATAATTAATGTATATATACATTGACATATAAAGGTTACATGTAGTACATTACCTCCAACGTCATATATATACACAATTGTATAAGTTACTATGTTAAGCACCCTAGATTGTAAGGCGCTCTGTCAGTTAACTATTGTGATGTTCAAAGAATTGTTACATTTTTTTTACATATAAAAGTTACATGTAGTACATTTCCTTAAACTACATTTCCTTTGTAACATTACTTGGATACATTAGCTACCCGCATTCAACCCACTATCAATCTAATACGCCTGTACACACCAGTCCTTACAGGCTGTACAACATGCATTCATAACACGAACTTAAGAAAGAGATATATCGGTTGACATGTACAAATTCTGTGTTGGATAGTTTAGTAAGTGTAATAATGCTGTCTTTCAACCATCTATGAATATTTTAAATATGTGACTTATATAATAATATAATATATATGTATTATAAAAAATTGTTACATTTCTGTAGATCACAACAGGTTACTGCCATAGCACCTTACAATCTAAGGTACTTAATATAGTCATTTATACTAATTATATATATGTGAAATTGGATGTAGTTTAAGGAAATGTAGTACATGTAACCTTTATATATCAATGTATATATACATTAATTATATATAATAAAAAAACGACGACCACAAAGGGCAGAGACCATTATATAAATGCCCATGTACAATCTTTGTATATAGATTCCCGCCAGCCAGTTAGTGTTATACTGGACTCCAAGTAGTATTGTACTTAGACTTTGAAGTACCTCACTTCAAAACAGAAGATGGATACATATTTTTTACTTGTGACTACTAATTTTATGTTTAACGATGCCTCAACCTGGATGTACTCTTTTAGTATATAAAAATGTCCTGAAATTATGTAAATTACGACTGGTATGTAACCATGTAATTGTAATATAAGTAGTCTCTTGGCAATCATGTATATAGATCAATTGTTAAACTTTGTGTAATAGGTCAGAAGATGGCGTCGAGTACGCCGAAATCGGTCACATAATAAATGAAAAATGCGATCTTGGCTGCATAATCATTATCAAACAATTATAGATCGCCCCACTTAACTATGAGTTCCTTAATAAAAAATTAATTAATAAGGTGTCTGAAACACTTTAAAAAAATTTCGGTAGTAGCGGGTTTCGAACCACTGACCTTGAGCGCACATTCCAACGCATTGCTCACTATGCAATTTTTTTCAGCTAATTTTTTTATTAACCCTTTATCATTATTATACAAAGCATTTAAACATAATATGTAAAAAGAAATTATCTACTATTGCTTCTGAAATCTGTTTTATATTTTCACTATGTTGTTCATCGTCTGTTGGTTTGTTGTAGCTTCAGAAAATCATTGTTGCACATCTTGTGATACCTCCTCACATTCAACTTATTTACATTCTTATTTCAGGGTATGAAGGAGGAAATTTTGAAATTGTTGTTAGTTTTTGGTAGCTTCTGTAATTTGTTGTGTTCTTCGTTAATATACACCACAAATTCTTCTAATGTTGTATTTTTGTTTTTAATGATGTTTTTAATATGGCATTTGTAGACACTAGATTATCATTTATCGAACGAAGAACGACGTCTTTTTGTTAATTATTCAGTGCGCCATTGCTTTGAAATGACAACGTGTAAGTTACAATAAGAAATCATCAAATACGCAACGCAAGATGGCATATGCCAGAGAGAGAGTTTCTGGGCGAGGAATGTCACGTGACATCTGCGAGCGGCTGGTTTTCGTTAATTCAATGGAGGGTGTAAAAACTCCGTTATTTTTACAAATATCTCTGAAGCGATACGAGATATGAAAAAAAAAAAAAATAATGGATCAAAGTTGTAGAGAATTTTATCCTCTACAAATTCGTTTATTCAATTTTCTCGTCAGATGAACGGTTTATTTACAATTAAAATTACATTACAAACTTTTTTTTTTGTATTACTAACGTATTTCTTGTCCGAAATATTTCAAAAAGCGAGGTTCTGCTCCCTGGTAGCCAACGATTGTCTATAAAATTTGGTGCCGGTCGGTTGAACAATTCGATCTAAAAAATGGGAACACGTTACAGCCAGACAGACATCGTCAAATCGCCGTTATTTTTGCAAATATCTCTGTAACGATGCAAGATATGAAAAAACCATAATAGAGCGAAGTTACAGAGTATTTTTCCCTCTACCAATCAGGCTATTGAATTTTCGTGTCAGATGAATGGTTAAGCCGTTATTTTTTATTTAAATTTCGAGCTGTCAAAAGACGTGGGCCAAAAAATTAAATGATTGATGAATTTATGAAAAAAAATAGAATGTGTTCTTGGCTTCATAAAAATACCTCACTATACCTACTACTACAGTATAAGTAGCTTTATCCCGATGTAATGCTATAACCCCATAACTATATACACATTGCTTATTATTATAGTAAATGTAAGGTTTTTGTTTCCATGGAGCTGCATAATTGGGTTACTATTACTATAAAAACTGTAAGAGTGCAGAAAATTACATTCTATAACTTGTACTTGCTCCATCAACCATCTCCTCCCTTTTTTACTTAAAATATTCATTCATTTTAAGAGCCTTGAGTGTAATGTATTTGATCAGTATACCTTGAAACTGCTTTATTTAATGTTTTATAATAGAGGGTTAACATGTGCTATACACTTATGAAATCTAACTACCCTTAGAGTTTATATTGAAGATATCTTTCCACATCAGCATTGTCAAACCTGTAATACTATGCACAGTACTTTCTGACCTACCTTACGTTACAAAGAGTAATCAAATTTATATAACTGTGACACTACTTTAACAGATTGCATTACTGGTTGTAGGCCAACATTGTAATTTAAACGAGAGGCAACTGCAAACTTGTACGGTATAGAGTGACCGTGTGGTTTTTGTAAGCAGATGGGGCTTGGGGGCTGCTCTTCCTTCCCAGCACTTTTATGTATGCTCCCCCCCCCTTTTCCATCCCCTCTCTCCCACCCCTTTCTCACCTGAATACTGTATAGATACCATGATTTCGGTGATTGTTAGCAATGTGTCACTTAACACTGTCTTTCCTAACGTTGTCAAAATATAGTATCACAGAAAAAAAAATTGGTGTAGAACTCATAATTGTACAATCTAAAAGAAAATTTTTAAGCAGTACACAGTGATTGTAAAAGTTTTATAGTTTATAAGTTTATAATTGTATAACTTAACAGAAACAAATATTGTGCAACTTTAAGATACATTAAAAAAAAATTCCCACAGAGGGAGTGAGTGCGCATGTGTGAAAGAGAGACGTAGAATGACAGCATCGCCATCTAGCGCATTCTCCACTTAATAACTGACCGCTTTGCTAACCTTAGTATGGACTTGACCATCCTAAAGGGATGTTGGGGGGGGGGGGGAGGAGAGGAGGAAATTGTAAATATGTTTTATGTTTGACATATGTCTTTCACAGTGATTACTTTAAAAGGAATGTTTTACTTTTGAATAACTTTTTAAAAGATATGGCGTGTGAAAATAGTGTTCTTATTTATGTTTTATCGAAATGTTTGATGAATATTAATTCCATTGTCTTGCTATAGCCTTCGATAATGACGAAAGGTCGAAACTCGTAAGGCCTCAATAAATTGAAGTTTGTGGTCAAGAAGTTTATTTAAAGTGCATCAAAATGGCCACGTCTCACAAATGTCTAATGGAGACAGCAAGGAATTTATGTATGTTTGTGCGTGCCTTAACTTGTGCTCACTTCTCACAAGGAGACCACATGGGTTTTGGATGTTAGAATTTCTCTATATTTATTGTATATGAAGTTCAGAACTTAAATAACAATAAAAGCCATTTGACACAACGTAAAAAATCTTGAGAAAGAGAAACCGACTTTGAAGATTTGCAAGTACCCGTAAGTACCAGTAATTAAATCACTTGCAGTGTATGTCGGTGTAGCTCAGGTGGTACCGCTCTGGCCGATGTTTCGAATTCTGTAATGATACATTTTAGTTCTTTTTTTTTTCATTGTGTTCAATGTGCTCAATGTGCACAACCTTAATATCTAATTGTAATATTTACGAAAAAAAGGCATGATTATTTTGTTTATACGTAATTTTCTATATTTTATAAAATGTCATTAATAATGACGGTTTCTATCAAAAAACGTAATTTTAATTTTTTTTACGGTATTAGCTTCACTATCAGTTGACGACGGTTGTCTTTGATCAGTTTGTGAAGAGCTAGGACGCTGTTTTCGGAAAGTCATCTCTATAGCTAATAATGACTTTCTAAACATCTCACGTGCTCAACCATTGTTTTAGGTGACGACAACGTGTTCTGCTCGACTACATATACAAGTACAAATATTGACACAACACGCGGAGTTAGAGATCCCAAAATGTTATTTATAACTGTATTTGCACAGGAAAAAATTCTGGCACAGCGGGATTCGAACTACCGACTCAATGATTGTGACTATTTTTTTTTCTTTTTTTAGTTATATTTCTTGCGTTTGCTGATCATGTTTGATCGTTGTGCCCCATGTGTTCTTGGCTCAGCTTTTTTTTATTACAGAGGGCGTTCAGCCACCTGACCGGGCGCGCTGAGCCACGGCACCCCGCAGCACCTGATCTACATCCTCAAGATGTTACAAATGACTTAATTATTCCTTCCATGATTCACGGGCGTTGTGTCGGATCGTATTATCGAAAGTGCACACTACATCCACGAGGCAGCTGCTCGTCTTCTTCAGGTGCTAACTAAACTGCTGATTGCTGTCGTCTCGCCTACATACTGTGGCTGGCTAGAAAAGCGCAGGCGTGAAGACAGTGGTGGTGGTGGGCAATGACATCATTGTAGGCGAATCATAGATGAAAACATATAGAGCCTCCCCCACCACCGTCTTCACGCCTGCTCTTTTCTAGCCAGCCACAGTATATAGGCGAGACGACAGCACCTGAAGATGACGAGCAGCTGCCTCGTGGATATATTGTGCAGTTTCGACAATACCATCCGACGCGACGCCCATGAACTATGGAAGGAATCAATACGTCGGGAAAGCCTCAAACACGACTTAATTATTGGTACTTACGTATAATTGCTAAACTTCGAATTTCTCGACAATTTTAGAGTTTCGTCGAATGGCTTTAGTTGTTATTTGAGTTCTGAACTTCACGTACCATAAATATAAAGAAGTTATAAAATCCGATACTCATTTGGTCTACTTGTCGGTGTACAATGTAGTCTCATTCCTTAGCCAAAATTTTTACGTCACATATTGTAATCACATCATTATCTTTTTAACAAATCTATTGCCATTAATTTTAACAAAGTCTGAATTACTAAAAACTATTGTAATTTGTTTTTGCAGTCAAAATCTCCAAATGTTTGTGGAACTTATGGGACTTAACTACGGGGTCATCAGTCCCTAAACTTACAAACTACTTATGAACTGTCGCGGCGGGATAACCGCGCGCATTGGAGCGTCATGCTGCGGTGCGCGCGGCCGACCGCCGTCGTGGGTTCGAATCCCCCCTCGGGCATGGAAGTTTGTGTTGAATTTACGTTAGTTTACCATACTTTAAGTAGTTTGTAAGCCACGGACTGATGACCACGCAGCTTGGTCCGATATATTTACAAACATATGCACTTATGAATTAGCTAATACTAACGACGGCACTAATATCCATGCCCGAGGGGGGATTCGAACCGCCGACCGTAGTGGCCGTGCAGACCGTGACTGGCGCGCCGCAGTCCCCTCGGCCACAGCGATCGGCGTTTTTGCAGTTAAAGGAACGGAAATTTTACTGAGAACTATACTGATTTGCTTGTTCAGTCAAAGGGAAGAAATGTTTAAGTTCTTAAAATGAAATTTTATCTGACCCACGAGAAAAAAAATTTAAATTAAAAAGAAAAAAATATTGCGTTTGTCCACTCTAAGGGGTAGATCAGGTTGTTTGAGATCTAGCCCATTATGATTCGCGATTCTATTTAGTCAGTTCTCAGAGAAGCTGATAGTGTGGCATATGGGGAACATCAGTGAGAATTAATCAGAGGGGCTTATCATTTCAGCTGCGGTGGAGTGGCCGAGCGTTCTAAGGTGGCTTGCTGCGGAATGCGCGATTGATCACCGTCGAAAGTTAGAGTCCTTCCATCTACATCTACATAGAAAAACTCAGCACCCGATTAACTCGGAGGGAACGCTCTGGAGGTGTGAGATTTACTTTCTTTCTCCGATGATATTGTTTTAAATAAATTTAAAAAAAATTCATCACACTGAATAGTCTTTAATAAAATATTTGTCCTACCTTTGCTCAACGGGAAATGTACTCGGGTCAGTAACTTTTAATAACAGGGTCGCTGCAAATCTGAAATTCCAACTGTTGACTCCGGCCGGCCGCGGTGGCCGAGGAGACTGAGGCGCTCCAGTCACGGTCTGCACGGCCACTATGGTCGGGGGTTCGAATCCCCCCTCGGCCATGGATATTTGTGCCGTCTTTAGTAAAAGGTAGTTCATTAGTAGTTTGGAAGTTTAGGGACTGATGACCCCGTAGTTAAGTCCTACAATCTATACAAACGTTTGAACATTTTGTTGACTCCGACAGGCGCAAAGTGGTTAAAACCTATATAAATCTCCAACTTAATGATCTGGGAGATAAATAACTGAAAATAACTGAACAGCAAATAGTAAACATATTTCTTTTCTTTTCTTGTAATCAAAGCAAAATATATATTCTGAAACATTCTATTTTCTCACAACACAGAACCATTATTGCGATAGATAACACAAACAAAATCGGGAAATCGTAAACGGCTTTATTTCTTTTCTTAAATCAAAGCAAATTCTGTATTTTGAAACATTGTATTCTTATCACAACGCAGTACCATTATTCCTATAGACAATTCAAACAAAATCACATATCAGTATTTTCATAACCAATGCAAACGAAGTTACATGATTATTCTTTTTATTATAACATCTCAGTGCAAGACGTTGAGGGAAACTAGTGGAAATACAATTCCTCTCATTTGAAAGTCGATGTCAATAAAGTTACAATTACGCTCCATAGCTAACAGTGAAGTGAATAGATATTACCTTGTTCAGCCTCTTCCAAAAATAACTATCATTGAAGGCTCATAAGACATTAAATTATTTATTGCCCTGCTGATCCTTATATAAAATAATCCATTTCTCCAATGTAATGTATTCTTTTCTCTGCTTAAAGTCATCGTAACTGCACTGATGCTAAAACGTTAATTCAAATCAAATGTTTGTAAATCTATCGGACCAAATTTGTGGTCATCAGTCCGTAGCTTACAAACTACTTAAACCTAGGTAAACTAACCTAAGGACAACACACACACACCCATGCCGCAGGGAGGACTCGAACCTCCACGGCGAGCAACCGCGCGCTCCGCTGCGAGACGCTTTAGACCGCTCGACTACTCCACCGCGGCAAACGTTAACTGCTACGTAGCTATAGAACTGTTAATTATTGCCACAGAATAAAAGCTCTCTTCGCCCAGTAACAGTAGTGTCTGATCGAGTGCGCGCGCATGTTAAAGTAATTTCTATACGTTTACAGACATTCAGTCATGAAGAAATTTTCATTGTAACTACTATCACACATTTTTAAACAAACACAAACACGATTTGTCCAGCTGTTAATTAACGTACGGATATAGTCTCAGAGTCCTCTGAAATAGGCCTTAGCAACTACTTACCCATTCCTTTCTGAACTGTGATCATAGTAATGAAACTGCAGAGGGGCGAGTGATACTTTCTTATGTCCTCTTATGTAGCTTCCGATTATTTTAGTTAAGATGACGACGAAACGTTGAATTGTCTGAGGCAGTTGGAGTCTAAGTGACACATAGCCGATCTTAAATAAGCATTCCCTTGCATATTCTGTATCTTTGTTTTCACGATTTAAGGTATATGATCGTATACAAAGGTACCCTTTAATGGGAAAATAATATCTGATTTTGTCAAATCTGCTACTGTATGTTAGTTAATAACAATAACTTTCTGATAACGAGATGACTGGGATTTTGTCCTTTGGACGCACTGTTGAATAAGTGGAATTCTCTTGTTTTGGGGACAGGGTGCCCAATATAATACTATAGAAAGGTGAACACCCCATTAGGATCATCTTATCTTGGCTCTGTTCTTACCTTGACTTTCATTACCTTACCTTACGTAACATTAACTTACCTCAAAAATAAAAATCCATAGCGTTCTTATATGTATATGTACGCACTAGACGAATTAGGGTGTTGTCATAGTTAGAAAATAAACTTGTCACATGTTTATAAGCCTATTGGATAATAATGCTATGGTCATCAGTCCCTAGACTTATATACTACTTAAAATAACTCACTCTATGGGCAACACTCACACCCATGGCCGAGGAAGGACTCGAACCTCTGGCGGGAATGCTATCGTTACACTGTAGTGCATACGAGCGGAGCTGAAATCGCGCGACAGGCCCATATTAATGTTAGCCTATTCAACTCGAATGTCGGGGTTGAGAATACGTTAAATCGCAACTTAAACCATTTTTGCCTCGTCTATCATCTTTGATCGACATTTATATCGAAACTTATTTACTTGTATAGATGAGGTTGAAAGTGTCACATTAAAACCGTATCTCCGCCGTTACAATCTCTAACAGTGTGTCGAAAACTTCGAATATTTTCGAGTGAGCTGTCTTTCCCCTCTGTTCTTCACAATGATTCTTTTCATTTTTCCTGGGAGGCGACAAAAGATTTTAGCATTCGTAGGAGTAAGGCAAAGATAAAGGCAATTTACGTGAAACACTTATCTGCAATAAAAAAATGCCTTTGTTTCCATTACTGACATCTCAAATCGTTTACCATTACGCTGACACAACCTCTCTCCCCTATTGTCGATAACACTAAAGGAGACACATTTCTCTGAAGCCAATCCTATTTGGTATGGCTCCTGTATAGACGCAGTTTGGACTGTGTCCACGTTTCCGTTTTTGTACATGTTATCCTCGCTTCCCCTGAAATACAAGCTCAATAGCTATTAAACGGGAATCGTGCGAATCCCACTTTTGAGTTCCGGTGATGGTTATCGTGCCCAAGTATCCTATCGCTGCTCCCTCGGTACAACGACCTGGGGCTCTCGCGACTAGTTGGCTGTTGCTAGACGTCGGAGATAACAAGGTATCGATCCAAAGCAAACGCGGTAACCGAGCTACCGGCGCAGAGACGACGCTTCCTTCCAAAGAGGTCTTCTCCCACTGATAGGTTTTACGGACTGGTAAAATACGCCTCAGCTGTTCGATTTTCAGTGTGAACGGACACTACATTATCCCTAAATTTGTTGAGAAATCTTTCTACCGTGTTAATCAGAAAGTTAATTGAAGTACAATTCATAAGAGCCGAGGGAAGTGGCGCAGTGATAGCGCACTGGACTCGTATTCGGAAAGATCGTGGTTCAAATCCATCTCCGGCCACCCAGATTTAGGTTTTCCGCGAGTTCCCTAAATCACTTCAGGCAAATGCCGGGGCGGTTCCTTCCCCTTCCTCGCCCAACACTCCGGGCATTAGCTCCGTCTCTAATGACCAAGTGTCGACAGGACGTTAAACCCTAAGCTTCCTTCTCTTCAGTTCATAAGGATAAGGGGGTGTTACATGGTCGGCGTGCACAGATACACTTCATAAAAAAGATGCCACAACTTTAATGACACAGGCGACATTTATTATTAATAAATGAATACTCGATGTTGTAGGAGTGCAAGAAAAGCCTGGGCTTCGTGCGTTAAACTCAAAGTTTCTTTGATATCCGTAGTATTTCTGTCAAATCGTGAGCAGGTCTTGAGGCTGCCACTTTGTCCTAAATAGTAGAAGTCTTGTCTGATGGACCGTAGCACTGTTAACTAGATGAACTTGATGAACACGTTGCAGTACGGGTAAACACGTTGAAATCTCTGTCTACAGGATGTATGCGCCGACTATTTAACACTATTAGTACCACTGGAACCAGTGGTAATATATTAAAGCGGGGGTGGAGAATGTCAGATTTCGTAATGTGCAGACGGCATCAGCTGAAGGAAATAAAGTACTGCAAAGTTATATTAGGGGAACATCTAACAATACAACGTAGTGTGTTAGTGTTACATTGGTTGTACAGTGGCAAAAATAATAATAAAAGAAGAAGAAACCGAAAATTTCAAATAATTAAGTTGTGGAATCTCAAGGACCCGTAATTAAAAAGTAAGTTCAAAGCTAATGTTCTAAATGTTTGTTAAGCTTATGGGACTTAACTACGGGGTCATCAGTCCCTAACCATACAAAATACTTATCAAGTACCTTATACTAAGGACGGCACAAATATCCATGCCCGAGGGGGGATTCGAACCCCCGACCGTAGTGGCCGTGCAGACCGTGACTGGAGCGCCTCAGTCCCCTCGGCCACTGCGGCCGGCAGCTAATGTTCTACAAGACGTATTAGCAGTGTACGAAGTAAAGAAGTGGTGGGAAATACTCCCTTAATTATTAGATGTTTGACTCCGTAGAGTTTCAACAGCGCTTTTAAGTCAGGGAACTTGTAAGGAGGAGGGGATCTTAGCGTTTAATGTCCCGTTGACAGCGTGGTCATTAGAGACGGAGCTTACGCTCGGAGTATCGCGTAAGGATGACGAAGGAAATCGGCCGTGCCCTTTGAAAGGAAACATCCCGGCTTTTGCCTGGAGTGATTTAAGAAAATCATGGAAAACTAAAATCAGGATGGCGGGAGGTGGATTTGAACCACCATCCTACCGAAAGCAAGTCCAGTGCGTTACCACTGCGGTGGTGAAACTTTCCCGCCAAATGCACATCAATATTGTATTGCGGCTTATCCTCTTAATGCACTTCTTGCATGTTATTGAAACAAATTGTAGTTGTACTATTGCTGATATGTGTTCTACTGCCACAAGGCCGGCCGCGGTGGCCGAGGGGACTGAGGCTCTCCAGTCACGGTCTGCACGGCCACTACGGTCGGGGGTTCGAATCCCCCTTCGGGCATGGATATTTGTGCCGTCCTTAGTATAAGGTAGTTGATAAGTAATTTGTAAGTTTAGGGACTGATGACCCCGTAGTTAAGTCCCATATGCTTAGCGAACATTTTAATAATTTAATACTGCCACAAGGAACATATTTTAACGTGTTGCTTTAGACTAGCTTGTCTGATTTGGAGTAATTTATGAATCAGGCGGTAAGTCCCACGTGCTGCAGATCAGCGACACAAGTAAAGTCCGCCCGAAACTTAGTTTGCGGCCGAAACCAAATCCGTACCGAATATTCGGCTCCTAGTTTCGGCCGAAACCGTAACTTAGGTAATTAACTTAAAACTTCGATAAATTTCCGTTATACCGCAAATCACTTGTTCTCCCACATTTTGCAAGATCATGTACTAAGCCCTCTTGAGCGTGTAGATGCCTAACCAGGACTTCATAGGAGATGACATAGGAGGCGCACTGATCTACGAACCTAAACTTTTCATCCGGCAGTTGCGAATATTAAGCCAACCTCTCCTTAACTTGGACTTGTGAGCTCACGCATTCGCATTCCTAATACTTGATATTAGTGAATCTATGTCCTTTTCTCTCGCAGTTTTCGAAGCGGTTTGCAGTTTTATAGTACAAAGCAGAATAGCTGAAAATATACTTAATTATTGCGAGTGGATATTTTCCTCAAAATAAAGACCGGGATCCCAATTAAGATACGTTTATTGCTGACAACACTGAAATACAGAGATAACATTTACTCTTTACCCGAACATTCATACGTAAGCAAAATTGTGGAGCATGGCCACTGCATGACAGTCAGATTGGCTCACGTCGTTGACAGTTTTGACCCAGTCGCCGCCAAGATCTCGCATATACTTTGTACAATTTCGATGGGTGTTCATATGTCTTCGGTAACATTATAATTTTTCATTTGTTTACTACAGTAATTAGATTTAAGTGAAGGAAAATTCTTACTAATAGTGTTGATGACAAATTTACTGTCAGTAAATAAAATTCTATCTGTGTCGTAGAAGGTATTTCGGATAATAAAGTCCCAGTCCCAGTTAGTAACATTGTTGCCGGCCGCGGTGGCCGAGGAGACTGAGGCGCTCCAGGCTGCACGGCCACTACGGTCGGGGGTTCGAATCCCCCTCGGGCATGGATATTTGTGACGTCCTAGTTCGTAAGTAGTTTGTAAGTTTAGGGACTGATGACCCCGTAGTTAAGTCCCATCGACTATACAAACATTTGAACATTTGAGTAACATTGTTGTCAGTGTAAATACACGCATACTCAACAAGATAAGCTGTATTCCATATGATGGATGTATGAATGTTTCCTAAACCAATATTGGTTGTTAAAAAGAAAAAAGAAAACTTTTCAGCATAACAATGTGATTGGCTTAACCTTCTGCATTAAGTACAACACTGCATAAATTAAATTCTTACAAAGTCATTATAAGAATATCACTGTAATATAGGATTTCGTTACACTGTGATTAACAATAAAATACAATTTTTACGCGCGAGGAAAGACTCCTACTAGTTAAACGGCGCACCGTCAAATGAGGTAAAGCATTATTGTTGACTGAGTCTGTCCCGAATTCGATTCGGATTCATGAATTAGTTCAGGAAAGGTTGTTTCAGGCAGCCAAAGATGATTACTGGTCGAAAAAAAAAAAAAAAAAAAAAAAAAAAGAAAGCTGCAGCCGAAACCAATATTTTGGCCGAAACCGTATATTTTGGTCGGTCGTTATGTTTCAACATATGAACGAACCGTTTGACACAATTATACATACACCTGCTAGTATGTTTCAATATATCAGCGAACCTTTTGTTTCAGTCACACGAATTCAAACGAGATCAGGAAAACCGCCGTTTCATGATCCTGTTCTAAAGTGAAATGGCACCCTAGACCATTCTTCCCGCGTATAGGGCCATATGGCGGGCGAAAGCCATGTAGCTATACAAATGTATTCACTGGTCATCTGCCCTTAGTTGGAAGCTGGACTCACGACTGAAGATAATTATAGGCCTAATGTGGCCGACACCATGCAAACGAGCTTGCTGGTGTTCAGAGGACTGTGTCGCAAGTGATACCGCAAACTCAATCGCTTTTCTGAGAGCCGCCCATGAACGGTCCTTGTGGTTACTAAAGCACCAGTTGCACTTCGGATCGAGGTTAATGATGAATCTGAGGAGTGTATGCGTCTCTGACGCATATTCCTCTCTCACCTTCCACGCTGTCTTCGGCCATGGTTCTGCCGTTTTTGCCAACACCGTGAAATAGTGACACCTGTACTAATGAAATGTCGAGTGATTCGTCGATTACTTCAGCCGGTTCCTTTGAGTCCGCCTCCACGGTTTCTTTCAGATGAAGACGTACAGGGGGAGGGCATATAATATGAACAACACGCAGTGCGCTGAAACTCGCTGCGATTTGGTAACACTGCATACGTCTCAAAACTGAGACTCGAATGCAGTGCACAGTTGACATTCGCAGTATTGGGCGTCACCCTTGCAGTAAATTATAAGTTTTCTTCTGCGACTGTCAGTACAAATGATCGATGAAATGCTGATGTCTCAGACTTCCAAACAGGCCATTGGTATGGTGCGCAGTTTGTGCGAGCATCGGTGACGAAAACGACTGCACTGTCCAACGTTTCACTAGCGACAGTGTCCTAGGTAATGACAGAGTACACAAAACTGAAGTTAACTGACAACGACCGATGATCATTGTACCCGGACATTTTAAAACTGCGGCGGCGAAAGCGACTGCAAAACTCATTTGAATAATACTGTTTCGATAAAGTGTTCATTGAAGGTTTGCAGTTTCTAAAACTCCGCAGAGTTGCTTAGAATGTGGTGCCACAAACGCAAAACCTGGAAACTTGTTGTCTGTGTTAGTATTTCCCCATGAAACATTGTTTACATTGCTTCCTACAAACAATGGGGCTCATGTTTCAAAAACTCTAAAAGTAAGTCTACGGAATGGCATGACTGCTTTCTACACTCAAGCATGGTAGAGGTTACGTCATGTTTTGAACATCTATTGTAGTGTAACCGTGTATGTTGACTCATATCAAATACCACATAGATCGTATGACAACTTATACAAAAATGTTATATTTTCTAATAACTCCTGAAATGGGAGTCTGTTCCTCCTATAGGCCCAATTTTTCCTTTCTTGGAATCAGATTGCTTGGTTATTAGTCAGTAGCTTACAAACTGCTTAAACTAAGGTAAACTAACCTTAAGGACAACACAGATCCATGCCCGAGGAAGGATTCGAACCTCCGACGCGGGATGCCTTGCGATTCGCAACGCAGTGCTCCAGACAGAAGATTTATTGTACTTCTGTACAACGCAGGGTATTCAGCCAGATATTACATGAAGTGACCAAGTCCAATTTGAGATCCCTCTCAGACAACATATTAGAACAACAACAATGTCAATAACTTCTTTTACATCGCATAGAATTCATGGACATAACATCTCCATGGATCTTTTTTCATGCAGTTAAGTTATCCATGGTCAGGCACCGTCGTATTGATATCTTTGTCCACCTGGACAAACAAAAAACCGAGGCAGAGCGGCCGAACGCATTGAGGCGCTATGCTGCGATGCACGAGGCCGTTCCCCGTCAGGGGTTCGAATCTCCCCGTCGGGCATGGATGTTTGTGCTGTCTTTAGTATAAGGTAGTTTATAAGCAGTTTGTAAGTTTAGGGAGTGATGACCCCGCAGTTAAGTCCCATAAGCTTTACAAACATTTGAACATCCGAGGCAGAACTTTTCTAACAAAAGTAAATCCCAAAATAAAGGGATTTGATCGTCTTGTGTCGGTAAAGAGGAATGTAGTGTCAGTTGTTACACTACACTATATCGTGGTATTCGTTTATATCGTTACCCTCCTTTGCGGGATAACTATGAATGAATACCTCACCATCCTCGATAACAAACTGCTTTCAACGACTACCATATTGCTAACAAACATTGACAGTTACCAAAACGTTGTGTAACCACTCACACATCCCAAACAAAGGTTCATGCGTGCTTTATACAGCATCTTAAAATTGTCAGTCAAGTGGGATGGATAGAAAAATCTCCGTGTCTCATCACAACTGAAACAAGTTTTATTGCAGAGAGCGAGGACCTAATTTCCTGCTACATCTTTGAGGTAATTGGCAGATGATTTGGTGCAATAGTGGATAACGGTCTGTTGGAAACTATAAAGCTTCCTCGAAGAGTTGCAGCTGTTCTCAAACCCAATAGTGAGCGATGTCCTTACTGATAAACAAATATTGGGTCTGGCTCATGTTTCCATATTACTTCGACCAGCTCCTGTGTATCGTTGACGCACATCTGTGCGGTTCATAATTACTGCTCAGCTGAGTACATGGACTAAAATTCGCGAAGACTGTATGCCACGGAATTTACGTGAGACATTATAATCGACGAGGGATCTCAGATCGATTTTATATTTGTAGATTTCCGTAAGGCTTTTGACATTATACCTCACAAGCTTCTTCTAATCACATTACACGCTAATGGTTTATCGCCACAGTTGTGCGACTGGATTCACGATTTCCTGGCAGAAAGGACTCAATACGTTGTATTGCGTATCTGGCGTTCCCCAGGGAAGTGTTACAGGGCCCCCACTGCTCGTTACCTTTATACATGATTTAGGAGAGAATGTGAGCAGCTCTCGTAGAACGTTCACGGATGATGCTGTCGTTTTTCACCTGAAGGTCAAAACCGGCTCCAAAAGATTTAGATATTAGCATGGTGGAAAAATGGCAATTGACCCTTAATAATGTGAAGTGTGAAGTCATCCATATGAGCAATAAAATAAATCCGTTAATCTTCGTTCACAATTTAAATCAGTCAAATCTACAGGGCGTAAATTCAACTCAATATTAGGAATTGCCATTACAAACAACTATAACGGGAAAAACTCGGCAGCGGCAGAATGGCCGTGCGCACTAAGGCGCCCACCTACGGTGCGCGTGGCCGTTCGCTGTCGGGGGTTCGAGTCCTTCCTCGTGCTTAGGTGTTTGTGTTGTCCTTTATTATTTAAGTTAAAGTAAGTGGTTTGTAACCTAGGGACTGATGACCACCGTACTTAAATCCCTTAGATTTACAAATATTTGAACATTTGGAAATCACCCAGCTAATATCGTAGGGAAGGCGAGTCAAAGGCTACGTTTCCTTGACCAAACACTAAGAAGTTGCCACAGTACTAATGAATAAAACGGCCTACACTACACTTGTGCATACAATTTTGGAGTATTGCTGTACATTGTGCGAGCTCAACCAAGTGGGACTGACTATAGAGAAAGTTCTGAAAAGGCAGCTCAGTTTGTATTAAACAATATAGGGGGAAGAGAGTCACGGAAACGAAGTACGAGCTGGGGTTGAAATCATTACAAGAAATGCGGTATTCCCTACAGCGAGATCTATTTCCGAAATTCCTTCACCAACTTTCTCTTCCGAATGCGAAAACTGGGCTACAAATCTCTAGTGAAAAGTCTTAATACATGGAAAACAAGCCTGCAGATAGTCTTCCAATCACAACTCAGTATGAAAAAGTGGCACAACTTTATCACTTCAGATATCTAGGAGCGATGATCCAACCATCAGGACTGAACTCAATAGCCAATCAAGAAAGGGACTCAAGATTACAAAGAGCATATAAGCTAACTTGGAACCATTACAATAAGAAATCTATTTCTGTCAATGCAAAACTAAGGCATTACAACACAGTAGTCCTACCAAAGGCACTCTATGCTGCAGAAACTACAATGATTCATGCTCATACGAAGATCAGAGAGATTGAAAAACAGGAAAGAAAAATTTTGAGGAAAATATATGGTTCAGTGTTTCGGGAAGGAATTTGGATAAAGCGGCCAAGTAGAGAGATTTATAAAGAAATGGAAACAATAACGGACACCATCAGAAAGAGAAGGATGAAATTTTATGGACATATCAGCAGGAACAATGTCACCAGGTTCACAAGGCAAATAATTGAGATAGCAATCAAGAACAAATACAAGACGAAGTAGATCACTGAAACAGAAGAGGATATTAAAGAACTGGGAATCACAAAAGACAACATAAACAATAGAGAACAGTTCAGGAATATTATAAAGAAACAAAAACTTAAACAAGAACTCACGGAGAACAGAACAGGAAACAAATGGTCAGAAGAACGCAAGAGAGAACACAGTTAGCGCATGAAGAGAATTTGGGAAGAACAAAAGAAGAAGAAGAAGTCATAATTACTCAAGTTCAATCGCTCTCTTTAAAGGGAATATATAGCACCCAACTACAAGGGAGACATGATCACTATAATAAAGTAAAATACATAAGATCGGAAACGGAGAGAGGTGTTATTTTTCCCACGCGCTTTAGAGAAAGGAACGGTAGAGAAATATCATAAAAGCGGTTCCATGAACCCTCTTCCGTGCACTTAAATTTGATTTGTAGAGTATTCATGTAGATGTACTATCCCTTTTGATCTGCGCAGTGAAATTGCGTTGCAACGACACACATTCATCCAACGGCTACACAGGGTTAGAATTTTCCATTTACCTTTGTTACCTGTATGAATATCAATTTCTGAGCAATTTGCATGATTCCATCGCGATGGATCGCTTTTTCTGTTTTTGTAATGTGCATTTACATTGATGCTGTGTAAGGATGGACCCTCTATATGAATAAGAAACCGCTGAAATAGAACAGTCTGGTAATCATACGCTAATATATGCGATGGTATCCTAATGTGTTTCAATAATTAACCTGAAGTAGTCGAAGAATTTTGCTGAGTTCCGCCTTATTCACATAGGTGATGAAATTCTTCTATTCTGCGCATATGATTTGTATATCACTGAAATTACTATTCCTTTAATTTTCGCCGGATTCTTTCCTTAAAAGGGTATGCGTTTTAAAAAAAGTACATTTCGGTTCACTAGTAGCATACAGGGAAAAATCTTTGCAATCTACAAAGATGATTGCCAACCAAACACCCTAAGAATACAGATGTATTCAAGAGAACAATACCCGTAACAACTGGGGAGGTATGTAAAGATGGTGAGAACTTCATTTGTCTGGAAACTGACTGAGACGATCCCATAAATGATGGATCTACGTAATAGTTAACCAGTACAGAAACTGGTTTCATAACATAATTCAACTAAACAAATTCTATGCTGAGCAGGTGGTAATATAATATTACGCAAACTAGTAACTAAATTATTTCATAATGCAGTTGTTTATTTACAAAATCAGTCATAAAGATGTAGCCCCAGATCATGGATAAAAATAAATCCAGACAAATGCCGGGATGGTTCCTTTCAACTGGCACTGTCGATTTCCTTCCCCATCCCTGTCAAAAACCATCCATACATTTCTGGGTACATCTAACAATTCGCAATATTATGTGTGTATTTCAAGAATCATCGACTGCATGAAAGGTGCGAGATGACACTGTGAAAGCGTCGATGACAATGAGCAAGTTAGCATACGGTACAGTTGCTTGCCGTGGAGGTTCGAGTCCTCCCTGGGGCATGGGTGTGTGTGTTGTCCTTAGGTTAGTTTATCTAGGTTTAAGTAGTTTGTAAGCTACGGACTGATGATCACGTAGTTTAGTCCGATAGATTTACAAACATATGAACATTTGAGCATACGGTACTACAGGAGGTCAAGATCGGCCATTAAAATAAAAAGATGCCTATGTTCATTCACGAAGTTTGGATAACACAATTATGCCATGTGGCTTTCACTATTGTATAACTACCGACACGCAGCTGTTCCTGAACAGTGTTTAAATTTTCTTCACCTCGTGCCCATTTCTACTTCGTTGAATTTTCGTAAGCGTTTGGAAAGTTGGTACCCTTGAGGAACAATATAGTTCTACCAGTGTCCTAAATTTGTTAATTACATATAATGGCCTGCGGTGTCGACGCGTGGTCTTATGGCGTCATGCTACGGACTGGTCTTTCGTTCCCGCCGGAGGTTCGAGTCTTCCCTGGGTCTTGGATCTGTATGTGTGTTCTCCATAATGCAAGTTCAATCGATGTAGCTACATTTTGTAATGGAGCTCAGAAATACGGTTGATCGAGTTTTAATTGAAAGTGTTTATTAATCCACCAACAGACGTAAATTTAAGTAGTTTTATTTATGAAACCGGTTTCATTATAACATTAATACGTTCTTCAGGCAATGTCATACCACCCATCCATTCGCGTGAAAAGTAAAAAATCTCCATATATACCGATTACTTTATATATCCCCAACATCCTGAACAAACATGTGGCACCTCATTCATGTGACAGCAATGAACATATGAAAGCTATCGAATGCGTGAGGTGACATATGTTTGTTCAAGACCTGGGAGAAATATAAAGAAACCGGTATATTTTTTCTGTTCGCTTGAATGGATGGGTGGTATGACATGACCTGAAGATGATATTAATGTGATACCGAAACCGGTTGCATAAATAAAACAACATAAAATTACGGCTGATCGTGGACATATAGTAATGGAAGTTAGTTTCAGTAATTTGTAAGTCTGGGTAATGATTACCATAGCAGTTTACAATCATTGGAACTTTTTGAACAAAGAATGACTGGAAAGGTAAATTTCACTTTGTTTTGTTATTTTTATCTTCCGAATTTTAGGTACTTGTTTCGCCGGTATCCTAACCACTGTGACGTGCACTTCCAATGGGGATTATATTTCCAAAATTGAAGGTGTCCATGTCCACATTGAGCAATTTTAAAAGTTGCCATTTAGCAGATTTCAATTTGGCTTCGTTATATGCGGCGGAGTGCGATTGTTGACACAGGCTTCGACATTTCGATGAAATGAATTACACAGTTTCATGCTCTTGTCTCGATGGGCTATTGATCGGAGACAACGGTCATCTCTTGGTGATGTTGACGACATTGAGCTTGCCTTATTTAACGCTTCCTGTTGTCCGAAATTACACTTTTGGACATCCTAATGTCTGCAACCAGCACCGTCTGTGTCTGTCCCTCTTCCAACCTTCCATAGCTTCGAGTATGTCACTTGTTGTTGCATTGCACTACCTTTTCACTACGGTATTTGAACCCAACTGCTTGTTTAATTCGTTTGGTAGAGTAAACACAAGTCATCTTCAGCAACTTGTTATCACCACTGACTCGGTTGCCGTAATGTTGTGTCCATTCCGTATAACCGACGTAATGACGCCGAACCATTTTACTTCATTCTGCGATGCCAATACTTCAGAAACTGGTTATTCCTTCAGTAAAAAACCGCCTTGATTGCAAATTGTTTTATTCCTTATTTAATGACGAGTTTCGCCCTTTAGCAGGGCATCTTCAGATTATCTGCGTGACAGAATTCACACAAAATTACAAGGCGTAATTACAAAACGGGGGTAATGGGACATGGACTTATTTTGTGTTTAGAAGACAGTATAAATGTTAAACAAAGCTTACAATGCGCTCTCCGTGGTGACACCGTAAGTTGTTTTGCGGTGTTTCTATGTTTTTGAATTTTGGATTTCCTTGATCGGATAACAACGAATTACAGTTGGAACATACTCGGAAACGATGTTGTAAGATGTTCTGTAAAACGTACTTTAAAGGTCCGGCCTGTCTGTCCTATATATTCAGCTGGACATTAGGGACATTGTAGTTTGTAGACTTACGAGAAAAGGTATCTATCTGTCCTTATTGGCTTGTTCGTCGTGTGGGAGAATTTGCTGCATGCTCAAAGGACTACTAAATACGATTTGTATATTTGTGCCACGAAAGAGTTTAGCAAGGTCATAAGGAAAATATACAATGAAAGGAAGTTCATCGTCAGGTGTTAGCGAGTGAAGCTGTGGTACATCCGTAGAACGTTTTTTATTTTACATATTGCGAACCAAGGGCGGGATGTAACCATTCATTTCGGCGAGGTATTCGGCGATGTCTTCAAGATTGTTTATTTTTTTTATTGACGGAAGCATCAGAAAGGGGATCTCAAAAATTCTGTTAATCATTGATTAAAAATAAATAAATAAATAAATAAAAACTTGGACTGGAAATCATTTTATAAGAAACTGGTTATTTCAAAAGATCCCCTGTTTTGACAAGTGTCGTTCCAGTAACGTGCAGGGGAGGCACAAAGACTGACACGGAGCTGCGGCGGATTAGCCGCGCGCACTGGGACGCCGTGCTGCGGTACGCACGGTCGTTGGCCATCGAGGCTTCGAGTCCCCGCTCGGGAATGGGCGTTTGTGTTGTCCTTAGGTTAGTTTACCTTAGTTTAAGTAGTTTGTAAGCTACGGACTAATAACTAAGCTGTTGAGTTGGCCGGCCGCGGTGGCCGAGGGGACTGCGGCGCTTCAGTCACGGTCTGCGCGGCCACTACGGTCGGGGGTTCGAATCCCCCCTCGGGCATGGATATTTGTGCCGTCCTTAGGATAACATAGTTGATAAGTAGTTTGTAAGTTTAGGGACTGATAACCCGGTAGTTAAGTCCCATAAGCTTAACAAACATATGACCTTTTTTTTTTTTTTTGCTGTTGAGTTCGATAGATTTACAAACATGTGAACCTTTTGAACTGAGAGGGCACATTTCGTCGGATGTGGGGTTTCATGGAACGCAGACTCTATGCCGTCGGCACAGCATCTGTGAACGCACAAGCATTAGCTGTCACTTTGCAAATGAAATTGTATCAGATGCGTCCATAGGAGAACTGCGTACTTGTAAACCGATTGCTACGGCGTTCGCAGGGCCGGAGGTTACCTCACACGGTATTAAGCGGCTGTCCAGTGATATTTTCTAGGTGCAGAGAAAGAGGTCCAGTGGAGATTGTTACGAAACGTTGTGGACATGATTGTTACTCCGATGAGTGAACTATAAGCGCTAACATGATGCACGACCGAAGCCAGCCGCAGTGGAGTCAAAGAGACTGGTCGTTACGCCAAGAATAAGACAAAGTAGGGGTCCTCATACAAAGGAGGGAACGATGGAGGGAAAGCAACAAAGAGTGGCTGTGGAGAGGGCGACTCGGGCGATAATTTAGGGACGGCCGCTAAATCCGTGCCGGCAGCCGCCGCGGCCAGCCCGCCACGGGACATTAACTCGAGGCCGCTCTGCCTGCCGCTTTATGACGACACTAAATCTGACCTGTCCGCGGGCGCGTTTCGCTGCCCTGGAGCGGGGCGCCACGGGCCCGGCGTCGCGTGGCTTCCGACTCTTTCTCCGGCATCTGCTCTGCTGTCACCGGCCGCAAGAACTACGTCCACGTTCCGGGACAGAATCTCCTAATATCGGGTGTTCATCCTAGGCTCATAGATGCGCTACAGATGCTCTGGAACTACTACGCTTACAATCAACTGAAGCCGAATCCCGGAAAAACACAAGGAACAAGCAGGCATCCAACAAGCTGCGTGTCTTCTGGGAGGACACACCACTCGAACACTGTACCAACCCCAAATACCTAGGTGTAATCTTGGAGACTGAGCGCGGTGGCGCAGTGGTAACACACTGGACTCGTATTCGGAAGGATTGTGGTTGAAATTCACCTCCGGCCATCCAGATTTTAGGTTTTCCGTGATTTCCCTAAATCACTCCAGGCAAATGCCGGGATGGTTCCTTTCAAATGACATTCTCGGTTTCCTTCTCCCATCATTCCCCAAAAATCCGAACGTGAACTCCGTCTCTAATGACCAACCAGTCGACGGGACGTTAAACCTTTTGTATCTCATACTCGTCGCCACTTTTGTGTCTCGTTTCCGTCGTAGGTGTCGGTGGCCGAGTAGAAAGACCGACACAGGAATAAAGGATGCACGCTTGTGCAGGTAGGAGGTGACCAGCTAGTGGGACGGCAGAAACTAGAAACACTAGAGTAAATTAGAGCGAGATATATATTTCTTAGAGACTTAGTAATACTTAACTTTTCCATGCTCAGTACTGCAGAATGCTGATACATAGTTGAGCTAGAGGCCTGCCTAGTGCCTGTCTGATAGCCAAGTCTTCACTGGTGCCTATCTGATTCCGAAGTGTTAACTGGTTCCTATCTCAGTCCCAAGTGAACGATGTTGTTCAGTGGTGGCCACGAGCGGAGTTGTGGCAGAGGGCGCCCGTGGCTGACATCGTAAGAACGCCGCGCCGTGCGTGCATGGCGGCGCGCGGCGAAAGTAAGTGGCGCGCACTTTAGACTTGTGCGACACCACAAAACCCTAAGATTCTTTCCTTCCTGTAAACGTCGACAGGGCTCTGACGTATGAGCAGCACTGCAATAACACCAAAATGAAGTGTTAGAAACAACATTCTTCGGAAAATCAGAAACTCTCCTGAGGCGCAAAGCCAGAGCTAGTGAGGACCACTCCACTAACAGTTTCTTCTCTGCAGGCGAATATGCCAGCAGCGTCTGGTACAATTTGACCCACGCTAAACAGGTCGACGTTGTTCTGAACGAGACATGCAGGCTCGTCACTGGATGCCTGAAGCCTACACCAACCGACAAACTATACCACCTTGCTGGTATTGCACCTCCTGCTGTGCGTAGAGAAGCTGCGGCCTACAGTGAAAGAACAAGGACCGAGTTGTCTGAGAGACGCCTCCTTCGCAACATTCAGCCAGCCACCAAACGCCTGAAATCTGGAAGGAGCTTCCTCAGAGCAACCGAGTACCTCAGTGACCAACGTGGATCTAGGGTGGAGAAGTGGATGAGGTCGATAGAAAGGCACTGGATGGTAGAAAAGGAAGAATTGTCACTACGCTACGAGGACTGGACGATTTGGAGGCCACTGAACATGTTACGTACCAACACTGCAGGGTCAAGAGATAATCTTCTGAAGTGGGGTTATTCGACTACATCTAACCTCTGTCATTGTGGAGGGAGACGTGTAGACGACCCAATACACACACACACACACACACACACACACACACACACACACACACACACACACACAAGATGTTCAGATGTCTGTAAATCTATCGGACCAAACTGCGTGGTCATCAGTCCGTAGCTTACAAACTACTTAAACCTAGGTAAACTAACCTACCTACACACCCATGCCCCAGGGAGGACTCGAACCTCCACGGCGAGCAACCGCGCGCGCCGCAGCGAGGTGCTTTAGACCGCTCGGCTACTCCACCGCGGCCACACACACACACACACACACACACACACACACACACACACACACACACACACACACACACACACACGCACATACATACATATATATATAATTTTTTTTTTCACTTTATAGGACCTGATGTTGGCAACCCCAAATGCTGACGACGTAGTCCGCTTTTGGGCCAAATGAATGTAATGTATCTGTTTGTTGTTTACAGTTTCGTATTTTGTACGTATGTATTTAATTAGTTTCTGTGCTACCTTTTATAATCATGTATACATGACGATTCTGACAAGAATAAAAAGAAACCTAGGAGTCGTTATATCCAAACAAACACTGATCAGCGAGAAAATGATAGCTGCCCAGGAATGGCCGAGCTCTCTAAAGCGCCTTGCTGTGGAGTCGTGAAGGTTAACCGTTGGAGGTTCGAGTCCTCCTTTGGGTACGAGTGTGTGCTTTGTTCTTATTCAGAACAAGATATACGTCCCTCCAAGCGATACTAGCGTTTCCTGTAAAGGATTGACTGCTAGTCATATTTTTTTTTTTTTAAATCATCAAGGAATATTAGCGATCATTTATTCATGCGATCTACAGTCCATAAAATTTTATTTTTTTGGTAACTTCAATGACCATCTTCAAGCCAGAACAACCATTGTGTTAACCAGATGTTCCTCTCAGTTGTACACTGACAGTAATAAACATCAGGAAGAATTGCCTGATATGCTTGTCGTGTAGGCGCATATTCGTGGCTACCATTTCAGTGTTAAACGGCACAACCACGAAATTGAAAGGTAATGTATCTTTGTGTGTGTAAGACCACAAAGTTTCCAAGTTTAATATCCCTACGAGGAAGGAATTGCTAGAAGTGGAGTGGGCTTTTTGTAATTCTGAAGATGGCATTAAGACATTAAGTGGCTTTTAATTTCTTTTAAGGGTGGGGCGGCAGTAGCGGAATCAATGGGCTTAATTCAGCCTGACTACACAGTGCCTTGGGGGCTTGGAAACGAGTGCGGGGAACGGGGGAGGGTAGAGAGCTGCTCTTTAGGGCTTGCCGAACCATCAGAAACGCCCTCCTCCATTAGAGGCACGGGCGGAACGGGAGAGAGAGAGAGAGAGAGAGAGAGAGAGAGAGAGAGACTGAGGGGTGGGGGGTAGGCGCGGTTAGAGGTGGGGACAGCTTGCTCTTGATGGCTCCTTGTGAAGGCCTGTGCTCTGGTGGTGGCACGACATAGTGGCGCAACTAACAGCACACACCCCTAATGTACTTGCTAGCCCCACATCATCATCTACCTAACGAGTACGGACGAACTCGCAGCGGCGCTGTTACTCCATTATGTAAAGTGGCTCCCAGTCATTACACGGGTGAAAAAGTGTGATCAGCGTGTGTTACCATCCGGCCCTTGGGTAATCTACTAAGAGTTGTAGCTATACACATCAAACGTGAGCTGCAACACTATGGTTCAGAGGTCTTCTGAACAATGAGGTTGAATGTGTATATTGCATCAGTTAGTTACATTGTCATTCAAAACGGACAATGATTTAAATAGGGCAGAGTGGATAAGACGACCGATGACTCCCAATCATAACACCAAGAGGGATGTACACTGCTTGTGTTGACTGTAGAACCTAGAAGGTCAGTTTCCAATTTTTATCGTACCCGCATTGTTACTATGTCTTACTAAGGAGCTCTCATCAAGGGAAGTTCCCAGACGTCTCAGACTGAATCAAGGCTATGTTGTCCAGACGTGGGAGAGGTACAGAGACACAGGAAATGTAGACGACTTGCGTCGCTCTGGCCGCCCAAACACTACCACAGCAGCTCATGGCTGCTATGTTAGGATTTCAGCTCGTAGAATCCCCGAAAAAACGCCACGAGGTCGAATAATGATTTTCGTGCAGCCACAGGACGTTATGTTTCGATTCAGACATGCCCGGTTGCATGACATCCAACTTCACCCCTGGCGTCCGGGTCGAGGTTCCGCTTTGACACCAAGAGGAAGATTAGTGTTTAACGCCCCGTCGACAGCGTGGTCATTAGAGGCAGAGCTTATGCTCGGGTTGTTTGGGTAAGGATGGGGAAGGAAATCGGCCGTGCCCTTTGAAAGGAACCATCCCGGCATTTGCCTGGAGTGATTAGGAAAATCACGGAAAACCTAAATGTGGATGGCCGGAGGTGGATTTGAACCACCATCCTCCCGAATGCGAGTCCAGTGTGTTACCACTGCGCCACCTCGCTCGGTGACACCTAGACATTTTGGAGCTCGATACAGATGGGCCCAAATGCGTGCTGAATGAACTCGTCAGAATTGGTATCAAGAATCATCTTCTTTCAACCAGATAATCGTCGGAAAGATTTTTAGAGACAGCCTGAACTTGTTAGATACAGCGTCCAACGAGTGTAACAAGGTGGTGGATCTCTGATTTCGGCTGTCTGCGTACACTACTGGCAGTTTAAGAGGCAATCAAACGACTATACGGTTCAACGATGACATCCTCTGACCTATAGTGCAAACATATCGGCAGCATTTCGGTGAGGGATTCGTCTCAATGCGCGTTACTGCTTACAATGTCAGGCACTATCGGTCACCTTGTAAAAATATGTAGGGTGTGTGGGGTTTTGTGAAAAAACAAACAAACAAACTAACTAACTAACAAGGGGAACGGGAATGCCGGCCGCGGTGGCCGAGGTGAAATCTTAACAAACATGCCGGGCGCCGTGGCTCAGCGCGCCCGGTCAGGGGGCTCAATGCCCTCTGTAATAAAAAAAAGCTGAGCCAAGAACACTTCGAACATCAACGAACAAATACGAACAGCGTCCGCAATGAGCAGAACTACCGATAGAGCCAAAAAAAAAAAAAAAAAAAAAAAAAAAAAAAAAAAAAAAAAAAAAAAAAAAAAAAACCACGTGACTGAGGCGCTTCAGTCACGGTCAGCACGGCCATTACGGTCTGGGGTTCGAATCCCCCCTCGGGCATGGATATTTTGCCGTCCTAGTTCGTAAGTAGTTCATAAGTAGTTTGTAAGTTTAGGGACTGATAACCCCGTAGTTAACTCCCATAATCTTAACAAACATTTCAACATGTTTGGAACGGGAAACTGGCAGGAGACGCTAAATATATACTTCGTTTGTGTGGCCATAATGTCCGTAGTTGCTTTCATAATTATGATTAGCAGTGATTTTCCGTCTTTGCAACTACAATAAAATGCGATTTTTTCACACCAGACGCGTTTCTTTTTATTGAATGTAAAACATCTTCAGTGGTCTGAAATAATAGAAATCTACAGTTTGTTTTTTGTTTAGATCGAAAACAGTTCTTAAATGGACCCTGAAAAGTAGGCCTAATGTTTGGTACTTACGGAAATTTTGTCTTCTTTTCGCTTCACATCATGGAATGTGTGTTTGTTTAGTGCAATACCGCCGGTTCTTCATGCTGTGTCGTTTTCTCACTACTTTCACTGTCACTGTTTCACTGTTCATAGTTGTTTTCCACAGATCAGAAGTGTTTGTTTTTGTTTTTACTGATTCTGCTCAGAGTGTTATTGGAGTGTTGCCAACCTCACAAATGTAGTTCTATCTCTGTTTTTGTTTTTACTGATTCTGCTCAGTGTGTTATTGGAGTGTTGCCAACCTTACAAACGTAGTTCTATCTTATTGTAGTTGCAAAGACGGAAAATCACTGCTAATCATAAAGCTAAATATATAACTTAACGATGAGAATTAAATTGGAATGAGACACCCTGAATTAATAACTCTGAAAATATATCATGGTATTGGAGTTATTTGATTGATAGAATATGATCCTGATTCTATACTAATTGACAATATCTCGTCCACTTCCTGCAAGCGGCATAAAATATAAATTAATAATTTCTCCCCACCAAAAACTAATAAGCTACCTAGGATGTGACAACTATTAATGTTAGAAAAAATCCCTCCCTTTTTAACAATACGTTTATTATTACCGTTAAGCAATAAAAAAGACTCACAATGAAAACCCAATACAAAACACAAACTAGATTGCACATCGAAGTTTACAATTACCATCGAATATGAAAGAATAATCTAAATGATTATGACGTTACACTGATCATTATGAAACTTGAAGTTAACACCGACTGACAAGTCAAAAAGGACCCTATCATGAATTGATTCAGTTTTCGTAACGGAATAATTGAACCGGAATATCAGTGCATGGTTGGTTTTCCTAACTAAACAATCCCACTATTATGCAGAACCTCATGCAACGACTATTTGTTGCTGGCGAACGCTTTGACATACATTACCAAACTGACAACTAGCGTGTGAAGCCGCTGTGCTGCAGTGGCGTGGGCGCAGGGCGGCTGTAAGCTGAAAATTTCCGCGACCACGAAATAAAAAACACGCTCCGTTACTCGGAAGCTGTATTCCCCCCCCCCCCTATCAACCTCTGTGTGCTCGGCTGTACACAGTGCCTATATTCTAAAGCAGTTCTGCCAAGTCAGGTCCACTTCAGTTAGCGTAGGCAAGTACGCACAAGTACTGAAGGCCTAGATGACTCCAGAAGTTGAGTATACCGTAATTATTACCTCGATGCACTAGTATTGGCTGGCTGACCTTACCAAACCGAAAACAGGACTTTCAGCTCAAGTACAAATCTCAGCGTGTACCCTGAAACTTATACAAGTTCACCCGTCCAAGTATCGGCTCAATAAGCAAAAACTCCGAGTCCGTCCACTAAGAGAACAGGGCGCGAGCAGACGCGTCCGTACTCCAATGGAGCAAAGCACGAAGTCCACGATACCGCGTCTGCTGCGCAAGAGCCCGCGAGAATCCGGTTTTTCGGAAAAGCAATCAGCATCGAGTTCTCAAACATTGGCCAGTAACATTTCACTAAACGACCGCCGATTTCGAAAATCTGGCGCTTTGAACATCAGCCAATCAGAGTCGGCTACCCCTTCCACACACACTTTTGGCGCGATTCTTCACGAACGGTCCAAACCACCACCGTAGAAGCGCAAACCAAGCTTCTAGGGAAAAAAAGCCACTTTCATTGTCGTCTTCGATTTTTTTCTTTTATTTCTTTTTTCTTTTTTATTTTTAGCAGACAAAATTCTGGCCGCATGTCTCAGCGGAGGGGACGGCTATCAATCGGAAGGAGCGGTTAAAAAGCACAGACAATACTCCACCTTCTCCTCCTCCTCCTCCTCAGTTTGGGACACTAGGCTAACACATTTACAACCTGCTGCTCGGCCAAAGCACCGAGGCACCTTGCTATCGGGGCCCCTATGGCGCGGCCCCCATGGCATGCCGCTGGTCGCAGGTAGAGAGTGCTGTAACGGATGCCACCACCGTAATTCCGGTCTCCCTGTCAAGACAAAGTCAGCACTGTTTCTCACCTCAGCATAAATCTTCCCTGCACTGCATTCCCGACAGCAATAGAAAAATGCAAATGCTGGTCATTTTACATCGTTACACGAACGATAAACACAGTTAATAAAGATGAGAGATGGGCTGCCATCTCTCAACCTAGCGGCTGGTTTCTCAAAGACTGCTTCATTCGTTTGCCTAGTAATCGAATATTTGGTGAGCACTGTTGCCGTATCTTCATTATCCACCATAGTTGGATTTGTGCCAGGCTCATTCATTCATAACTTACGATGACTAACATAACCAATCATGTCACGATTAATTAACGACCAAATAACGTAAAAATGATTATCAATGGGGACGTTGTATCAATTTTTCTGACATTTATTTTATAACGTTGTGTTTCTTAAGGATGAAATAATGTAATATTCAAAATTGGTCCTTTTTTATGTAAAACTGCATAACGATTAGATAATATAAATCTACTTCGATTTTAGTGACACTGACATGAATTATGTTAAAATAACGATATCATAAAATTAGTTAATCTATTCATCTTGAGGTTTGAAAAGCTCTTCAATCTCCGAGTTTGCTTGCAAATAAATTTGCTTTATAGGTATGGTCCCACTTGAGCAAACACAGATGGATTTGCTTTCTCCCATACATGTTTCGCTGGTGTCGCAGCATCATCAGCGAGATATTTGATTCATACTGTCTTAATACCACGTGTAGTTGTGTTTGTGGTTCTTTAAATCACAAAATTCTCATTAACGTTTTGTTAGTTAAAGAATCACAAACACAACAACATGTGGTATTAAGCCAGTATGAATTAAACATCCCACTGATCATGCTGCGACGCCAACGAAACATGTATGGGAGAAACTAAAACCATTTGTGTTTGCTCAAGGCTGACCATACCTATAAACTAAATTTATTAGTTAATCTAGGTGCATCCATTTTACTTCTGTTGGACACCGAGAGGCAACAGTCGATATACAATTATGATACAAAATGAAATAAAATCTAATCTACTTTCCATGAGGGAATAACTGTCTCAGATCGTCAAGTTGATTCAAAAGATATCTACAATTATATTTTCTGGGTACTGACAGCTGATATGATTTTTATGACTGAACATGAGGCTTGTAGCCTCTTATGTAAGATTTTATTTGAAAATAATGACTCATATGTCATTTTCGTTGTAATTTGTACAAGATATGAAGTTTGATCTTGAAGTTCTTGACGATCTATGGCACGTATTCCCTCATCTAAACTAGTATTTAAAAACGAGTGATCGCATATCTCCCACTGACCATGTCAGGTTGTATGAATGAACTGAAATCGCCTTAACTTCCGAACACATGAGAGTCTGGTTTGGTTTGGTGACAAAGCCTACTGTCACTTGAATGGGTTCCCCAATAAGACAACGTGACGCCTTTGGGGGTCTGAGAATCTGCAGTCCCTTCACCCTCAATGGGTGACTTATGGTGCGCAATGTATAATTTTGGCACGGTGGTTATTGAACGGTACGTGAATCAGTCAGAACATGATTTCATCCCCATTATCGAAAGTCACCCTCATTTCGATGTTATGTGGTCCAAGTAACAAGCAGCTTGACCATATAGAGGGAGGAGAGTGCTTGATGTCCTGAAGGAGCACTTTGCGGACCGTATTCTGGCTCGGAGGTCACTGAGGCTACTGGCATGGGGGACTGGCAGCCATATTTCCCTATCCTGAAAACATGAGACTCCTTTCTTAGGGGTTTGCAGATAAGATTTACAGGAATAACCCCAAAACCATTGCTGAGCTGAAACCAGCGATTCTGGAGGTCCTCGGCAGCATCGATGTTCCGACACCAGAAGGTCAAGCAGAATTTCGCTATTCGACTGCGCCACATCGTCGCCACGGAAGGCAGGCATATCGAAGACGTCATAACCTAAATTCCTGTAGCGATGTATACAGGTGTAAAAACGTTTGTGCACACCGTAGTTTGTAAATTATTTACGTTTTGTTTTGTATAGTCAGCTGTATATAAAACTATTCAGCTGTCATATTTATATTTTTCTTTGACAACTGGTTTCGGCAATCAATTTGTCATCTTCAGGCCCTCCGGCCACACATCGAGCCGAATTTGTCACACATGTATGTACTGCACATATTTTTGTAAAGCTATGGGACCAAACTGCTGTGGTCATCAGTCCCTCGACTTAGACACTACTTAAAATAACTTACGCTACGGCAAAACACAAACACAAAATGCCCGAGGAAGGACTGGAACATCCGACGGCTAGCAGTCCTACAGTCCGCAGCACGACCCCGCCCTCGTGGCTGATCCACTTCAGTTGATGCACGAATTTTAATGTCTCGGCTAATGTACGACTCACTTCATTTCGTACTGAGCCGAGGCACTGAAATGTTAGGATGCTCAGAGCGTAAGTTCAAAAGGTGTACAGTCGTGTATTTCTGTGAAGGTTTTATATAATGTGTCTGACAGAAATTCGGCTGGATTATGGACATAGGAGCTAAGGATAGCATAGTAGTGATTGCCGTAACGGGTTGCCAAAGTATAATATAAGCATCACTGCTGAATCGTCAATACATATAGATGTAAATATACAATTTAGAAAACAGTTCTGGAGAAACAGCGATCGTAATCGTATCGTCTGCTGCTACGAGCGCTGCGACGAGCATTAATGGCGTACAGCTATCGATACGCGCAAGTCCTTGCAGAGCAATGAAGAAGTATTATTGTCTGTGGCACCGATATGCCCAACAAGTTTCTTCAGATGCCCACAGAGGGCAGTTAGCTAACAAAATTGAAAAAAAAAAAGTGTTTTTATCTATATTTAACGGATTTTCTGTAAATTATATGCATGTTCTTATCTATCTATCACGTTTTTTTTACATCAGATCTGTAGCTTTTCAGGCGACAAAAGATTATTAATTAGTACTCGAGCGTTACTGCAATATACTGGAGTTGATTTCCACGGCCAACGGATCCTGACCCGCCCACAATCGGCTGCCATGGTCATAAAATTTAACATTGTTATTATTTTACTGTTAATTACCATAATATCTTGTGGTTTGGTAGCACAGTGGTAGAGTGCCGTTCTATAAATCCAAGGGTCGAGAGATCGATCTCGGCAAGGTCCTGGAATTTTTTCTGTCATGTTCCACTTCTTACATCTCTGGAAGTGTTACTGATCGAGTAGCACCATGGTTCGGAACCCACGTTAAACTGTAGGTCTCCTATAACTGAATAGGTAAGTCTTTTCGAAGGTCAGAGGAAGGCAACGACATACCACCTCCGCATAAGACAATAGTAAAGCACTGTGGTGTTCACATCAATCTTCAGATTGTTGACTTCTTTACCTTTATAATATCATTTTCCGTCCAGTCTTCTTAATATTTGTAGTAGGCCTGAGGATGGTCTAAGAAGCAGACTGAAAACTGTTGCCTAACAACAATAAAAAATTCTCTTGCGATCGAGACTGTGTTTTAAAATAGTTGTAAACAGTTGGTCGATAGTGCCACCTGGTATATGTTGTCGTGTAGCCAAGATGTTACTTATCAACCAGTTGTCTGACTGCAGCAGTATAGAAATATCCTTGCTATACGTACTTGTGTATGTCAGTACTTGACGGAAATGTTTTCATAAGAGCAGGTCAGCATAATATATTGTAAGGCTTGGTGAGTCAGTGAATGACTTTTGAGCAGTTTCATATGTTAGATGTTGAAAAACTGATCATAAACAAATGGAACATGGACTGTTCACTTTTAATGTGCATTTTTTCGTAATATAGATCCGTAGCTTGTTCTGTAATGAGATGAAACTAAAGCATTAGCTTCTTGACGTAACACGTTCTATACCCATACATTTAGACTGAAAATCGCTTTTCCCATCTTTATAATGGCAAATAACAAATATAGCCTCAGGCCCAATTATGGTTTTTCGAAATTCCATATCTGAAGCCTAAACTTAATTTACGTACTGTTGACAAGTGATGCTGCAGTTTGTGGCGGTAGTTCTAGTTCACCCAAACGCTGGAAGGACAATCGATAAGGTCATAATGCGCAATGAACGATTTCCATGCACTGTGAACGTACGTTTTCATATATATTTTTATACGTCAAATAGAACAGGAATTGCTGACAACTGATTGGACTGACGTTCAGACTTAAACGCAACATGAAAATGTGTAAGTAAAGGGAACGAGCCCCCACTTGTATTTTTCGTTGTTGTTGTATGATACACATAAATATAACCGGCACTTTATACACACAAAGTAATGGAACTGAGTCAACATTTTTCGAATTCCGGAAGACTTGTACATTGTTGTTTCTAAGCGATATCTAATAAAGTTGCCTTTCTGTGGAGTACTGTCTCAGCTATGCACCTGGTTTAGTAAATTACTGTTAGAAATGCCACTCTTCATCACTGACTGGTAAACAATGCCAAGAGGTACACTACGATTTCTATTGGTTTTGAAGATGCGGTAGTAAACAACGAAATAAGAGACAGGTTTTAAAACGTGCCATACTGCCGTTAAAGATGTGATACGACGGCTTTAAAAATATTGAATTGAAGGAGAGAGAACCAATTAAAAATTGTGCCGTAACCGGGATTCGAACGCGCGCTAACGATTGCCTAGTAAGCAGGTGGTCCCGGGTTCGAATTTCGGCAGTGAAACAAATTTTAATTGTCTCTCCTTAAATTCGATACCTACTATTGAAAGTAATACCGTTGTAATGGGAAAATGTAATAATAAAAATGCTTCAAATAAAAGCTCTGTAGTTTCTAATGTACGTGAGAAGCACCAACGCCGGCCGCGGTGGCCGAGGGGACTGAGGCGCTCCAGTCACGGTCTGCACGTCCACTATGATCGGGGGTTCTAATCCCCCTCGGGCATGGATATTTGTGCCGTCCTTAGTGTTAGCTAGTTTGCAAGTAGTTTGTAAGTTAAGGGACTGATGACCCCGTATTAAGTCCCATAAGCTAAAAAGAAAGAAAAAAGAAGCACCAACGGTGCACCTAGATTAGCGACAGGTCATTTGTTAAAAGGTTATTCTAACATCGCAGTGGCCAAGGCAATTCATTGATATATCCATCAGCATGCAGATTTACATCTGTATCGTGTAAGAAGCTTCTGCTGAAATCTATTTACCCGTACATCAACGCGTTCACGTTGAATAGAAGTGCTGTGACGTCGAAAAGAGCAGTTCCCCAGAGTAAATACCCATATAATAACAAAGAATATTGATCATATATGCTTGTCCATTATTGTCTAGTATTATTAATTTTTCTTTTAATTTGTAGTTATAATTAGCTCAGAAAATTCTTGATGAAAGACGGCGTTTGACACTAATCATCTCAATACCAGTAACTACAAAGTAAAGAAAAATAATCACAAACTCTTCAGTACCCGCGTTGTTAGAACGAACAGTGAAGCACATCAAAGAATCAGATTTATATGCCTGGTTCCAAAAATACTTCTCTCTGGAATGATCAATGTAACGGCAAAATTTAGTCGGTGAATTACAGCCAACTGGTTGAGTTCATTTACTGTAATATTTGGATCTGGTTTCGCCATCTACTCGGGGTGTCTCCTTTATAATTGTTTGAATTTGATATTTTAGATTGACGAGAACGCTATCGCTTTGAAATTTCGCTGTAATATGCAGTTTAAAAATACCTGAAGGAGACACCTCTAGTAGTGTTTCAACCAGGACAAAACATTATCGTTAATTAATCAACCAGTTGACTGTAATTCAGCGACTAAAAATTTGTGTCTGTTGTTATCCATTTATAGTCATCTTCATAAGCGTAAAATTACAAATTTCTTCGATTGTCTATTGTCCTTCTCCTTACCTGTCCATTGTCTGGTGTATCTGCAGTGTTTCCATAGCTTAATGGTAGATATTCGAATTGTTGCGTAAGATAACACAACTTTTGGTTCTATGTTAGGACGAAACCCAGTAAACGGTACGGAACAAAGGCGAAACGCATTCGGCGTTCTGAGGAGTGAGTGTGTGCTGTGCGTTGTCTACCATTCTCAAACGGAATTTCCCTCTTTCACGTTCTGTCCCGACAGTGGAACGGCGACCTTTTAGGGAACGCGTTAATTACAGTGAATCCATTTGTAGTGCCAGAGCCCCTTTGTGGAGAAGTTACTCGCCAGCACGAAGCACCACTCACCCCAAACTCATCACCCTCGACAGCCAAGTTGTTGTTGTGCTTCAGTTAACGTGCCAAAAAAGAACTCTGACTACGTATTCGGTGCGAGCAGGGCTCGGTAAACATTTGTAGACCCACGAGGAAAGTGTTCATTACATACACAGATGGTGCAAAGTTATATATATATATATATATATATATATATATATATATATGTGTGTGTGTGTGTGTGTGTGTGTGTGTGTGTGTGTGTGTGTGTGTGTGTGTGTTTATTAATTTCGAGTCAGTTTGACCGATCACTGTGGAAGTAGTAGCGTGTATGTAAATATTGAAGGATAAGGTTTTTGTACTGTGCAAGTCACCGTATGGATACAGTTTCACTGGTCACGTAGAAAGTTTATAGATTGCTCTCTCGAAAATATGTATAGTCATAATTTTTCTTGTGGGACTAGAGATAACAGTTGTGAGCAAGTGGAGAGGGTGGCACAAAAATCAGATTGTGAGATACACTGAGAGTTTTGGTGGGACGAGAAGCAGGCCCAGATAGCCTAATTGTTAAGGTGCAGTCTGGATCAAAGCAGGAAATCTTAGTTAGAGAACGGTCCGGCTCAAATTTTCAACTTCGAAAATGAAGTTACTACAGTGCCGTAAAACAGCAGAGTTTTTGAGATATTTCAAATGCACCAAGAAAGATTTATGATTTTATAATAGGTAAGTGTAGGAGGAGGTGATAGAGAAATGGGGAGTAGTTAAGAGGTAGGTGATAGGAGAATATGAATATTGAGAAGAGCAGGAGGAGACGGAAAAAAAGGATGTGAGGAGGAGCAGATTAGAAGGTGAAGGAGAAAGGGTGAGAGGGTATACGGAAAAACAGGAATAAGTGTAATAATATAGGAAATGTTATTGTGCACTACTGTGGTTGGTTGGATTGTTGCTGGGAATGTGGAAGCAAACAGCTGGGTCATCAGTCCCGAAGGAGAAGAGGTAGACATGGGGGATGGATGTAAGGGAGAACGAGGAGGAAGGAAGGAAGCTTAGGGTTTAACGTCCCGTCTACAGCTTGATCATTAGAGACGGAGCTAACGCTCAGAGTTTTGGGTAAGGATGGGGAAGGAAAGCAGCCCTGCCCTTTGAAAGGAACCATCCAGGCATTTGTCAGTAGTGATTTAGGAAAATCACGGAAAACCTAAATCCGGATGTCCGGAGATGGATTTGAACCACAATCCTCCAGAATGTGAATCCAGTGTGTTACCACTGCGTCACCTCGCCCTGTCGGAGAGAAGGAGGAGAAGGGGAAGAAGAAGAAGAAGAAGAAGAAGAAGAAGAAGAAGAAGAAGAAGAAGAGGAGGAGGTGGAGGAGGAGAGTGCAGAGGTAGAGGTAGAGGAAATACACAGTGGGATCAGGGAAAGCAGAAGAGAGAGAGATGGGGGTTGGGGGTAGGATGCACAGAGAGAGAGAGAGAGAGAGAGAGAGAGAGAGTGGACAAATGTTTCAAATAGGTGATTTATATCACAGTCGTTCTTTCTAAAACTGATTTTTTGTGCAGATTTAGATCGGCAAAGAGAAATTTGGAAAAGAAATTAGTTCATGGTGAAGAAATAAAAACGTTGCGTTTTTCTGATAACAGTATAATTCTGTCAGAGACAGCAAAGAGCCTGGAAGAGAATTTGAATGGAATGGATAGTTTGAAAGGAGCGTATAAGATGAACATTAGCAAGAGCAAAACAAGGGTAATGGAATGCAGTCTTATAAAATCATGCAGTGCTGAAGGAATTAGATTAGGTAAAGATTCAATGAAGGTGGTAGATGAGTTTTGTTACTTGGGCAGTAAAATAACATAATGGTCGCAGTACAGAGGATATAAAATGCAGAATGGCAATGGAAAGAAAAATCTTTTCGAAAAAGAGAAATTTGAAAACATCAAATACTAATTTAAGTATAAGAAGTCCCTTCTGAAGGCATTTGTGTGGAGTGTTGCCTTGTACGGGAGTGAAACTTGGACGATAAATAGTTTAGGCAGGAAGAGGACAGAGGCTTTTGAAATGTGGTGCTACAGAGTAATGCCGAAGATTACGTAGGTGGATCGCGTAACTAATGAAGAGGTACTGAACAGAATTGGAGAGAAAAGGAATTTCTGGAATACTTTGACTAAAAGAAGGGCTCGATTGGTAGGACACATTCTTAGACATCAAGGAATCGTAAATTTATCATAGTAGGGAAATTTATGGGGGGAAAATTGGTTACAAAGAGACGAATATAGGAAGCAGATTCAGATGGATGTTGGTTGCCGTCCTTCTGAGGAGATGAAGAGGCCTGTTTAGGATAGAATAGGGTGGAGAGCTGCATAAAACCAGTTTCCGGACTGAAGACCACAGTAACAACAACATAATGTACAACATTGACATAATAGATGAGATCAACATAGATCCAGTTTACTATACATAACATACATTTTTACATCGGAATGCTAAACTTGTGCGACCCTTCAACTGCCGTATTCGCCATGTAGAACGATTGTTACAGTTTAGTTTAAATTTTTTTTTTTTTTATTTTTTTTTTTTATGGGACTTTACTATGGGGTCATTAGTCCCTAAACTTACAAACTACTTATGAATTACTTACGAACTAGGACGGCACAAATATCCATGCCCGAGGGGGGATTCGAACCCCCGACCGTAGTGGCCGTGCAGACCGTGACTGGAGCGCCTCAGTCTCCTCGGCCACCGCGGCCGGCTAGTTTAAATTTAACACTATTTCAAATAAAAGTGACAATGAAGCTAGTCCCCTGTAGAAACCCTCTTCTGTTTATATAAAAATGGCTTAGTATAATACGAGGCGCGTCCAGAAAGTAAGTTCCGTTTGGTAATAAAATGAAATTGTACACAGATACAGAAGAAATTTTTATTGCACAAAATTCTACAACTTTTTAACTAAATAACTGCCGAACTTTTTCAGGCATTTGTCATAGCGTGGCACCAGGTTTTGTATACCTTCTTCATAGAAATTTGCCGCCTGTGCTTTCAAACAGTCGGAAACAGTTTCTTTCAGCTCGTCGTCATTGGTGAAGTGATGACCGCCAAGGAAAGACTTGAGATGTCCTGGATCTTGTCATCAATCAGTGAACCAGTTCTACTGTAACCAAAGGTGGACGCCCACTTCGTTCTCCATCGTGCACATCACTACGCCTGCCATTGAACTGTCGGTCCCATCTTCTCACCATCGAATCAGAAATGTTCAAATGTTTATATAGTCTATGGGACTTAACTACGGGGTCATCAGTCCCTAAACTTACAAACTACTTATGAACTACTTACGAACTAGGACGGCACAAATATCCATGCCCGCGGAGGGATTCGAACCCCCGACCGCAGTGGCCGTGCAGACCGTGACTAGAGCGCCTTTGTCCCCTCGGCCACCGCGGCCGGCCACCATCGAATCACTCAACGCATTTGGTCCGTAAACATCGCAAATTTGCCGATAAATTTCACTTGGTTTCACTTTCCTCGCATTCAGAAACCGAAGCACCGACCTGATTTCACAGACGGCGGGTTTTTCAATGAACGCCGACATTTCAAACAAGCACAACAAAGCGTACGTAACTGACAGCGATCTCCAAATGGCGCACGTTCTTTTCCTTGATGCCCATCGTCTACAGCGCATGTGCGGAACTGAAATCGCAGCGCTGCAGTGGAGACAAATTAAAACGGAACTTACTTTCTAGACGCGCCTTTTATCATTAATGTAAAAACGTGGCACACATGAAATTATGTATATAGTTTAGTTTTAATCACTTTTATATAATTTGGCTAAGTTCTAACTATATTACCATGCTTTACAAACCATTAATAAATTAAAAACGTTACTTTAATGTGTTTTAGCGTATTTTACTTGTGAAGCTGTAACTAATGAAAACATAACGCGCATGTACAGATTAGATGGCACCACATGCCCATCCGACATTATGGCCAGCCCACTTTTATTTGTAATAGTGTTACATCTAAACGACACTGTTGACAAGTGCTCTATATGGCGATTACGGTGGTTAAAGGTATGCACATGTCTAGCATACTAATGTAAAAATGTATAGTAAAATGGATCTATGGAGATCTAATCCATTATGTAAATATTGTAATTGATTAATTTCTTACAATTTTAGCAATGATAATGGCAAGTCACTTGCCGAAATCTGGTTCTTCACAATAAAGCAGTTTTAGAAATTGGTGCAAATCACTTATTTGAAAAATGTAATACAGTCGTCGGCGCAAAAGCTTCATAATAGAAGGCAACCTGAATGTGGACTAATGTTATGTAACTATTCATGCAATGCCAGATTTTCTGATAGAAATACCTTTGTGGTACCCATTTAATGGCTAACAGCACTAGTCGTTTTTGCAGAAATATACTGTGAAATGGGTTATGCATTCACCATCTAAGTTTAAGGGACCCGTGAAGGAATATACTGTTTTTGTTTTTTTTGGTTTTTTTTAAATTATTGTATCCCACGCAGTAGTGACGTTTGTATTGGAGAGGCCATGAGGCCTGTGGAGGATCGGGGTACTGCACGTAAGCGTCACATAGGTTTACAACAACCTTGCAAATACCGGGAGATCAAAAAGTCAGTATAAATTTAAAAAAAAAACTTAATAAATCGCGGAATAGTGTAGACAGGTAAAAATTGACACACATGCTTGGAATGACATGGGGTTTTATTAGGGGAAAAAAGGTTCAAAAATGTCCGACAGATGGCGCTGGACAGCAAAACGTCAGTGACTGCGCATGAAATTCTTGTATAAAAGGAGCTGCAATGAGAGAGAGAATCCCCTGCAGGGCCAGTACATTGCTAGTGTTTTAACAGTGTTCAGTGCTCTGTGTGTATAGTGTCTCGTCGCCCTGTGTTTTTTTAACGTTGCGCACTCCCTGTGCGAAACCAGTGTTCAGTGTTTTTTTACCTCAATGTCGCCGTCACATTATGTCTAGTCGTCTGCAGTGAGGTTTTTTTTTTATTAATTTTTTTTTAGCCACCGTGACAATGTCTTGTTTTAACAACCATGTATGTCTACTGTCTACCCACTATCATGTTCTTTTAACATTCTCCCATTTTCTCATCTTGTACTTGTAAAAACGCCGTTTTATCACCTTGTGAATTTTATATTCTGTTTGTCTATTGTTTTCATTCGTTCGGCTGTAGACCAGCATCATAGGCTGCTGTCAGCCTGCCTGTAACAGGGCATTAAAACTCAATAAAGGAAAAAAAGAGAAAGAGTCAGATGCACCAGCAGTCGCAGCATGTTGACGTTACCTGAAAAGGCGCTTCTAGTGAAGCTGTGTTTTCAGAAAGGGTAATGTGGTAGTTCAGCGTTACGATCCTATCACCATAGAAAGGGGATTCGAACGGGTAAATGTCCGTTGACAAATGCAGCTGTGGTGAGAATGATTTCGAAGTTCGAAGCCACGGGTTGTTTAGATGATAGAGCCCGTAGTGGCGAACCAAGCACAAGGCGTAATGCTGCTGAGACAGTACAGGAAGAAATGGAGACTGTAGCGGGTTCGTCTATGCACGGGAAAGTCAGTACTCGTGCAGTCACACGTAGTACCGGCATTCCATACACTACTGTTTGGTTGGCACTTAGGTGTACCTTCCAATGCTATCCTTACAAAATCCATCGGCATCATGAACTGTTAACTGTCGATTTAGTGAAGCGGAGCGCATTTGCGGTGTGGGCGTTTCAAAAGATGGCGGAAAATGACGATTGGTTGAGTAACGTGTTGTAGACCGACGAAGCTCATTTCACGCTCCTAGGGTCTGCAGAATTTGGGCTACCAAAAATCGTAGAACTGTCATGGAAACTGCATTGCACGACAAGAAAGTCACGGTATGGGTTGGATATACCACATCTACCATTATCGGGCTTATTTTCTTCGAGGAACTGCGTGATTCTGGTTTTGTAACTGCTAACGTGACGGGTGAGAGGTACGCCAATATGTTACAGAATCGCATCATCCCCAGCCTGGCTGATAAACACCTGCTGGAACGTACGATTATTATGCGCGATGGCGCTCCACCCCATATTGCTAGACACGTGAAAGATCTCTTGCGCGCGTCCTTTGGTTATGATCATGTGCTCAGCCGCCAATTTCGTCATGCTTGGCCTCCCAGGTCTGCAGACCTCAGTCCGTGCGATTATTGGCTTTTGGGTTACCTGACGTCGCAAGTGTATCGTGACCGACCGACATCTGTATGGGTGCTGAAAGACAACATCCGACGCCAATACCTCACCATAACTCGGTACATGCTTTACAGTGCTGTTCACAACATTCCGATTATGTCCTTCAGTTTTTACCTCTCTATCTACATTATTCCGTGATTTATTAAGGTTTCAAATTTATACTGAGTTTTTGATCACCCGGTATTTCAGAACACTGTTGACGTTGATATCACGCTATGGGATATAACAACAAGGAGATTTTGGCATAGACTTTAAACTGTTGGGATTGTTTTATTTAGGAAGCAGTTGATATTAAAATATCGAATAACCTCATCAATAGAGATTGAGGTTTTCATTTTTGATAACATTATCAATAACGGTGACTTTATAAGTAATTAGTAATTCAAGCAACAAGACAGTCTAGGTCGCATTTTCTTTTATTTCCCTGGTAACTGGTTTCGGTCACTTACATGACTATCATCAGGCCAAAACTGTAATGATACGTAATATATTATTAGAGGGATAAATTATTTCTAAAGTGAGTATTTAAAATAGGAATAAAATATACCCGTAATGTTGGCCTCCGGTTGCTTTCAGCTGGAGCTGCCTAAAGGTTTAATGTTGACTGCTGTAGAAGTAGGTGCACCCATACTTTAAATACTGTAAGCTCCACCTTGTAATTTAAATGTTGTTCAATCGGTTATAAATTCCACTGGAAGTTATAAAACAGTGGATTTCGATATGCAACAAACCAAATCATTATATAGTATGTTAAATCAGGCCGAAAAATGTGAAAGTATTTACATTATATACGGTATATATGGTAAAAGGATTTAAAAGTACATTATATACGGTATATAATGTACTTTAAAATCCTTTTACATGTTTCGACCTGGTTAACCATACTATATAATGATTTGGTTTGTTGTATATTGAAATCCATTGTTGTATAACTTCCGTTAGAGCTTATAACCGATTGGCCAAAATTTAAATTAGAGGGTGGAACTTCCAGCATTTAAAGGATGACTGCACCTACATCTACAGCAGTCAACATTAAACCTTTAGGCAGCTGCACCTGAAAACAACCAGTTGCCAATATTATGGGTATACTTTATTCTTATTTTTAGCCGCGGTGGAGTAGCAGAGCTGAGCGCGCGGTTGCTCGCCGTCGGAGGTTCGAGTCCTCCCTTGGGCATGTGTATGTGTGTGTGTGTGTGTTTGTGTGTGTGTGTGTGTTTTCCTTAAGTTAGCTTACCTTAGTTTAAGTAGTTTGTAAGCTACAGACTGATGACCATGCGGTTTTGTCCGATATATTTACAAACATTTGAACATTTTCTTATTTTTAAATACTCACGTTTAGAAATAATTTATCTATCTAATAATATATAATGTATCATTACAGTTTTAGTCTGATGAAAGTCATGTAAGTGACCGAAACTGGTTACCAAGGAAATAAAAGAAATTGCGATCTAGTCTGTTCTATTACATGAATTAATAACTGAGGTTTTCGCTTCATTTATTTGTGGAATCCTCCTCTCTTGGCAAAAAACACAGGGACAGATTCAGCGACGCCTCAGCCGTTGATCACCGATAGTTACCATCTATACTTCTGACATTCACGATCTCTGGTTGTTTGTTGACAATGTTGCTTTCTCGTTCTTTGTGTGGTTATAGTGCCTATTTTAATTGAAAACCGAGGTTTCAAATGTCCATGCCGGCGGTCGGCGATTCCAATTTTTTTGGTAATCTGGTGGTCATGCAAGATATTAGATATCTGATGCAGAACGTTAAGTTCTGCTGCGCTGTTCCCCTATCTGCAGCGACAATGTGTGAAGGCTTTAGACTGCATCTACAGCTACATGGGATACTCTGCAAATCACATTTAAGTGCCTGGCAGAGGGTTCATCGAACCACGATTATACTATTAATCTCCCATTCCATTCTCGATTAGCGCGCGTGAAGAAAGAACATCTGAATCTCTCAGTTCGAGCTCTGATTTCCCGTATTTTATTCTGATGATCATTTCTATCTATGTAAGTGGGAGTCAACAATATATTTTCGCATTCGGAGGAGAGTGTTGGCGATTGGAGTTTCGTAAGTAGCCCACGCCCCAGCGATGAGCGCCGTTGTTGTAATGATTCCCATCCCAGATCCTGTATCATTTCTGTAACGTTGTTTCCCCTGTATCGTGACAATACGAAACGAGCTGCCCTTCTTTGGACTCTTTAGATGTCCTCCGTCAAACCCACCTGATGAGGATCCCACACTGGACAGCAATACTCCAAAAATGGACGGACAAGCCTAGGGTATGCAGTGTCTTTTGTAATTCTGTTGCATCTTTTAAGGATTCTGCCAATAAAACGCATTCTCTGGTTCGCCTTTCCCACGACATTATCATGTGTTCTTTCCAATTTAAGTCTGAAGTAATAGTCATTCCTAGGTATTTTGTGGAGTTTACGACCTTCACATTTGATTGATTTATCGTGTAAACAATGTTTAACGGATTTATTTTCGTACTCATGTGGACGACTTCACACTTCTCATTATTTAGAGTCTATTGCCAATTTTTACACCATAGTGATATCTTATTCAGATCGTTCTGCAGTTGGTTTTGATCTTCAGATGATTTTTCGAGACGGTAAATGACGGCGTCATTTGCAAACAACCTAGGAGAGCTATTTAGATTTCCCGCTAAATAGTTTATGTAAGTAAGTAACAGCAGAGGACCAATAACACTACCCTGTGGAACGCTCAATATCACCTCTGTTTTAGTCGATGCCTTGCCATCGATTACTACGAACTCTTATTTTTGGAAACATTTTTGTTTCTCTATTTTTGGGTCAACAACACTCTTTTTAAATTTATTAATAAAGAACAGTCTAGAATGCACTAATTTATTTCATTGAACTAGTTTCAGTCTTATTTAGACCATCTTCAAGAATTTGTCTCCATCGATGTTGTGGAGCTGGGAGCCTTCCAGTGCGTCACTCCACAACATCGATGGAGACAAATTCCTGGTGATGGTCTAACTCAGTGACGCACTGGAAGGCTCCCAGCTACCTGCCAGCTCCACAACATCGATGGAGACAAATTCCTGAAGATGGTCTAAATAAGACTGAAACTAGTTGAATGAAATAAATTAGTGCATTCTAGACTGTTCTTTATTAATAAACTACGAACTCTGTCTCCTCTGACAGGAAATCCTTTATCCAATCGCAAATTTGGGGCGATATACTATAAACCCGCAATTTGATTAAAAGCCGTTTGTGAGGTACGGAGTCAAAAGCCTTCTGGAAATCAAGAAATACGGAATCGATTTGCGAACCCTCGTCGATATCACCCATCACTTCGTGTGAATAAGGAGCTAGTTGTGTTTCGCATGAACGATATTTTCTAAATCCGTGTTGACCTTGGGTCAAAAGGTCGTCCTGTTCGAGGTAATTCATAATATTTGAATACAGGACATGTTCCAAAACCCTGCTGCAAATTGACGTCAATGCAGTAGGCCTGTAGTTTAGTAGAAATACTCCTACTGCCTCTCTTGAATATAGGTGTGACCTGTGCAACTTTCCAATCTTTTGGTACAGATCCTTCATTGAGAGAGAGGTTGTATATGGCTGGAAGCTATCCGCCTCGTCCGTATAACACGCGCCGGTATTTTCTGGTGACGGTGACAGACACCTGGCGCCTCGTGAAGCGCTAGTCGAACCCGCTGCTCGCGGCTTTACCGCGTCCCAGAGGAGTCGCAGCAGGTTGTCCATCAAGGTGCCGGCGATAGGCCGACGCGCGCCTACGCGGCGAGCTGCCCGCGCAGCCTGCTACCTGCCGCGTGATGTGTGGCGCTGCGTGCTCCCTGCCTTCCCCGCCGTACGTTGCCTCGGCTGTCTGGCGAGGTGCATCGATTTCGCGTTACGCAGAGCCACGGCCGCTCTAGACGCTCCCACGTATCGTGTTTCCCTGTCCCGTGGGACTTCTTTCATTCCCTCACTACCTCTGCTAACGTCCTGTCGCCCGAGGATGCTCTAAAAAACCATCAATGCCGGCGCGAGTCAAATCCCTGCATTCAACACATGGAAAAACTTGTTGAATCCAACCTCTGGGAAGATCAGTTTGGATTTAGAAGAAATGTAGGAACACGAGAGGCAATACTCACATTACGACTTATCTTAGAAGAAAGGCTAAGGAAAGGGAAACCTACGTTTTTAGCGTTTGTCGATTTAGAGAAAGATTTTGACAATGTCGTCTGGAATGCGCTCTTCCAAATTCTGAAGGTATCAGGCGTAAACTGTAGGGAGTGAAGAGTTATATTCAACCTGTGCAAAAACCAGACAGCGGTTATTAGAGTCGAAGGGCAAGAAAGGGTCGCAGAGGTTGGGAAGGGAGTAAGACAGGGTTGAAGCCTTTCCCCAATGTTGTTCAATCTATACATTCAGCAGGCAGTGAAGTAATGGAAGGAGAAGTTTGGAGAGGGCATTAAAGTGCAGGGAGAAGAAATAAAAACATTGCGGTTTGCCGATGACATAGTAATTCTGTCAGAGACCGCAAAACATCTGGAAGAGCAATTGAATGGGATGGACAGTGTCTTGAAAGGAAGATATAAGATGAACATTAACAAGAATAAAACGAAGGAATTAGATTAGGCAATGAGACAATAAAAGTAGTAGATGAATTTTGTTATTTGGGTAGCAAGATAACTTCTGATGGCCGAAGTAAAGAAGATATAAAATGCACAATGGCTACGGGAAGAAAACCGTTTCTAAAGAAGCGAAACTTGTTAACATCCTGTATTAATTTAAATGTTAGGAAGTCCTTTCTGAAAGCATTTGTTTGGAGTGTAGCATTCTATGGAAGTGAAACGTGGACGATAAGGAGTTCAGATAAAAAGATGAATGATGAAAATTAGATGGGTAGGTCACGTAACTAATGAGGAGGCGCTTAACCGAATCGGGAAGAAAAGGAGTTTGTGGAATATCTTGACTAAGAGAATTGATAGATTGGTAGGACACATTCTAAGACATCAAGGAATTGTCAGCTTAGCATTAGAGAGAAGCGTGTGGGGTAAAAATCGTAGAGGGAGACCGAGGGACGAATATAGTAAGCAGATTCAAAAGGATGTAGGTTGCCGAACGTGCCACGGGGGGCGCACGCGTGTGAGTACTTCGATATGCAGTACACCAGCATCTGTGACGCGCACGCGCATTGCCACCGCGATCAGGCTTATAAGGCCGCGCCCAGCACCTCGTCGACAGCCTTCGACTCACTCTGAAGATAGCCGGAAGGTACGCGGCCGAAATATCAGCAGAAGTGAATTTTACGCGGCTGCATTCCCGAAATCTATTGGACACTCAACCATCTTTTAGGTACATACACATAAACAAAAACTGACACAACACGTGGATACGTAGATACCAAAATGTTTTGTATAATTGAATTCAACAACAACGAACATATATCAGTTACACCAGGATTCGAACCACCGATTCTTTGAAGCCAGGACGCTACCACCTGAGTTACACCGACACATGATCTAACTATTCTTATTATTGGTACTTACATGTACCTACAAAACTTCAAAGTCAATTTTCTGGAGAATTTTTGAGAGTTGCGTCGAATGTCTATGGCTGATTGTTATTTAAATTCTGAACTTCACGTACCATAAATTATATAATATGATACCCATGCGGACTCCTTGCAAAAATCACAAAACCTCCTAGACCAATTTAGTACAGATTTGAACACGATCGTCTAATAAACATTCGGACGTACATAGGGTAATTAAAAAAATAGACATCACAATAAACACTACCAGAAAGGAAAGTATTACTACACCTCTAAAGATGACGTCTATATTAATGCGATGACGGAAGATGCCACCTGGAGATCTGTGTGTACTCTTCAATAGAGAATGTGTACAGCCATGAGGCTCAGTGTGATATCAATGTGTTAAGCAAACACGGAGACACACTCGTGTTTACAGCCAAGTCATAAATTTTGAAGGGGATAACACTGTGGTCTTCCAAGTGGTTGCATGGTCCTTTTGGACAATTGTTATATATTTGTAGAATATCAAGTTGACCACAGCTATTTAAGCCGGCCGCGGTGGCCGAGGGGACTGAGGCGCTTCATTCACGGTCTGCACGGTCACTACGGTCGGGCATGGATATTTGTGCCGTCCTTAGTATAAGGTAGTTTGTAAGTTTAGGGACTGATGACCCCGTAGTTAAGTCCCATAAGCTTAACAAACATTTGAACATTTGAACAGCTATTTCAATAATGCTAGTTTCGATTTTTTATATCAGTTTCAAATCGCCAGCCTGACATAGACAAAAGTTATCTAGCGCATTAATTATCAATTATGTACAACATTGATGGAATATTGTGACAAATTATACGTAGAAATACTTACAAAGCTTAAACGGTTGATTAAAGTGACATATACAACTTTGAAAAGTTAATATAATAATTACGTGTGGCTTGCTCATTGGCCTGGTGCAAGTCTTTTAAGTTCACGCCATTTCTGCGACTTTCGTGTACCTAGCCTACCCCAGTTATCCAATTGTGGAAAGGGGATCTACCGCTTAACGTGGAATCCGAACTACGTGTCGTTTCTGGCGACTGTTCACATCGTTGACAGGTGAAGGTTGAGTTAAAACGCAAACTGAATAAATTTGAGCTTCTATCACGTTTCGAACCCGCGACCCTTCGGTTTCAAGTCGAGCGCTTTACTCCTAGACCACCGGGCCCAATAAATATCTCGCCTTATACTTGATTGAGTAGATGTGTTTTTCCAGATTGTAACATGTCACTTTCATCAACTGTAAGTATTTCTACATATTGTCATTTGTCACAATATTCCATCAATGTTGTACATAATTGATAAGTAATGCACTTCCGAAACGGGTAGCACTGGACTATAAATAAATAGCTGCGGTCAACATGACACCCACAAAAATATAAATGCTGTTAACCCCCACCTTTTAACTTTTCTAATTGTTATACAAGTTGGAAGTGTTCCGTCAGTTCTAGAACAATTCTAGTTGCAGTGATCACGTGAGAATTCTCACAGTCGTAGACGAGGGACTCGACGTCCACGCAGCACAGACGTCGACCACGACTGTAAGGGCAGCAGTGGCAGATCGTACAGGCACTGATAAGACGGTTTGTGAGGCAATAAGTGTCAACACCTACTCTTGCCGACCGTTTACTAACAGTGGAACTATGGAAGAAGAAAACCTCTAGCCCGTCTTACATTCACGCTGCAACATCGACGACCACGGCTCAACTGTTGTTGTCAGAAAATCACTTTGAAGATTGAATTGGGTCGTGATCTTCGGCGATGAAAGCAGATTTTGCCTGCACACAAGTAATGTTTTTTTTTTTTTTTTTTTTTTTTTTTTTTTTTTTTTTTTTTTTTAATGATGTAGACATGGCTATCGCTGTCTCATACAGTGCATTCATCTGTGCCTCATGGTCTAGAGTGCGATAAGCCACAACTCTCGTTCAAGCCTCATGGTCTAGAGCAGTGCTTTTCAACGTTTATGTCGCTACTCCCAGGAGGCTCCCATAGACTTGCTCGCGGGGTCGCTGTCACAGGAGGAAGTACTTGCACCACTGAACAAACAGCCCAGTATACGTCTGACTACAAAGGGTTCCATAAGGGTACAAAAATATCGCCCTAATAAAAGAAAAAAATATTTTTTGTTAAAATTTTACAATTCCTTGTTAAACATTAATTCTGAATTGAATAGAACGTAATTTGTTTTGTATTACAATGTGTTATCTATGAATAAGAGCAAAGCGTGAAAACAGTTTTAAGGAACCATTCGTTTGATAAATGTACAAAAAAGCAGTAATTTAAAAAAATCTACTTGCTTAAAAATTGTCTATACACTGCGAGCTTTCTTAATCAGCATAATTCGGTTCTGAGTTTTGCCTAAGTTCGAAGCACTCGTTATGCAAAATAAACGTTTCTGTCGAAAACCATGTAAAAGTAATGTCTTCCATTCCGAAAGATACACATTAAAAACAACGTCCAACAACTTACAAGAAAGCCGTATCTACAGAAAGCACATTACATTCGTTTCCTTTGAGATAACAAACGTAGTTTTGTAAGAGTTCGTGTTGAGAGGGGTTCATAGGGTTTGCCAGACTATTTTGAACTGTAAATTGGTCGCCGGAATATTTTAGTCGGAAGGAGGTCGCATATTGGAAAAAGTTGAAAATCACTGTCATATGGCAACGCGAGGCGTTACTGGGCTATTAGATCGATCTTCAGATGCATTTCCTTATATTTACATAAAAATCTAATTTCATCCTGCACTGGTACGAGCAATAATTTTCGAAGTCGTCGTCAATCGCCATTCATACACAAACACCGGCCGCATTGGCCGAGTGGTCTGCGGCGCGCCAGTCACAGCCTGCACGGCCGCTACGGTCGGTGGTTCAAATCCCCCCACCCCCCCCCCCTCAGGCATGGATGTTTGTGTCGTCTTTAATATAAGGTAGTTCATAAGTAGTTTGTACGTTTAGGGACTCATGACCCCGCAGTTAAGTCCCTTAAGCTTAAAAAACATTTGAACATTCATACACAAACGACAACTGAAAGATAAATATTATTCTGTTGAAACGAAATGTTTGTAAATCTATGGGATGTAACTGCTTGGTTATTAGTCCATAGGCTTACAAACTACTTAAACTAAATTAACCTAAGGACAAAACACACCAATGCCCGAGGGAGGACTCGAACCTCCGACGGCGAGTGGCCGCGCGGACCACAGCAAGGCGCCTCAGTGCGTACCGCTAGTTCGCCGCGGCCATTATTCTGTGACCCTCATTAACAGTGAATACGTCGCACATAAACATTCAGTACAGAGCACTGCGTTTGCCTTGCTTTGCTATGATTACAGTCAAATAACTGAATTTGTGTCCTGCTTGTATTACACAGTTTACAGCTGAAATCTGCTTAAAAGATGTGTAGGGATGTGATCTGATGACGGTTACGTTTTCGCTGATATTTTTAGAGGACGTTCTTTAAATGACCGTTTTAACGATACCAGTGTTCTGAACCTAATTTTCGTTTCCTTCTGTTCCAGGTGAGTACCCAGTGTTGAATGCCTCTGCACCATGCAAGTCTTACCTGGTGAGTTGTATTCAGTTTGTCTTCTCATTCTACGACGAATTCCAAAAAAAGAACTTTGCCAGGGTTTTGAATATACAAGAGCTTTGCAGTTACACGTGAAATTTCGACTTTCTTATGAGATACTGAACTTCCAGTATTATATTCTGAATTAAATTCGGCTCTGAGGATATCCCATTTTGTGAAAAGAAAAATGGGACTATACTTGTAGTAAGTAGTCTGTAGACGGAGGTGGAGACTAAGATGCCAGGGCGAGAGGTAAATAGTTCTGTGTTCTGGGTAATTCAAGAACGCTCTCCCCGGTTTCTAGGGATTGTACAAGAGGCTAACATTTTGCGTACCTGCGAACTTTTACGGTTCATCCGTAAAATATACGGATATTACAGCATTTTACGGTTTTACGGATAGACTGTGTTGTTTCAGAGGGCGAAAATTTGAAACGTTAACATTTTATAAGTGCCCCACTTCCGTACAATCGATTGTTTGCGTGGGTCGAAGGCAAGTCTGCGATAGTGGATAACAAGTTCTATAATACGATTGATGCTTTTAAGTGTGTGATGTTTGAGTCGTCATTGTAGTATAATTTAAAGTCGGGATAACAGTTCTTCCATGTGGATCTAAGGTTTCGACAGGCTCTACATAGCAAACTCTAAGAAATGATCATGAGTTAGTTGTTGGCATTCAGACCTAGAACATAGTGATCGATCTCCAGGATACAGAACAACAGCATTTATTTACATCAATGAGAAAGTACGTTTTGCCTGTGACTACATCAACAAGTTTCTATTCAAACTTTGAGAAAATTAAAGATACAATTTTAATCTATACCTTATTCGTTCAAAACGTTCCTACATTGTTATGCAAGTAAGAGAATGAAACTACAGGTGAGATGGTGAAAGAGCTTCAGAGGCAGTTCACAGCTCTTCACGTAGATTACAGTTTGGTTGCAAATCAAGGTGTTGTAGATGATTCCAGTTGGACACCAATATGAAGAATTCGTAGGACTTTCATAGAAATTCGGTTATACATAAGTAGTGCTCTCTATTCTCACCACAGCCCATAGCGATGCCATATATATGACCATTTTGTCGAGCTTGAGAAGAAAAATAGAACGACTTGATATCATCCATGTTCCGTTAATCTCCCGAGTCTATTTCGGAGAGCAATAGTTCTGGTACCTGTTAAGACGAAACTTTTCTCAAGACGTCTTTTAGGTCGCTGAAAACAGAACAATGACTTCAAAATCGAACTTGAATGTGATTTTCAGTATGTGTTGTATCTTGCCCGTGTTAAATTAAACTAGTTGTAATGTGTAATGTCTTTTTCAACTTTCGCTTATCTGCTTAATTTATCAAAGACATTTTGTTATTTATGCTCCAAAACAGTATTCACTACGCCTGCTGCAGTTTAACACGGATTTCTTCTCAACTGTTACGTTCATCTAGAAACGTTGGCGTATAAGTGGATATGATTTCAGTCAAGAATCCTGTTTAAAGTATGAACTATTGTGTTTTGTAATCTAAAAATATTATTATTCTCATGAAACTGTGTTATGCTGGCATACGTCAGACTTTTTGTAGCTCTTGATTTTTACTTATAGCCATTTTCAAAAGATGGCAGGTATGATTCTGATAATGAACTCAAGTTCAGAAATTAATCTTTGACTCATATATGAGCTGGAGAAAAGGAAACAATTATTATTGTTCTCGGAGATGAAATTATTGACAGAGATGCTTACCTTTACGAACTTTCAATACAATCGTCCCCGTTATTTATAACCTTTTGCTGAATGTGTGGAAGGCGCAACCTACGGGTCGCGACCCCGTGGGGATCGCAAAGTCTTCCTGGGATGGGGGAGGGGGTCGCGGTCGAAGGTGTACGCAGTAGCAGCAAGTTCGATAGTAATCTACGTTTTGTGACGTTAAGCTACTGTGGCACAAGAGGCACACGGAAGTGACAGTGTTTCGTAAAAGTCACTTAATTAACAAGTAATTAGGGACCTCTCAAGGATTCTTTGCAAGTTACTTATACTAGCAGTGAAAAGGACGAAGGATCTGAGGCACAGAAAGGTATCTCTGATAGAGGTCCTCACCAATTCGACACCAAACAACTAGAATTATTGCAATGACACATCAAATCCAGATTAATAAATACAAGGTTTAGCTTTTGGAAATAAGTTGACTCATACAACTCCACGACTTCACAACTTAAAATAACGAAGTGAGACAATGTATTGGTCTGATAAAATCTTGCAAGGCTGTGACACAAATAGGAAATCATTAATAAATTTGACAAGATTACAAAGTAGATAAATATCTAGTTAAATAATCTGAATTGTGTAATTACAGGCACCAATGCATAATTTAACAATACCTCTCTCTTTTTATGGAACAAATACCAATAGTAAAACAATAAAAGGACCTAATAGTATCAAAAGGTTAGCTACCTTTGAAATATCTGGCGAAAAGACTTTTACAGAACGACAACAACTAGCGTCACTATGTAATCAAACAATGTCTTCTCCCAAAGTTCACATACAAAGGTAAAAAGAATTAACTTGAGTGACTTGAACAGTACAACCACAGGCGTCAGTACGTACTTCATAAAGCCTTGCGTTAAAATACCAAAACACCAACCGTAAGGCAATTAATAGACCAGATAAAATGCTTAAAGGCGGTAACAGTGGCTTCAAAATCTTCGGGTGAGAAGTTTCCGCTGTACAACAACGGGGGCGCCCCTACATGAATTAACAAGACCTTCTTCCAAAACTGAGATACAAATAGTGAGATAAACTTGAAAATATATAGCATAAATACTATGGTATCACTTCTGGTAACACTAGGCCTTTACAACTTTAGTAAAATAGCAGTCATAATACAATCTATTGGCCATGAACATCTTGCAAAACTCAAGTGTACATATAATGAGATAATTAAGTAACTTGACAAGATTGCAGACAGATAACAGTGGCCTTTGAAAAATCTAGTTAAATGACTTGAACAATATAATCAGGCGGCAATACGTAATTTACCAAGGCTCTTTTTAAAAACCCACTGAAAACATTGATCAGTCAATATTAAGAACACAGTGAACAGTGGCGTTAGTAGGGACAGCACCGTCACAGCTGACGTCAAAATGAGAGGCCACAAGTTGGAGTTAAACCTACCTGCGGGCCACCCTGAAAGGGAAAGTCACAGCTAACGGTCACGGATCATAATATATGCCATGTATATGCAAATGGTCAGGCCACTGAAAAGCACTAACCATAGAACGACTCGTGGTCGCCCGCTACTACGAGAAGGAACCAAGATCGTACTTTGATGGGAGACGAGATATGAGAAACGCAGAATAAATTAACACAACCCAAAGTTACTGACTGAAGTGAAGCACATCAGTACTGAACTTGATTCTGAAGTACCTCTGACTTAGACCTTGAGAAAGATAGATTCAGTCACTTTATTATTGACGTGTAAATTTTATTTGGATGACACATCAATGTGGATGTATACCAATTTGCTATGTAAAAATTGTTGCAGTAGCAGTGATGTACAACATCACGACAGGTCTGAAGATGGCGTCTAGCATGCCGAAACCGGTCATGTAATTAAAAGAAGAAAGCGATCTTCGCTGAAAACTTCTTATTAAACAATTCTAGATCGCCCCAATAATGTGTTCCTTATATAATCTGATCTTGTCCTCACGATGCCTACGGGACCAATATGTTGGTGTACGCATTGCCAAGGAGTAGAAAAGAAATGCCGCCGGGTGGAGTTGAACCCGCGACATTCTCAATTCTAATCCGATCTTTTACCACTGAAATAAACACAGCTTTCTAAAAACGTCATCACAGGCACAGTTAATAAGATGCATAAGGTGATACATCAGGATGAACCTTCCTTTTATTTCCTAAACGCTTGGCTATCTGGAGTTACCACTTGGGGCACTTTCGTGTCTCGCCACGCCCTACATGTACCATCAATTTGGACGAATTGGGCGATGACGAGTAGGCGTCCTCTCCTTGTAAGAAGGAAAATTAAATACTTTCCCTTCGGAATTACTGACATAGTTCTATTAGGCGTCTAGGAGATTGGTCTGGGGGAGGGTCGCTGTGCATTTTTACTCGGAAAGGGGGCCGAGCGTTGAAAAAGGTTGAAAAACAGGTGTCGAGCGCGATAAGCAAGACGAAGTGTTGTTCCAACAGGATAATGGCCGCGCAGGCACTGCGCGCGAAACTCAACGTGCTCCGCAAGGCGTGCGCAACTTTCATGAGCAGCACGGTTTCCAGACGCCTCTCGAATCGAGTGCATGTGAGAGATGATGATTCGAGAACTGAGACGTGCCACTGTCAACCTACAACTCTTGCAGATCTACATGGACAAGTCGAGCAGGCGTGGAATAAACCATCACCAGAAAGTATTCACTATTTGACATAATGTACGCCTGAATCTGCACCACGCGAGGAAGCTATACCAACACGGGTGTTTGCAAACGGGTAGACACCTGGTATTTTAATACAACTGTTGTTGCAGATTTTTAAGTGTAATTATTTCTTGTTCGCTATTTTTACGGTTCAGTAATTAATGTTCAGTGAATTCGAAAACTGTAAGAGGGTGTAATAATTTCCGGCAGCGAATATCATCTATACATCTTACAAAATACATGCTGAAAACCCGGCGTTGCCCGGGTTTTTATTTATTTATTCCTGCCTTGAGTTGGTACTTCTCCTATCCCTTCTCTCTCTCTCTCTCTCTCTCTCTCTCTCTGTCCATCGCTTTTTTGCTAAAAATTAATCATAGAATAAATAAGAAATAAGGCTGTCTCGCATAATGTACAAAATTATAAGTGCAGTTGACATATAAAATGCACACGATCTCATAATTATTGAGTTATATGTTATACAATTATATAATTTTTCAAGTATGTATTAATTTGTATAAGTGCTGTATGTCTGTAAAATCTGCTACGAACACACTTAGTAGTAAAGAAGTGATGGATTAAAACTTGGTGCGTGATGGGGTGATTTTCCATAAACGTTACTGTTTATGTGCTCATATCTCAAGAACTACGTGTTGTACTGTGATACAATTTCGAAGCTACATTCAGCTGTATGTGGGTATACTGTCTGTAAAATTTCCTGCGGCTACAATTTGTAGTGTAGAAATTATAAATTTTAACGTCATAAAGAATGCCGTAGTTTACAGCAGAAAAGTAGTAAGCGAGAAAATTTTCTCCTTAAATTATTGTAATGTGTTTGTCAGAGCGAAAAATGTAATAAAGGTTTGAAATTTTGTTTAAAGTTTGTTGCAAGTCGTTAAGTACTCTTATTCTCGTTATAGAGTATTTATAAAGTCTCGCAGCATAATGTGCCAGTTTTTGCAATACCTATTGTTTATGACATCATATCTTCTGAATCATTGTCGTATGTGATACTTAACCCTGCAGCAATTATCTCGCGGTAAGGAATGTGTGTACCAAATTTGGCTGATATCGGTCAAGTGGTTTAGGAGAAAATGAGCAGCATTTCGCTAAATGCAGCAGTTTTTCGTGCATCTCATTGTTTATGACGTCATGTCTCGTGAACTATGTATCGTACGTGATTCTTACACTTGGCTTCAATTGAAGCTTACGTGTACAAAATTTGATAAAGATTGTATCAAAACTGTAGATTTGTATGCAACATGTACACACAAACAAACGGACACTCTGCTTTATATATTAAATGTATATGTGGGTATGTGTATATGTATGTTCCACAACTCCTCCTGAACTACTGGACCGACATCAACCGAACTTGATACACATATGGCTTACTATTACGCAACAATCGCTGTGGGGGTAAGAACCGCCTACGACACCTACAGTCTTGAAACACGGCCGCTTCATGCGATAATATTCTACATCTGCTCCTAAACTAATGCACCGATCTCAACCAAATGTAGTACAAACATTCTTTAATGTCAGGTATCATTTGCTATGGTTGCAAAAACGACCTGCCTCATCTCGCGGCGCGTGATAGCGTGATTTTATTCAACTATTTCACAATGGGAGCACTTAGCCATTTGCAATAAGCTTTGAACATAATTCCAAATCTTTACGGAACATTTCTCGCTGACAACCCCTAGAAGATGATGAAAGGAAAAAAAAATTATCGCTTACTACTTTTCTGATGTTCATGACCTATATCTACAGAATTTTGTATGACATAACAAATTATTACTTTTACACTGTAAATTGTATTCGTGAGACAGGTCACATACAGTACACATACATATCACTGAATGTTATTTCGGTATTATATTTCTGTGCGACATCATGAGATGTGAAGACAAACAGTTTGGTTCATGTGAAATCATCCCGCAGGATTTTTCCATTTATTAGTCTTTACTACGAACAGCGTTCAAAAAATGTTCAATTGTTTGTAGAACTTATGGGACTTAACTACGGGGTCATCAGTCCCTAAGCTTACAAACTACTTCTGAACTAGCTAAGACTAAGGACGGCACAAATATCCATGCCCGAGGGGCGGGGGATTCGAACCCCCGACCGTAGTGGCCGTGCAGACCGTGACTGGAGCGCCTCAATCCCCTCGGCCACCGCGGCCGGCCGAACAGCATTCTCGACATATTTTGTAGACATTAGGCAAATACACCGTTGAATGTATTTTCAAATTTACATATCAGAACGACACATATTTCAGGAGATTGGACGTCATAAACAATGACATTTCAGTGTGCTATATTATGTGCTGGTTTTCCACGTCTCCTTCTAAAATAATGGACCGACTTCACCTAAACTTGGTACACATATTGCTTATTATCAAACGTTATACGCTGTGATGTTAAAACTACCTGCGAACATCAGGTGATATGACGTCGTAATCAATGAGCCACTAAACTTTCTAATCACTCGAAGCGTGATTTACGAGTCTTACATAGAAAGGGGGTGGGGGAGAAGCGACGGGGAAGGATTATATTGACAGGCAAAGTGGCACAAGGTAATGGAAATACATGAAGATGATATCTTTTCGATTTTTTATTTTCGTTTTTTACATTGGAAAAGTATATATACGGGCGATGCCGGGTATCACAGCTAGTATATTTATAAAGAAGTGTCCGTTCTTAATATATACAAATTCACTGTTTTGTTACTGTACCGGCCGCGGTGGCCGAGGGGACTGAGGCGCTCCAGTCATGGTCTGCACGGCCACTACGGTCGGGGTTTCGAATCCCCCCTCGGGCATGGATATTTGTGCCGTCCTTAGTATTAGCTAGTTCGTATGTAGTTTGTAAGTTTAGGGACTGATGACCCCGTAGTTAAGTCCCATAAGCTATACAAACATTTGAACATTTGAATTTGTTACTGTGTTGACGAATTTCTTTACACTTGACCTTCGAAAAACGAGAATGGTCCCTGTCTATATAAATTTTCGTACTTTTCTCTGTTTAGCGTACTATGTAAGATACTTTGAAACCTATGTACAACTTTTGTTCCATGTAGCTGAAATTCTGCGCACTTGACTTTCAAAGCAAGACGATAAATGCATACCTAAGATTCGCTACGGTGCTTGGCAAAGGGTGTATGAAAACAGACTTAGATACCAGTCTGCAGTTAGGTTCGGATATTGATAGCCGCGGTGAATTGGCCGAACGCTCTAAGGCGCCTTGCTGCGGAGCGCGCGGTTGTTCGCCGTCGGAGGTTCGAGTCCTCCCTTGGGCATAGTGTGTATGTGCATAGGTTATTGTAAGTTAGTTAATTAGCTTATATGCTTAGTGGCTGATAATCGCAGCAGTTAAGTCCCTTAAATTTACAAACATTTCAGCATTTTTAAAACACATCCAGAAAATAATTTACGACGTACGGTGCAAAAGCAGCTCTGACCACTGGTATGAAGCTTTAGTGTACGCCAAAGATGGGTAGATTTTTTGATATAGTCCACAAAATTAGCATTTCAACTCAATTTACGATTAAAGTCATGTAAAGCAATATGGAAATTTATTATTAAATTGTAAATAATTTAAGTATTCAGTTTCTTGTCACTAGTGGCATCGTTATATGATGTAGTACTAGATACGTTGATCGAACGCTACGACAAGTGCCTCAAAAACGACGGAAAATGCGTGGGATAGTAATTCAAGATATGCTCCTTCTTGTGAAAATATAATTCCTATTTTTATTTTTTGCTTATTATTTTTATCGTTTCAAACACCCCCACTCCCTCGACCTCAGTTTTCTACACTTACCTTTTATACTTTTCCGCCCCCGTCCCTTCACTGTATTCAAATTCCCGCATATCAAATACTTTACAATCCATCATGAAACGCGAAACTTTCCATCCCCACACTTGATTTGATTGATTTGATTTGTTTCTTTCAGGGATGCCAAAACAGTCTTGGTCTAACCCGCCACTGCCCGCACCGAAACTAAGTTTATTGTGCGGTATCGCTCCCTGTATGTCTAGTAAAGCCAACCAATGCCCTTGAACAGTGCAAGGAGTCCCTTTACCTGTTCTTTATTAGACACAATTTCTTCGGGTCTGGTTGTCCCAAATGTTCTGTGCCTTTTACTCTCCAATGCAATACATTCAAAGATCAGATGTGATGCAGTTTCATCACCGTCATCACAGATCCTACATTTAGGGTCCCCTTCTGTTATTCCCATTGTATGTAGGTGTTTTTTGAAATTCCCATGGCCTGTCAGCAATCCAACCATGAGTCTAATCTCTCTCCTGTTCAGACCCAGGATTGCAGAGCTTCTTTTAAAACAAGGCTTTGGCATCATTATCTTGCCATGTTTTTGTTGATGGACTTTGGTCCAATATTCTACGTGCTGTCTTCTGAACCAGTTACGTAGCTCCAATTTAATCATTGCCTTGGTGATTGTCAGGACAGGTTCCGGTCCAATAAATGGAGCCTCTGCCCCCATCCTGGCTAATCTGTCGGCATGTTCGTTGCCACTGATCCCCGAGTGGCCACGGACCCACAATAGGTTTACTCTATTGCTTTCTCCTAGCTCCACCAGAACCTTGTGACATTCTGCAACAATTTTAGACCTTGTTCTAGGAGCTGCCAGTGATCTCAGGGCTGCCTGGCTGTCTGAATAGATATAGATGCTACGATCTTTGTAGCACCTACGCAAATTCTCCTCCACACATGCCCTGATGGCAATGATTTCGCCCTGGAATACTGAGGCCAGTTTCCCTAGAGAGATGACGCCCTTCAGTCTTGGCTGCACCCCGTATAATCCGGCCCCAACGCCTTGGTCTGATTTCGACCCGTCAGTGAACCAGACAATATCCCCCGTACGGTGTCGAACTATTTTCTCCCACTGCTCCCTACTTCCAATTGTTACACTGAAAGGCTTGTTGAAGCAGTATGGGGTTATAACATAGTCGGTTGGCATTTCCCCAACCTTTCCTATATTTACCTCACTCACTATTTTAGTGTGTAATTCTGGATATCCCAAATAGTTCCAGTTGTTGACAGCTGTAGGCACCAGCTGCCGCCTTCATCTTGACCCAAAGGTGTAATGGGGGCATATCCAGCATGGTTTCCATCCCAGCAGTTGGTGTGCTGCTAATTCCGCCTGTTATGGCTAAGCAGGCTAGTCTCTGCAACTTACCAAGCTCCTTAGCAACCTGCTGTTCTACCTTCTTCCACCACACGACCGCCCCATAGGTGATCCTGGGTCTAATCACTGTGGTGTATATCCAGTGCATACCCTTGGGGCTCAGGCCCCAATCCCCACCCTTACGCGGCATCCCTCCCCCCGACCTCCCCATCCACATTTGGGCGACAGAGATAAGGAGAGCAGGGAATCAGGGAATGTATATGATTTGTACTCATTTCCCATTCACAAAGTATTATGAAATGACACATATTAGTATGGTGCTTTCTCTTTTATTTCTTTTGAAATTAATATGAAAAAAAAAAAGAGCGAGTAGGCGCAGTGGTAACACACTGGACTCGTATTCGGCTGTCGACGGGACGTTAAACGCTAAGATTTTAATATGCAAAAAGCCAAAGGATCTCACTTCCACTTACAGCTAGTACGCAATATGATCAGACCAGGCAATTGTCTTAACCGAGTATGAAATTACCTGATAAGCCTGGCAGACCTGCCGCTGATATCGCCGACGTAGACGCGTCGCGCACCTGACCTGGAGGCCCAGGATCTGCACGCCGGTCACGTCTTCTTCACGCGCGCGATTACACGGTGCAGCCTGCGAAATGCGCGGTAACTCGACGGTGGGTGCAGAACCCGCCCTTCCGTTTAACGCTTGAGTGATTCCTCAGGTGGCTAACAGGGCCGTCCATCAATAGGTGCGCCACACCGCGGCTCCGGCATCCGTTTTTTTGGGAAACCAAAGCAGCTCCGTCCAGACGTTTTGTTGCGCTATTGAGCGGCCCCTCAATGGCCAGTAAATCAGTCATTAGCGCACATTATACGCCGTCGGCTCGTCTCTTTAAGTCTGATGTCTTCAGTAGCCGGAGAAAAATACCTTGCAACGGTAACTCTTTTCTTCGTTTTCCGTTGCTGATGGATTTCTGCACTTGCAAATCCGGCTTGCTTTTCTGCAAAACAGTTAATCATAGCTTTTCATCATACTCATATATTTAAATGACTCATGAGGTGACTTGTTGAACTCAAAATGAATTCTCAAGATTTTTGCAGTCACTGTCTTGTAAAATGGGAAACTGAGGGTTTCTTCACCAGACAATGCCAGCCTGTGATCGTAAGATGTCTTAACGCTTTCAGTCCTGATTTTTTTCAGGAGGAAGGAAATTATTCTTATTCCTCTTAATTTAGGTTTTTAATGATTTTAGATGCAAGATTTACGCTGTTATATGCATTCATTTACATACTATAAAATTGCATATGCTGAAAAGCAAGGCTTCCTCTTATGGACTTAAATAATTAATTTTGTAGAACTAACTTTTGTACTAGATAAAGTGATCATTCAAAAGTTGCCATGCAAAATAATTACTACTATTTTCCAGTTGTACAATGGAATATAAGTAACCCACAACCTGCGTGTTCGTTGGCGTTCACAAGCTGGTGCGCAGTGCAACACTGAATACTTGGTATTCTTATAGTGATCTTCCGCAGTTGACAATAAGTGTGCACAATGAAAAGGTTGAACACTCATAGTCATATACATCTTGTTTCAATTGAGAAAAGAATATTTCTGATCTATCTTAGATACTGTAAAAGTTATGTACAAGGTTGTAGCCAGAGGGTCTGAAAGGGTTAAGCGTATCATTATATTTAAATAATTAATAAAATATAGAATACAATTTTAAACATGGCTTTTCAAACAGCAACCGTTAGTGAAAGATTAACATTCCAAAATACAGATTATCAGTTGCAAATTTACAGATTAATCACTTAACCATGGTTTCGGCTTGAACTAAGGAAGCCTTCAACAGAAGTAAAAAAAAAAAAAAAAAAAAAATTATATATATATATATATATATATATATATATATATATATATATATATATATATATGTGAAATTGACAATGGTTCTTGAGCAACAGAGCTCACGTTTAAGTTAAAAATGTAATATTTATTTGTCCACTACAGCTGTTTCGCCGTATTTGGCATTGTCAAGTGGTCTGTAATAGTTAAAAAAATTTTGTGAAAATATTTTTTTCGATCAAATAAGGAGCATATTATACAGTTTTAAATTTATTACTTACTGTCTATTTGTTGCCAATATACACACAGCATCTGTACCTCTATAAGATTTTAATAGGTACTTTCTTAGAAAGTCGTTTTTTAGTAATTTTTAAAATAATGACTTTCTTGTTTGACAGCTATGTAGATGCTATGTGTTTACAAAGATGTTCTATTGCATTATATCTTTGGTAAAGATCTATCTTCTCTGAGATGATTAATTTCGAATTTTGTGATATCTTTGTTACAAATGTTTTATACGTTTGATTTTGTAGTGTCTCCGATTATGAACTAGTGTGTCTCTTTGGTTTCTGAGGTATTGCTTGCCATTTGGAATTTTATAATATCTCTGGTGTGTGAGATATTGTATGTTTATAGAAATTTTCCGTTATCCTTGACTGTGGAACATTACATCTCTGAATTTATCCGTTGTCAAGCCCAATTAGATCGATAAAATTTTGGAAATAAATTTTGTGTTTAAAATCTGTGTGTTCATTGAGAATTTATGTAACTGAAACGCGCTGCTATGGGTCACGTGTGTGGCCAGTACTGTGGGTGGCATCTAACCCTGTGTTCGTTTTAATCTTGACGCATGTAACTTTACTTTTATAATTTGAACGTGAGCTCTGTTGCTCAAGAACAATTGTCCATTACATGTAACACAAAATTTTTATTTCTGATGAATACTTCCTCAGTTGAAGCCGAAACCATGGTTAAGTAATTAATCCGTAAGTGTGCAACCGATGAGCTGTATTTTTGAATGTTTATTTATAGGATATTAATTTTAGCGCTTAGCTTGACGTACCTTGACTATGTTTGATTTTAACAGGAAAGCCGAAACAGTTTTGGTCTAACCCGCCACTGCGCTCCAGTCACGGTCTACACGGCCACTACGGTCAGTGGTTCAAATCCCCCCTCGGGCATGGATATTTGTGTCGTCCTAGTTCGTAAGTAGTTCATAAGTAGTTTGTAAGTTAAGGGACTGATGACCCCGTAGTTAAGTCCCATAAACTATACAAACAAAAAAACAACAAATGTTCAAATATTTGTTAAGCTTATGGGACTTAACTGCGGGGTAGACAGTCCCTAAACTAACAAAATACTAATGTACTACCTTACCTTCCCCCGACGGAAAACCGTCTTACATCTATAACACAAATATGTGTTTTGTTTGTATGGCCTTTAAGTTGTGTTGTTTATTTAGCAGATAATCTGCTAATGGCCTAAATCTGCAACCCATTATAACAGTCAGGTCCCATAAATGTCTAGTTATTTACTTTTTTGCGACGTTTCAGCTTTTTTTAGAACAATTAAAAATATTTGTTCTCACTTCTCCGAGCGTCTTTTCGACGCTAATTTCTCGTTTCGTCTAACTCTATATCCCACTTGTTTTCGTTTCTGGTGGAAACGGAAATGTTTTGCAACTTTAACGATTTAAAGTTACTTGCTTTGCTTTAAACGTCTTTTTCCTCTCGTAAAATTAAATATTCATAACTTCCCCCTTGTTATGCTTTTCTTTCGGTTGGGTAAACATTTTTGTTACCGACTCAGGCCGACGAAACTGTCATCCATCGAACAATAATTCCGTGGTTCGTCAGTTATTTACTATTTATTCTCACTTTTGCTGATACTTTATCGAAATGGCAACGTAACTGAAGCAAATGTACCGTGACGGTAATTAATATGGAAATTATATACTTAGTACGTATTAAGAAAAATTGGATTATCTCAGTTCCACACTAAGCTCTTGTATTTTATCGCCACAAGATTAATAACTAATTAGTTTCCACATAAAAACGCGGATGTTATTCACAAAGGTTTGTGTGAAAAAGAAGAAAATAAAACCACATAAACCAATGTCAGTATTCAATGATACTTCAAAAGGAAGTGCAATCTATAGCTGCTTCTCTATATTAAAGGAGTTACAAGGAGTTACAAATTCGAGAGAGTAGTAATTCCAAATTTTTGTGTAGCTTATGGAACTTAACTACGGGGTCAATCAGTCCCTAAACTTATAAACTACTTATGAACTAGCTAACACTAAGGACGGCACAAATATCCATGCCCGAGGGGGGATTCGAACCCCCGACCGTATTAGCCGTGCAAACCGTGACTAGCGCGCCGCAGTCCCCTCGGCCACCGCGGCCGGCAGAGTCGTAATTATCAACATTTGTGTCGCAGAAACTATCAGTGAAAACATAAGTTCGCTTACGAAATGGATATTGGATGTTGTCGGGTTACCTGTATAGCATGGGTGTCCAACCGTGTTGCGTAAGACCAGCCAGCTCCACCTCTATTAGGGGCATTCATTTCCCCATCGTGTGACAGAACGCTTTTTTTTTCCAAATATTCAGGTTACTAAATATAACAATCTTGCATTGCGCCTTTACAGCGGCAAATGCAAAGGTGCTCATCGCTAGTAGTAAAGAGCGTAGTGTATACCCAGAACGCCTAACAGTAACAAAGTCATGGGATAGCTTTCGATATCGTGTGGAAGATACAGATTGTTGTATACGAACTGGTCACACAATTATAATCCATTAACGTCGATTGGATTTATGCCGTGTGATCTGTCTGTGCGGATCATCCGTTGAATAGTCTCCTAACGAATCGCAAACATCCGTGGCCGGTTGGTATAACGCCTTGTGATCCGTAACAATCGCATCGTTGTTTTCGGACACGAAATCCATGAATGGCAGCAGCTGAAGTAGCCGAACGTGCCCATTTCTCGTCAACGATCGGTTCGGTTGAACCAGAGACGGTGGCGGACTGAACGTGTCAGAGCCTTCGCCGCCACCCACGCCCAAGCCCGCCATGATGCAACACTGAGTTGTCGACAATGTTACGATCTATTGCGTCACCTTTGCCGCAGAGAGTACATTTATGAATCGTAAGTAATAAAACCTCAGAACTGAGTGCAGTGAAAGTACTTCTCGTTGAAGCAGTCACTGAAGGTACGTCGGAACTGTGGCAGGAATTATGTAGCACTTTCCATCTAAACCTAGTACAGTGAAGCCATAACTGATCGCAAATCGCGATTCATTTCAACCGAAAAATCTGTGTGGGATGCTTACGAAGGGAGGTTAGTTATTAGTAGCAGAAGCAGCTGATCGGCCTGTGCTCCGCTTAGCTCACTCTCCCCGTGTGTCTCGTTACTGCACAGTTTTAAATATTGTTATGTAGACAGTGGAGTACAAGTTGCACTTTGACTAGAGCTTCTGGGTCTATGTTCATACTAAAACAACTTTTATGTAACTTCACGAGTCTGACACATGATAAATAAGGTGAAATTAATTTTATTGTTGTTTGCAAGTGCCGATGTACAGCTGCGAAAAACTCAGTAAAAAATCATTCTTTGCGCCAAAAGTTGTACAATATTTTTATTACATTCTACCGGTTTTGGCACTATCTGCCATCAACAGCAGATTTAAAAAATATTACATACTAGATGACCCGATGAACTTCGTGTCACTTACTTCTTAATATAAACCATATTAATTTAAATCATATGTATTTTAGACCCAGTAGCTTTATAAAAGCATCATCATATAGTCAAAGTATCTGTGAACGTCAAATGTGCAACATTTTATCCATATCAGATGAATGGTAGTGATATTTCATAGAAATATAACTTTTTTTCTGAATATTCCCATTTTCCAGGAAACTTTTCCATATTTTATTTCATAAGAACGTTATTCTTGCTTTGAACGTCAAATATGCAAAATTTTATCGCAATCAGACGATTGATAATGATATCCCATTGAAAAAAGGTCTTTCAGTTTCTCGCGAATTTTCAAATTTTCCGGGTAGCTTTCCCAAATTTTTTGTTCATAACAACGTTCATATTTCGTTGAACGTCAAATGATTAAAATTTTATCGCAATCGAATGAACGGTTCTCAACTTATAGTGTTGAGTACATTTAGTAACACATTGAGAAAGGAACTTGGCTCGCATTTTGCGACTTTCCTTTTTAAATGTCCCTGTTGTTGTTATGGTCTTCAGTCCGGAGACTGGTTTGATGCAGCTCTCCACCCTACTCTATCCTGAGCAAGCCTTTTCATCTCCTCATAGCAACGACAACCCACATCTCTTTGAATCTGCTTACTATACGCGTCTCTTGGCCTCCCTCTGCGATTTTTACCCCACACACTTCCCTCCAATGCTAAATTTACGATTCCTCGATGTCTAAGAATGTGTCCTACCAAGCGATCCCTTCTTTTAGTTAGGGTATGCCAAAAACTCCTTTTCTCGCCAATTCTGTTCAGTACCTCTTCATTAGTTATGTGATCTACCCACCTAATCTTCAGCATTCTTCTGTAGCACCACATTTCAAAAGCCTCTATCCACTTCCTGCCCGCACTGCTTATCGTTCATGTTTCACTCCCGTACAAGGCAACACTCCACACAAATGCCTTCAGAAAAGACTTCCTTACACTTAAATTAATATTCGATGTTAGCAAATTTCTCTTTTTCAAAAATGCTTTTCTTCCCATTGCCATTCTGCATTTTATATCCTCTGTACTGCGACCATCGCATGTTATTTTACTACCCAAGTAACAAAACTCATCTACCACCTTCACTATTTCGTTACCTAATCTAATTCCTTCAGCATCGCCTGATTTTCTAAGACCGCATTCCATTATTTTTGTTTTGCTCTTGTTAATGTTCATTTTGTACGCTCTCTTCAACACACTGTCCATTCCATTCAACTGCTCTTCCAGGTCGTTCGCTGTCTCTGACAGAATTACAATGTCATCAGCAAAACGCAATGTTTTTATTTCTTCCCCCTGAACTTTAATTCCTATTCCAAAATTTTCCTTGCTTTCCTTCATCGCCTGCTCAATGTACAAATTGAATAACATCGGAGAAAGGCTACAACCCTGTCTTACTCCCTTCCCAACTGATGCTTCCCTTTCATGCCCTTCGAGTCTAATAACTGCGGTCTGGCTTTTGTACATGTTGTAGATAACTCTCCTTTCCCTGTATTTTACCCCTGCTGACTTCAGAATTTGAAAGAGTGTAGTCCAGTCAACATTGTCAAACGCTTTCTCCAAATCTACAAAGGCTAAAAATGTAGATTTGCCTTTCCTTAATCTATCTTCTAAGATAAGACGTAAGGTAAGTATTGCCTCCCGGGTTCCTACGTTCCTCCTGAATCCAAACTGATCTTCCCCTAGGTCAGCTTCTACTAGCTTTTCCATTCTCCTGTAGATAATTCGTGTTAAAATTTTGCAACCATGACTTATCAAACTGATGGTTCTGTAATTTTCACACCTGTCTGCACCTGATTTCTTTGGAATGGGGATTATTACATTTTTCTTAAAGTCTGAGGGTATTTCGCCTGTCTCATATATCCTACACACCAGTTCAAATAGTTTTGTCATGGCTGGCTCTCCCAGAGACTTTAGTAGCTCTGAGGGTATGTCATCTACTCCTGGGGCCTTGTTCCGACCTAGGTCTTTCAGGGCTCTGTGAAATTCATCTCTCAGTATAATATCTCCTATTTCATCTTGATCTACTTCCTCTTCCCTTCCTACAACATCGTCTCTCAGTTCATTTCCTTTGTGGAGCTGCTCTATGTACTCTTTCCACCTTTCAGCCTTCCCTCCTTTGCTGAGAACTGGTTTCCCATCTGAGTTCTTGATATTTGTAGAATTGCTTTTCTTGTTCCCAAATGTCTCTCTGATTTTCCTGTAGGCGGTATCTACTTTTCCCCTTCTTATACATTCTTCTACAGATTTGCATTTGGCTTCTAGCCACTCCTGCTTAGCCATTTTGCACTTCCTGTCAATCTCATTTTTTAGTCGTCTGTACTTCATTTTGTCTGTTTCATTTACTACATTTTTATATTTTCTCCTTTCGTCAATTAAATTTAGTATTTCCTGTGACAGCCAAGGATTTTTTGTAGGTCTTGCCTTTCTACCTATTTTGTCCTCTGCTGCCTTCACTATTTCATCTCTCAATGCTACCCATTCCTCTTCTACTGTTTTATTTCCCCCTGTTTCTGCCAATTGTTGCCTAAATCTCCCTCTGAAATTCACCAGAACTTCACTTTCCTTCAATTTATCTAAGTCCCATCTTCTTATTTTCCTACCTTTCTGCAGTTTTTTCAGTTTCAGCCTACAGTTCATGACTAACAAGTTATGGTCAGAGTCTATATCTGCCCCTGGGTATGTCTTGCAGTTTATAACCTGATTCCGGAATCTATGTTTTACCATTATAAAATCTATCTGATACCTTCCAGTGTCTCCTGGTCTCTTCCAAGTATACAACCTTCTTTTGTGATTCTTAAACCACGTGTTTGTTATGATTAAATTATGTTCCGTGCAAAATTCTACCAGGCGACTTCCTCTTTCATTCCTTTTGCCCAGTCCATATTCACCTACTATTTTTCCTTCTCTTCCTTTTCCTACTACCGAATTCCAGTCTCCCATCACAATTAAGTTTTCCTCTCCCTTAACTGTCTGAATAATTTACTTTAGCTCCTCATATATTTCTTCTATATCCTCATCATCGGCAGAGCTAGTTGGCATATAAACCTGTACTACTGTTGTCGGTGTTGGCTTCGTATCTATCTTGACAATGATAATGCGATCACTGTGCTGCTCATAGTAGTTTACCCGCATTCCTATTTTCTTATTCATTATCAGTCCTACTCCTGTGATACCCCCAACTGATTTTGTATTTATAATCCTGTACTCACCTGACCAGAAATCCTGTTCCTCTTTCCACCGAACTTCACTAATCCCCACTATATCTAACTTCAACCTATCCATTTCCCTTTTTAAATTTTCTAATTTTCCTACCCGATTAAGGGATCTAACATTCCACGCTCCGATCCGTAGAATGCCAGTATTGTCTTTCCTGATGATAACATCCTCCTGAGTAGTCCCCGCCCGGAGATCCGAATGGGGGACTATTTTACCTCCGGAATATTTTACCCGAGAGGATGCCATCATCATATTTTCATACAGTAGAGCTGCATGTCCTCGGGAAAAGTAACGGCTGTAGTTTCCCCTTGCTTTCAGCCGTTCGCAGTAACCGTATGGCAAAGCCACATTAGCTGATGTTACAAGGCCAGCTCAGTCAATCATCCAGACTATTGCCCCTGTAACTACTGAAAAGGCTGCTGCCCCTCTTCAGGAACCACACGTTTGTCCCTATTTTTTTATTTTTTTTATTTTTTTTTTTTACTAAGAACTTTTCCAAGACCATAATGAACAAACAAAAAACTTACCCTCTCCGTTGTGCGAATAGTCAGTTATAGTGTTGAATTCAATCAAAAACAAATTGAAAAACGCACTTTGTTTTTCTCAAATTTTCCAATTTTCTAAAAAATTTATTTCATACGAACTTTGTCTTGCCAAGCGTTACTTAAGTGATGCTCTTACAACCAAAAGCTGTATCAGTTTTTCCAGATTTTTCCTCTTTTCCGGACAACTTTTCCATTTTTTATCACCGTTTAAACCTTCCCTGGACGTGAACGAATATTTCAAGACTATAATTAGCCAAATCGGATCAGCCGTTCTCGAGTTTTAGAGAGACTAGCAACCAAGACTTCATTTCTTCCAGATACGCAACATTAAAACTAAAATATATGTCGGGTTTACGTGTGTTACAACTTAAATAGTGGCAACACTGCTGTGGAGATACTAGATACTATGCAATGGAGTCTACTACTGTCGCAGATAGCACACGTTGTTGATATACCTACCTCGCCTCCAAGAAAATGGACTCGCCCGTCTCACCTCACCGTCTGCTGCTGTGGCTGCTCGGTTCGGTCGATGGAACTGGGAAGTACAATACCATCCACCACACTTCCCGGACTTTGATTTGAAGATGAAGGAACCATTCGTAGCATTATCTTCAGAATTGTTCCAGAGAGTCTCACTACCAGTAGAACAGGGTCTGCTAACGGTATACTACGCCTTCCACGTTACTGGTAACGCTGGTGACTACTTTGAATGACAGAAACAGGTGCAAATATGTAACGCTTTTGTATGATTTGTGAATAAATAGTTGCTACTATTTAAGTCCCAACCCTGGTAAATCGTCATTGACACTACTTTCAAACAGCAGCTGTACGATAAAGGATCTTCTTCCAATGAATAATCGCAATTCTAATTTTAATTTTGATGTTGCCGTGAAGTGAACTATTGTCATTGATGTGCAATATCTTTTAAATCTCCTTTTCATGGCAGACAGTGCAGAAACCGGTAGAGTGTAATAAATAAAAATATTGTACAGCTGTTGGCGTAAGTATGGTTTTTTTCGAAATTAATTTTTCCGAAACATGGTTTAACGTTTATTGAAACCATATCAGTGCAGTTTGTTAGCTGTTATTTTCTCCCACAACCTGATATTACCGTTGTTGAAGAGTAACCATGGTTAAGATTTTGCACTGTCGTTTGTCTGTTGCCATTGACAACTCTACACAAACAACGCTCCTCTGGAAGTGCCGGTCGCGGCTACTTAGTTGTCAGAGGTGAGCGCTAATGCCTGGAATTTGGCATTGCAGGCACAGTGGGCATCGGAATATTAAATTTCTCAACTATTTCCGAAATGGAATGTCTAACGATCTTCGTATTTTGAGGTAACTTTCCGTTCTTTAAAATATTCATGATGATTATTTATGGTAGGCAATTGCGTAACTTTAGTCTCCTTCGCTTCGGTAGTCTAATAGGCCCACAAATTTTACTTATCTTGTACTTCAGAAATTTAGGTTGGTTCTCCTGTGTGATCGAGCTAATTGAATTATTGTCTCTTATTTCATATGAAAGTACTGCGAAGTATTACTTTCCTGAACCTATTTAATGTCCTTAGCTTCATTAAAATGTTTGAACATACAGATTCTTTATGTCGTAGGCTATATATTGTTATTTTTATCTGTCTCGTGAGTTCACTAAAATGAAGTCAGTTACACAAGTATTAATTTATTTAAACCTTTCAGGAAATAGTCTTCGGAAGTTTGCTTTTAATACGGTTCATCTCACTGAATAGCGGATTAAGTAAATTTTACTATATATTGCGATCTAACACAGTCAAAGATATTCTTTGAAGCACTGTTCAAAATATAACTGATTTGGTAAAGGTTCTAACTACGGAAGAACTCTGTTAAGATGCTTTTTAAATCTCACTCGTTTCTATAGTCTTTAAAATCACACAGTATACAATAAATGCACTTCAATAATTCACAGTTCGGTAGCTATATTTCTCACAGTTAATGTTTTACAACAGAATCTCTGATCTCTTTTACAGTTCACATCAACTTTGATCTTTTATAATGTAAATTTTAGTACTCTTGATGAAACAGTTATTATTATTCTGATCTATCTAACACTGATCATTATATCTTTGGGAGGCAGAATTTTTATAACTATCTTCAGAAGCCTAACTCGATCTAAACTCCATAGATATTACTGTTGCAAATCGCGTAACATTTTAGCATTATTCACTTGATTCTATTAAAATCTCAAAACCTTACAAGAAATGATTTTTTCACAAATTAACAAGTTCATAACGAAACCCATAATTAAACTCATAGTGAGCTAATCGCGGAAACCTAACTCATAGGGAGTTGAATTCATAGAGAATAACACGACTGAGGGTACTATTTATACTAGTTTTCCAACAAAAGATGACTTTAACTTAGGTGTTTTGGCTAACCAATTCTGTGGCCTTGACTATTCTGTATTACAAAGTTATGAAAAAAAAGATAAAAAACACGTGAATTCTGCCTCGTAAAAATTAGTAAAATTCAAAATTGACGGAAATGGCGATTCGAATGTTGCGATCGCTATGTAGTGTTACATGTCTGATGCGTTTAGTCCAGCTACTGTTCTTCGTTCAGTGTTAGTTTCCGTCGAGCGACCGTAATGACGTCTGCAACCTTTTGTCTCGACTTCCCCGAGTGCACCTCGTGCAGCGACACTAGCGCTATGTGCACCGGTGCGGCGGCTTCCGTCACCTGGCGCGCATCTCGCGGAGTGCGAGGTGCCACCTGTTCGGCGGCAGTAGGCGTGGCCGGCAGTGGGGCAGGTCGCGGATCGCCTCCGGCGGCTGACCTACCCCACGGCGACTACCGGCTCTCTCTGCCGCAGACGGCGAGTCCCAGAGTCATCGGAGCAGCGAGGTTCAAACTGAACCATCGCGTACTCATCACGTCTGGTACCGAGCTAGGTGGCGCAGTGGTGACGCACTGGACTCGTATTCGGGAGGGTGGTGGTTCAGATCCACCCACGGACATCCAGATTTAGATTTTTCTTGATTTCCCTAAATCACTCCAAGCAAATGCCGGGATGGTTGCTTTCAAAGGGCACGGCCGATTTTCTTCCCCATCCTTATCCAATAATCCGATCGTTAGTTCCCCCTCTAATGAAGTTAAACCCTAATCTTCCTTTTTCTTCATGTCTGGTGGCTGAGTACCAGCACAGTCTAACTTATACAGTCGCGACGCTGTCGAAGGGGTTGCTACTGGGTCGAGAGGGGGAATCCGGGTAAGGTCACTGACATCATGAGCATGCCGCTTGAAAGTAACACGTCCATTTAAAGGATGGGGGGGGGGGGGGTAGAACTCTGGCAGGAACATTAGGATCAAGATGAAACCGGATGGAAAACCTACTCTGCTCCGATTCCCTTAGTACCCTACAATCACTGCTGGTCATGTACCCAGCTGAAACTATATCACAGTTGATCCATGAACAACTGTACCTCCTCCACCAGTGGGGTAAAGAGGTGTCATTTCTTTGGGTACCTGGTTATGTTGGGATATGGGGAAATGAAGCGGCTGATGTGGCTGCCAAGGTGGCCTGCAGTTGCCCAAATGTCACAGTGTGCCATTCCCTTGCGGGACGTCTACTCTGTGCTGCGCCAGAGGTCCCTTCAGTTGTGGGTTGTGGAAGGAGACGTGGCTGGCAGTGACAGGTAATAAACTGCGGTTGGTTAAACCAACTGTTCGACCGTGGCGAACCTCCTGCCAGCCATTCAGGCGTTTCGAAGTGACATTGACGCGCCTTCGCATTGGGCACAACTCTTTGACCCTCAGCTTTTTATTCCGTCTGGAGAATCCACCGATTTGTGATGCTTGTGGCGTGCAAATCATTATACGCACATTTTAATTGAGTGTAATATATATCGTGCTGAGAGGGCAGCGGCTAATCTTGGTCGTGCCCTACCCACTGTTTTAGCTGACGACGAGGCGAGTGTGATGAACGTTTTACAATTTTGTGAACGTTCTCGACTCTGGCCTAAGCTCTTAGGCTGGAGGTTTTAGTGTGTTACAGGAGCGCTCGTTGATGCCTTTAACGTCAGCGAGCAGCGTACCTCTATACTCCAACATTTTCTTTTAAGGACCTCGAAGTTGTATACTTCAGTCTACCACCTTAATCGCTGATTTGCAATATCTGTTCGTGTTGTTGCCAAGACATATTTTATTTACTGTTGTCTAATTCTTTTGTCAGGGCGCTAAAAACCTTGCTGTTATGCGCCCCAAACATCCTATCCTATCATAATAGGGAAATTAATTAAAAAAAACGAAACTTCCTGGCAGATTAAAATTGTGTGCCGGAACCGGGACTCGAACCTGGGACCTTTGCCTTTCGCGGGCAAGCGCTCTACCACTGAGCTACCCCGACACGACTCACGATGCCGCCTCACAACTTTACTTCCGCCAGTACCTCGCCTCCTACTTTCCAAACAACAAGTAAAGTTGTGAGGCGGCGTCGTGAGTCGTGTCGGGGTAGCTCAGTGGTAGAGCGCTTGCCCGCGAAAGGCAAAGGTCCCAGGTTCGAGTCCCGGTTCCGGCACACAATTTTAATCTGCCAGGAAGTTTCATATCAGCGCACACTCCGCTGCAGAGTGAAAGTTTCATTCTGGAAAAAAAAAAAAAAAAAAAAAAAAAAAAAAAAAAAAAAAAAAAAAAAAAAAAAAAAAAACGAATTTCACTGTATGATTTAGGTACTTGAAAATTCAAGTGATTTTATTAACATAGAACAACGTAAGGCATTAATTAATGATTATGAAACAAATTAATACCGATGTTTCAGAAAATAAATTTTTATAAATCGTAATTCATCGCAGGAATTGAGGAGTCTTTGTATTCTGAAAGTGAAACACCTCTAGTCATTCGTTTGGAAAAATTAAAAAATAATACAGATGACAGCCGGTTGGAAATTACGCATCCAGGGAAATATTTAGTAAGTTTAGGTTTCATTCAGAGAAATGTAGGGTTTCAACTTGCCGAAAAAGTTTAGCCCTAGCGAATATTTTATTTTTTCCGCGAGACTTAAAGTAAATGATGTTCTGCATAGAATTAGCAAGGAAATTAGTGCAAAGTATGACAAATCTTAGATTAACATGTATGAATCTACTTAGTTAACCTAGTTACAAGGTTCTTTAAATGTTAATAAGTGTTATAACTTTCAAAATCTAAAAATTTTAATAAATTCCCACTGTTTTTGCAATATTCCCGAGCCAAAGAAATATTCCCATTTTATAAGTTCCTCCCCATTGAAGACGACTGTCACACGCTGGTGCGATTCGAAGACAGCACAATTTGACGACAAAGGAAGACAAAAGTTGAATCCACATGAGATTCTCGCCCACAAGCATGAGAGGCAACCTAATCGTCTGCAGAAGTGTGACTGCTCCATTACCTTCGGTTTACGGTGACAACGAGAACCGCTGGCACATATTATCTGTAGATAGTGCAGTGCAACAATATTGACGTTGACCTTAAACCCGTGAACTCACATGATTGAAAAGACATCGTTTGTGGAGGATCTGTTTGTCCTGCAATTGTTAACTTTCTATAGTAATTCAACTAATTATTATTTTATTTCTTTTTTGTGCACCGCAAAAGCATTACACTTTCCAAAAGTCATAGAAGGAGAAAGAGAGTGGTTTCTTTCTTTCTTTCAAGAAATCTGGTTTCTAACTGCACGTTGTTCCACTAGCTGAATTATACAGTGCTTCAGAGAACAACAGGATTGGTCAGTAAACTAAGCTGTGATGAAGACTAGGTCATTTCAAATTGGTTAATACTTTCATGACAGAATAAACAACTGGCTTCTTGCTTTTGGAATGGGTAATAAGTCTGGCTATGATTCTGAATTACGCTTTTTATATAAAGTTTTACAACTATTTTATGTAGGATGTATATGTCCCACAGGTCTCGCCGAGCAGTAAATTTGCGAAACCAGGATTTCTTTCTTTCCGTTTTGTAAATAGGGATTAGAATTTGTACAAATAAGTATGTTAGTACCATTATTACGTGAAACATATTGATTTATTTAGAACTTAACATTATTTGTGACATTTTTCAACACATTGCTGAATACGCAGTAGTACTTGCAGTAAAATGAAATTTGTCCATTTCTTTTACTTTCGTGTGTTGTATAGTCTGTATCGCCTCCTTGTACTCATTGTTGGAAAACGTCTTCCAACTGCGCGTAAGCGCACATTATCAGGAACACCAGAAACTCCTGGATTTTTTGTGATGAATGCCTTCCCCTTTTGTATACAGTCGTCCCTGACATTTGCGAGTAATCCTGTCACACATTTGAGTCATCAGGTGCCGTAAGTTCTTCTGCTGCCTCTTCATCACATTCGTCTTCAGACAACACTTACTTCATATCGGGAAGCGAAAATAAAAAGTCCTAAATTTTCTCTTTTTTCCAGTACCGACATTTCTGTAACCAGTGAATGACAACATATTACTAAAAGTTATACAATTTATTCTCTTTGTGTATTCTAGTAAGTGTCAGATTTAATGTATCGTCTAGTTTTCAACGAAATAGCTTACTGCAAAATCGTTGCTTCGAGTATGTAACAATAACAAGCATCCATCTACAATACCACGCTTTTTCCCATTTCGTATCAAATTAAGAGAAATCAGATAACATTATAGAATCTAATAAAATATGTATCTAAACATTTGACACAAATATGAACAAAAGGCACAATAGAAATACTGTACACACGCTGGCCATAAGGAAACCACGAATATAGAAGTGATTTACCAATAAATATGTACACAGATCTGTATATTTATAGCAAACAAACTAAACAAACAATGAATACCTTTACTAAGATTATCTATTTCAGTCGGTGGTCTTGGGGTAAGGCGCACGACTGGAAACCGAAGGTTCGCGGGTTCGTAACCCGGCCGGAACTTGGATTTTTTGTCCAATCTTTAACCCATCCTTCGCCTCTCATTGTCGCCAGAAACGAAACGTGGTTCTGATTACGTTAAGGTGTAGGTGTAGGTCTCCTTTGCCCGGTTGGATAACTGGGGTAGGCTAGGGACAAGAAAGTCGCCGAAGTGGCGTCCGATTGAGAGACTTGCACCAGGCCATTGAACAACACGAAATTTTAGTTACCTATTTCAGATAAGAAAGAAAATTCTTGGCAGATTAAAATTGTGAGCCGGAACCGGGACTCGAACCTGGGGCGTTTGTCTTTCGCGGGCAAGCGCTCTTCATTCTGGAAACATCCCTTAGGCTGTGGCTAAGCCATGTCTCCACCATATCATTTCTTCCAGAAGCGCTAGTCTTTAAAGATTCGTAGGAGAGCTTCTATGAAGTTTAGAAAGTAGGAGGCGAGGTACTAGCGGAAGTAAAGTTGTGAGGCGGCATCGTGAGTCGTGTCGGGATAGCTCAGTCGGTAGACCGCTTGCCCGCGAAACGCAAATGTCCCAGTTTCGAATCCCGGCTTCGGCACATCAGCGCACACACCGCTGCAGAGTGAAAGTTTCATTCTAAGAAAAAAAAAGTACATAAAACTCGCAAAACACGAGTAACATTATGCAGAACTGAATCAAATACGCGATAAGCAGCCTGTTGGTGCCAGACTGTCGATGTGTCTAACACTAGACGCCAGCACCACAAGATGTGGGATTATTATATCCCTGTGAACTCAGGGGCACAGATTCGTACCTGGAACACATATATTCCACTGGTCACGAAATGGTTAATGGAGACTGAAAATAAAGCAGTAGCTAGCAATAAAAACAATAAAAATTGTGCCAGACTATTGTTTGTCAGCCTTTGTCACCTACACTATTGTTAACAGACAGTTAGGGTAAAAACGTATAAAATCTGCTCATATGTGGTAAATAATACCCGACGCAAATTACTAATGGCAAATTTGGTTATAACGAAAGTATTTTACATCTTAACTTTGAAATTGTATATAAAACATACTTTAGTAAGTGTCAACTGTACATAACCCAATGAATTCTATTTTTGATTGTCGCACATGGCAGTAGGAAATGTAGTTCTCTGCAGGACCGCTACCTATAGCGCTGCGTGTTCGCTTTGTGGTCTAGGTGAGTAACGACCGGCGACCAGCGTTTGTGGCAGGTACAGGAACACCACGTCGGCTGCTGATGTATGATCCGCACGTTGAACTCCTATCTTGACGTATGGGTACAGTGCCTCTGCGCGCCCCGGTGGTGGGTAATTGGTTGGTATTTAGTTCTGGTGACGTCGTAGCTAAATCCCACAAATTGACATAGATGAATCACAGTCTATGTAACATAGTTCGTGCAATTTACTGGTAATGTGTTACGTCTCATTAGATTTTAGCATAGTGCGACTTTCGGTTGAAAAGCTGTTGTGACTATACTGCATGTGAACGGGAGTAAAGTCCACTAGCTCATTTGTTAAAGTACCTGATTATCTTCCAGAATCAATCTTTCACTCTGCAGCAGAGTCAGGATCCCAGCGTTTGCACGCCAACTCACAACTGCACACAATATAAACACTGCAACAAGATAGAGAATGTAAACTTTCATCTGCTGACTATTGGGAACGACGCCATATAATAAGTAAACGTAGGTATACAACAGAAATAAAACACGAATTATCTACAGGAGAATGGAAAAGCTGGTAGAAGCTGACCTCGGGGAAGATCAGTTTGGATTAAGGATGAACGTAGGAACCCGGGAGGCAATACTCACTTTATTTTAGAAGATAGATTAAGGGAAGGCAAACCTACATTTTTAGCTTTTGTAGATTTGGATAAAGCTTTTGACAATGTTGATTGGAATACACTCTTTCAAATTCTGAAGTCAGCAGGGGTAAAATACAGGGAAAGGAGAGTTATTTACAACTTGTACAAAAGCCAGACCGCAATTATTAGACTCGAAGGGCATGAAAGGAAATCATCAGTTGGGAAGGGAGTAAGACAGGGTTGGAGCCTTTCTCCGATGCTATTCGATTTGTACATCGAGCAGGCGGTGAAGGAAAGCAAGGAAAAATTTGGAATAGGGATTAAAGTTCAGAGGGAAGAAATAAAAACATTGCGTTTTGCTGCTGACATTGTAATTCTGTCAGAGACAGCAAAGCAATTGGAAAAGCAGTTGAATGGAATGGACAGTGTGTTGAAGAGAGCGTATAAAATGAACATTAACAACGGCAAAACAAAAATAATGGAATGCAGTCTTAGAAAATCAGGTGATGCTGAAGGAATTGGATTAGGTAACGAAACAATAAAGGTGGTAGATGAGGTTTGTTACTTGGGTAGTAAAATAACATGCGATGGTCGCAGTACAGGGGATATAAAATGCAGAATAACAATGGAAAGAAAAGCATTTTTGAAAAAGAGAAATTTCCTAACATCGAATATTCATTTTAGTGTAAGGAAGTCTTTTCTGAAGGCATTTGTGTGGAGTGTTGCCTTGTACGGGAGTGAAACGTGGACGATAAACAGTGCGGACAGGAAGAGGATAGAGGCTTTTGAAATGCGGTGCTACAGAACAATGCTGAAGATTAGGTGGGTAGATCGCATAACTAATAAAGAGGTACTTAACAGAATTGGTGAGAAAAGGATTTTTTGGCATACCCTGACTAAAAGAAGGGATCACTTGGTAGGACATAGACGAATCGTAAATTTAGCATTGGAGGGAAGTGTGTGTGGTAAAAATCGCAGAGGGAGACCAAGAGACGCCTATAGTAAGCAGATTCAAGTGGATGTGCGTTGTCATTCTTACGAGGAGATGAAAAGGCTTGCTCAGGATAGTGTAGGGTGGAGAGCAGCATCAAACCAGTCTCCGGACTGAAGACCATAACAACAACAACAACAACAACAACAAACAACAGAAATATACTGTTGTTGCAAGGGAAATGATCAATACGAGGGTTGGGGCAAAAGTCATGGCACGAAACGAAAAGGTGTTAACTACCTGTGCGGACAATGAATGGCACTGAAATACCGTAACACACAAGGCAATATGGCCTTCATTGTGCAGAAAATGACAACAAAGTACACATACGGTTGACATGACAAACCCGGGTCTATAGACCCTCAAAATAGTCCCACATGCTGCCAACGATGTGGGAAGCGCTGAATACCATCTGCCTCAGCATTTGGCGCGCACCATGTCTGAAGCGGGCCACCTGTTCGCTTGCAGCATTAGCGATGCCCTCTCATGTTGCAGCCTACCACGTAGTGGTTCCTTAGTCTCTGAAATGAGATCAAAATCACAGGGCGAAATGTTGGGAGAGTACGATGGGTGCTTCAATTCTTCCCATCCCCAACGCCACAGTAGCTGAAACTTCCCTAACTTCCGTGCTACTGTACGGTGTGATAGGGCGTTATTCCCATGGAATTCCACTAATTCACTGTGACTGACCACGGATATTTTGATGTACGTGCGCTGCTCAACACGGGTTACTTCCATCTCGCACGACACTCACCATCTGTTATTCTGTGTACATACTACGCCTGCAGAACATCCACAGGACACACATAGGGCCGCGCTGGAGTAGCCGTGTGGTCAAAGGCGCTTCGCTGCGGATCGTGCAGTTGCTCACCGTCGGAGGTTAGAGTCCTCCCTGGGATATATATGTTTGTGTGTGTGTTGTCCTTAGGTTAGTTTACCTTATTTTAAGTAGTTTGTAAGCTACGTACTAATGACCACGTAGTTTGGTCCGATAAATTTACAAACATTTGAACACATATAGGTTTGTGATTCGTTCATGTATCTCGTAGAAGGAAAACAGTTTTTAAGGACCTGGTTTCATCAATAGGGGTAAGGCAATCTTGTAAAAATAGGGTTAAAATAGATACTTTAGTAGATATAAGTACTTCATTTTTCTATACAGTAATTTTTACTACTATCAGCTCTTTGGTTGCCATATTTTGTGATGTTGGACCAAAGCAAGAAGAAATCGTCTGGCTAACTTTTCGTTTACCACGGAGGTGCTCTGTGATCCATCGGTTCCATCGGTTCTTACGTAATTTGGAGAGCAGCTTCGGGTCCCATTCCGTTGTAGTTGCTGGAGGATCGACATGGCGAGATTCAGTCTGCCGCAGTTACATTCGTTTAGTGGCAACTGCTCTACTTTCCATTGCTTTGGAATCAGCCTAGTCTTGATCGTTCCCGAACACTCCTGATGTGTCAGGCCTGCATTTACACCGCCACTGCCGACTTCGTGAGCTGCTCCCATCTGATGTACATTTTATGCTCAGCTGTCCTTGTGTTGATCGGCTACCCAGATTCTTCTATGGGCACCTGGCCAAACTCACAGCATATTTCATAGAAAGATTACTTGACTTCATCTGGTGTGGAGGCGATCAATTCGTTTTATACTTTCCAAATGATAAGCCAAGATCGCAAACTACCAATTTATTAAGTGACGACCAGTTTCGGTGCACTATGTCACCATCATCTGGTCATATAATCTGGTCATCTTGTTAAAAAATTGGATATAAAATAAGAAGTGCAACATTGCACTTAGTCACTATATTAAAATACTTAAGTTACAAACATGACAGCTTACAAAATACTAATGTTTGTAACTTAAGTATTTTTTATATAGTGACTAAGTGCAATGTTTCACTTCTTATTTTATATCCAATTTTTAACAAGATGACCAGATGATGGTGACATAGTGCACCGAAACCAGTCGTCACTTAATAAATTGGTAGTTTCCGATTTTGGCTTATCATTCGGAAACTATTAAATATTTCATAGACTCCGGCTTGTGGAACATGTCGATCCGATCCTTCACTAAGCCACGTCTATACTTTATTTTGTTGTTGCCGTGAAAGATAGATTTGATTCCTACACGACGAATAATTTTGCACATTGTTCGGTGACTGCTTGCACGAATAGCAATAGTTTTGTTCTTCTTTCCGGGCTTTCCTTTCTTTTTACCGTGATTTGTTGCCGTTAGTGTAAGTTTAAGTAGAGCGTCAGACTAAGGGCAATAAGTTGACAAAAATTTGAATTTTAAATTTAGTCAGAGAGAGATTCAGTTTATCTGAAGACATACTGACTTGCTACGAAATCTCTACCTTGGAATCAATATGTATATATGTGTGTATGTAGCATTAATTGACTGTTCCGTTATGTATTGGCAGAATAGTTGATTCATTTCGAATAATAAAATGCATCTTTAACCATCAGCTGTTTATTAAATCCTTAAAATTGACTAGTTTCGCTCCAGGACCATCAACATAAATTAAGAGGTATTAAAACAGGCTATTCAACAGCAGCATTAAATAAAATAAATCTGGCTGAAAACAGCAGGGTCAAGCAAACATAAAAGACGAGAATTGAATGTGAATAATGAGGGCACTATGCTAATTGCATTGACTCATACAATTAGCACAGTGCACTCATTATTCACGGTCCATTCTCGACTTTTATGTTTGTTTGACTGCTAGGATAATCAAATGCTCAAATGTTGGTTAAGCTTAAGGGACTTAACTGAGGGGTCATCAGTCCCAAAACTTACAGACTGCTTATCAACTATGTTATACTAAAGACGACACAAACAGCAATACCTGAGGGGGATTCGATGCCCCGACGGGGAACGGCCTCGCGCATCGGGATATAGCGCCTCAATGCACTTGGCCACTCCGCCGCGGCGTTAGAATAATCCAGTATGACATTTTTAATAAATCTGGCTGTTTACAGCCATATTTATTTTATTTAACGCTGTTGATTTACCTTTTTCAATACCTCTTTATCTATGATGATGGTCCTGGACCGAAACTAGTCGATTTTTAGAGTTTCATAAACAGCTGATGGCTAAAGATGCATTTTATTAAATACATGACGGCGGTTAACTCTCGCCTTACCAATAATTTGGAGTAAATCACAATTGTGTAATACTGTACAATATTTTTCTTATTTGATACATTGGTTTTCGGCTGTTGGCCATCAGATACTGAATACAGAGACTTAAATATATAGCTTCTATGTACGGAGTATTCTAATTTTTGATAAGAGTTAAAGTATTATAACTGAACTGAGAGAGTTTATTCCAATGAAATGGCTGCCTAAAGGTACTGAACGTATACAGGGTGTCCCACTCAACTGTTTCACCCCAGATATCTCTGAAACTACAAGAGATATTGATAAACGACTTTTACGCTCATGAACGTACTGCAGGGGCTTATGAAAGTAGGTACTATGAGACGCTCTAAAACGTGAAGAAATATTTTCAACACAAACTTATGTTTTTTAAGTGGACACCCCATATTATTTCTTAAGCAATCGATAGAATGAAAAATCACAAAAAGAATGGCGTCGCTTGCATTGCGATGCTTCAATTACATCCGGAGATAGTGCGAAGCGAAGTTGACGTTTGAAACACATGAGACGCGTTTCTAGCACGAGTCTGAGACTCAAGCGAGACTCATGGTTTAGTCTCGGAGACGCGCTAGCAGCGCGCCTCATGTGTTTCAAACGTCAACTTCGCTTCGCATTTTCTCCGGATGTAATTGAAGCATCGCGATGCAACCACCGCCATTCTTTTTGCAAATTTTCATCCTTAAGAAATAATATGGGGTATCTATTAAAAAAATGTTTATGTTGAAAATATTGTTTCTTCACGTTTTAGAGTGTCTCATAGTACCTACTTCCATAAGTCCCTGCCGTACGTTCATGACCGTGAAAGTCGTTTCCCAATATCTCTTGTAGTTTCAGAGATATCTTGGGTGAAACAGAGTGGAACAACCTGTATAAAACTTAGGACACATTTCATATAACTAATTACAACACTTGACCTAAGAAAAGAAATAAATTAAAATACTAAGCTTTGTTGACATATTCCATCAAACTTACGCAATAGATTACATATTTAAAACTTATTACAGGGCGCCATTCGCGTCTCATACGTGTTGACCCCCATCACGCATGTTACAAGTTACCATGGCTCATGGTGGCCCATGTGCCTGTTAGGCAACTGTAGGCCTACACGTGCTGTACTGACGCGACTGAAATGCTGACATGGGTGAATACATGCCGGGAAGTAATCATATGTGTATCTCCCTTAAAATCCCCAAATGACAACAACATCAGGTGTAATTCTTTCCATAATCAATGGACTGGGTCTAAAGCTGAGATAATAAAGTACAAGCAGCAGGGCTCAGATTTTTTAATTAATTAAGCGACCGGTTTCGGTGCTATATTCGCACCATTTTCAAGACCCCGTCACAAGTAATAGCGCATTTAAAAGGGGTGGCCATTGACACCGGTAATCGTAAATTTCTTCGTCCTTGCATGACGGGTATCGAACGACGTCGTCTTTCAATCTGCACAAAACAGGTATCCAACAGTTAACACATCAAAGACTATTCGCTCTTTACATTATGTTCCCAATTATGTTTCTGGCGACAGTCTTCACTTATGTATGATCTTTCATGTACAATGCCGCATCTGCTCACCGACAAGCACTGAACTTTTTGCCACAATTTCTACATCAGTAACCACACACTCCCTTGGGAAAGGAAACAGTAGTACTTATGTCATTGTCACGAAACCTAAATACGGAATAATTGCTTTCTTTCATTAACTTACAAACCTGGTGGAAACACCCTTTCCATGTTTGCATGCAAAGTAGCCATTGGGATGCCGCTTTAGCCGGTAACCCTGCCCCTAGGGAGCCACTCGGAGATAATGCAGCCGTTTCCGTATCCGGCTGCTTGGTACAGAAACCCAACGCTGGGCCCCATAGTGTTTTCTAGCAAAGCCCCATTAAGCAGAATTAAAGTGCATTCAAAACTACGCAAAACGTAGACGATTTTTTATGATTTTTCACTTTTACACTCTATTCGATACGTTGTGTTATACTGTACTGTACAAAAATAGGCTGCAACTGCTGTAATCTTTGAAGTATAGTTAACGTAGTAACATCTATTAGCGCAACTGCCTACTGGGTAGAAGACTTGTCAGGCGCACATCGTACGTCTCAACGTGGATAAAAGTAATGATGTGTCAGATTGATGGAAATTACTCGTAGTATTCGTGTTTGGCTGTGCCCTTGGTCATGCGGTGTCTGAAGTTCCTGCATGTGCTGACTGCAATAAAGAGTTTTATTTTACACCAGACTCGTTTCGCTTTTTATTTTAAAAGCATCTTCTGTGATCTGTAAATGATACAAAAAGTTTGTACAGTTTGTTTACGATACACAGATTAAAACAGTTATTAAAAACTTTGTGCACGTTAGGCCTATGTGGCTCTAACTTGATAATTGGTCTACTCACGATGTTGTTCTCTTCTTTACATCTCACTGCTGTTTCTCCGTCTTGTGAGCTGGAGTTGGATTGTTTATGTCGTGTGTTTTTCGGCTGTGTACAGCACTTTTCGTCTGATTTTGTGTCGTTTCTTCCGTTTCATCACACACTTCACTTATTTCGACTTAATCTAGATTACATATCACTTTGTTTTAAATGGAATGCCTTTCGATTTCTTTATACTTCACTACAGTGTGGCTATTTTGTTTGTAACAACGGAATTGGATTAAGATTGAATGTGCCAGAGGTCGTACAGCACGACAGCATCATTAAGGTCTTCAAAAGGCGTGCGGAGAATCGGCATTGCTGTACAGAACAGTAGAACGTTGGGTAAAAGCCTTCAACGAAGGTCGGAAAACTGTAGCAGACATGCATCGGGCAGGTCGTCCTAGTGTCTCTGAAGAAGAAAAAATGTTCAAATGTTTGTAAATCTATCGGACCTAAATGTGTGGTCATCAGACCGTAGCTTACAAACTACTTAAACTAAGGTAAACTAACCTAACCCATGCCCCAGGAAGGACTCGAACCTCCGACGGCGAGCAACAGTGCGCTCCGCAGCTAGGCGCCTTAGACCGCTCTACTTCTCCACCGCTGCTCTCCACCGTGCATACTGTTGCGGAAGTCGAAAGTGCGTCAGAGCCCGAGTATGGTGACAGCAATGGTTATTCTCGTGTACTTCTGCGATGGTGTTATCCTAACGCATTACGTTCCTCCACGGCAGACCGTCGATGCACAGATTACTCTTCGTACTTGGAGCATCACGTGGAACCAGCTTTGCGATAGAAGCGGCAACACTTTCAGCGTAACCCACCCATCATTTTGCACCACAATGTGCGGACGCATACAAAGTGTGGCTGCTCTGTTCGGATGATGGGACTGGGAATTAGTGTACCATCCACCATATTCCCAGGACTTAAGTTCTTGTTACTTTGATGTGATTCCTAAGATGAACGAACCACATCTTTACATTTGCATAACAAATTCTGATAGTGTGTTGTTTAGTCTAAACAATCATTTCTCATCCCATCTGATATCACATAAGAGCAACATCCAACATCCAACATGTCACTAGTAAGGCCAGTACATACGGTTGTGAAACTTGGGAGACATCGGCAACAACAGAAGAATCAATATGATGAATGTGTGCGTCTGAAAGGAAGGTACTTCGAAAGATCTGTGGACCTGTCTACAATACCATGGTAGGTAAAAGGAAACGAAGAAAGAAATTGGAGCCGACCGCGGTGGCCGAGGGGACTTAGGCACTCCAGTCACGGTCTGCACGGCCACTATGGTCGGGGGTTCGAATTCCCCCTCGGGCATGGATGTTTGTGTAGTCTTTACTATAAGGTAGTTCATAAGTAGTTTGTAAGTGTAGGGACTGATGACCCTGCAGTTAAATCCCTTAAGCTTAATAAACTTTTGAACATTTGAATTTGAAAGAAAGACGTATATCAGCGGTTTTGATTTGGCCCCATCTTACGAGCGGACGCATTCTTTATAGAGAGAGTCCTCCAGTCTCAGCCTGCGAGAAAATGCCCAAGAGGACGCCCAAGAACGCTATGGTAGAGTCGATTAACAACTACCCTGATGTAAGTTGAATCGGCAGCCGTGGATGCTGAAGCTAGAGATCGCAGAAGACTGACTACCATTTGCAGCACATAAATCTTCTCTTGCTACTGACAGTCATTCCTTGTTTTACTGTTGTTTTTATTCGTTGTTGTTTACGTGTTGCGATGGGACGGGGTAAGAGGGATGTAAAAATTATCACTTCATACTAGCGTGGCTAAGGTTGTAAATGAACACCATTTCTAAAAAAAAAAGAAAAAAGAAAAAAATTGTTTTAACTAAGCCTAGGTTGGTTGATGGGGAATTTGTTAACTCGAAGTTTTCTGTTACGTAGCAATACTGTCAACTTTGGACGTGAAAGTTTTCAACTTTGATACAAAGTTCCCACAACACCAGCACAATTAAAAAAAAGTATTCTCTTCAAAAAAATAAAATAAAATGATAAAATAAGATTTCCTTGCACGAGCGGGACAAGAGAACTAATTTTAACTGTTACTGTAAGTTCACTTTCAAGATCAATCACAGGCACCATAAATTATTATCGATGTTTTTTAACTGACACATCGAAGTTCACTGCCTGCTAAACTTGAAGTTTCTTATTTATAGTTAACGTACTTTATTTTGCCACAACTGAAGAAAAGTTAATGTTAAAATTTAGTGAAACATTCAATCCTCTTCTTGACGGAATTAAATACTTTACATAAATCAGACTCATCTTCTTACAATAATTATACACACACTAAATAGAACTTCATAACAAGCTCAAAAGACTTACAATATACCATATCCACATTAACCATCGTCTGATATAAAACATGTTACGTAAAGGCAATGTTCGTGTGAAACGTCAACTCAGAAGGGCAGACAATAATGAAGTAACAACATTTTATTTTTCTCTTTGCAATCGATCGACGCGCGGCAATAGAGAAGGCGCAGCCGTATTCGTAGCGCCGTAGCCGTCGGTTGTTCATTGATAGTGACCAGGTGCAGCAACGTTGGCTGCGACGGCGACGACGCTGCCCTTGTTCATTGCGGCACCACGATCGTACACGAAACAGAAAGAAAACAAATTTCAAGTATCACATCATGACATAACAACAAAAAAATGTTCAAATGTTTGTAAAGCTTATGGGACTTAACGACGGGGTCATCAGTCCCTAAACTTACAAACTACTTATGAACTACTTACGAACTAGGACGGCACAAATATCCATGTCCGAGGGGGGATTCGAATCCCCGACCGTAGTGGCCGTGCAGACCGTGACTGAAGCGCCTCAGTCCCCTCGGCAACCGGGGCCGGCAAATAACAACATTTATACACAACTAAATGTGTACAATTTCATAGTACCGAGTGATCAAAAAGTCAGAATAAATTTGAATACTTAATAAATCACGGAATAATGTAGATAGAGAGGTAAAAATTGACACACATGCTTGGAATGACGTGGGGTTTTTATTAGAACCAAAAAAAGAAAGTATTGCTAGACGCGTGAAAGTTCTCTTGTGCGCGTCGTTTGGTGATGATCGTGTGCTCACCGCCACTTTTGTCATGCTTGGCCTCCCAGGTTCCCAGACCTCAGGCCGTGCGATTATTGGCTTTGGGGTTACCTGAAGTCGCAAGTGTATCGTAATCGACCGACATCTCTAGGGATGCTGAAAGACAACATCCAACGCCAATGCCTCACCAAAACTCCGGACATGCTTTACAGTGCTGTTCACATTATTCCTCGACTACAGTTATTGTAGAGGAATGATGGTGAACATATTGAGCATTTCCTGTAAAGAAAATCATCTTTGCTTTGTATTAATTTGTTATGCTAGTTATTGCTTCTCTGATCAGATGAAGCGCCATCTGTCGGACACTTTGAACATTATTTTTTCTTTTTCGTTCTAATAAAACACCATGTAATTCCAAGCATGTGTGTCAGTTTTTACCTCTCTATCTACATTATTCCGTGATTAATGAAGTTTTCAAATTTATACTATTTGATCACCAGGTATTTACATACAACAATTAAACTTGTATTCTATTCTCCAAAACATGGTTGATGTAGAAAAGTGGGCCTCGTCAATCTTTGTTCCACTACAGTGTGTGTAATGTTCGGCTGTGTGTGTGTGTTTTTCTTTTAATAGTCCTGTTTTCAGGTTTTTTTTATGCTGTAGGGTGCCCCGTGTAGGCCTAACTTGTTTAACATTGTATAGTGTCCTGTTTTAAGTCGGTGTGTTTTTTTTTCTGTAAGGTGCCCTGTTTTCCAGGTGTTTGAATGTTTAATGTTCCGCTCGTAACTTTTTTTATTTGCATTTTGTTCTTCCGCTTGAGGCCTTAAAGGCCCGTTAATACAACAAATGATGATGATGAAGATAAGATTTGACACGTAGTTGTTGGTGCACACAGGCCGTTTCCCTTCAAACGCCGGTTTTCAATACTGGATTGCACCAGTGATCAATGTCGTTTACTTTTATTGACTCGTGTGCTTCTGCCACCTCGATGAAATTCGCGTGTATATAAGGTTTTGTGGTTTTCGCCTACGGATGTGATTAACATGATCCCGCGCGACTCAAGCAATGCACGTTCCGGTTCCATCGTGAGACCTTCCGCAGCTGAGCATGTCGGTGACCACACCGTCAACGAGTTTGTCAGGTTAACAACTGATTGGGTGGACTGGCGAAAGGAAGAAGGAAAGAAGATTAGGGTTTGACGTCCCATCGACAGCGTGGTCATTCGAGACAGAGCTTACGCTCGGATTTTGCGGAAAGGATGGGGAAGGAAATCGGCCGTGGCCTTTCAGAGGAACCATCCCGGCCTTTGCCTCGAGTAATTTAGAGAAATCACGGAAAAACTAAATCTGTATGGCCGGGGGTGCATTTGAACCACCGCCCTTCCGAATGAGAGTCCAGTGCGTTACCACTGCGCCACCTCGCTCGGTGGAGCTGTCGAGTGTATTGCCTTCGACCATGAGACATGAAACTGTAACACAGTCATGTGAGAGGCCAATGTCAACAAAAACCTCAAAAATAAATAAAATGCAATCGCCGCGTCTGTTCCACAGTAGCGGCGACAGGTTCCGTACGAGACACGCCGCTTGGCGCTTGCCGCCGCTTACGTAATACGCTTGACAGGGGAGAGATGAACCGTGTCCGCGGAGGCGGCCGCTAAATTGCTTCCTTCCTCCTTCCTTCCTTCCTTCCTCCTTCCTTCCTTCCCGGCCCTCATCGGTCTTTCTTCCGCGGTGCCTTGTTGGCAGCGGGCACGAGCAGCGGGTCGTAAATTCGACGTCTGGCCGCTCTGGCCATACATCAGACGCCTCGGCTGGTGTTTGTTTGCGGCGTCGCTGGTACCGCGGCGTCCGTCTTCCGTGGCCGCGCTGCGCTGCGAGAAAACAGCGCTCTTAATGACCACTCAGAGGCCCCGTCTCTGGCTCCTGCGCGCGATGAATATGCACAGCTGTCACGCTATTGAGTCGGCTGTTACTGTTCAGAGCTTTATACTGCGGTTGTGCTAGGCTTAGCGTGCAGGGGTATCTGCAACGAACAGTGTATTCGCGTTTTATAGCGCGAAACAAATGGCCTCCTCAGAAACTTTACTTGAAAGAGCGACCTGTACGTAACCAACCCACTTAATCTTCCGTTACTCAGGACATCTGAGACATTAAAAAAAAGGTCGGTAACTGGCACTGCGCTCCATATTTTGCAAAGTACCTGACATCTCAAAAACTTGAAGTATAGAGGAAAGGAACTGGAGGCTTCTCAGTGTCTAAAGGGCCGATTATTTTACAGAATTAGTAGTCTATATGTGTGAGCGTGTCATGTTCGATCTTTGTGGCATTTCAGTAGAGTTGCCGATGGCCTGCACTTAACCCTTTCGCTACGGTGAACTTCTGCAGAAGTCGGGAGCGAATGTGCTCCACAGCCGGTGGACTGCTGAAGCAGTCGAGTACTGCCTGTGCCGCCCAGTCGGTGGACTGCTGTAGTAGTTCCGCCCCGCGTCATACATCGTAATGTAATGCTACTGAAATGTAACGTAAAGCAATTGTAAATAAATATTATTTAACAAGCGAAATATGCGTTTATAATAATAACGTCCACATCCCACCAGAGCTGAATCCAAAACTTGGATCTTTTAGAATTTACGAAAAATTTACGCGAATTATCTGAAAGAAGGAAGAAAACTGTTTCTATTCGAAATGACTTTCCCCTAATAAATATATAGTATAAAGCCCAATATTTACGATAACACTGATAGTGTGAAAGCAGGACAGAGTAGCGCCGTGGGAAGTGCGGAAAATGCGCCGTACAGCGGGCACGGCCGGGCGCGACTGGCGGTCGTCCACAGCGCACGGCGCAACAATCACGGCGCTGGAGTGAAAGGGTTAAGGGGACCTGGACGAGAAAGTGACTAATCATAGTATCATCTGTTTCAGACATAACATTTTTGACAGAGAAAGCACTATAAGGTGGGGTGTGGTGGTGGATAAATATTTTTGATTGAAAAATGAGAATTAAATGGTTCGTTAATGATTCCGTTTCGAAACACACTTGGAAAAGTTCGTAACAGTTAGTCAGATCTACACACGCAACATACAGTTTACTTTTCTGATTTAGTCCCTGTCACTATTTAAAAATTAATTGGCTTGTTAATTAACTGAATGAATATGATTGCTATTTAGTCTTGGCACATCTGATCCCTTCACAGAAGATTGTACTACCAACTCATCTTATAAAATACCCAGAGGATATACTTGCTGCTAACTGGAACAGCTGTAATCGTTTTGCAAAAATAAAAATAATTCTGTATGCCCTCTGTTTTTGTCGTAATATAAAAATGCAATTAAGATTTTTGAAAATGATTGATTCTTTGATCTTTGCTGTGGGTTTTGTTATACTGAAACAATAGTTGTGCACAAGTACATTTACGTAATAAGATAAATTATTGACGTTAACTATTATAAAAATTGTCTGTTAATGGTTTTTACTAATTTTCTCTCTCATTATTCTCAGAAAAGGCTAACTGACTGATTCTTAATATGATATTGTTTATTATTGTTTAATCAAAATTCTAATTATAATCACTGATCTCTATTTCTAGTGCACACAATATTTAATTTTCTCAATTCAAAATCAATCGTTATTGAATGAATGAAGGTGATATGTCCTCGTCAGTTAAACTTTCGCACTCCTATCAAATTTTCTAATGCCTTTTCAATTATTATTGCAAATTAGTTCTTATAAGGTCTGTTAGGTATTAATAGAAAAAGTCTTTGTTAACTTTTAATTCACTCTTACATTCTAACATAAAAGTTACAAAATAGTACTCATCTGTAGCTTTCGTTTCTTCACATAATCTTCTCATACGATTCCATCAGCAATGACATATACACCCATACAGTAGTCCAGTTGACAGTGATGATGCTGCGAAGCAAAACTTATTTTCACACAAGTTCATTAAATGTTCATTCACGTTAGTGGGTCACTTCCGCGATATACGAATCGTCTCACGACAGGGACACGTTCCGTAGTGGCCGTGCAGACCGTGACTGGAGCGCCTCAGTCCCCTCGGCCACCGCGGCCGGCTGTGATGTTGAAATGCAATCGATACATACAAGCTCCACTAGCTGCATTAATATGGCAGTCTATAACGATCTTTCTGTGGTCGCCCTTGATGGGAAAATACAAGTGCTTTAGCTAACTTCAAAAATGTTGCGTCTGAAACAGATGAGCCTATTATGGTAACTGTGTATTACTGGAACTAGTCATCCAGACAATAAAATAGCGGTCATGGCAACATTTGGTAGTAATTACTTAAAATCGCTTCTTAAAACACGATAAAATTTGAAAAAAAGCCCCTGTCTGAAAGACAAATTTCTCCCGTTTCCAAAAACGTAAGGTTTATTTACTTTGCTCTTTGATCAAATGTTTGCACACTGTCCACGCTGATGCTTCAGGCACGGAATATTACCATAAACATTCCACGACTGCGTCAATCACGGAAACAATAAAAAAAATCTTAAAGCTAAAAAATTACTTAGTAAATGTCTGCATGGCCGTACACAAAATCCTAATAACAGTTTCAACAGATGCGTCTGGCACAGCCGGCCGATTAGTACTTAATTATTCGACTTTTGAAATTGATGACTCCATACTCTATTTCTGTTTGAATGCTGCCGCTAATAATTTTAACAACAGCTACAATAATCATGAAACATTCGTGCACACAGTTTTAATCAAATGTTTGTTAAGCTTAAGGGACTTAACTACGGGATTACCAGTCCCTAAACGTAAACCTACTTATGAACTAGCGTATACTAAAGACGGCACAAACATCCATGCCAGAGGGGGGATTCGAACCTCCGGCCGCAGCGGTCATAGACCGCTCGGCCACTGCGGCCGGCCAGTTTTAATCCACCAGTAAATTTAAGTGCACACTCTGCTGCTGGGTAAAAGTTTCATTCTAGGAATAATAATAATGAGAAGAAGAACAAGAAGAAGAAAAAGAAGAATTTACCTACAATAGTAAATCTGTATAGCTCGTACAGAAACGTAGTCTCTTATCTCGTTCGTAAGCTCATCCGTTCTAAAAAGAATGATGAAGCAATTTATTTTCCTTTGCAGGAACTACTTACATCCCGAAGTAGGTATTTCATGAAAAATGTAAGCATATGCAATATACAGTATGTCCCATTCAAGTCTTTCACCGAAAATATCTCTGGAATTACAACAGGCATTGATAAACGGCTTTCAAGGTCATGAACGTAAGTAAAATGAGTCAAAGTGTAAACAAATATTATTTTCAATACAAACTTCTGTTTTTTTATGTATAGCGCACGTTTATTGTGCAATCAGAGCATTAAATATGACACCGTAATTTTAATGACATTCAAAAAATACCTAACATTAATAAATTGTTGAAAATATTACATTCAGAAAGGTAAATATTATGGATATGATAGTAGAAATTTAAATATATGTCCATCTTAACTACTATTGGCCAAAATTTTATATGAACGAACCGACCTACGAATTGAAAACTTTCTAGATGACCTTGAACCGCTTATAAACATATAGAATCTCAGAATGCGTGTTTTTTGCTTTCCTTACTAGTATTCATAAGTATGAAACGAAATTTCATAAAATGTAAAGCAGTTAGTGAAAAATCGTAATTGATTTTCATGTTCTTTGTTTTTGTTTCCTTTACTGTCGCAAGCAACGTTATGTAAATTTTCATAAGTTTGTCATGGTTAGCGATCTGTTCAATTAATGTATTATGTAAAATAATCAATATCCGCTAATTATCTTTATTAAGTTGTCTGGTTTCGGCAGATTAAATTGCCATAATCTGTTTTTCATTTCATGCGCCACAGCGCAAGGTGTGCAAAGTGTGACGCGTCAACTGAAGCTGCCGACAATGAAGAACTAAAAATATACGTAGGAACGAAAACACTTAAATAATTTTTCCAGTACAAGAAATTATAACATTCCTAGTGCATGTACGTCAAGAACTTTGACTTTAAGAGCTTTTGCAATGCGTATGAAATAAGAAAAAATACGAAATTACAAACAAAATGAGCAACGACATACGCAAAATAACATACTATTAAAGATAAATTTACAGAGTAAATTATAATCCACATAATGTATATTTGGGATACTTTAAGGTATGGAACCATTGTTTCATTTCCATGAAGGTAAATTTAAACTTACGCAAAGATCTATGAAGTTTATTTATTCATTGGAACCATTCCGTTCTCCTACACAATTGTTATATGTAGCACTTTCAGTTTCGGGACATGTTAAAAATCTACAATTTCAGAGAGAGCTTTCAGTAACCTTTTACATTCATTTATCTCCATTAGGCGTATAATAGTCAGCGACGTAATAAAACTCGTTTCACAATTACCACATCAATTGTTGTTTCCGTATGATGTCGTACTTCTCTTAAGTGGAAGAAATGGCTGCATTATCACAAACTCCCATAACAACAAACAACAAAATCACCTACTACAAAATAAAGTTACGCTGGAAGCTGATAGTACAACATGAGATATGTAGTCCCTTTGCTACCGACCCATCGCTCAGCTCAGGCACGTCATTTCTCAAGACACATTCATTTACTTGTTGTTACAGGGAGCTCAACACCGAACACCTCGTGTTCTTTCACACTTAAGCCCTTTCTACAGGGGAAGTGAGAGCTTACGAGATTACCCATGATGCATCGGTCACGCCGCCGCGTGCAGCTGAGACGCGTCCACTTGCACAAGATGCACGCATACGATCGCTAGGCGATATGGAAGTGCTTCGCGCATGCGCAGACGATCGAATGGGAACCCAGCTGACAAACGAAGCCAAGTCGCGAATTTGTTGGAGAATGTATACTTGTCTGCTGCTCAGAGGAACGTAGTTTTTCGATTCGTATTTTAGTAGGTGATACTATAGAGGAATTGCATTAAAAGTTTTATATAGCAAGTGTACAATTTTTATTGAATACAGAGATATAGCTGTTAATATGAAAGTCAAACAAACTTAGAGCAAATGTAAATCAAGACATTTTCACTGGTTTATCCGTCGATTCTTGGTAGTACATCACATTGACTTCAAAGTAGAATGTTGTGTATTTTCTACATGTTCATTTCCACTTAGTTATCCGGTTTTTGGCTTACTAGGGAATATTCAGACTTTACGTCGAAAACCGGTTATTTAAATAAGTCAGTATGGTGAGCTACAAAGAACCGACGAAAGAATGTCAAAATATCGGAATCTGCATGTGCTTTAAGTTTGATGTACACACAAAGAGCTGAATCTCTGTACCCAATAAAATTGGACACACTTTATATGACATTTTCATTGCAAATCGTCTTTATTACCATCTTCTAAAATATTTACTATTTTTCCTCTTACATGCTGTAGTTAACGGATGAAATATTTGTTTTTGGTGAGCATTATTTGTAACTTTATCACAGTGAAAGGTCTAAGTATATACACCTGAGCTTGCTCATCATATACATAGGCGTCTCAAACCGCAGGGGCTGGAAGTATGTAACAGCAATAATGAGCGACGTAGTTAGACATGAACTGCACGAAAACAATTAAATACAGTTTCACAGTGGCAGTCTAAAACACAAAATAAACGATTTAATAACCACAATATATATTACAGTTTCTAAAAGTTATCTTAACTCGGCGATTCATTTGCTGTAAGTTGACAACAAACCAAGTAGACACGTGAAGCCGACGACTCGTAAATGCGTACCGTTCGAACGCTTCTTTGTAGTACGACGGTCTATCGCAAGAAGCGCTGTAACTGACAACTTTTTTGTGCGTGTTGCACGTCTCGTAATGAAAGGGCATAAGAGTGCTGTGTATTGGGCAGTAAACGAGCGAGCGCACTGGCTGCTGGAGGCATATCACTGACAACCATGAGAAACGCCAACATACGGCTGGCACCGAAGTTAAACCTTAGTTTCCAAGAATACGTTACATATCTAATTAAATTTGTGTTTAAATTACGGTCATAACAGACACCCCTTACCTCGATTTAAGGTGTCAGGCAACGTGTTTCCATTTATTTCTAATTATATGTTGCAACTAAAAAGTTATCATCCTCTAAACGTGAAAATTTAATTACAGGTCATTAAAGTTCTGACTTTACGAGCTGCTCTCTTTAAAAGAGTTTTGAGTATTTTATGCATCCGGTTACTGCAATTAGCGGCATAGGAACGCGGTACCAGTTTTTGTTTTTATCCTTAATGACCTTGCTGTGAGTGAATTTTAACGGCGGATGTGAAAATGCTCTCACACATACTATCTCCGTACTTCAAACTACTACCAAGTTTACAGCCGTACAACCCGCAAGTACATATACATGGCATTAAGAAGTATTCCATTCTTACAGAAATGGTTATATGGACAAAAATGAGAAATTTTTTCTAGTAAACGAGGATTCTGAAATGTATACCTTTAAAGCTTTGAAGGCTTGTTCATCTATTTTTGCATGAAACACATTTGCTTTACTGCAAGATGTTTGCTGTAGAGAATGGTCTGCGACAAACGAAGGAGTTAACTAACAAGGACGCGATATCTTTTATTGTCTAATAACAGTGCGTCTAATGTTATGTGCTAGCTGTAATGTATTACGTGAACTTAGTTAAATTTATCATGTCATAGCAGGAGATCATGTTTGGCCTACCGCATGGGGAATAAGAGGCTTCATTTATGCTAAGTGCCAAGATACAACTAGGATGTCAAATCATTTCACAAATTTACCAGGACACAAAACGGGTACATTACATGTTCAGTTTATTTGTGAACACAGCGAGATACAGTAACAACACTTGTCTACTGTATCTGCATGTTGTATTCTTGGACAGTAGGAAAGGGGTGTGTCTTTGTTCAAATGTTTGTAAACCTATTGCACCAGACTGCTGTAATCAGTCCCTAGACTTACAAAATACTTAAACTAACTTTACATTAAGAACAACACGCACGCCCATATCCAAGGGAGGGCTCGAAACTCCGGCGGGAACGGCAGCGCAGTCCGCAGCATGATGCCTTAGCTCACGCGGCCATTTCGCGTTTCTGTATATTTGTTTAGAGCATTCTCTTACTTGTTCGAAAAAGTTAAAAGCTTAAATAAGAAATATGTTTGGCAGTAACGAAGGTGGAAGAGTTACACTGTTTAGAAACCACTTTCATCGGACAGTTTTCCCTTTTTTGGCCAATGTTGCCACCTCCCAAAATACGGAAAACATATTTAACACTCTATACTGCACAATCCACCACAGGGTATAAAACGGAAGATTTTTGTCCTCTTGTATTCGTGAATGAAAGATGGAAAAATTTAATCTCTAGTTTTAACATCTCGTTTTTATGTTCTAGTAATGCACTTTTACTTGAATATTGGCTAGCAAAAAAAAAAAAAAAAAAAAAAAAAAAAAAAAAAAAAAAAAAAAAAAAAAAAAAAAAAAAATGGTGACGGTTTTGTAGAGAACGAGGACTTGTTCCGTTTGTTGACTGTTGTTTACGTTCTCTGAGCATTTGCGATACCATTTTGTAGTTTGTGCAGTAATCCAGTACGATCGTAGTGAAGTGTCTGCATGTTTTCATCGTTTGCTGCGACATTTACTTGTTTATGTCCTGAGATTCTGTACAACAGTATACAATTTGTACCCGAAGGCACCAAAAATTTCGAAGTCTGTTGAGTGATCCATTCTGAGTATGTTGGTATCAGAAACAGCTAGTATCCGGTGACTCGTTCGATAGTAGTTTCATTTCCTTCGCTTTCTTATTGTCATATATCCTGATTTCGGTAGTGAAATGCAAATATCTGTACAATAGCGCAAATTTTGACCGTGTATATTGTGCGTCTGGCTCGGAAACACGTTTGTTGTCTTCATTCCAGGCAGTCACTGATGAGCGCACTGACACTCGCACTGGTGGGACAAAAGTGACGCGACAGTGATTTTCAGTAGTATCGCGTACACAGGGTATAGTACAGCGGTGTACTGGCGTGGCTGACATTCGTACTACGTTAACTGATGTGAAAAGGTTTTCGGCGTGATTATAAACGCACACTGGGAATTAGAGAGTTCGAATGCGCGTAGTGGTTGGTGCGAGACGCATGGGGCATGGAAATAATTGGGGTATTCAGTATTGCGAGATCCATAGTGTGAAGATTGTGTCGAAAACACGAAATTCGGACATACCTCTTACCACAGATATCGTAATGGCCGACAGCCTGTACGTAATGTTCGTATAGGATTTACACTGGTAACACTAGGACGATGCATGAAGTAACCGCTGAAATGAATGTGGGATGTAAGACGAAAGTACCTCTTAGGTTATGGCGGTGTAATTTGGAATTTGTAAGCTTTTGTACCAATCGACCAACTTAATTGTGAAAGAAATGTTTGTTACACTATCGGACGAAATTGCAGTGGTTATCAGTCCATATACAAATAAGTTAAAATAACTTATGCTAAGGACAACACACACTTATGCCTTAGGGAGGACTGGAACCTCCGACGGGGTCAGACGCGCGCTCTGTAGCAAGGCGTCTTAGAGTGCACAGCCATTTAATTGTCTGTGATAACAACACCTGCTGCACCTCATCGGGTTCGTGACCACATTGGTTGGGATATCTAGGCTTGGTAAGAGCTGATCGGATGCTACCAGAATGGCGCAAACCCAACGAAGACATGGACTCCGGTTCTCAAAAAGGCACAGCATAACCTGCTGGTGGATACACAATGGTGTGGGCTTTTTCACACGGAACGGACGGGGTCCTCTGGTCCAGGTGAACCGATGATTGATTGGAAATTGTTATTCGACCATTTATGACCTTTTGGATCCCGATCAACAGAAAAACTGTCATGGACAAAAATGAGCCACTTCAGAGGGCAGAATTGTTCATGATTGGTTAGATGAATATTCTGGACATCTCCAGTGAACGGTTTGGCCACCCAGGTAGCCTGACATGAATATCAATAAGGACGTAAGGGGGTAATCTGGAGGTCAGTCGCACCCATTGACGGCTAGATTGGTTGTATGGCGCAATATTTCTGCAAGAAAATTACACCGATTTGTTGAGCCAATAGCACGATGCGTAGTCTGCACTTCCGCCGGAAAACTATAGTCCGACAGGATTTTGCAAGGTCTCGCTTGGCTTTTAGACTCTTCGTCCTCAAGCTGAACTTCGCAATAAGCGGTTAGCCGCGATGGAGTGGCCAAGCATTCTAAAAAGCACCTCGCTGCAGTTCGCGCGGTTGCTCGCCGTCGGAGGTTAGAGACCTCCCCGGGGCAGGTTAGTTTAAGTTAGTTTCACTAGTTTGTAAGCATAGGGACACACTACGTTTACATGCAACACATCTTCCGGAAGACGAAAACCAAATTTCGTAAACCATTTTTCGCTGTTGTGTTTACATGTTATAGCCTGAATCGGATTTTCTAGCCCAATTAAAATGGCGGCTGAAAAACAGCTGATTCAATTCCTGATTTAGTCAGCACAATCGCTATTTTCTTTAATTAATTACACATATTCATACTCACTTTAATATTTATACTTTTATTTCATGGTAGAAACTGTCACTCTGTCCATATGTGCCAAAAATTCTTAACACGAAAACGCAATCTGACAAGCCAAGACGCTTCAAAATCGGTTGCGTTTACATGGGCACGAAAATCGATTGTAGAACTGGAAAACCGCATTACACAAGTGGATTTCCAGAATCGATTTTGGAGTGTTGACATGACTAACCAAAAGCGGAATTGGGAAATCGGTTTAGGAAATTCGGTTTTGGGAGCCCATGTAAACAGGGTAACTGATAACCAGAGTAGTTAAGTCTCATAGATTTACAATCATTTGAATAAACGGTTTGCTTGTATTTCGGGAAAACAGAGATCAGTGGAACAATTGATACACTGACTTATGAAGAGTTGATCATTAAGTTCCTCGTGTTTGGGAAAAATAGTGGCAAATGAACAAGCTGTTACTGAGGTGACATAAAGAACACGCAAATAGTTCGAATCTGATGTTTACAGTACTACTCTGTGTTTTGTGTACTACATTTTCGTGGCTGCAGATTGATGTATATTGCAGTATTTTTCGTTGCTGTCAAACTAATTTTCTTTTTCAATTTTCGTACAGCGACGTTCCTGGGTGTATCGTACTGATTTAATCATAAAATACCCCTGGAAAACCACAGAATTATATTCGATTGAGTTCTGGTACGATTTATATAGCTTAACGAATTATTTAATGCTGTTGTCTTAAATACCTAGCACTGCCATAAAACGTTGTAACAATTTAACGAGCTCATTTATTTGTGGGGACGGAAGCATCGAATGAAAAATTGTTACTCTGAAAGTCACTCTGATGTGCTTGATAGAGGATTCATCGAACAGCTTGCATACCATTTATCTTCAATTACATCCTCGGAAAGCACGTGGAAAGAAAGAAGATGTAAATATCTCCGTTCGAGCTCTGATCTGTCTTATTTTGTTCTGCTGATCGTTTCTCTCTCTGTAGGCAAGAGTCAACAACGCATTTTTCGGGGGAGACAGTGGGCGATGGAAATTTCTTAAGTAGATCTCGCTGCAATGAAAAACGCCGATGATTTAATGATTCCCATTCCAACTGCTGTATCATTTCTGTGGCACTTTCTCTCTCTCTCCCTGAACCATTATAATACTATAAGAGCTACCCTTCTTTGTACTTTTCCAATGTCCGCCATCAGTCACACCTGACAGGGTTCCAATACCGGGTAGCAATAAAAAGGATGAACAAGCCTCGGTCAATCTTTTTCTTCATTTCTCTGTAGTTTGTAAGTGTTCTAAATGTTTAAATGTTTATTAAGCAAATGTTCAAATGTTTGTATAGCTTATGGGACTTAACTACGGGGTCATCAGTCTCAAAGCTTACAAAGTACTAACTAACACTAAGAACGGCACAAATATCCCTGCTCGAGGGGGGATTCGAACCCCCGACCGTAGTGGCCGTGCAGACCGTGACTGGGGTGCCTCACTCCCCTCGGCCACCGCGGCCGGCCTGTTTATTAAGCTATGGGACCAAACTGCAATGGTCATCAATCCCTAGACTTACAAACTACTTAAACTAACATATGCTAAGGACAACACACAGACAGTCAAGCCCGAGGGACGACTGGAACCTCCGACGGGGAGCAGCCTCACACTTCACAGTAAGGCGCTTTAGAGCGTACGGCCAATCCCGCGCGACCTTGTAAGTGAACTCCAAACGAAACGCAGTCTTTGGTTTTACTTTCCCACTATATTTTTGTGTGATCTTTCCAACTTAATTCAGTTGTAATTGTAATTCCTGGACATATCATTGAATTTATGACCTTCATTGATTTATATGAGGTTTCGCAAGTGGATGTCTTCGCACGCCTCATTATCTGGCGTCAGTTGCCAAATTTCGCTCCAAACAGACATCTTATCTTAGTCGTTCAGAGGTTGGTTTTAATCTTCTGATGACTTAATAGACGATGAATGTTAACATAATCTGCAAACAACCTAAGACTGCACATTTTTCCCAAATCTTTTATGTAGATACAGAAGAGCACCGCATCAATAACAGTAGCGTATCCTGGAGAACGCCAGATATCCCCTCTGTCCTAGCCAATGCCTTTTCAACAGTTAATAAGAACACTGTCCTCATTGACACGAAACCTCCAATGCAGTCACATATCTGAGACGATATTCCATAATTACGCAGTTTGATTAGGAGTCACCTCTGAGATACAGTGTCAAAAGCTGTCCGGAAATCTAGAAGTATGGAATATATTTGAAATCCCTTGCCGATAGCACTGATTACTTCGTCTGAGCAAAGTGTTTCACAAGAACCCAGTATATGCTCCAAAACATTGCTGCAAATGGATGTCAAACATATAGGTCTGTAAATCAGTAGGTTACATCAACTATCTTTCTTGAATATCGGTGTGACCTCTGAATGTTTCCAGTTTTGGGTACAGATCCCTTGATGCGCGAATGGGTGTAAGCGACTGACTAAGTTTGGAGGTATTCCATTTGCATACTCTGACAGGAATGTAATCGATATACAGTCTGGACCAGTGGACTTATTTTTGTTCAGCAAATTAAGTTGCATCACTACTACGAGAATATCTACCTCTATATTATTCATGTTCGAAAACTGCTGTTAATTCGAAATGTAGAATTACGATTTTGTCACCTTTGGTGAAAAAATAACGGAAAGCTGTGTTTAGCAAGTCTGCATCACTACTATTACGTAGATGAAGTACTTATATGTCATATCCCTAGCCAGTTGCGCTATCCACTAAGCCACTGTGGCTCAGTGACATGGATTTATCCTATTTCCACATAAGCCTTCACGATATTTGCCCTTAAATTCGAGCAACTGCCAAATGAGGCGACCTGGGTTCGAATCCTAGGCTTGGTACGCATTTTCATTCAATGCTTCAGCTTATTTGAAAATACCATAGATGTCTTACACACAAAGGTTTCGGGATCGTATAATTTACTTCGGAAAAAAAAGAAAACTAAAAAAATCTGTGCCAGAGTTTCAGGCAGCTTCCCCGTTGCTGTTGCTTTCCGTGCAGTGGTGTTATTTCTATAAATTTGGATAGCTTTTTAATGGTTTTGGAATTTATGGGGACGTATCATGTAGACTAAGTCGCAGATGAGAAGTGCCAGGATGGCACAGTGGTTAACGCACGTTATGGGCAGAAAATTACAGCATGATAATCAACCGTTGAAAAATCTTTTTAACTGTGGACTCCAACCACAAGTAGTTCAGTTTTTTGTCCATCCTGCCTTATATCTACTACGGAAAAAGTAATGGTGTACTAAGCACTAACTTGTTTCTTTCATTACGTACGTATGTGCAAAACTAGGGTTATTTACCTACGAATTATGTACTTTCACACAATGACCCAGACGAAGTTCACTGAAAATAAACCTTCCACATACTACACGTCTGATTAATGGTTCAACGAGTCTATGATAATAATCTGAAGACATTCAACACAATAGGCTCAAAGTCTTCATCTTTAACTAAGAGATTAAACTTTGGGTATTCGAAATCAGGTTCCATATAACACGGTGACGGAGAGCAATGGTTCAGTGTTTAGCACACTGGGATCTCACTCTGTGGATAATGGTTAAAACCCCTCTTATGATTAGAGTTTTTGTGATTTAGTGTAATCTCTAGGAAAATGATGACAGGAAGATTCCTTTGATAGAGCACAGCCTATTTCATATAATTATATAATTACTAATATTCGAGCTTGTGCTCCATCTCTAATGGGCACGTTGTCGACGTGACCTAAGACCCTAATCATGCCTACAATATATCAGGACCCACAATTTCTCTACGATGGTCAGCGTCTGCAACGTTCCGTCCTCAGAAAGCGAAGCAGGCTTCGCATTTCAGGCCAGTAGAACTTTGAACATTTGCAGTCAGAACGTATTACCATCATTACTTGGATTATTTCTCATCACGAACTAGAAAAGCTACATTCACTTAAGTCAACATACGAGAGAATGTATGAGCGGCTGCTACACAATGGCCTCGCATTGTCTACGCACGAAACGCTATTTGCTTTCCTAATGACTGCTGCATTTGAATGTCAGCCCCACTTTCATATCTGACCTAATGAGTTCTTTCCTCCTCTCTTTAAACCGCATGCAACACAGTGGCGTCTACAGCATGAAATTGCATCAAGCAACATTCTGTGCAAGTCCCTTACAGTTGAGCAGCGCGATAATATTCAGTGAATATGAGAGCAGATGCCTCTTTAATGTCTTGCATTAATACCGACACAGAAATTTACTGGGCGAAAATTTTTCTTTCTGGAACAGTGCACACCGCGCAAAAAACTAAGTAGCTCTCAGCAAACGGCACAGAAATACTGGCAGCATTCATTCCTACGTTCCTAACTAGTCGCTGTAAATCCAGTGTAGCAATATCCGAGAGTGCGAATGTAGAGCAAGTTAAATTAAATCGTGTGTTGGTCGGACTAAAATACGGAAACACCGTAAGTAATGTGAGCTAGAACTGAAATGCATATGCGGGTCACGTCTGCATGTTACGCTGTACCAAAGTGGGTGGATGTAAAACTATTCGGTTTTAATTTTTCTGAATATAAAAAATAAAAATAAAACAAATTCGTGCAGCAACGTTGTATTAGTTAGGCAGGTAGAATCCAGTTTGATATATTGGCAAAATTTTATGTAAGTTCATTGTCATTCCATTAGAATTATAGGACTGAGATGTGTCATCCTAAAAGAAACTTTACTGTTACGCCTTAATGTGGGATAAAAGTTCAAAGGGACGGGACTAGGGTACACAGTTTATAGGAACACTGTGTGCAGCGAACTGGAAAAAATACAAAAAAGATCACAAATAAGTAGATGAGAAATAACGTTTGAAAATAATAACTAGCGTCAGTTTTCACGCCGTTGCTTTGTTTGGTATTTGTTTATTTCATTCATTTGTTAGTCCATCTATCACTCTCTATATCACAATCCATTCTCTGTTCATTTCAGTTTCGTTTTCATCTAGAACAATTCTGTCGCCTAAACAATGTGCGCTACAATAATATTGTTCTCCAAGTATTTTGAATTGAATGTTAGGAAACTGTCTGCGAAATGCGTAGTGAATAGAGTTTGTAGTAAAAATTTAATACGACGCCTTTTCGTGCATTTAATTGTTTATAACGTCATATCTGATCTGATATCGTACTGTGATATAATTTCGAAGGCATAATCAATATTACGCTTTACGAGTTAGTAGGAAAGCCTAATAAACGGTAACCTCATGCGTGATGGGGCGGTTCTCCATGTACCTAACTGTTTATTACTTCATATATTATGAAGTTTGTGACGTACGATGATGTAATTTCATAAGTACTTTCATTGATGACTATATACTATCGGTATAATGACTTGGGAATACAAATGCTAGAGTAGAAGTAATAACTGCAACGTCATATCTAATGCTGTAGTTTTACTACAAGAACAACGGTAAACTAGAAAACACTACATTCCTTTCCTTTCACAAAATATCTTCCACTCCATCAGACCATCTGGTACAGCAACCAATGTATGTAATGTATAATAAGACACAGTCTTCGTTGCGAATAATATATACATTGCCCGGCTGTGGCAATGTTTGTAAAGCCGGCTGGTGTAAAGTATTATTTTAAGATTGTGATGATGTCACAAAAAAGGCGAAATGCGTTGAAGAAAATAAATTATTCGCATCCAAGACTATACTCTTTGCTTCTTCATTTTGTTGACACTGTCAGCAAGAAAATTTTAATAATGCGGAAAGTTTTTGCAACTCGCTAAGTCCTCCTGTTCTCAAATATTGGATGAGTAAAAAGTCTCGTTATTTACACGTTGCAGGAAGCGGCATTTATTGTGACTCTCATAGTTGAACTATATGTCGTAGGTGGTTCTTATATTCACAATAGTGGAATGGTCCAGCGCTCTAAGGCGCTTTGCTGCGGAGCGCGCTGTTGTTAACGTCGGAGGTTCAAGTCCTCCATAGGACGTTGGAGAGTGAGTGTGTGTGTGTGTTTGTGGTGTGTGTGTGTGTGTGTGTGTGTGTGTGTGTGTGTGTGTGTTTTGTCCGTATGTTAGTTTAAGCTAGTTTAATTGGTTTGTAAGCCTAGGGACTGATAACCACTGTAGTTAAATCACCTAGATTTACAAACGTGTTTTTGACATCCACAGCGATTTTTGGCAGACGGTAAAAGTCTGACTGAAGTCGGTCCATTAGTTTAGATGGGCAACATTGTACCATGACTTGACAGTTTTCGTGAATTCCATTCATTATAACGTCATATCACCGGAACTATCTATCGTAGGTTATTCTTAACCCACAACGATTGTTGTCTGATAGTGAGGAATGTGTGTACCATGTTTACTTGAAGAAGAAAATCAAATGTTTGTACAGCTTATGGGACTTAACTACGGGGTCATCAGTCCCTAAACTTACAAACTACTTATGAACTAGCTAACACTAAGGACGGCACAAATATCCGTGCCCGAGGGGGGGGGGATTCGAACCCCCGACCGTAGTGGCCGCGCAGACACTTGAAGAAGAAGATACAGCAGTTTAGAAGGATAACTTAACACACATATACAATCATATATTTAGTACTTTGTGCATTTAAGTAAATGTCAAAATCAGTTTGGGAATTAAAAGGCAGGCTCCATTTGTACCTTTCTTTTTTTTTCTCATTTTTAGCCTGATGATCTTAGTCTGAACAATTTATTGATTAGTAACAGCCTTTGTCTAGTGCAGTCGTACAAACATGAACGCGTTTTTTGGCTGATGCTCGCTACCCTTGGCGGAATGAAGACACTGAAAACCCCAACAGCATACTTAGCTCGCATTAAAACTGCTATTGTGGAAGATATGATTGTATTCTAAGTGTCTCTTAGAGGTAGATATCTTTGTAGAAATCACAACTTAATGAACTATAGCTTACAGAAATGATCAATTAATTTTATTTCTCTGATTTGAACTGACAAAACTATTTCACCTGATGACTAAAATCTATGATACAGGCAAAATCCCACAGACTTAAAAAAAAGTAATAATCCTCATTCCAAAGAAAGCAGATGCAGACAGCTCCGAAAATTAGAGAACCATCTGTTTCATAGAGCCCAAAGAAGTGCGGTCCGTTTTGTATGTCACGATACAGGGAGACAGCGTCACGGAAATAATACAGGATCTGGAATGCGAATCATTACAAAAACGGCGGTTATCATTGCGGCGTGGTCTACTTACGAAACTCCAATCGCCAACATTCTCCTCCGAATGCGAAAATATATTGTTGACTCCCACCTACGTAGGTAGAAATGATCATCAAAATAAAATATGAGAAATCAGAGCTCGAACGTAGAGATTCAGATGTTCTTTCTTCCCGCACGCTATTCGAGAATGGAATAGGAGATGAATAGTATAAATGTGGTTCGATGATCCCTCTGCCAGGCACTTAAATGTGATTTACAGAGTATGTAGATGTAGATAAGTTCAAAAATGTTCAAATGTTTGTAAATCTATCGGACTCAACTGCTTGGTCACTATTCAGTAGCTTATAAACTACTTAAACTAAGGTAAACTAACCTAAGGACAACACAGACACCCATGCCACAGGGGGACTCGAAACCCCGACGGCGAACGCCTATGCGCACCGTCCCAGTGCGCACGGCTAATCCGCAGCGGCTGTTTCATAAATCATGGTAGTAAAATTTTAACACAAATTATTTACAGAGGGATGGAAAGGCTGATAGATGCTGACCTCGCGGAAGAACTGTCCGGATTCAGGAGATTAGTAGGAACACGGGAGGGAATACCCTTCGACTTAGATTAAGGAAAGGCAAACCTACAATCTAGCTTTTGGAGATTTGGAGAAAGCTATCCACAATGTTGATGGAATACACTCTTTCAAATTCTGAAGTCAGAATTGGTAAAAATCAGGGAACGGACGGTTATTTACAACTTTTACATTGGACTCGCATTCGGAAGGATGGTGGTTCAAATCCGCCTCCGTCCATCCAGATTTAGTTTTCCGTGATTTTCCTAAATCGCTCTAGGCAAATTCCGGGATGGTTCCACGCTGTCGACGGGACGTTAAACCCTAAGCTTCCTTCCTTCCTTCCTACAACTTGTGCATTAACAAAAAAGCTGTTATTGGAGTTGAAAGGCATGAAAGCGATGCAGAGGTTGGAAAGGGAGGAAGACGGTTGTAGCCTTTCTCCAATGTTATTCAATTTGTATATTGAGTAATAAGTGAAGGAAAGCAAAGAGAAATTTGGAGAAGGAATTAAAGTGCAGGGCGAAGAAGTCAAAACTTTTCCCTTTGCGTGTGACATAGTAATTCTGTCAGCGACAGCAAAGGACCTGGAAGAGCAATTATACGGGATGGACAGTGTGTTGAGAGGAACGTATAAGATGAATGTTAACAAGAGCAAAACAAGTGTAACGGAACACAGTTTCAGAAAATCAGTCGATGGTGAAGGAATTATTTTAGGTAACGAAACAGTAAAGTTGGTAGATGAGTTTTATTACTTGGCGTCAGTCAGATGCCAACTATAGTGCTGGCCACACAAGCGACTCAGAGCGGCGCGTTTAGTTACATGAAATATGAGTTCTGCTTTTTAAATCTTGTCACAAGTAATTTACTTGTGTAACTTGAACGTGAGCTACGTTGCTCAAAAGCCACTGTCTGTTCATTACATGTAACTAAACAATTCTTTACTTCTGATGAAGGCTTCCATAGCTGAAGCTGAAACCTTGGTAATGTAATCAACGTCTAGCGTTGCAACAGATGAGCTGATTTTTTGTGTGTGTGTTAATCTGGAAACAATTTGTGAGGACATGCTGTGGTAATGGGTGCACTATGCTCTGGACAGCCATCATGTTGGTATCAAAAATGCATGTTCCTGTGGTTTACGTGGCCATTATTGGTAAGTGTGGCTTTATCACTTCATGATGCATCCGTAGTAGTATACCCTCACAATGCCCATGTACAGAATGTTACGCGATTCCACGGCTCGTGTTCATGGATTGCAATCCAGAACTGTTTTCAATCCAGCCTGATTTTTTCAGCATTGCCCTCAATCCAGCGGGATTCCGCAAAGTCAACGATATCTTACTGCATCTGATTAAGTATTTTGCTGTTTGACTACTTATTTATTAACAAGAAGTTCAAGTACAATAACAAATGTCGTCTTTATATTCTAGTTAATGAAAAATATAACTTCAATATCATATGAATTTAGTTTAACTAAATGTCTTCATTTTCTTACTAAAATAAACAGTAAAAATGGTTAGAATTGTATAAACATAAAATAAAAAGCCACTTCTCGTTTTGGAAATGCAAATAACGTCAGTAGTTTTATCTTCCAATCTGCTTCTGTCAGAACTACATAGCCGCCAGCGGAAAAAACTCTTTCGGCCTGCAGACTTGTTGGTTTGATCTTCTTGCAATATATAAAGCAGAGTGTCCGTATGTTTGTACGTGTTACATACAAATCTACAGTTTTGTTCCAATCTTTATAAAATTTGGTACACGTAAGCTTCAATCCACGAGGACGGTCGCCGTAAGTGTAAGAATCACATATGATAAAGAGTTCACGAGATATGACGTCATAAACAACGAGATGCGCGAAAAACTTCTGCATTTTGCGATAATACTGCTCATTTTCTCCTAAACCATTCGACCGATTTCAACCAGATTTGGTACACACATTACTTACCGTGAGGTAACAATTGCTGCATGGTTAAGAATCACATACGGCACATGGTTCAAAAGATATTACGTCATAACCAATAGAGATCGCAAATAATGCGGCGAGACTTTCGAAATACACTGTATGAGAATGACAGTACTTGCGACTTGCATTAAACTTTAAACATAATTTCAAACCTCTATTAAACTTTTTCTCTGTGGCAACCACAGCAAAATGATGAAAGGAAAAAAGTTTCTCGCTTACTACTTCTCCGCTGTTTATGGAGTAAAACTACGGCTATCGGTATGACGTTACAATTTATAATTTGAACACAACAAATTGTGGCGCCAGGAAATTTTACAGACAGTGTACAAACATATAGTTGAGTGTACCTTCCAAATTGTGTCACAGTTAGACACGTAGTTTGTGAGATATGAGCACATGAACAGTAACCTTCATGGAAAACCGCCCAATAAAGCAAAGTTTTTATCTATTACTTCTTTACTACTAATTGCCTTCTCAAGAGCTTTTACAGACATACAGCCCTATACAAATGAATATATAACCGAAAAATGGCAGGAATAAATAAATAAATACCCAGGTAACGACGGGTATTCAGCTAGTGGTTAATACATAGTCATGCAACAATGTCAGATACTTCCCTTTTTCTTTATCAGTTTAAAATGCTGATATTTCTTTTTTTAATATAAAAATTCAGTTTTGATATGTTTAGTGTAATCTTCGTGGTCTTGTTTCAGCTGCATTTCTAATTCCTCTTTATTTTCAAGAGACTGTTGACAATTATCTGCATCTGTATCGTCTTCAAGTTGTACATTTTCAGCATCACCTTTAATGACTCGTTGTAAAATGTCTGTTTTGCAAGCTGCAAGTAAATCGACAGAGCTCTAACTTCACTACGCCTTTCTTCATTCGTGCATATAACATAGCGAGCAGCTCGCTTGCAGCAGACACGCAATCTCACTTCATCCGCTCCCACCACTGAAAAGTTATCATTTACTTTACGCATTGTATGCTTGTGAGTACAATTCAAAATAAGACAAACGACTGAACGGCGACGTCACGTCAACTCACATCGCGTAACGCGTTGTGAATTTAAGACAACGCACTGCAAAGTGAATTTAAGGCGGCAAATTTGAAAGATTTTGGGCGGTGTTATGCTTGCGAATCCGCTTGCGAATCCCCAGGCTGTTGCGGGATCCCGCAGTTCCTAAAATTATGCTGGATCCCACTGGAATGCGGATGCCCACTTTGCTGGATTGCAATCCCTACTCGTGATGCAGATAGGACATGGGTGGACGCGACGTTGATGGAGAATGAGTAGGACACTTGTGTGGTTTATGCTACTTACTCGTGAGATACATCGGGAAATTGTCGTCACTTATTTCGTTCTGTTACGTTATAGAAGTGTTACACTACCACACTAAAGTAACTGGTTGAATAGGTTGATAAATATTTGCCGAGATGGGTATGTATTATGATCTGTTTATTGGCTAAGTACACGAGCTCCCGAGAACCATACCATCCTGTGAAAACCGCACATCGGTAGTACCTACATTGCACTGCCGCTATATTTGCGGTGCTACTTTTACGTGCTTCACTCTGTGAATAGGATGGCGTCTGTTCATTAGGACATGTTCGAAACGAAAACAAATTCTCTAGGATTGGCGATCCTACACAGAAGCTCGAAATTTAACGAGGACTAAATGCGAGATGCCTGCAATACTTTTCACAAAGAAACTCTTCCTCGAAATTTGACTGAAAACGCAAAGAGATTTTGTTGTTAAATATACAAGGGGGCAAACACAAACAATAACCTCACTACTTGATAGTAAAGGCGATCCTACCGATGATGGAGCTACTAAAGCAGAGTTACTGAACATTGCTTTTAGAGACTCATTCACCAAAGAAGACGAAATCAATATTCTAGATTTCGAATCACAAACAGAGGCCGGAACGAGTAATGTTGAAGTAGATATTTTTGAAGGAGTGAAGCAACTAAAATCATTTAAGAAGATCAAGTCTTCTGGTCCAGTGTGTTTCTATTCGATTATGCTGTAGCGATAGCTCCTTACTTATCAGCCATATACAACCGCTGGGCTCAAAGAAGGATCTGTAGCAAAAGACTGGAACGTTGCACAGGTCACACATACATTCAAGAAAGGCAGTAGGAGTAAACTACTAAACTACGGGCGTATTTCATTGACATCAGTTTCCAGCAGAGTTTTAGGACATATCCTGTATTCAAATGTTATGAATTATCTCGAACAGAATGATCTATTGACCCAAGATCAACACGGATCTAGAAAATATCGTTCATGCGAAACACGCAACTAGCTCTTTACTCACACGAAGTAATGAGGCTATTGACAAGGGTTCTCAAATTGATTCCATTTGGCTTTTGACACCGTACCTCACAAACGGTTATTAATCAAATTGCGTTGTTGTGTCACCCCAAATTGGCGACTAGATAGGGGATTTCCTGTCAGAGAGGACACAGTTTGTAGTAATCAATGGTAAGGCATCAACTAAAACAGAAATGATGTCGGGCATTCCACAGGGTAGTGTTATTGGTCCTCTGCTGTTCGTTATTTACATAAACGATTTGGGAGAAAATGTAAGCATCTTTCTTAGTTTGTTCGCAGATGACGCCATCATTTACCGTCTAGTAAAATCATCTGAACATCAAAACCAACTGCAGAACGATCTAAATAAGATATCACTATGGCGTAAAAATTGGCAATTGACTCTAAATAATGAGAAGTGTGACGTCGTCCACATGAGTACGAAAAAAATCCGTTAAACTTTGTTTACAAGATAAATCAATCAAAATACATAGGAAAGAACACGTCGATAATATCGTGGGAAAGGCGAACCAGAGACTGCGTTTTATTGGCAGAACCCTTAAAGGACGCAACAGAACTACTAAAGAAACTGCATACACTACGCTTGTCCGCCCTTTTTTTGGAGTATTGCTGCCCAGTGTGGGATCCTTATCAGGTGGGTTTGACGGAGGACATCGGAAGAGTCCAAAGAAAGGCAGCTCGTTTTGTATTATCGCGATACAGGGGAGACAGCGTCGCGGAAATGATACAGGATCTGGGATGGGAATTATTACAACAACGGCGTTTATTGCTGCGGCGTGGGCTACTTACGAAACTCCAATCCCTAACATTCTCCTCCGAATTCTAAAATATGTTGTTGACTCCTACTTACATAGGTAGAAATGATCATCAAAATAAAATACGAGAAATCAGAGGTCGAATAAAGAGATTCAAGTGGTATTTCTTCCCGCGCGCTATTCGAGAATGGAGTGGGAGATAAAGAGTAGAAATGTGGTTCGATGAGCCCTCTGGCAGCCACCTAAATGTGCTTTGCAGAGTATCCCGTGTATGTGTAGATGTAGATAGAGCGCGCCACCTGTGCGCGCCAGGCGACACGCTGTGGCTTGGTGTGGTTTGGCGTGCGGCGTGCCACGGAAGCGGCGCGGCGCTGCGCCGTGGGAGTCGCCAAGTAGGCCGTCTGGAGAAAGTGGCCTGCGCGCTCCTGCAAAGGCGCAGCCGGCCAGCCTGCCACGCGCCGCGGCCCGGCTTTCCCCGCAGTGCTCCGCCTGACGCCGGCCTCGCTGGTCGCGCCGCCGCCTGCGTCTGCACTGCAGCCGGCCGTCCACGCACCGAGAATTCCCTTCCCATACGGGAGGCCGTGCACACAGCTGCAGAGAGCTGAAGCGATTCGCCTTACATTGGGCCTTATGCGACCTTCCACACCAGAGAAGCAGTGTAGCTTGTCAAGTGAATCGCCTGCTACTCGCTCTACACGGAGCCTTATGGGAGCGGTTACACGGGATACAGGAAGCCGCTTGTCGCCCTCCATGTGCAGTTTCGCTACACTTTGTTGATCCACCGTCTCTGTTGTTTGCGACCATTTACCAGTGTATGTCAGAAGCGAAGGTCTTTCGTGTGCCTCTGTAACTAAGGAGAAAACAGAGTGTGTTCGAAGTAGTGGGGAGCATCATATAATGAGGACAAACTTTCCTTTATTATCTTTGGTGCGAGATTTGGAAACTATTCCACACCATATTGACAAAATATATGACTTCCACTGCAAAGCCGAAAATGTGTACCCATCTGAGATTCCAACCCGGGCCTCCTGCTTTCTAGACGCGCTGACCCCTACACCACTGGGGACACAGTGATCACCGCACCTGCAAGATCTACCTAAGCACGCCTCCCATCAGACACAAATTTCCACCTTTACCCTGCCCACAGTAGTCATACACTCGTAGTCACACACACACACACACACACACACACACACACACACACACACATATATATATATATATATATATATATATATATATATATATATATATATGCAATGATCCTTTCGTTAGTGGCGAGGGGTGAGGAAGTTTGGAGCCCTTTCTCTTGCGGGATTTATTACTTAGGGACTACGAGTTTGAGTACTGTGGGCAGGGTAGAGCTGGAAATTTGTGTCTGATGGAAGGCGTGCCTAGGTAGTTCATGCAGGTGCGGTGATCACTGTGTACCCAGTGGTGTAGGGGTCAGCGCAACTGCCTAGAGAGCAGGAGGCCCGGGTTCGAATCCCGGTTGGGAACACATTTTCAGCTTTTCTCATTTGCTGTTGAAGTCATATATTCTATGAATATAATTAATGACTAGCATTATTTCACATTTTCCTGAAGTTTTAAGTATATATATATATATATATATATATATATATATACTTAAAACTTCAGGAAAATGTGAAATAATGCTATATATATATATATATATATATATATATATATATATATATATATATATACTTAAAACTTCAGGAAAATGTGAAATAACGCTAGTCATTAATTAATATAAGCTAAAAAATTCTACGAACTTGCATCAGGCAGGTTAACCCAATTTTGCAGCACACATCGCGCTAAACTATGATGTTCGGCCGGCGGTTTTCCCCAAACGCCTTTGAAGTAAATCACTCAACTCCCCCGCCCCCCAACAACCCCCAAAAAAGCGTGTAATCAGAATAATTGCTGAAGCCCACCCATGATCATCCTGCAGACATCTGTCTAAGGATTTACGTATCCTCACAGTAACTTCACTGTATATGTATTCACTTACGAAATTTGTTGTTAATAATCCAACTCAGTTCCAACGTAATAGCAGTTTGCACAGCTATAACACCAGGATAAACGATGATATTCACTATGTACGGCTAAATCCGAGTTTGGTACAGAAATGGGGTAAATTATGCTGTCGCAAAAGTCTTTGGTCACCTACGAAGCAGCATCAGAAGCCTGACAGATAGCCAACTAGAATTTAAAAATAAAAGAATTTCTGAATGTCAACTCCTTCTACTCATTGGATGAGCTTTTAGATATCAATTAGTAAACCTAAAAATAAAATTAAAATAATGTTTCATGTAATATTTCGTGTAATGTAACGTCTTGTATAGACACCCTTCATTAACCTGACACGTTCCCGTTCATTACGAAGTGTTGTATTCATGATCTATGGAACAAGTACCAATCTAATCTGAACTTAGTAAATAGCAGTTACACACAACGTCCCTCTCAGTTCGCTCTAGAAATCAATAACCAATCTGATAATTCAGCAATCTGGAGTTTCTGATAAACATCGTACTTCTGTCATACACATCATTTGGAAAATCTTCCATAACATGAAATTCTATTAACCCTATAGTGCCCAGGTATGGTTTCCCTCGAAAGAAACATCTGACTCTCAAACTCCTTTAATCGCTGCTAGGACCAAGTTGTTACAAGGCTGACCAACATAATGGGTTCCATACATTGTTACAAAATTGACACGTTGCCCAGTAGAGAAAAATGAGTTAGTTAGAGAATAATTTACTGCATTTTCCCGATGTTACATATCTGTAACGAGGGGCACCAGAGGGTTAAGTCCATTGATTTATTTATATCTGACCTGTAAAAATTATAATAAAATTTTCTATGTTTTGTCACAAAGAATTTTCTTTTGCGTCTATCTCAGAGACACAGCACCCTCTCTTCGAGTGTTATATGCTTGATGTGAGCCCACCAACTGAAAAAATTGTTTCTGTATTGCACACTGCTCATCAAAAGAAGTAACTGACATTCAATAGAAATTGAAAAAATTCTCAGGATCTTCTCTGTGTCCCGTTTAGGCAATGGAAAGCTCCTAAGCTTAAAAGAGAAGTAGTTTATAGCTGGCACTATTGGTTTATTTTCCGTACTCTGCGTTTCTGCCTGGTTCCAGAAACTGCACGCCAACGAGCAGAAGTTAGGTTTCACGGCTAGCTCCCGCGAGAGGGGGGGGTGGGGGTCAGCTCTGAGAGCCGAAGACAGGTTGCAGTGAGCCGGACGTTACAAAGTGATAGTCGCACGTTGGGAAGCCTTTCGCGAACATGCCCTAAATTCTCAATGTGCGTGTGAAAGTTCACCAAAGTTCAGCCACCTTCGTCACACTGGGGGAGGACGGTTTTCGATTATAACGGTTTTCTTCATCTTCAGTTTGACCCTACTATAAAAACCTCTCAAGTTAACCAGTTTTTTTAAATAACCGATTTTTGATAACAGTTATTTAATAAGTTTTTTAATAAACGTTTCTTTAAATATATATACATGTGGCGTCTGTTCGGAAAGAACAGACGTCACATTCTGATCCTGCAGCTGTTATTATTTAATATTCACAGAATATATGACTTCAACTGCTATTGGGCAAAGCTGAAAATGTGTACCCAGCCGGGATTCGAACCCGGGTCTCCTGCTTTCTAGGCAGTTGCGCTGACCCCTACACCACTGGGGACACAGTGATCACCGCACCTGCAAGGACTACCCATGCACGCCTCCCGTCAGATACAAATTCCCAGCTTTGCCCTGCCCATAGTACTCAAACTCGTAGTTTAACTAATTCCCGTAAGAGTAAGGGCTTCAAACTTGCCCACCCCTCCCCACTAACGATAGGATCATTGCCCGTCACCGGCATATTATATATATACATGTGGCGTCTGTTCGGAAAGAACAGACGTCACATTCTGATCCTGCAGCTGTTATTATTTAATATTCACAGAATATATGACTTCAACTGCTATTGGGCAAAGCTGAAAATGTGTACCCAGCCGGGATTCGAACCCGGGTCTCCTGCTTTCTAGGCAGTTGCGCTGACCCCTACACCACTGGGGACACAGTGATCACCGCACCTGCAAGGACTACCCATGCACGCCTCCCGTCAGATACAAATTCCCAGCTTTGCCCTGCGGGAATTAGTTAAACTACGAGTTTGAGTACTATGGGCAGGGCAAAGCTGGGAATTTGTATCTGACGGGAGGCGTGCATGGGTAGTCCTTGCAGGTGCGGTGATCACTGTGTCCCCAGTGGTGTAGGGGTCAGCGCAACTGCCTAGAAAGCAGGAGACCCGGGTTCGAATCCCGGCTGGGTACACATTTTCAGCTTTGCCCAATAGCAGTTGAAGTCATATATTCTGTGAATATTGTTTCTTTAAATAACCAGTTTTGTATTACTATTATTTCCAGTAACAAACGAAGACATCAAAAGACTAAAAAATTTAAGACTTTTTCATGCTTTTGCATTAGCCTATTCTTCTAGATATGTAGAATCAAAATATCAAGTGAAATATGGAAATGAAAGAGAACTTGATCCTTTTTACCATTACTTGCTTTTATGGATCAGAATGCTGGGCTGAATAATACAACAAAATCATATACCTACATCACACTAGGGATATCAGTTTTTCTTCATCTTCAGTTGGACCGTACTATAAAACCGCTCAGGGTAGTCGCTTCCGCAAATAACGCTTTTGTAAGTAATAGTTTTCTAAATAACAGTCTTTTGAATAAAAGTTTTGGAATAATGGTTTTTTAAATAATCGATTTTTTAAATAACAAGTTTCGGTTTGTTATTACTATTACTTCCAGTGATAAATTTAGAAATCGAAAGCTTAAAAATTTTAAAACTTCCTCATGCTTTTGCATTACTCTTTTCTTCAAGATATATAGAATCAAAATATCAGGTACAATAATGAACTGAAACAGACATTGGTACGTTTAGTCTTCGTTACTTTTATCGAACAGTACTATTAGACTGAACATTACAGAACATCAGCAGTTGTGTTCTATTCTGAACCTCGACTGAAAAGCGCCGGAAGAGCGGCCGAGCGCATTGAGGCGCTATGCTACGATGCGCGAGGCCGTTCCCCGTCGGGGGTTCCAATCCCCCCTTGGGTATGGATGTTTGTGCCGTCTTTAGTAGAAGCTAGTTCATAAGTATCCACAATGAACCTTTCACTCTGCAGCGGAGTGTGCGCTGATATGAAACTTCCTGGCAGATTAAAATTGTGTGCCGGAACTGGGACTCGAATCTGGGACATTTGCCTTTCGCGGACAAGCGCTCTACCGGCTGAGCTATCCCGACACGACTCATGATGCCGCCCCACAACTTTACTTCCGCCAGTACCTCGCCTCCTACGTTATAACAGTTTCTTCTGCAGACAGGTCATCTCTAAGTTCATAATTGTGAAACAGTTGGCGCACGAGATAGATTATCTGCCGTAAATGTTCCATACGATTTATGTACTCCAGGCGATGTTGGTAGTAAATCCTTTGCTGGAACTGTCCAGAATGTTCTCCAAACCATTCACAAACAGTTGTGACAAACTTACATGGCTCAGTTATCCTTAAAAATATCATCGTTGTTTGGGAACATGAACTGCATGAAGGACTGCAGAGGGTCTCTAAGTAGCCGAACATGACCATGATCTGTTTAGATAAACCACTGGATCCAGTACAGTCCACCTAAAAACGGCCCATACTATTACGAAGCCACCACCTGCTTGCACAGTGCTTTGTTGACAAGTTGGGCCCTTGGCTTTCCGGAATCCGCACCCTCCTCTAACCCAGGCACAGACTCTTAACGACTGAATCTGGGCTTTAACTGACCAAGTCATGGTTTTCCAGTCGTGAATGTTGCAAGAGATATCATGACGCTCACGGACCATCAGCTTCAAGCGATGTTGTCCTATTAGCAAATCTACTCGAGTCGGCTCCTTACAGACTTAGAACGCCAAATTTCTCCGCGGAGTCCTGACTGAAACATTGTTATCATTGCTGGGGTGTTTTTTGTTTAAGGCGACGAAGGTACATACATTAACTGAAAGTTCCCAAAACTTAACCAACATGTGAAATTTACTAAAAAGGTATGAACACTCAACTTTTGGCGTTACAGAAGTACAATTCAAAAAATGTTCAAATGTTTGTATAGTCTATGGGACTTAACTACTGGGTCATCAGGCCCTAAACTTACAAACTACTTATGAACTACTTACTAACTAGGACGGCACAAATGTCCATGCCCGAGGGGGGATTCGAACCCCCGACCGTAGTGGCCGTGCAGACCGTGACAGAAGCGCCTCAGTCCCCGCGGCCACCGCGGCCGGCGAAGTACAATTATTCCATACAGATAAAGACCAGACATCCGTACTTCAAAGTTACATTGACAGTTCGCGATAATTTCCGAGTCTCAATTCGTCAACAAATCTTCATTTAAAGTGAGGACTTAATTCTGTCTAGCGTAGCTCTTTCTGTGACGATACACTTTCTCCTGCTATGTAGTTTACTCTTCTGACTCTACGAACAGTCTGTGATATAGGCGGCATGCGCCGGCTATTAAGCTAGTTCAAACAATTCATTTTCACACACGTGCTAGTGATCGTAAAGCGCAGCCTCCGTGACACCATAACGGTGTCAATTGTGGCGTAGTTACGTCATCACAGTATGACCCATATAGATTTAACGATAATTTCCAAGATTGCTTACAATCGAAGTATCTCATCCTGAAACGATATATATCGCGTGTGGAACCCTAAATCGATTACGCGGGCATTGATGCGCGAGATAATAAAATATGAATGTTTATTTACTGATTATTTTGAGGAGTGGTAATGTAAAGCTGCGTTGACGTGAATATTTTTACAGCAGAATCGTGACAATAATAGGAATTTTTCTAGAAATTTATTGAATATTTCTGATGAACCACAGACAATGCTGAGGTGGGGCTTGCGTGCCTCAACGATACAGATAGCCGTACCGTCGGTGCAACCACAGTGATGGGGTATCTGTGGAGAGGTCAAACAAACATGTGGTTCCTGAAGAGGGGCAGCAGCCTTTTCAGTATTAACAGGGGTAACAGTCGAGATGATTGACTGAGCTGGTCTTGTAACATCAGCTAACATGGCTTTGTCATGTTATTACTGCGAACTCCTGAAAGCAAGGAGAAACTACAATCGTTACTTTCCCCGAGGACATACAGCTCTAGTGTATGATGAAAAATATGATGAGTAAAATATTCCGGAGTTAAAATTGTCCCCCATTCGGATCTCCAGGCAGGGACTACTCAGGAGGATGTCGTCATCAAGAAAAACAAAACAGGCATTCTACGGGTCGGAGCGTGGAATGTTCTAACCCTTAATTGCGCAGGTAAGTTAGAAAATTTGAAAAGAGAAATGGATAGGTTAAAGTTAGATATGGTAGTGATTAGTGAAGTTAGCTGGCACGATGAACACGATTTCTCGTCAGGTGAGTACAGGGTTATAAACACGAAATCAGTTGGTGGTAACGAAGGAGTAGGTCTGATAATGAATAAGAAAATAGGAATGCGGGTAAGTTACTATTGACAGCATAGTGAACGCATTATAATAGCGTAGATAGACACAAAACCAACACCAACCATACTAGTACAAGTTTATATAAGGACATCGAAGAAATGTATGAGGAGATAGAAGAAATTATTCAGAAAATTAAGGGAGACGAAAAATTGATTGTGATGGGGGACTGGAACTCGATAGTAGAGAAGGAAATGTTGTAGGTGAATACGGACTGGGGAAATGAAATGAAAGAGGAGATCGCTTGGTAGAATTTTGTACAGAGCACAATTTAATGATCACCAATACTTGGTTTAAACATCATGAAAGAAGGAAGAGACCAGGAGACACTGGGCGGTACCAGATTGACTTTATAATTGCAAGGAATAGATTTAGGAACCAGGTTTTAAACTGTAAGACATATACAGGGGCAGATATAGACGCAGACCATAACTTATTGGTTATGAACTGTAGATTAAAACTTAAGAGACTGCAGAAAGTTTGGAAAGTCAGGAGATGGAACATGGAGAAATTGAAGGAACCAGAAATGGTTGAGAGTTTCAGAGGGAGTATTAGGCAAGGATTGGCTGAAACGGGGGAAAGTAAAACAGTAGAAGAAGAATAGGTAGCTCTGAGAGATAGTGGAAGCTGCAGAGGATCACGTAGGCAGAAGGACAAAGCCTAATAGGAGTCCCTGGATAACACGGGATATACTGGACTTAATTGATGAGTGGAGAAAATATAAAAATGCATCAAGTGAAGCAAGCAGAAAGGAGTACAGACGTCTGAAAAATGAGGTGAGAGGAAGTGCAGACTGGCTTGAGGAGAAATGCAAGACAGTAGAATAATGTATAACTAGGGGAAAGATGGATACCGCCTACAGGAAAATAAGAGACATTTGGAGAGAAGTAAAGCTGCGGTATGAATATCAAGAACTCAGATGTAAAACCAGTACTAAGCAAAGAAAAGGAAGTTGAAAAGTGGAAGGTATATGTAGAGGACCTGTACAAAGGAAATAAACTTGAAGGCAGTATTCTAGAAATGGAAGACGAAGTAGATAGAGATGAGATAGGGAATACTATACTGGAGAAGAATTTGACAGAGCACTAAAGGATATGAGTAGAAACAAGGGCCCTGGAGTAAATGATTTTCCATCTGAACTGCTATTACCGTTAGAAGAGCCGATAATGATGAATTTTTTCTACCTGGTATGCAAGATGCGAGAATAGTATAGTGATTCAAATTCCCAAAAAAAGCAAGTGCAGACAACTGTGAAAATTACAGAACTAGAAATTAAATAAGTCATGGTTGCAAAATACTAACATGAATTCTTCGTTTTTGAAGGTGAAAAATACGCTTTTTTGCGCGATTGATTTTATTTCTCACGGACGCGTTTCGCATATTATTTTAAAGGCATCCTCAGTGGGATGCACAAGTACAATTTTTTTTAGATGTATTGTTTCCAGATTATAAACAGTTCACGTATTTCGACCCACTTTACGTTACTGTAGTAACACTAAAAGTGGGCCTTTGCAATCGCCTTTTGATAGCTCGAGATTTAATTGAAAATAACATCATAACCGTACACCAGACACGAAAATTGAATAAACAAATTTGGAGAGGATAAAAATAACATAACTCTCTTATGTTATTTTCGTAACTCGAACCGTTATACAGATATTTGCAAAAGTAACGACTATATGAAATGAAAGAGGAGATCGCCTCTTAATTTTACGTATACCTAGCGTTAGGATCGCCTCTTGATTTTACGTGTACCAAGCATTAGGAAATGTCACGTGACATTCATCGCCCTGAACTCTCTCTGGCATACGCCATCTTGCTTCATGTATGATATTTTCTTACTATAACTTACGCTTTGTTTTTTCAAAGCAGTGTCGCACTGAAGAATTAACAATAACACGTCGTTCACAGTAGTAATTTAGTGTCTAAAAATGTCATTTTAGCTGTTAGCAACTGCCAGCAATAGTACGAGAATTAAGGGAAACTGCCGTAGTTGTTCACCATTGAAAACGAGGAATAGAACAGTGGAAATAGATTGTGGAATCCACTGCGCAAGCAAAAGAAGAAACGAAAAGAATGTTAGCAAGCAGCAAGACACACTCACGAAAAAATAAATAAATAAAACAATGAAAAATAAAAATATTACAATATATATTTGCGCAGTGGGTAGTGCGTTACGTTGTGATACATGTGGTCAGTAGTTCGAAACCCGCCGATACCAATTTCCCCCCTTGGCTACTAAAAGGTTGTCTGGCAGTCTTATAAATTAAATAGAGCTATCTTCTGCAATGTTTACAGTTGCGCAAATGTAATATTGGACCCTCTAAAATATGCGTTTGTTCTATTATGTGAACATGGCGTGAAATACGTAACAATGAATTGAACACTGCTCTTCTGAAGCATTTGCACAATAACGGGGAGGATACTGTAATAATGAACATTTTGAACAACGTGCAGATACTGGCAGTTTCGTATATAAATGTGGCAACTGTCGATCCTTAATTGAACGGAAGATTAGTGTATACATTGGAACAATTTACCTGTTTTATTCCTAAGTAATTATTCACTATTAATGAAATATGTTGCAAGTCATTAATTAGAATCAATTCCTCGACTAAAATGTTTGTCTTTGGCATGGTTGCTAAGAATGCCTTTAATGTAGATTTTATAACCCCTTCTGTAGTTCAGATATTACTGTGTTCATGTTACTTTGTTCTGCGCTAAAATAAAGAGCAAATACTCTGTTTCTAACCGTGACTACGCTTTCTTTTACAGCTAAAATAAGAAACGGAGTAAGTGTATTAATACCGAATTCCACAAAGCTCTAGTACTTAATCTGCATACAAAGTTACTATCATCATTATGTCATTTATAACTGTCATTGTAAAAGCATCTCCCCAGTTTGTGTACATGTAGTAATGAAGTCTATGTTTTCAATTCGTTGGTATGTATTTCATGATATGTTCACAAAATAGAACAAATGCACTTTTCAGAGAAAGCGCTCTTACCTTTGAACAACGCAGACTCTATCAGGGTACATTGTGTTCAAATAAGAACAGTGTGAGAAAACCTCTTAGGAAAGAAGATTTAAAAAGATGCCAGCGGCGGGTCTTATTCTTTTTATTTATATATTTTTTCTTTTTGTTTTTGTTTTTCGGTATATCGACAATTTGCGGTCGTTATTTCATGTTCGTTCTGAGTTGTTCGTTGGGAATTTTGCTCAGTTATTTTATTACATGTGGCGTCGAGCTCTCTTTCATTTTCTCTCTTTTCATTGATTCTTTGTGGGCGTTGGTATATTTCGTTCGGTTTTGGTCGTTTCGTCGTTGACTCGGTTTTTTCGGTAGAGAGGGCGTCGAGCTACCATGCCAGCAACCCTCTGACCGAGCGGACTGAGCCATTGCGCTCGAATCACCGGCTAACATGTTCGTGCATGCAAACTAATTCGTCGCCCATCACGCTACAGCGAACAGTTGCGAAAGTAATCTGTAATTCTCGTACCATCGATGGGAGGTGTTAACTACTAACATGGTATTTTAGACATTACATTATAATTCATTGTCCTAAGAACGGCGTGTATTTGGTAATTTTCAGTGCGGCATTGCTTTGAAATGACAACGCTTGACTTATAGTAAGAAAATTATCAATCACTCGTCCGAGCGCCAAATGTACTCTACTTTCCTTCCAAGGTGTAGTCTTTCGTATTAGTACAGGCAAAGAAAATAAACTTTGAACAAACTACTAAGTCAATGCAGAAAAAATATAACGAAAATGTGGGAAATATATTAAAATAATAGTTCGAAGAGGTAAAAGTTCAAAACAGGGTATGTTTGCCAAAGCTAGACTGAATATCATATAATTTTGACAGTTTGTTCACATACGCCCAGAAACAATATTACGTGTAGGGGGCATAACAATAGCAGAGTCGTAATTCGCCCATAATTTTTTATTATTTCAGTTTTTATTATATTTGTCCGAAATATTCATAAATTCATAAAAACACAAGCAAATCTAAAGTGAGCCGTAAGACACGCCAGTGAGACATTTTTCTTCTTCTTCTTTTTCTTTTCTTTTCTTTTTTTTTTTTTTTTTTTTTTTACACAAGGGAAAAAGTTTTTTTTTTTTTTTTTTTTTTTTTTTTACATTTTTCATTGTCTCTTCAGCTATCTTCTGCTGTTTTCTCCATTTGGTCAACGTCACATGTTGCACACTGTATAACTAACGGAATTTCGCACAGTTTTACACATTTTGGAATTATTTAGCAGCAGTTATTTACTTTCTGTAATTTCGTGTTTCATTTTTTTTGTTGCCAACATAATCAAATGTATGTTGGTTACTAACCTTTGTGTATGAACAAAATGAAAGAGTAAGAATGTTATTTGAAGCAGAAGAATAAGAATGGAAGATATATATATATGAGAGAGAGAGAGAGAGAGAGAGAGAGAGAGAGAGAGAGTGAGATTGCAAGGTCTGTATGAGGGTAGTAGAAATTTTGCTGATTAATTGATTTTTGTTTTGATTTAAAAGATCTGAGAAGGTGGAGGGTGTTTATGTGAGTCGGAGGGATTGGGCTATGTAACTACCTTATCTATCAGTGTAAACAGTAAATTGCTTAATATGTTTACTTGATCATTCAGCAGAATTTTCTTTTTAGCTTTTGTTTTCTGTATGTGTTTTTTATTATTTATTCTAATTATTTTAATTTCATCTTCTCTGGAGGTTGGTCTGTGGTTCTGTTGTCTTAGATGTTCGGCAAATGTGGATTGGTTTGTACCATAATTTCAGGCTCTCGTGTGTTCTTTATATCTGATATCAAAGTTTCTGCTTACGTGACCTACATATCTGCCATCACAGATTCTGCACTGTAATTGCTACACTCCAGATTTTTTTGTATATTTCTGTGCTTTTTGTTAGTTTTGGGGTGTATTTTTGGGTAGAATTATCTGTTGAGTATGCCATATTTATCCCCTGTTTTTTTTTTTTTTTTTTTTTTTTTTTTTTTAATGTTGATGTGTGAGTTTGTTCAAATGTTCAAATGTCTGTAGATCTATCGGATCAAACTGCGTGGTCATCAGTCCGTAACTTACAAACTAAACTAAGGACAACACACACAAACACACCCATGCGCCAGGGAGGACTCGAACCTCCGACGGCGAGCATCCGCGCACTCCACAGCGAGACGCCTTAGACCGCTCGGCTACTCCACCGCGGCTGTGAGTTAGTGTGTGTATGTCATTGTGTACCATTTTGTGTATTCTTTTACATTGCTTTTGTTATTCTCGGCAGTTGTTGTGGCATTAGGTGTTTGTGACTATGTCTGGTTTTGATTTTTAGTAGTTTGTGATTTTTTGTTTAGTGCTATTATTTTTGTTTTATTTTGTTGTTTAGTTTGGTACTATGTCATCCTTGTACCCATTGTTTTTGGCTGTCTGCATTATTATTTTTTCAGTTCTTCTTGATACTTTTCTTAACTGTGGGGTTATCGGTTCCTAAACTTACAAACTACCTATTAAATAGCTTGTACTAAAGACGGCACTAACATCCATGCGCGAGGGGGATTCGAACCTCCGACGGGGAACGGCCTCGCACATCGTAGCGCCTCAATGCGCTCGGCCGCTCCGCCGCGGCCTGTGAATGTGGGTTTATGGTAAGTTTCAAACATATGCTTGTTGTTTTGTTTCTTGATTGTTACGCCTAGACTGAGGCGCTCCAGTCACGGTCAGCACGGCCACTACGGTCGGGGGTTCGAATCCCCCCTCGGGCATGGATATTTGTGCCGTCCTAGTTCGTAAGTAGTTCATAAGTAGTTTGTAAGTTTAGGGACTGATGACCCCGTAGTTAAGTCCCATAAGCTTAACAAACATTTGAACATTTTTTACGCCTAGAAAATTGATTTGGTTGTCCTCCTTTTTTCCCAACTGTGAATTTAATATTTTTGTCTATCTTGTTGATGTTTGTGTGAAGTTTAATGAAATCTTCTCGGGTAATCAGCCGAGTGATGGCGTCGTCTTGTCGCAACGTCTCGATAAGCTTCGTGCTCATCATCTTCTGGCGAAGTGACGAGATGTTGTGCGCCGCACACCGACTAAATAAGCTGTGCGGCATACAACATCCCGTCACTTTGACGCCATCACTCGGCTGATTGCCCGAAAATTTTTCATTGATGAAATACTCCGAGAAAATCTACAATCGCATGTATCAAGTTTTTCAGTTTTTCTTCATGGTTCGTCTATTAAGCAAAGAATATAATCCAATAGCTGAACTAGTATTTATTGTCATATTTTTCTAATAATTTTGTAAAAAACTCCATAAACAGAATATCCCGATCAGTGGATTTCAGAAAAGCCCCCCGCCTACAAACTAACAAGACACATGTTAAAAGTACTGACAGAAAACTTCAAAATAAAAACACTACACAGATAACACAACAAATAAAAGCAACACTCCTTTCATTTCATACATAAAACACGTATTCTCACATACCAGTACCAGAAACAATAGACATCTCAGAAGAAAATCTGAAATCACACTGTCTGCTCCCTAATGAAGAAATTAAACAAACAGTAACATAATTAAAGCTCATAACAGAACTACTTCCAATTCAATAATAAATTTTACACACAAGAAGATCGATTATTTACCAATGGGAATCCCCATTTCGGGTGTCACAGCAAATATTTATGCAAACAATTTTGAACAGATCATTTGCACAAAATTAGTAGGACTAAAATAAAATATAATATACTGCTTCAGGTATATGGATAATATCCTTCCCTTAATAGATGAACCAGATACAAAAATTGGAAAATTTGTACAGAAATCAACAAGATACACAAAAATATTAAATTCACAGCTGAAAAAGAAAGGGATAACCAAATCGATTTTCTATACATAACAATATAGAAAAAAACAACAAGCATATATGTTTGAAATTTATCGTAAACCTACAGTATCTGACATTATTACCCTCCAAGCATCGACTCTCACAGAAACAGACCGCTTTCCGACAAGATAACTATTAAAAAGAAACGGACATAATAACGCAGATAGCCAAAAACAATGAGTACGAGGATATAGTCACCAAACTAAACAACAAAATAAAAACAAAAATAATAGCACAAAACAAAACAAAATCACAGACTACTAAAAATCAAAACCAAACAGTCACAAAAAATGCAATGACAACTGCTGAGAATAACGAAAGCAATGTAAATGAAGAAACAAATGCTACACAATGACATATTGACACAAACTCACTCATCAAATAACAAACATAAAAAGAGCATAAATATAGCATATTCAATAGACAATTTAATCCAAAAATACAAACCAAAACTAACAAACAGCATAGAACTATCCAAAAATCTGGAATATAGCATTTACAGTGCAGCTTCTGTGATGGCAGATATGTAGGACAAACAAGCAGAAGACCAACTTCCAGAGAAGATGAAATTAAAATAATTATAATAAATAACAATAACAAATACCTTCTCACACTTCAAGAAAATTATCACAAACAGAAAACAAAAGCTAAAAAGAAAATTCTGCTGAATGATCAAGTAAACATACCAAACCATTCAGTGTTTATGCTGCTAGATAAGATAGTTACATAGCCCAATCCCTCCGACTCACATAAACACCCCTCACCTTCTCAGATCTTTTAAATCAAGACAAAAATGAACTAAACACCAAAATTTCTACCACCCTCATACAGATATTACACACACAAAATAAGACTATACTCTTTCTATGACACACATACATACACACGCACATGCCCTCTCTCTCTCTCTCTCTCTCTATTTTGTCCACACACAAAGCTTAACAACCAACATTACCTGAACTGTTAATACTCTGGAAAACAATACATCTCACAAAAAAATTTACTTGTAGATTCCACTGAAGATGCCTTTAAAATAAAGGACGCAATTGGTCTGGGAGAAATAAAATCAAACGCAGCAAACACAAGGCTTTTCTTATTTTTTATTTTATTAATTTTTTTTAAATTAATTACTTTCAAAACCGAAGAATTTCGACGATTGCTGCGGAGAATTGCCACCCAAACGTATTTGTTACCAACACAAATTATGTACAAACGATTGGAAAAATTGGTGGAATCAGATCTTTAAGAAGATTAGCTTGGATCTAGGAGACATGTACGAACACGCGAGTTAATACTTACATTAAGATTTATAAGAAAGGTTAAGAAAAGGAAACCTACATTTTTCGTGTTTGTGGATATGGAGAAAGCTTTTGACAATGTTGACTTGACTACACTCTCAAATTCTGAACGTAACAGGGCTAAAATATAGGGAGCGAAGAGTTATATTCAACTTGAACAAAAACCAGACAACAGTTATTAGAGTCGAAGTGCATGTAAAAGATCACAGTGGTTGGGAAGGGAGTAATACAGGGTCGTAGCCTTTCCCCAATGTTGTTCAAATGTTTGTAGGGCTTATGGGACTTAACTACGGGGTCATCAGTCCCTAAACTTACAAACTACTTTTGAACTAGCTAATACTAAGGACGGCACAAATATCCATGCCCGAGGTGGGATTCGAACCACCGACCGTATTGGCCGTGCAGAACGTGACTGGCGCGCCGCAGACCGCTCGGCCACTGCGGCCGGCAATGTTGTTCATCTGTACATTGAGCAAGCTGTGAAGGGAAGCAAAGGAAATTATGTAGAGGGAATTAAGAGTCCAGGGAGAGGGAATAAAAACCTTGCGGTTTGTTGATGACGTTTTAATTCTGTTAGACACAGCAAAGGACCTGGAAGAGAAATTAAATGGAATGTGCAGTGTTTTGAAAGGAGGATATAATATTAACATTAACAAGAGTAAAACTAGGGTAATGGAATGTTGTCAGAAAACCAGGGGATGCTGAAGGATTTGGATTAGGTAAGGAAACGATAGAAACAGTAGATGAGTTTTGTTATTTGAGTAGTAAAATAACTTCTGATGGTTCAAATAAAGAAGATATAAAATGCGGAAAGGCTGTGGGAAGAAAGCGTTTCTGAAGGAGCCAAACTTATTGACGTCCAAAATTAGTTTAAATGTTAAGAAGTCCTTTCCGAAAGCGTTTCTCTGGAAGTGTAACATTGTATGGGGGTTAAACATGAATGATAAGGAGTTCAGACAAAAAGATGGTACAAGCTTTCTAAATGTGGTGCTATAGACGAATGATTATTAGATGGGAAGATAATGTAACTAAAGAGGAGTTGTTCAACTAAAATGGGGAAAAAAAGAAGTCTCTGGCATATCCTGACTAAGAGAAGGAATAGGATGCTGGAATACATTCTCAGACATCAAGGAATCGTCAACGTAGCATTATAAGGAAGTATGTGGAGTAAAAATCGTAGGGGGAGAGTTGCTTCATAAGAGTGTGCGGACTGAAGACCACAAAGACAACAACGTATATGTGCTGAAACCAACAGAGCATTAATGTAAGCACACTAGTTTCAGCCGGAAATGTTCTGAAGAACCTATCATTAGTAACTAATTTTAAATGCCTTAGGATAAGATCCAATGATCCTTAATACATACAAAGAGTATATTTTAAATAGTTATTATACAATGAAACTTACTACACATCTGCTTGAAATGAATTATCGAACCAGAGAACACAGAACAAATAAGGGTGAAAACGTGCAATTAGTTTTGTGGTTATGATTATAAATATCTAGTAGCGATTGACCATTTTGTCTTAGGACATCTAAAGTTTGTTTACTAAAATACAGTATGGTTATAGTTGCTTGCTGTGAATTACTCGTACTATTACTTTGATTTGCACATATGTCCTTTTAAAACCAAAGGCGTTGTCACATTACGGCGTATATCCATACCATTTTAGTCTTTCGTATCTGCAGCTGTAGTTCCACAGTTTTTAGATTTCTATGTTTCTAGGATGTTCAATGAAAAAAAAAAAAATAAATAAATAAAAGATGAACTTTGCAAAATGTGAAAGTTTGTGCACAAACTCAGAAAAAAGCAGACGATGTCAATGACATATCTAAACAAATTCAGTATTGCTGAAATCAGAATTTCCAGCATAATAGTTGTCAGAAGAACATCCTGGTCGTAACTGAAGTAATTTGCCCTGCACGCAAGTCACATGCAGAGCTCGTCTTTAGCTGAAGATTCTCCATTTGATTCAGAGCGTGCAACGCATTGTTCACGTGATCATATCATAATGGTGTCATGACACTTAATTAATATATAATATACAGAACGTTTACGCAGACAGCAAAATTACAACTTATGGTAGGTGTTCCGTAATGCTGTTTTAATGTATTTATATTTAGTGCCTGGGGAAACCGAGTGCCTAAACGGAGTATTTTGATCTACTGACTGATATAGTGAAATTACTTCAGACACCTGTTGCGAAGAAGTGCCTGTAACCAAGTACTCTAGTTACACCGCTTCATATCAGGTTTCGACGGAAGTTGTCATCCACAAATCGTATCATGTTACTGAAAATAAAACATAGTCGTGACATACAGTAAATATTAAGAGTTAAGGACAACTCCTAAAAAGGAAACTAAAAATCTTGAGTTATGTGATAACTCAGTAAATACATGCAAAGTAATTCATATGAAAACAAGATCAGATGTAATGCCAAAATCAGTTCTTAATTGTAAATGTAGGCAACATTCGTGCGACAGCAATCGATCAGATTACGAGAGGCTGCTTGTTATCGATCTTTAAATATGATAGCGGCGAATGCATGGGTATTTTAACACGCTCTCCTTCAGAAGGAAACGTGTAACCTACGTATTCCTGCAATCAAACCGCTGGTGGCTGCGCAGAGGAACAACACTGGTTTCACATTCGAAGAGGACGACTGTTAAAATCTTCCATCTCCGGATTGGAATTTTTATTTTATTTATTTGTTTTTTATTCGACATCATTTAAAGCAAATGAGACGGGCCCTTCGACTTCCTTTCGTGTACATCCCGTGCTCTTTGAGTAATGAACACTTCGTCTACGACGAAGCCAGAACCGTACTTGCACGTGAAATTAACTATTGTGTATAACCCGTTTGAGCCTGTGATTGTTTTCCGCATTACAACAAGAATTCCTGAACATATTGTAAGTTCTTATAGTGTAAATTTCCTCGAGAAGGAAAAGATTCTGTCCGTGCATCAGCAAGGCTTTAGGAAGCATCGATCGTGAGAAATTCATCTCGCCTTTTTCTGTCATGTTATCTTGCTGGCTATGGATAAAGTGCCGTGTGAGCAAGAATTGCAGATGTGGCTCACGCGTGATGGTGCACCAGCAAATTTTCGTCACAATGCGCGAGAACAGACATATCGGAACCGCTGGATTGGTCAGGGTGCGGGGGCGGGGGAAGGGGGGAGGTTCGGGAGAGGGGCGTGGAAGGAACAATTATGTAAGTTAGCGAAGGCTTCTGGGGCCTTTGTCATTGTCAATAAAATTCTTCTGGACATTGGACCGCATCGTCATTGTATCAAATTTCACCGACGTTGGGCCACTGTTGCAAGGAGCCTTCTTCTGCGTGTCGTGTTTACTGCTGTATGAGGGAATCTCGGAATTTATATACTGGTGTTAGTAACTATTGTCAGTTGTGGTTAGAGCATTCGATCATGGGATAAGGGAGTGAGGCTCTCTTTTATTGGTGTTTGCTTTATTTCTTCCTGTTGGTGGGAAAAGATGTTCTGGTTTGGCCTTTGCATTATCGTTTGATATAGGCTGAAACTGGCGAACGAGGGGAGGGTAGTAGCCTGACGTTGCACTGCTCCTAGCGCCGGCTACAGCGAGCTGTTTTATTTGTTTGCGCTCGGCCGCTATTGTCTTCGGGCTGTATGGGGCCCTATAGACTGCACTGCGCGCGGGATCTTCGCGCAGCGCAGCTACTGCGGGCAGCCAAGACGCCGAAGTCTGCATCCATCTTCTCTGTTCATACTTCCGGGTCGCTCAGCTATTTCAATAGTTTCTTCGAATGCCTCACCTCTCACGTCCAATGCTGCTGATATTTTCGTGGAAGCATTCGAGGTAACAGCCCTCTGGTCTACACACTACGTGTAACTCGGGTTCGTTTGGTTGGCTTGTATTTTGCTTTAGTTTGTGATTTGTAAGTTGTAGATTTCTGCTTGACTTTCACAGTTTGTAGCGGATGTATGGGTTCTAAATTTTATTTGTCATCCCTGTATGAAATTTAAGTTGGTAGATCTGGTATTTCTTTCGTAATTAATAAAATTTATATCTTTCTTGAATTTTTCACGGTGTAAATATTGGTTCTTTGCATATCTTGAACTTAAAGACTTTTTGTAAAGTTTGAGCATGAAATTCCGTTTCTCAGGGGCTGATATTTAATAAACTGAAAAACTTGAATCATTGAGTCCCGGTAGTTCAGACAGTTTGAAGCCAGTTACAAAAGATATTGTTTGTGCCTGATTCTTTTTCTATCGAATTATTATTTAGTAAGATTTAATTAAAAGTCTGTCCTAACCAAAACTGTTAGATAATTTTCTTTCACACATTAACAGATTTCTTACGAACTTCACAGATATTATTATATGTTCACTTTTAGAATAATCTTAGACCATATAGGGAACTAAATACTTGAATAACTGTTCAAGACTTTTTTTTAAGTTTCACATATTCTCTATTTTGAAATTAATAGTTACAAACAAATCACTTTCACATAAAACACTTCGCAAGTTCCCAATGCGTGACTATTTTCGTAAAAGTCTCAATTACATTAAAGTCTCCGGGTCCTCTTACATTGACTACAAACTTTAATTCTTCCAGATAAGTTATTTAAATGTCATGTCCTTCAACTTACAAGTGAGTTCGAATTCCAATATCACGAATATTAATCAGTTCATTAACGGGAGGCAGAAGTTTCTAATTCTTCCTTCCTAGCCTATCCCGATCAAAGTCCACAGATATTGCACGCGTTATCGCGTGATCACGATACGAAAGTTTATGTTAAGAAATAAATAATTTATCGGGTTCCTTTCTATCTTGGAAATCAACCACGTAAGATATTTTGAAACTAATCTTGGAGATAGCTAAGCACTGAATACTGAGAGATATGAACTCAAAGAGAGATAAGCACAAAGAGATCTAAGCACTGAGAAAACTAAGCACATAGAGAGTTAATCACATAGAGAGCTAAGAGCTAGTCACGTAGAGAGCTAATCACATAGAGAACGAGTATCTCAACTGCGGGTACTATTTATAATGGCAATCTGAGAAATGATCTGATATACAAGGTGTTTTGACCTACTTATTCCCTAGATATTATTATTCTGAATTACGCTGACATAATTTAATTTACTAAAAATTTTGAACAATGAGAAATTTCTGCCTCTTGACAAATAATTAAAAATAAAGAAATGATGAAAAATGTGGGAATATGGTGATTCTAATGATATGGTCGCGATGTGGTGTTACACACATCAATTCAAATTCAAATGTTTGTAAATCTGTGGGACTGAACTTCTTTGGTAATTAGTCCCTAGTCTTAGATACTACTAATCTAAGATTAACACAAACTCACCCAAATCCCAGGAAGGACTCGAACCTCCAACGGCGGGCAACCACGCGCTCCACAGCGAGGCGTCTTGGACCACTCGACCAATCCACCATGGTACCACTACTCCAGACTGCTGGGTGCGATAAGTAGGCGATACGTTTGTCATCTGGCCACATGGAGGAGCTGCAGAACTTCCATCAACACTTCAGTCAACAGCACAGTAAGATTCATTGTGGGGATAGAAATGAATGGGGTGCTCCCTTTCCTAGATGTAGAAGTTTATCGGAATCCAGAGACAAACCAGGCTATACGGTATACAGGAAAGCTCCCTGTACAGAAAGGTAAAAGTCGCGCAAGATTTCGTGGCCCGTGCGCAGAAACGCATCCTCGAGTTATGCGCAGGGCGGTCCATTTCTTTGTTTCCGAGGGGCGGCTGGCTCAATTGGGCCGTACACTTCGTGTGTTGAGCTGGCAGTCAACTGCGCCCCGCGACCAGTAGGCAACACTCGACTGAGGCGGCCGCTCCTCCTAAACAAACGATTGGATTCGCCCAGCGCCCAAGTTAAGGAGGCAGGGACCACGACTTCTTGCACTAGCTCTACGTTCACGTATCTTCCCATCATCATCCTACGCAAAGTCCTTGCTTCAAAGAATAACTAAGAGGCCCCATCATATTAGCGATGAAAAACACCTGAAGATGGGATTACAAAATGTCAGGTCCATCTTCGAAGCAAACGGTTATGGGAAGAGGATGATTAAGACAATTGTGGCAACTAATGATGGAAATGAAAGGGAAGAGCAGAAGGGCGAAAGAAACATCGCTTTACTGCCATTCGTAAATGAATCACCGAACATAAGGGCAAAATTCTTCGTGGAGTGGACATCAAACCTGTATTTCGCAGATGGCTCAAAGACGGATAAAATCATACATAAATGCAGAAAATATGTTGCATTGCCATTTCTAGGCAACATTTCCTTCAAAATAAGTAATCTCTTTAAAAACACAAACATTAAGCTTCCAAACAAACCACAAATTTCAACAACTAGCCTTTCATAACAAACGACAGTCCTCCATACAAAACGTCAGGCATATATAAACTCAGCTGTCATAATTGCCCCTTCTACTATGTAGGATAAACTGGGAGAAGCTTTGAAATTCATTTTAAAGAACATTTAGATGCTATACGCGTAAGAAACCCATCAAAATCTGCATTTGCCTTGCACATAACTCACATCAGGCATAAAATAAAAAGCATTGAGGATCACATCAAAATGCTGCATTATGCAAATAAAGGAAGCCGTATGATTTTACTTAAAGAAATAGAGGTTTATATACACAAACATTAAATCACCACAACAACTCCTCAATGAACAGAGTTGGCCAATGCAGCCTTTCTACAAAATTTCACTCAGCTCAATTCGAATATACACACAAATAATAAGCAATGCTACTTTTGCCGCATGCAGTAGTGTAATATAAACATGAAATAAGACAATAGCCCACTGCGGTGGACAATCATTAAATTTATCTGGCCTTCAATGAAAAACATAATATACACTGCGGTAACACACAAATATGTACACTTATTTATCACTCCTCTCATTACTCTATGCATACCACAGCCTGTGCTATATCGCTAAGTGAATTTACTTTAAGAAACTGTACATACAGCTCTATGTAATTATAGCCTGTGTCACTGAATGTACAATTCACGTGTATAACGTTTATTCATTGTAAAATAATTTACGTCTCTCCTTTATAAAATACGTCAAAGTCAAATCAATGTACATATATTTGTTAGGAATCAGTGTTATGTTGACATTATTAACATCTGTGTATTGAATGTGGCAAACACATTTTGTTTGTGTGTGTTTATGTGTCGTAAATCGCACTATGTTCCCCCATGTAAGTGTTTCAAAAAGTGCTTATTGCATAAACAACTGCAGTAATCAGTGATACAACCTAATGGAACCGACTTTTCGATGTAAGTAAATAAATAACAAGAAAAATTCTATCATAAAAGTTGGTTTACAATATTCGTCGGTATCATGAGTCACATTTACGCTCGAGTAAGTAATTACAATCAGGTTTTGTATTGTAGGGCACCACACAACGAAAGACGTTTCGCCACAAGAAAAATTATCTGCATAAAAGAAAAATGTAGGTGACATTTGTGTGGACGTGAACAGACATCTGATGATGAAAGGTTCGAAACCGGTAACGGCGCTATTTAGTAAATAAATAGCAAAAGTGGTTGGTTGCTGTCTTCTTTAATATAGGAGTCACCCTGTATTTCATACACAACCACGGGCTCAAAATTTCAGTTTTTGTCAAAATAGCAGAAAGTTGAATATTAGGTGGACGATGAGGTGCTCCGTAGAACTGGCGAGGAACTGGAGAGACAGAATGATGACATGGGGGAATAACCTCCATTATACTAGAGGATGCTATAGTGGGTAAAACTGTTGAGTAAGGAAACATTTGGATTAAGTCCAGTACAGAATTGAGGCCGTAACGTGCAAGTGCTACTCTAAAATGAAGAAAACGCCGCAAGAAAGAAATTCGTGGCGGTCCACGTCAATCCAGCATTAGCACTATGACTTATAAACATTTCACAGTCATATCGAAGGGAAATACGCAGCGTGCTGAAGCAAAAGTCTGTACCCTTTCGGGGGTGGGGAGGCAGGACAACAGGACATTTCATTCAGTGTGTCTCTCTGCTACCGAAGACGTCGAACCCATTAGTGACAGAATTAGCACACACTGGATATGGACAGAAAGGCACTGGTAATCCTCGGAAAATCACCCTGACGTATTTAACTACTGCTCGTGGAACAATTTTTTGTCGATAGAGCTGGCTTTCAAAGCAAGCTAAGCTCGTGACTGGTTCTGGCCAGATTTCCTTTGCTTCTGTAAAGTTTACTTTGGTTCTACTGTACTGAATGTCTTCCTGTTGTTCTACAATATAAGAAAATATATCATTATGAATTACAAATGATATTGTAACAATTTGTCCCCTAAGGCAGTAGTTTTCTTCAATGGATTTAAACTGCGAGGTTTTTACGATAAGTTTTTGACGTGTTATACATTGCCTGAACTTCGAGTGATCAGGTTAAACAGTGGTATATAGAGAAAGGTCATTAATAAACGAAGTAGAACTAATGAGACACAAACATTTACAAACACGTAACAAAATTTCCTGTTGTTTTTGGCTGCACACCCTCGAGCGCCCATTGGCAGAACAGTATTCATTTTACTGGAGCGAAACCCCTGAGGATAATTTAAAATTTGAATGGAAAAATTTTCGCTCCCTCGTTACTTTTAACACCTGTGTCTCATGTTGTTTTATATTTGTTCTATAAATGCGCCAATAAAAGCGCCTGACAGATGACGTGTTCTAAAGTTGTGTATCCTTGTCATGTCCTTTTATTCCGTATAAGTACAATATTATAAGCACGAAAAGAGTCATCAGTCACAGCCTGTTTCATATATATTTATAAAAATCAAAATGGATCACACGCCGAGGAGTTTGAGGTAAGGGGATAGCTGTCGGAAATCCACTTTACTTTCTTATACAAATTACCAATGAGGGCAACGATAAACTGAAAGCGTGAAAAGCAACAGTCTCAAAGCATGTATGACATAGCTACTTCAGACATACAGCAGACGACCCTGTCATCACTTGTGAAATGAGAGAGACAAATACGATTGTATCAAATAGTTCTTCAGATTCATCGAAAAGTAACATCAAGAGTAGTGGGACCCAATTGCCGAGCTTCTCATTGCATGCAAGTACCCCTTAGATTTTTAATAACGATGTGTTATCTGTTGTTACAAGTGATCACGGATGCCCACGCGTGTGTGTGTGTGTTGTCCTTAACTTTGTTTAACATAGTTTAAGTAGTTTGTAAGTCTAGAGACTTATTTCCATACCACAAACAACAACATTCTATGACGGACAACACTAGACATAGTGTACAAGAACTGTTGTAGCAAATCTCCAGTGGACATCAGCTAATATGAACCTTTCAAACGGAGCGGTAGTGTCATAAGTTAAATGCTAAATCTGCTAATTAACACGCTGACAGCATGCAGATAGGGGATAAAGACAGAAAAGGAAGGAAATTTGTCTCATACTACAAACAGTATCTCCTAGTTCATTTACTCCGTACATTTAGCTTTGAAGGTGATTTCTGTTTTCCTCATAAAGCTGGAAAGTGAGGTAAATTATTTGATGCATCGTAATTGCGTTAGAACGGTTCCCAATGTATAACGTGCAGTAAAAAAAAGGACCTGATGCATAATTACAGAAACCAGTTCTTGCATATTAGAATTATTCATCCTGGCTGTGACTCAAGAAACTGAACGGCTGTCTCATAAAATTCCCGGGGCTGCGATGTGAACCAGTTCCGCACATACAGCTGGACGTCATCGTCCGAAGTGAATTGTTTGTCGCTCAAAGCCTTTTCAAGAGGACCAGAAACGGCTTGATCACAGGGAGATGTCTGGGCTGAATGGAGGGCGGACAGAAACCTCCAATTTGAATTTCTGTAGGAGTGCCACGACTGTATTGGCCTTGTGAGGCTTTGCATTGTTGTGGGACAGAATGATTCCCCCGGTGACATTGTTTGCTCATTTTGATTTCATCGCTTGGCGAAGGGTGGTCAAAGTTTGTGAGTAGCGATGGACATTCATTGTTGTCCCGTGCTGCAGGAAGTGCAGTAGGAGACCATCTTGGAGAAAGAAGAACGTCAACATAACCTTTCCTGCACTAGTGCGGGTGGCCTCGGAATTTTTTTTTTTTTTGTGATGGTAAACCTGATGCTGGAGAGATTGTCGGTTTGATTCTGGTTCGAAATGATGACACCATGACTCACTTCCAACCTCCACTCGTGCCAGGAACGCAGTCCTTTCCCGAGCATAGAACTGCGGATCAGCAAGAGAGTAGACCTTTCGACATGCTTCCTGGCGTGGGTAAAAAATTGTGTAGCACCCGTTGGGCACACACTTTGCACAAGTGCAGTCGTTCCTTCATGATGGTGTGGGATCCACATCCGACCACTGCGGCTATCGCTTTCACTGTCACTCGTTGGTCCTCGGCAGTGAGTGTATCAACCAGCTGGACGATAACATTGGTAATGCAGTGTAGTGCACCACATCCTGAAGCAGTTGGGCCACGCCATTACCGTTGCAAGGGACACACAGTGTTCGCCGAACAAATGTGATATTCCTACCACTGTATCCATCCCACCCTCCACCTCCACACTCTCCACATACTCTCCAAGTGTCACTTCTGCCACCTTTCCCTATCGGATGACGCCCTCCGACCCGAGACCTACACATCCTATCAAACCTAATGTTTCCCGCTCCAACTGTAGTAGTTCCAACGCCCCCTCTCCCCCACCCTTTCCCTTTCCCATCCCCCACTTAATCTAACCCTCCCTCACCTCCTTCCCCTCCTTTCCTTTCCCATTCCCCTCCCCCGCGCTTCCTCCCCCACTTTCCTTCCCCCCTCCCGCGGGACCCACAGTGCTACAGTTTTAATGTGTGAATCGTCATCATCATTGTAGCGCACGTCCACTCACCTCTGCATGAAGTACAAGTGTATTTTATTCAGCGTCTCTGTTTTCTTCATCACTACCAGTGTACGTGTTCATCAATGTGATTTTATGCCACCGTAGCCAACTTTTATAGACTGCATGTATTTTCTCACATTTTTCACCATGTCTATTTTAAAATTCTCCATTATATTCTTTTAAGTATCTCCATATTCATTGTACACTTTCTGTAGGCTGAAGAGCGGCGTAGGACGCTGCTGCCAGCCTGCCCAGTATGGGCATAAAATGACAATAAAGAAAAAAAAGTCTTGCATAATATACAAAATTTTAAGTTGAGAAAGATCAAATGTTTAAGGTTTGTAAATCTATGGGACTTGACTGCTTGTTTATTAGTCCCTAGCTTACAAACTAGTTAAACTAAGTTAAACTAACCTAAGGACAACACACACACCCATGCTCAAGGGAGGACTCGAGCTCCCGACGGTGAACGGCCGCGCGCACCGCAGCAGGGTGCCCCAGTGCGCACGGCTGTTCCGCCGCGGCTAAAAAAAGATAGTAATCAAAATATAAATGATATTTAACACATTTATTTAATTCACAATTTTCTCATAAACAATATTTCGTGTTACGCGTCCAGGATCTAATATGAATAATTTCTTGGTGACAACATAAAGTTGCCCGTTTGAGAAATATTGGCATCTCAGATCCACCACAGTGTTGATTGCCCTGTGGTTTATCAATCGTAATATAAAATTCAAGTGTCAGTGGAAACTGCGGTCTGTTGAAGTTAAAAGCCACACCTGTCGTAAAGAATGGGATGTACTCTTGATTCATTCTCTTACTTTCCTTGTAACTCTATAGAAGTTTGTTATTGTCGCCTGCATCCGTGTGCGCTTCAGAGCTAAAAGTTATCAACACTACAATACAATACACGCAAACACACAGACACTCTGCTGTATATATAAAAATAGAAGCCCGCAAGAAATTTGTTATGCCTGAGGCAGTTAATCAATAATAACTGAGCCTTTTGTTTCCCGAAACGTATGACAAGTATTCTTCATAATCTCTCTGAATGTATTCGAACGTTCTTAAAAACAAGGTTCCGACTATAACAACTTTGAGTAACCGTGTATATTGCAGATCTGTTATTATACATAAGCAAATTTGAACAGACGAATGCTTATTCTCCGGCCAACAAATTACAGATGTTGATGATGATAAATGTTTACGTGGTAAACAAACGTAAAATATGAGTTGGCTCTACTACTACTACTACTACTACTACGTCTCGTTTCTGGACCACACGAAATGTCGGCCAAGTACTTGTTCTGTTTTATTCATACCATTTGTTGTAACTAGCCTAAATATTGTCTATGTTGCTTTCAGCAGTAAACATTAGGTATTCCACCTTCAGCTTGTTTTCAGAAAAGAATATTTTCTGTTGAAGATAGGGTACTTATCGTGCTCTTGCTGTTATATTTTAATCCTTATCTTTTTACTACTTCAAAGAAGGGTGAAAAATATGAAAACAGCGTTGAATATATGCGTTTCGACAAAACGACTGTTAGCATTGTGACCATTATTAGTTGCCGAACTGATCGTTTGAGAACTTGCAGAATACGAAGTGAATGACAGCTCTTGGTGAACTTTCACAAAGGCAACATTCGTCCTCATCTTCTCGGATTGGCACTTCCCATTGAGAGAATTACTCTGAGCTATTTTATGGTACTACTGAACTCCGCAAGTAAAGCAGTTAACTGCGCAACTGAGGACGAAAATGAGGAGCTCTGGAATTAACAGCACCGCGGTAACTTCAAAAGACAGTCAGTCTGGACAACTACTCCGTAACTAATAATCGCGATAGTGGATATAGAAGACGCCACACGTAAAAAAAAAAAAAAAAAAAAAAAAATAAATAAATAAATAAATAAAAATAAAAAAAAAAAAAAATAAAAAAAAACAAAAAAATAAAAAAAAAAAATAAAATAATAAAAAATTACGTCAACTTCCATAGTTTGGAAGCCACCTCATGGTACAAGGGGGAGGGTACGTTGTGCACATTTACACTTTCACCTTTTCCTGGTTCAGTCATGTATAAGTCGTGAGAGAAACGATTGCAGTCTTTCCACGGCCACTGAGCCTGTTCATCGCTAATATGAAGGCTTGAAACCGGTCACTTTTCATCATATTGCTTTTCATCGTTTCAATGTCTCTGAGGTAGTCAATACTGTTCGATGTCATCCCATTTTTCTAACAGTGGCCGTCGGTAATATAGCCCGACCATTGCTGGCAGACAACCATAGCAGAGGAAGGGTCGAACCACTCCGACCTGATGAACTCAATGGCGTGAGGGTTGGTAGCAAGTCTCGTCACAGTAAGAACCGTGCTAACTGTAAGTTATTATGACGTCGCAAGTGCATTAGACGATTGGTATGCCCCTGTGTACATTAGCAGGGACACACATGGCAGGTGTAGTAACAACGCTGGACAGACATGTAGCGAGAATAATTTCCAACCAGAGAGGATTACATTAGTACGAATGAGCACTGAAAACATTGTCACAACTTTCGGCATAATTGTTGCGAGAGAGTCAGTAACTGTATTGTTTCAAACATTTGTCATTTATTCCTGGATTAAGTGCAAACGGTTTTTGTTTGATGACATGTTTCGATTACTTAGATCGCCTGCAGATCTATGGTAGGTTATCTGCGGTCAATGATATTTGCTAAGGACGGGGAAGAAAATCGACAGTTCCCTTTAAAAGAAATCCTGGCAATTTCCAGATTTCGAATTACAAACAGAGGCCAGAATGAGTAACGTAAAAGTAGATATCATCGGAGTAGTGAAGCAACTAAAATCACTTAACAAGAACAAATCTTCTGGTCCGGACTGTATACCTATTAGATTTCTATCTGATTATGTTGAATCTATAACTCCTTACTTAAGCCATATGCAACCGCTCTCTCAAAGATATATCTGTACCAAAAGATTGGAAAGTTGCACAGGTCACACCTATATTCAAGATAGGCAGTAGGAGTAACCCAGTAAACTATTGGCCTATTTCATTGACGTCAATTTACAGCAGGGTTTTGCAACGTATACTGTATTCAAATATTATCAATTATCTCGAACAGAAGATCTATTGACTCAAGGTCAATAGAATATAGAAAAAATCGTTCATGCGAAACACAACTAGCTCTTTTCTCGCAGGAAGTGATGAGTGCTATCGACAAGGGTTCTCAAATCGATTCCGTATTTCTTCATTTCCAGAAGGCTTTTGACACCGTACCTCACAAACAGCTTTTAATCAAATTTCGTGGTTGCCCCAAGTTTGTGACTGGATAGCGGATTTCCTGTCAGAGAGGACACAGTTTTTAGTAAGCCATGATAAGGCATCGAGTAAACAAGAGGTGATATCGGGCGTTCCACAGGGTAGTGGTTTTGGTCCTCCGCTTTTCCTTGTTTACATAAACGATTTGGGAAAAAATCTCAGCAGGTCTCTTAGGTTGTTTGCAGATGACGCCGTCATTTAACGTCTAGTAAAATCATCTGTAGATCAAAACCAACTGCAGAACGATCTAAATAAGATATCACTATGGTGTAAAAATTGGCAATTGACTCTAAAGTATGAGAAATGTGAAGTCGTCCACATGAGTACGGAAAGAAATCCCTCAAACTTTATTTACAAGAAAAATCAATCACAGGTGAAGGCCGTAAACTCCACAAAATACCTAGGAATCACTATTACTTCAGACTTAAACTGGAAAGAACACGTAGATTATGCCGTGGGCGTTTTTTTGGCAGAATCCTTAAAAGATGTAACACAACTATTGAAGATACTGCATACACTACGCTTGCTCGTCCTTTTTTGGAATATTTCTGCCCAGTATGGGATCCTTATCAGGTGGGATTGACCGGGGACATCGGAAGAGTGTGAAGAAGGGCAGCTCGTTTTGTATTGTCACGATACAGGGGAGACAGCGTCACGGAAATGGTACATGATCTGGGATGGGAATAATTACAACAACGACGTCTATCGATTCGGCATTGGCAACTTACAAAATTCCAATCGCCAACATTCTCCTACGAATTGAAAACTATATTATTGAATGCCGATTACATAGGTAAAAAAGATCATCAGAATAAAATACGTGAAATCAGAGCTCGAACGGAGAGAATCAGATGTTCCTTCGTCCCGCGCGCTATTCGAGAATGGAATGGGAGATAAAGAGTATAAAGGTGCCAAGCACTTAAATGTGATTTGCAGAGTATCAAATGTAGATGCAGCTTCGCATATCGCGGAGTAAAATTTACCCCTTAACATTTGCAACTGAACCAGCGTGATACAACGTGATGTACGGACTATACATTGGATGTTACAAATACTAAGCAATTACATATTTGCCGCTGTCAATATTATCTGTTAAAATACATCCAGCTCCCCAGCTGTCATACTACAGCTACTGTAAATTACTATACTGAAATATGACCATATAAATCAACAGCTATCAATTATTATCAAACGTAAACCTCGAAATTAGAAATTTAATTCGTCATTGACGTAAACTTCGTGTTACATCATTATTTATTTTTTCCAGTGTACATACTAACGATGCTCTTGTTCATTGAGTGAAATTGGTAAAATTAAATAAATAAGTGTAGCGACTTGTGATTCCCAAAATTACAGGCATATATCACTGACGTCATATTGCAACAGGATTATAGAATACATACTTTCCTCAAATATTATGAATATCATTCCTTTGAAACACACATGATGTGATGAGTGTTATCGACAAGGGATGTCAAATAGACTCCGTATTTCTAGGTTTCCGGAAGGCTTTCGACACTGTACCTCACAAGCGTCTTCTAATCAAACTACGTGCTTATGGAATAACGCCATAATTGTGTGATTGGATTAGTGATTTCCTGTTAGAAAGGACACAGTAAGTAGTGATTGACGGAAAGTTATTGCGCAGAACTGAAGTGATAACTGGCGTTCTCCAGGGAAGTGTTATAAAGGCCCTGCTGTTCCTTAATTTTATAATAGATTTATGAGAATCTGAGTAGCTCCGTTAGACTGTTCGCAGATGACGCTATCAGTTATCGGTTAGTAAAGTCACCAGAAGATCAAAAAAATAATTTAGATAAGTCATCTGCATGGTGCAAAAAATGACAGTTGACCCTTAATAATAAAGCGTGAAGTCATCGATATGTTTTTGTTGTTTTTGTGATCTTCAGTCCGGAGACTGCTTTGATGCAGCTCTCCACCCTACCCTACCCTATCATGAGCAAGCCTTTTCATCTCCTCATACGAACGGCAACGTACATCCATTTGAAGCTGCTTACTGTATTCATCTCTTGGTCTCGCTCTGCGACTTTTACTCCACACACTTCCCTTCAATGCTCACGATTCCTGGATGTGTAAGATTGTATGCAACTAATCAATCCCTTCTTTTAGTCAAGGTATGCCAGAAAGTCCTTTTCTCATCAATTACGTTCAGTACCTTTTCATTAGTTACGCCACCCACCCACCTAAAAATTAGCATTATTCTGTAATACCAAATTTCAAAAGCGTCAATACTCTTCCTTTTTCGTCCATGTTTCACTCCCATACAAGGCAACACATACACAGAAATGCCTTTAGAAAGGACTTCCTTACGCTTAAATCAATATTCGATGTTAACAAATTTCTCTTTTTCAAATACTCTTTTCTTCTCATTGCCATTCTTCATTTTACATCCTCTGTACAGCGATCATGACCATGTAACAAAACTCATCCACCACATTTAGTGTTTCGTTACCTAATCTAATTCCTTTAACATCGCCTGATTTTCTTAGACTGCACTCCAGTACCCTTACTTTGCTCTTGTTAATGTTCATTTGTATGCACCTTTCAATACACTGTGCATCCCGTTCAACTGTTCTTCCAGATCCTCTGCTGTCTCTGACAAAATTACAATGTCATAGACAAAACGCAATGATTTTATTTCTTCACCCTGAACTTTAATTCCTTCTCCAAATTTCTCCTTACTTTCCTTCACAGCTTTCTCAATGTACCACTGCATCTCTTTCATACTCTTCCACTCGACAACTGTCGTCTGATTGTTGTACAAGTTGTAAGCAACCTTCTGTTCCCTATATTTTATTCCTGCTTGCTTCAGAATTTTAAATATTTCAAGCCTAGGTCGGCTTCTACCAGCTTTTCTATTCGTCTGTAAATAATTCATGTTAAAATTTTATAACCATGTCTTATTAAACTGATTGTTCTGAATTTTTCACACCTTTATGCCCCAACTTTCTTTGGAATGGGGATTATTTATTATTACATTTCTGCTAAAGTCTGAGGGTATTTCGCCAGCACCAGACGAAATAGTTTTGTCATGGATGGCACTCCCAGAGATTTCAGTAGTTCTGAGAGAACGTCGTCCACTCCAGGAGCCTTGTTTCGACTTAGGTCCTTACGTGCCCTGTCAAATTCTTTTCTCAGTATAGTATCTCCTACTTCATCTACTTCCTCTTCCCTTCCTACAATACTGTCTCAAAGTTAATTTCTTTTGTACAGCCCCTCTATATACTCCTTCCACCTTTCAGCTTTTCCCTCTTTGCTAAGAACTGGTCTTCCATTGGAGTTCTTTACATTCATACTGCTGTTTTTCTTGTCTCCAAATCTTTTATTTTCCTGTAGACAGTATCTATTTTGCCCCCTATACATTCTTCTTCAGGCTTGCATTTGCCTTCTAGCCACTCCTGCTTAGCCATTTTGCACTTCCTGTCAATCTCATTTCTTAGTCGTCTGTACTCAAATGTTTGTATAGGTTATGGGACTTTACTACGGTGTCATCAGTCCCTAAACTTATAAACTACTTACGAACTAGCTAACACTAAGGACGGCACAAATATCCATGCCCGAGGGGGGATTCGAACCCCCGACCGTAGTGGCCTTGCAGACCGTGACTGGAGCGCCTCAGTCCCCTCGGCCACAGCGGCCGGCTCGTCTGTACTCCATTTGGCCTGTTTCATTTACTGCATTTTTATATTTTCTCCTTTCATTTATTAAATTTAGTATTTCCGGTGATATCCAAGGATTTTTTGTAGGTCTTGCCTTTCTATTTTGTCCTCTGCTGCCTTATATATTCCATCTCTCAATGTTACCCATTTCTCTTCTACATCTTTAATCTTTATCCCCCACCCCCCGTTTCTATCAATTGTTGCCTAAAGCTCACTCTGAAATTCTCCAGAACACTAAGTTTCTGCAATTTATTCAGATCCCATCTCCTGATTTTCCTACGTTTATGCAGTTTTTTTAGTTTCAGCCTATAGTTCATGACCAATTAGATATCCGAGTCTGTATCTGCCCCTGGGTATGTCTTACAATTTGAAACCTGGTTCCGAAATCTATGTCTTATCATTATAAAATCGATCTGATACCTTCCGCTGTCTCCTGGTCTATTTTACTCATACAACCTTGTTTCATGATTCTTAAACCAGGTGTCTGTTATAATTATGTTCCGTGCAAAATTCTACCAGGCGGGTTCCTCTTTCATTCCTTTTTTCCTGTCCATATCCATATGATCTCTAAGAGAAACCCGTTAAGCTTCAATTACATGATAAATCAGTCAAAACTTCAGGCCGTAAATTCAACTAAATACTTAGGAGTAACAATTACGAAACAAATGGAAAGAACACGAAGAAAATATTGTAGGGAAAGCGAACCAAAGACTACATTTCGTTGGCAGAACCTTTAGAAGATTCAACAGTTTTACTAAAGAAACTACCAAACCACACTTGTGCGTCCTATTTCGGAGTATTGTTAATCATTGCGGGTTCCCCACCAAGTGGGATTGACAAACAATTTAGAGAAAGAGAAGGGCAACTCGTTTTGTATTATTGCGATATACGGGAGACAGTGTCACGGAAATGATGCAAGATTTGGAGTGGAAAACATTAAAAGACAGGCGTTACTCGTTGCGACGAGATCTATTTGCGTAATTTCTTTCACAATTTTCTCTTTCGAATGCGGACATATCAGACGGTGAACGGAAAGATTTAGATGTTCCCTTTTTTCCGCGAGCTATTAGAGACTGGAACTGTAGAGAAACAACATAAAAGCTGTTCGATGAACCCTCTGCCCTGCACTTCAGTGTGGCTTGCAGAGTATCCATGTAGATGTATATGTACATACAAGTGTTCGTTTCCCCCTAGTTCTCTATGGAAGTGGAACAGGAAAGCAAGTAACTGGTGGTAGTACTCGGTACCCTCCGCCACGTACTTTTGGTGGATTACGAATATACATCGGTGGAGTGGCCGAGCGCAATAAGGCGCTTTGCTGCGTGGTGCGCCGCGGCTCGGCATCGGAGGGTCGAGTCCGCACTCGGTCGTGGCTGTTTTGAACATTTCTATCGTGAATATGAGTGCACTAGGAGTAAATGAAGGCTTCATTTCGTCAGACTCGGATAAATGAAAGAAAAGTTCTGAAATGTTTGTGAAGCTTATGGGACTTAACTGCGGGGTCATCAATCCCTGGAGTTAACTGCGGGGTCATCAATCCCTGGACTTAACTGCGGGGTCATAATCCCTAAACGTACAAACTACTTATGAACTACCTTATACTAAAGAAAGCACAAATTTCCATGCCCGACGGGGGATTCGAACCACCGACGGAGAACGCCCTCGCGCATCGCAGCATAGTGCCTCAATGCGCAACGCTGCTCCACCGCGTCAGGAAAGTCCTGATTTAAAGATTTGTAAGTTCTTCTCCGTAATATGGCGTAGTCCACAATAGTCATCGGATGGATCTGTTATTTCCATAGCCCAGCAGAGAAACTGTAGATGGTGACGTTGGTTTTCTCAACTCGCAGTTAGTGTCAGTAGTATTTCCGTCAGCGATAGAATTAAGTGCCGAAATCTTGTCTTTACGAAACTTACTAATATTTCATTTACTAGGGTCAAATATAGGGTTTTATTGATTTTTCTTTATGTATTAAAAACCGTATAAAATTTTTTCGTTTCGATCAATTTGGTTTATACTTTACTTCTTTCCTAGAAAGATCGAAGCTATTGAGAAAATAGATCTACAGTGTTACGCTATTACTATTTGTAGTCCTAATCCCTAAAAAGTGAAATTATAGCCTGGCCCTTTTTTAAGCTTCTGTTGATAGCGTATGAATACAAACATTATGGTAACTTTCCAACATTGCAATTAATAACATGTTTGACATTGATATGGTTATAACTATTTCAGTTACTTGTGTGTTCGATTTGCTTTTACTTAGAAAGTCACAAACATGAAGATCCGAGTTACTAGTCTGATATTAACAAAGAAACGTTAATTACAAGATAGGAAGTTGAATGGTTGAACTGTTTCACGAATAGTGCAGAAATCACAATAGCCTCCAATGCATTTTAAAGATTGGCCGGAATATGGTGTGAAATAGTCACGGGTTTTCAGTATATTTTGTAGAAGCATTCATACAAATTCTTTCAAAGTTTATTTTATTTTTGAAAAATAAGAACGTACGAATTAGCAAGAGGTTTCCACATGAATATTTTTGTGCGGTAATGCTATTACAGAGCTAAGAGGCGTGAACACAGCCAGCACAACAAGGAAATAAATCTTTTTTGTTTGCAGCTTTGTTTTGGCTGGACTGTTTTAAACTTTTCTCGACAGACTTTCATGCTGCGGACTTGCCGCTAAAAAGAGTTTAATTTTTTACGTTTCCTGCTTTCAGGGACCTGGCGGGTAACAACCTCACGAGGCTCAACCGACATTTCTTCTCACAGTTGCCGCAGCTAGAGGAGCTGTAAGTATCCCACTCCCTGTAATACTGCTGGCGTAAAAGCTTTTGATGTTGTTAATATGTTTCCTGTTCCATAGGTGACACGCTTGATGCATTCTCTTATGGAAGTACTGCGACTGATTTCATTACTGATAAAATCACATATTGATAAATTATCTCTCCTTGCTGCAACGTGTATATTCAAAAGGCATCTTTATTTATTAACAGAGACTTTTCAACCGTCTTAAAAAAAGGAGGAGGTTCTCAGTTCTACTGTAATTTTTTTTTCTGTTTGTTACTTCAGAACCTTCGACGTGTCAACTGATTTTGATGGTTCTCTTTTTTCTTTTATTCGAAAGCTGGTGCTTCCATATCAATTTGGTGCAATTCTGATAATGACATCCATAAGAAAACCATGTAAGTCTTATATTTGCATTAAGTGCACGACAAATAGACGATTAACTCAAAGTCACGCCAAACGATTGCGATGATTTTATATTTTATTTATTTATTTATTTATTTATTTATTTTTTTGAAAGGATGTACTTCAAGGGTAGTTTGATGAGAGTTTGGTTAGGTTCTGATGATGGGATCTATGACAAACTAACGGAACTATTTAATTCTTAGGAGCAAATTAACGATACTCCGCCGAATCTTTTATAGGCTGTCCGAATATTTGAGTCACCCGCCGTAACGCCGTTATGGTAACGTAATTTCCTGTTCCAAACTTTATTTCATGGAAGGCCGCATTTTTGAATGTCTATTTTTGCGCTCTTAGCAAGTCTCTATTGAAACTGTCCTCGAGGTAAACTGAGATAGGCGTTTCTCCCTGACTTCGCTTTAAGCGGCGCTGTCTCATATGAACAGCATGTTTAGTTGGTCTACCCATATTCAGAAAAAAAAAATTGTTGGTGTACATCAGTCTCAATAAAACTAAAAATATAAAAAAATAGGTACGATCTATGTGTTTACCACGCAATAAGATAGGTAGATACCTACCCACTTTAAATCTAACTCAACACAAGCATATGAATATCAAACAATGCTCAAAATATTTTTAGAGTTCTAAGTAATATGAAATGAAAAATATTAGACTATTTAAAAGCCAAGAAAACACCACAATATACCTAGCAAAAATAATACGAAAATAATGAGACCGAAGTCGGATCGGATGTTTCCTTGGCTGACACCAACTCCAAAACTAACAATAATTGTAACTACATTATATTATCATAATATCTTGATTGACTTTTGTGTAGTCTAATATTTTTCAATTCATTTTACTTAGGAGAACTCTAAAAGATATTTTGAGCATTATTTATTATTAACAGGTATGTGTTGAGTTAGATTTAAAGTGGGTAGATACCTACCTATATTCTTGCGTGCTAAACAGATAGATTGTACCTGCATATTGATGAGTAGAAAAAGTAAGTTGATTATTAAGTTGTAGAAGAACACGCATTTTTTTTTTACTTTTTAGTACATATTAAATTGTTTTGGAATAGTTTATTTAGTCATTTTTTCATCATTATAGATTCGACATTAGTAATATATTACTTAATAATATATTACTTATAGCTACTGGGATCTCCTGTCAAACTCAGATTTCCTCCCATCTGGTCATTGATTAAATAAGTAAACATTTGGTTTGAAATCGTATGGTTTTCCTGTTTCGACAATTCGTTTTTTGTTATGTAAATTGTGTGAAAAACAAATTTTTAGCATATGAAACGTGAATATTTTTGTTTTACCGGTGGTTCTCACATGGCGTCCTATGCCTTTCACTGATCAGATAGAACCCTATCATCATCTTCCTACTATCGATATAAACCCATCCACAGTACAGCTGTGTCACCGGATGAGACATGATTGGCAGTCAGACCCTCGCGGGGTGTAATGTAGTACAGTCACTAGTTCGATAAATCTTACGAGGTGCGAAAATAAAGTAATGAAACTGATTTTCTTTGCAAGATATGGCAACCCTGGGAGTTTGCGTAGGAACAATATATTTCACCTTGGTGTATAAGCTGTTTCTAGTCCAAGCGGTACATCGATGCAGCTGTTCAGAGTTGTGCTGTAATAACATGTGTTTGTGTCTCTTATCACGTAAATGGAAGCGCATAATATTGCTCAACGGTATGCCATTCCTTTTTGCGTTAACGTGGATGAAAACACACAACTCACAGTAAGCTTCCGAAGGCTTTTGGAGAGGAGGTTATGTCCAGAGCTCAAGTTTTTCGTTGGCATAACATGTTTAGTGAAAGCAGAAGGAATGCTAAAGAGCTGCGGTGGAGTAGCCGAGCGGTCTAAAGCACCTACCTGCCGAGCGCGCACTTGCTCGCCGTGGAGATTCGAGTCCTCCCTGGGACATGGGTGTGTGTGTTTGTCCGTAGGTTAGTTTACCTAGGTTTAAGTAGTTTGTAAGCTACGGACTGATGACCACGCAGTTTGGTGCGATAGATTTACAAACATTGGAACATTCGAATGCTGAAGATGAAGACCGCAGTAGACGACCATCAACCTCACGGATGTATGTCAACCTGGCCCGGGTCAACTCGTACGATCTGATCGAAGATTATTCGTGAGAATGATTGCAGAAGAACTGAACATCAATCGAAAAACAGTTCGTCTAATAATGATAATAATAACTGAAGATAATAAAAACTGAAGATCTTGGTACGAGAAAGATTTGTGCTAAAATGGTCCCCCAAAATTTCACACCACAACAGCTAGTAACACGGAAAAATGCGACAGCCGTTCTGTTATAGCAAACGGAAATCAATCCACAATTGGTGAGCCTTGTTATCACTGGTGATGAAAGTTGTTTTTTTCCAAAGACAAAACGCCAGAGTTCGCAATGGTGTTCAAAGGATCACCCAGACCAAAATAGCTCTCATGTCAAAGTCAATAGTGAAATGCGTGCTTGTGAGCTTCTTTGATTTCAAGGGATTGTCCATAAACATTGGGTGCCTCCCGGAAAAACAGTTAACAGTTAAAACAGTTAACCAATATTACTACAAAGAAATTTTAGAAATTTAGACGATCATGCGTCATCCCATACTGATCTCCTCAGTTCAGCAATTTTTAACCTCACAAGAAGATTCAGTACTACCACAGCCACCTTATTCATCAGATATCGCTCCGTACGACTTTTTTCTATTTCCAAGGGTAAAACGGAGGTCAAGAGACACATTTTTCAAACAACACAAGGTGTCCAAAAAGCTGTGACGAGGGTCTTGGAGGATATTACAGAAGATGAGTTCCAGAATGGCAGAAGTGCTGGAAAAAGTGTGTGCAATCAGAAGGGAACTACTTTGAAGAAGACAACACTAAACTTGACTAAAACAGTAAGCAACATTTCTTTTTCATATCACTCTTAACTGATCCCCTAATTGTTTTTACCCGTGTACAATATATGGCATCTGACATTCTCAATTTAAATAAACATATTTCTTACCCTTTCTCGCCCAGTCTTATAAATACTTGCTCAAGGCACACAATACGGTTTTTCCCTTTCCTATTAATAAGTAATAATATTTTAAATGGACTGTTTCTTATTGCTCCAGAACAGCAGTAGTAAGTCTTTTATTCTCTAAGAGTAACTGCAAACTAAACTAGTTTTGTTCTTTTTTGCGGCGTTAATTTTCCGCTTTTAATGGGGCTCCGTCCGGAAGTTTGTTTCTATTCCCTTTCAAGAGTCTTGTAAACTTAATTTCTTCGGTGGTGCTAGTTTCCGCGGAAAGAGATGTAAACTTAGAATTGACGAGCGATTCAAAAGGCTAGAACAGCACAAAAATTCCAATTGACAGTGTTCCATTCTCAATTTCTTGACAAACATGCAAACAGATATATGTCTAAATATGCTCTATACAGATATTGGGACAAAAATACTATGGATCCATGTTAGAAATAAGAAGCACAGGTGAGGAATTCACCGTTGTTGATTACGACCATAAATCGACAAATAATTAGCGTGAGTGTTAGAGACAATGTTTTGAAATGAAGAATCAAAGCTTGGTACATGAAACGTGAATTTTCCGTGGTACTTACTAGTAAAGCTTGACTATAACAGAACTATGCTTATGGTGCACTATGACCATTAGTTAATGAGCTGTAATTGATAATTAAAGTTCGTTGAAACATATCAGTAAAAATTGGAAATACTCCTCTTTCCACTAACTACTAATAGCATTACCACGTACAGTACGACATGGTTATGGAGGATGATATTACTCGAGAGTGGTTTGAAAAGGTTGGTAAATTACCATGAAAGAATAGAGCATTTTAGTTGCACCTTCATGACCGGCAAGCTTGATTATTCAAAGTATCATGTAAAAGAAATTTAAAAATGCACAGCATACAGTAGATTACATTGTTGACAGTCGTCTGAATTTTTAAGTGTGTCGAGCTACGTTTGATAATAGAGGAAACGTAGTTAAATGTTGTTACTAAACCTTCTTATTCGGAAGGATGAGCTGCCGCACAAATCACAACGGAACAGGATGACGTTCGCCTAGACTCTGCACCATAACATGTTTCTTTTGGATTAATGAATCTAAACATGATCGAAAAACAACGGGTGTCCAGTTGAAGTTATCAAACACGAAACAAATTGCTAAATGCATGTTATGGCAATGGAAGACTGCCGAATAAATATTCGTGAGATTGTTGCGACTGTAGACATCGTAACTGAGCACGTGCGTGGTATTCTGAATGGAGAATTGGCTGTGAAGGTGTGTGGGTTTGGTGCCACGATTGCTCACAGCTGAAGAAGGGCATCAGGGAGCACAGTTGAACACAGTCTTTGGCGACGTTTAATTTAAATTCGCAAGACTTTTTTTTCAACGATTTGTGATTTATCAAGAAACGTCGATACATCATTACATACGAGAGTCAAAATGGCAGTCAAAACAGTGCTCACAGGCTGTTGACAGAGAACCGAAGAAGGCAAAGAGCGTTTCGCCAGTTGTTAAGGTAATACCCTGTTTTAATGCGATTCCCAAAGTATAGTCCTCTTAGATTACTTGGTAAAATAATAATAACTCGACTATTGTGGTTTAATATTTCATTGTCTGAAGCGTGCGTTGGTTGGAAAGAGAACAGGGTTGTGATGTAGTTACTGCTTTTCACCAGAAAATTGCACCTACCACTCATCATCGATGAAAATGGCGAAAGGGCATTGATTGGTCATTGAACTAGTTCTTCATTCGCCCCATTCAGCGGAATTACCCGCAAGATAATTACTTCCGAACTTTGTGCAGAAATTTTCAAACTGAGGAACTGATAGTTGCAGTCAATGATAATATTTCAGACTAAAACTGTGGGCAAGACCGATCGTCTAAATTAGGACCTTTACCTATCGCGGGCAAGCGCTCTGACAACTGAGCTAGCTAATAGAGCACGCCACGCGGCCTATCTCCGTAGCCTACATTTCGTCAGCACCTGG